>OX424574.1:66517987-67717987 GCA_949152435.1 Gastracanthus pulcherrimus
AGCACATTCGGCCAATTTATGAAGAGCTCTCTAATGACGATTTAATGAGGCGGTGCTTAGCGGGCCACACTCAAAATTCCAACGAATCGTTCAATTCGATTGTGTGGCGCCTAAGTCCAAAACCAGAAGAGTCATTTTAATGAAATTATAAAACTATAATTAATCTAATGTTTACAAGCTCAGGTTTATAATTACATTAAAAAGACTCTTATCATCCAGCGTTGACTAGATATCTGAATAGAACATGAGTTTATTATGTGTTACTTTCAAATACATAAACATTTGTGTATGGGTAACTTGAAAGTTTGATAAATTTTAAAAAAATTCCTTTGATAGAACCTTATAATACTCTCATATTTTATTCAGATATCAAGTCAACGCTGAGTGAAAAGAGTCTTTTTAATGTAATTATAGACCTGAGCTTGCAAACATTTGATTAATTATAGTTTTATAATTTCATTAAAATGACCCTTCTGAGCCAGCGTTGACTTTATATCTGGATAGAACATGAGAATATTATATGTTAGTTTCTAAGAAGTTTTTTTTAAATTTCTTTTCATAATCCATAATAACTTCTTGTAGTTTAAGAGAATATCAAATAAATCAAACTTTCGGAATAACTAATACACAGATATTAAAAGTAAAAATATTAGAAAATCTAGGTAGCTTAGATTATATCTTTATTTTACCTTTAATGATTAAATTCTCAATCTTATTATCTGTGTATAGGTTTTTCTGAAAGTTTGATTTACTCTATTCTCTCAAACTACTTTAAGTAATCTTTTGAAATTTCGCTCACACCATTACCTTGCCCTATTGATTATGAGAAGTTACTTAAAACAAATTTTTTTTAAATGTGATCAAAACTAACATATAAAATTCTTACGTTTTATTCAGAACTAAAGTCAGCCCTGGGTCAGAAGGATCTTTTTAATCTAATTATCAAACTGCAATTATAATACTGTTTGCAAATTCAGTTGTCTTATTACATTATAAAGACTCTTCTGACCCAGTGTTGACTTTAGATCTGGATAAAATATGAGAAAATTAGGGTTATGTTTAGCTTGGCAGTCTCGACAGGTTTCACCAACCTATGGCGGGGAACATTATTGCACGAAATTATGGGAACGCTACTGAGCCATTGTTGTGAAAACGTGATGGACTCAGAAAAAGAGCACAGCTCTCTCATATCCTAGTCCTATAGTGCTATCATAATTGGCATCATAGTGGTACCTATAGAGGCTATAATGCTCTAAAACTTCTTTCCGTGTAGGGTCTACGACTCTATGCAGCTCGGCCTGCCCGGTACTATGGTTTCCGATGCCAGCGCCGGTTTACGGAGCCTGGCCCTGGATTAAAACGCCAACACCGGTCTAAGGAGCTCGGCACTGGATTAAAAAGCCAGCAAAGCCTGCGACGGTCGACGAAACTCGGCGCTGGATACAAAAACCAGCGTCGGTCTACGAAGCTCGGCTATGGATTAAAAAGCCAGCAAAGCCAGCGCCGATCTAAGGAGCTCGGTGCTGGATTAAATAAACAGCAAAGCCAGCGCCGGTCTACGGAGCTCGGCGCTGGATTAAAAAGCCAGCACCGGTCTAAGGAGTTCGGCGCTGGATTAAAAACCCAGCGCCGGTCTACGAAACTCGGCGCTGGATGAAAAAGCCAGCGACGGTCTAGGGAGCTCGGCGCTGGATTAAAAAGTCAGCATCTGTCTACGAAGCTCGGCGCTGGATTAAAAAGCCAACAAAGCCAGCGCCGGTCTAAGGAGCTCGGCACTGGATTAAAAAGCCAGCGACGGTCTACGAAACTCGGCGCTGGATGAAAAAGCCAGCGTCAGTCTACGAAGGTCGGCTCTAGATTAAAAAGCCAGCAAAGCCAGCGACGGTCTAAAGAGCTCGGTGCTGGATTAAAATGCTAGCAAAGCCAGCGCCGGTCTACAAAAGTCGGCACTGGATTAAAAAGCCAGCACCGGTCTAAGGAGCTCGGCACTGGATTAAATAGCCAGCAAAGCCAGCGCCGGTCTACAAAACTCGGCTTTGGATTAAAAAGCCAGCGCCTGTCTGCGAAACTTGGCACTGGATGAAAAAGCCAGCAAAGCCAGTGCCGGTCTACAAAAGTCGGCACTGGATTAAAAAGCCAGCACCGGTCTAAGGAGCTCGGCACTGGATTAAATAGCCAGCAAAGCCAGCGCCGGTCTACAAAACTCGGCTTTGGATTAAAAAGCCAGCGCCTGTCTGCGAAACTTGGCACTGGATGAAAAAGCCAGCAAAGCCAGCGCCGGTCTACAAAAGTCGGCACTGGATTAAAAAGCCAGCACCGGTCTAAGGAGCTCGGCACTGGATTAAATAGCCAGCAAAGCCAGCGTCGGTCTACGAAGCTCGGCGCTGTATTAAAAAGCCATCGCAGGTGTACGAACTCAGTAAACAAAAACTATCTTAAAGACATGTTTTTGTATTGCAAAGTCGTCTTAAAGACAGGTTTTGTTTACTGGGAAATTTGGCGCTGGTTGATGATGGCAGCGTCGGTCTACGAAGCTCGGTGCTTGCATAAAAAGCCAGCGCAGGTTTACGATCCCAGTAAATAAAAACTATCTGAAAGACATGTTATTGTATTGCAAAGTCGTCTTAAAGACAGGTTTTGTTTACTGGGAAGCTTGGCGCTGGTTGATGATGGCAGCGTCGGCAACGGAGTTCGGTGCTTGCATAAAAAGCCAGCGCAGGTGTACGATCCCAGTAAACAAAAACTATCTTAAAGACATGTTTTTGTATTGCAAAGTCGTCTTAAAGACAGGTTTTGTTTATTGGGAAGCTTGGCGCTGGTTGATGATGGCAGCGTCGGTCGACGGAGTTCGGTGCTTGCATAAAAAGCCAGCGCAGGTGTACGATCCCAGTAAACAAAAACTATCTTAAAGACATGTTTTTGTATTGCAAAGTCGTCTTAAAGACAGGTTTTGTTTATTGGGAAGCTTGGCGCTGATTGACGACGGCAGCGTCAGTCTATGAAGCTCGGCGTTGGATTAAAAAGCCATCGCAGGTGTACGAACCCAGTAAACAAAAACTATCTTAAAGACATGTTTTTGTATTGCAAAGTCGTCTTAAAGACAGGTTTTGTTTACTGGAAAGCTTGGCGCTGGTTGATGATGGCCGCGTCGATCTACGAAGCTCGGTGCTTGCGTAAAAAGCCAGCGCAGGTGTACGAACCCAGTAAACAAAAACTATCTGAAAGACATGTTTTGTATTGCAAAGTCGTCTTAAAGACAGGTTTGTTTACTGGGATGCTTGGCGCTGGTTGATGATGGCAGCGTCGGTCTACGAAGCTCGGTGCTTGCGTAAAAAGCCAGCGCAGGTGTACGAACCCAGTAAACAAAGACTATCTGAAAGACATATTATTGTATTGCAAAGTCGTCTTAAAGACAGGTTTTGTTTGCTGGGAAGCTTGGCGCTGGTTGACGATGGCAGCGTCAGTCTACGAAGCTCGGTGCTTGCGTAAAACTCAAATAAATACACGGACTAACTTATCTGCAAGTAAATGCAACCACCTCCTGCGGCGGGCACGATCATTCAACAAGCGAATCATACCATTAACATCCGATGCCACTCTTCATGAATTGGTCATGCAATTTTATGATTTTTGATATCCAACGCGGTAAGTGAACGCTTAGGGGCAGGCTACTGTGATGGCGCTCAAAGTATTAAATTTATTAATATAAAGCAATTAGTTAAATAGGTACATTTGTCTTTCGCACAGTTCTTTAACTACGCGCGTTCGCTTGACGCTTCTCGGAATTCACCGACGTCGTCGCTTACGACTCTCTCTCTCGAATCCGCGATTACTTGGCTTTCTGGACGGTAGCCGTTACTTAACGTCTATGCGAATCCGCGCACTAGACTCTCGACCCGATGGCCTTACCCTGGACGTCGCTGTCGTATCCGACGGCGGCCGGAAATAATATAACATCCAACTCGATTGGATTCGCTCGCGCTCTTCGAACCGTCGACTCGCGCAGCATGAGCTTCTCTGTCTCTCGCGCGGCTCTTGCGCTCTCTTTCACGCTCGCTTCCCCGCGCTGTTGCCAAACTTACGCAATACGATTGTACAATCGAATATTCGCGACTTGTCGCTGTTTCAAATAATAGTACTGTGAAATTATAATCGGGAACACAAATATAAATGATAGTAATTAATTCTAGTAAATAAGTTTCTTACAATCGGCCATCCTACGATTGGTCCCTAAGCTACCTTACAATTTCCGCTTGATATTTACATTTGAACGTCCTTAAATTTACGAGGTTTTTGACGAATTCTTATGCTTCTTCGTACTGTCTCATCATCTAGTGATGCTAAATTATCAATCTGATTAATTGGCTGAATTTCTCTACTAAACTTTAACTGATTTTCGATAACAGAAGATTCATCTAACTCAGATTGAGAATCACTTTCATTATCTCCTGACTTGTCGATAATATTTGAGACTCGCGTATCGTTTACAATTTCTGTTTCGTCGTCAAAACCTCGCTACATTTTTAACTGGCTTACATGTGCCGCTGTCCCTACTTTTGACGTATCCGAAGGTAGAATCTCGGTTATAACCAATGGACCCTTATTGCGAGCTTGCAACTTTGTAGACTCACCCGTTGCAGATGCGATTCTCCCCTCTCATTTTCCTGGATAATCATAGCTACCAAACCATCCGCGGACGCGTCCGTATGTAGCTCGGTTCGATTAGAGTTTGCATTGTAATGCGCTAAAATTGGTTTTGAACCCAATTTCTCCTTAATAGTACGAAACGCCATTTCTTGTTTTTGACCCCAAACAAAATTTTCCTCTTTCTTAAAAAGATGTTTTATCGGCGACATTAATTTCGCGAATTTCGGGACAAATCGCTGAAAATAACTCGCCATACCGTGAAATCTTCTAGCCTCATGAGCGTTTTGAGGTCTTGGAAAATCTAAAATCGCGCTGACTTTGCGCTCATCCGGTCCTATACCATCTTTTCCTATAACGAGGCCTACGAATTCAACTGTCTCAAGACCGAATCTACATTTGCAAAGATTTAGAGTCAAGCCCGCGTCCTTTAAAATTTGTAAAACCTTTTCTAATTATATTAATAATTCCGCCCAAGTTTTATCGAATAACAGTATATCGTCAAAGAAAAGTAAAGCTAATTTATACCCATATTTTCACACGAAGCCGAATCCTCGTGGATTTGGCGTATACGTGGGAAAAGCCTGCACATCTACATCGGCGTAACGCTACAGCGGCGAGTCGCCGCAGGCGCCCTCAAAGGTAAGAGCTGCGATAAGCCGCGCACACGCGTTGTGTGTGGCGCATGCCTGCAGGATATTAGCTCGGTTAATAATAACATTGTTATTAACAATTGAGCACCACGTTATAATATATATTTCATTTAATTTGCGAACTAGCGAAAGTTTGTTTCTATATAATTATTTGCATGATTTCAATTTATCTATTATCTGTCATTAGACTTATTTAAATAGTAATACATATGTGTATTTTTGTACCAGTGAAGGCGTTCAAAAATATTAATACTGATACTGCTGCGATACCCTATTGTAACTTAATTCGTACATTACATATTTTATTATACATTGGAGGTATTATAAAAGTTTGTCGAAGTTCCTTGTGGTATAAAAATGTTTTTTGAAAAGATTATTAAAATATACTTAAGACTTAACAAGATATGATAGTTATTTTTCTTCATTCTTTTGTTAACTTGGTGAGTTAGATTAAAGTGGGACTTTTACATACGTGTAGAAATGGTTAAAATTGGCGTTACTCGATGTGTTAACAAGTTTAGTTAAAAATCTTCAACGTTTAAAATTTATATTTATTATCGTAACGAAAAATGCTCTATTACATCAATTATATTTATGGTACAATCTATTCAATAATTTATAGCTATAAAAATACTATATAATGTATTATGATATACTACAATACTATAACTACTATCATTATTTTATAAGCTTTGTTCTTACCCTACATACAAAATTTCGCGAATATAAGTCGATATTTTATGCTACTATATTTTATCCGTAGAATTTCTTTTAATCGCTTGTATTGTAGTAGTGATTGTCAATCGAAGTAATAGATTGCATTTGCTTGGAGTATATATCTACATTTGTTTTTGATTTTCAATTACTAACTAGGTGTTGGTTTGAAATGCGCGCGCTGGTTCGCGAGAGAAACCGACAGATGGCGCCAGTAGCGCCGCGCTGCGCCGGCGCCACCGGAGAGGATGGCAGCTGCGGGCAGTGTAGCTCCAGCTTTCATGACGTGAGGACGTGATCGAGAGCGGCTCCACCGATTTATATCATATTCAGTTTAAAATAATTCATTTCTTCTACCCGTCATTCATTGTATAATTGTTCTTACATTACATTAATCAACTGTAACTTCACTGTTTTCTTTTGTACGATCCGAGCTGACTGGCTGGTCTCCACCGCCTTCGAAACGAGCTTTCAACTAATCGAGTGTTTGGATGAAGTGGGGTAACATGTGACCGCCCTAATTTCATTCATTTGGTCCTTGCGGAGCCGGATTCATCACGGTGCTTGCTAATCTATGAAGAACGCGGAACACAGGTTAGTCCAGTGTGCATAGTACAGTGTAATGAATTTTCGTGAAGTGAACATTTCTGACACTCGCGGCGGCCATTCATTGCCCTATCGTACGTCACCACGTGACGGGTCGCGACGGAAGTGCGCCAGCGTCCATCTTGTGTGCTGTGGCGCGTCGCCGGGTGGCCGCTCGGATCTAGTGCGGCGCGCCGTTATCTCGCATCGAACAGTGTTCGTCATATCCTCACGAAATCATGCGGTCCGCGGCGGAAGTGCGCTCGCGTCCATATCGATGTTAGAGTGGCGCGTCGCCACAGTGGCAGTTAAGTCGGTGACCGCTCCTACCCATCGCGCATGTACCGACGTTTCGCCCCAGGCTCGCAAGGTATTCGATAGTTCGTGGTGGCTTTGTGACGTAAGCGCGCCCGTGTCCGTTTGATTAAAGATATAGTTTCGTCGAGTGACCGGTCGGTAATCTCTCGGGTTGGGTTCGGCATGCTGCCGTTTGATACGGCAGATTCACACAACATAATCTATCGGGTAGAGTTGCTCGAGATAGACGCGTGATCGCAGTCAACCTTATGTTGCTGCACTTCGCTCTGTTGCCGACCGCTCAAGTCCGACGCGCATGTGACGAAGTTTTATCCTATACTCACCACGCGTTTGAAAGTGACAACTAGAGCTGTTCGAAGTTGATTTCGGTCTGCCGACGTGGCACGCAGCGGCGTCGCTCGCCGACTCATACGCATAATATGTTGTGCTCGGGAGGGGAGGCGTACCTTGATGAAGATTCTTCTCGCCATTAATGCTGTCGCAAGCACTCCGCCGCGCCGTGAGTAGCGTTGGCTCGAGGTCGGTGCAACCACGTAAGCTGCATCGCTATCTGTTCCTCGCCCCAATGCTGCCACCGGGGGCTCGAGGATGGCGCTCGCTCGCCTGTTACTCGTCGGTTGCCTTTCAACTGGTATCTTGCCCCACTGCGGCGTCAGTGGGGCTCGAGGACGGCACTCGATCGCCGCGTACACGCAGTTTGCCATTGAACCAATGTCTCGGCCCGCTGCGGCATCAGGGGAGGCTCGAAGACGCGCGCACTCGCCTCTCGCATCAGCCACCCAGTCGGTGCGCATCTTGTCGCGCTGCTGCGTCAGTGGAGGCTTGAGGTTGATTTAGTTTGTCCGCATAGATTATTGCATCCTCACGATCTTGGTGCTTGATTCGTTTTAACCCTCACTCTATTTCAATGTCGTCGGGACAGGGTTCGAGGGCCGCTCAGTTGTCACGCCTCTCGCTGGTCATGACGCTGCCTCGCGGAGCCGAGCCTCCGTTCATGAAGAGCGTCGAGCTAAGCATGTTATTGTTTACAGGTACAATGGTTGTGCTGGTGGCCACCCAACATGCCCTCGTGCCAGTCATCAAGAACTTCGTAACAACGCTGCAGACCACTCTCCCTGACGACTGGACGGTAGGCATGGTGCAGGCCCGAATGGAGGTACTGTAAGGGTACTGGGCTGATTTCCAAAGCAACCATCTTGAGATGATTTCTGACGCTGTCCCAGCAGGCGAATATGACCACGGAGGTGTCTATGCGGAAATTAAGCAAGCATACATTTCCGGGTGATCAACGCTCCTCGATACCCAACTGCGTTTAGATCCGGCACCAGCTGTCAATGCGATCACCAATCAAGGCGACCACTTAGGGCAAGCCCGCTTGGCTCCTGGAACTGGGCTCTCTCGGCTGCCTCAGATCGATCTGCCCACCTTCTCTGGGCGTCGGGAGGATTGGGAGTCCTTTCGAGACTTGTTTTAAGCTCTCGTTCGCGAGGATCCGCGCCTCACTGACGTCGCTAGGTTTTTTTACTTCAAGACCCACGTCCATGGAGAGGCAAGGGCAGCTTTGAAGACTCTGAAACTCACCAGCAGCAATTATGCTTCGGCCTGGCGCCTCCTTGAGTCTTGCTACGAGCACCGCCGGCTGCTCGTCCAAGATCACCTGACGGTCCTTCGCAGTCTTCGACCCTTGCGAGATGAGACGTCGACCGGCCTTCAGACTCTCCATGACACACTCAACCGACACCGTGATCAGCTGCAGGCCCTCAATCGCCCAGTCGACCAGTGTGACGACTGGTTCATTTCCATCGCCGCTTCATGCATGGACCCCTTGACCCACCGAGCCTGGGAGAATGACTTGGAGAAGATGAGCCCTAGTCCATTCGATGTGACACGTCCGGCAGCCGAATCCACTCAGGCGGATGATACCCTGGCCACTTTCTCCACTCTAGCCGAGTTTCTCCAGCGCAGATGCCACACGATGAGCTCAGTGGAGAGCTCAGTGTGTTTCTGTTTCGCCCCAGGGTAATCCCTCGGTGCTCACGGCAGCGGTCCATCTTCCAGCCGCAATTTCCGCAGTCTTGCCACCAGGGCAGTGGCCGCTTTGTGCTCCACCTGCCAGGGGGCTCACTACATTGGGCATTGCGAGCTCTCCCTGGGCATGTCACCAGATGTGAGACGAGACACGATGCTGCAGGCGCATCTCTGCTTCAACTGCCTTCGGTCAGGTCATTCAGCGCGAGCTTGTCTCTCCAAGTCTGTCTGTCAAGTGTACCAAGATTTGCACCACACCCTGTTACATAACAGAGGTCGTAAAGGCACTGCGTCGGTTGGCGCCTCAACCATACCCTCAAAGAAGGCAAAACCGACGGCTCCCAATGTCGACCTTGTGACCTCAGTTCCACCTGATCCACTGACGTCCTGACTGGCCATATTGCCTACGGCGTCCCTCCGCATTGGCAGCGGCTGCGGCAGGACAATCATCGCCCGTGCCTTACTAGATGCCTGCTCAGAGATCTCGCTCGTTTCTCTCAGGCTCACTAATCGTCTCAACATTGACCCGGAGCGGAGTACAGTAAACATATACGGCGTTGGGGGATTGACGAATGAGCGAGCTCGCCTGAAAGCTCGCCTTGTGATTTACACTCTTGAATCATTTGACCTAACACTACTGGTCGAGTTTGAAGCTCACTGCCTCCGGCATTTCATGATTTCCACGCCCGCGTCGCAGCTGGACGAAGAGTCAAAAAGAGCATGGCAGGGGCTCAGACTGGCCGACTCTCAGTTCGGCGTTCCGGGGGAGGTTGAGCTGCTCCTCGGTGCGAATGTTCTGCCCAACATCATGAGACCAGGTTTTCTTCAACGCGCCGACCTCGTGGCACATCGCACGGCTGTTGGGTGGACAATTTCAGGACGTGCCACGCAGCGCAAACCCAGGTCGGCCAACTTTTTGTGCCTAGCGGCACAAAGCGAGACGGATTCACACTGGCATCAACACTTGCTACAGGCTGTGCAGCGATTCTGGAAATTGGAAGACATACCCCGCTCGGTGCGGATAGCCCCGGACGAGGAGGCGTGTGAGCGCATCTTCCACGCTCATAGACGAGGCAAAGACGGTAGATACATTCTGCGACTACCTGTCAAGCCTGGTGCTTTAACACTCCTCGGCGACGGCTTGTCAGGCGCTCAAGCTGCTCATCGATCCATGGATCGTCGCATGGCCCAGGATCCCATTCTGGCATCAGAATATCGATGGTTTATGAGCGACTACCTGAGCCTTGGTCACATGAGAGTGGTGCCCCATGACAAACAGCTGTTACCAGGGTCACAAGTACACTACATCGCTCATCATGCAATCTGGCAACGTGGTAATCAGAATCCAAAGGTGAGAGGCGTCTTCGACGGCTCCAGGCCCACTTGCACCGGACGCAGCCTCAATGACACCCTTTACACCGGGCGAAAGCTCTAAACCTCGGGCTGGTGCATGATTACTCGCCGGCGAAGACATCGAGTGGCATTTTGTGCTGACATGAAGATGATGTATCGTCAAATTTGGATCGATGAACGGGACGTTGATCTCCAACGCATCCTATGGGCCCCTGAAGAACGAGACCCCTCCTTGCACTTGCAACTGCTCACCGTCACATACGGAGAATCATGCACTCCTTATCTGGCTTTACGTGTGATTGAGCAACTGTGTCACGACGAAGGTGGCCCTTACCCCGAAGCTGTCGAGACTATGCTCAAGGATCGGTACGTGGATGACATACTCACAGGCGCAGATGATGTAGAGTCAGCACTTGGACTGAGAGATCAGGCGATTCGGCTGCTGAAGGCGGGTGGTTTCCCACTTGGAAAATGGGTTGCCAATTCACAGGAGCTCTTAAAGGACCTTCCGAGCGAGGACTGTCTCCGCCCCGAAGGACGACAGCTGGGAACCAATGGCCCTGTCACTGAACTTGGAATCCGCTAGAACCCTTCAAATGACAGCTTTCGCCTCGATTCTCCTTAAATTCAAGGCCGACAGCAAACCAAACGAGAGATTTTTGCGGCCGTAGCTTCGCTGTTTGACCCCTGCGGATGGTTCGCCCCAGCTGTATTGTTAGCTAAACTCCTGATGCAGGATCTTTGGAGAGCCCGGCTCGAATGGGATGAGGACCTGCCCCCCTCATTTGCGCGTCGCTGGGAAGGAATCAAGGACGGTTTCCAGGTACTCCCCGACATCAAGCTCCCGCGCTGGGTGTAAACGGGGCCGAATAGGGATACTCAACTCCACGCTTTCTCAGATGCAAGTCGTCGAACCATGGCAGCTGTCGTTTACATTAGAGTATCCAGCTGTGTTTCGTCGGTTGTCGTCAACTTCCTAGTGGCCAAGACCAAGCTTACACCGATCCGGAGCTTGAAACCTGCCACACTACCCAATCCGCGGATGACCATCCCTCGCCTGGAGCTGCAAGCCGACCTGATCGCTGCTCGGTTGCTTCGATCTCTGTCAGAGGAGCCAGGAATGCCATTGGATAGATGCTTTGGCTGGGGGGACTCGCAGATAGTCTTGAGCTGGCTCCGATCCTCCGAGCCTGTGGGAAACTCCCTCGTGGACAACTACGTGTGTCACATTCAGGAGCTACTTCCGTCCAGTGTCTGGCATTACGTTCCCACTCAAGCCAATCCAGCAGACGTAGCCAGTCGTGGGTCTGACCCTGCCCAGCTTCATCGCTCTCGAGCTTGGTTTGATGGACCGTCATGGCTGGCCGACCCGCCCGCAACCTGGCCTCAAGACCATCCCCACCCATCGCCTGGTGAGTTTAGACCGGCCATACCCGGCGCACTTACTTGCTTGAGACGGAGCGCCCCCACTGATCCCACAACTGCATTCTCGAGTCTCAACGTCATGTGCGCACGGATCCGCGCTCGACCGATGGAGCAGAAAATGGCTTCTCTGCCCCCAGAGCGGGTGGTACCGACACGTGCCTTCACCCGTGTAGGATTGGACTACGCAGGGCCAGTCCACGTGTTGCTAGATCTCCAAGATCTTGCTACTGACAGCTTCATGGGAGCGCTGACCCGTTTCTGCGGACGACGAGGCCGTCCTGCGGAGATCTGGGGCAACAACGCAACTCACTTTCATCGCGCTGACCTAGACCTCCGCAAAACGTTGGCTGAGGCCAACCTTGACTGGCCATGAGTTTCTGAGACACTTGCTGAAGACGGAATCTCCGGGAGATTCATCCCCCCGGCTGCTCCACATTTCGGTGAACTTTGGGAGGCCGGCGTTAAGTCCTTCAAGACTCATCTGAGACGTACTGTCGGACCTCGTCATCTAACCTTCGAAGAGTTCACCACTCTAGTGGTCAGTATCGAGGCGATATTAAACTGCCGGACACTCACTCCACTCACGGGTGATCCCGAGGATTTGGGTGTGCTCACCCCCGGGAATTTCCTGGTGGGCAGCTTGCTAACTGCCGTTCCCGATCTGATTACTGAGCCATCTCATGTGGACCATCTTGCCCGCTGGAAGCTCGTAGCGGGCTTGCGATCCCAGTTTTGGCATCGCTGGAGCCGAGAGTATCTAAACGTCCTCCAGCAACGATACAAATGGACTCAGCAACGTCCAAACCTCCAAATCGGCGATTTTGTGCCTGTCCTGGACGCCACCCTCCTCCGCTCTAATGGCAAGTGGCTACTGGGCCGTGTCACCGACGTTCACCCCGGCCCTGATGGTCTCGTCAGGGCGGCGACTGTAAGAATGGCGGGCGGGGTGTACACTCGTCCTATCACTAAGGTGTCACGATTGTCCGTGACTGAGACTGCCTCAACAGATTCATCGCCGCTGCCCAACGATCGGACAGATCGGTCACGGCGGGCGGTATCGGATGATCGTTCAAGGAACGAGGCGGGCGGATTGTTGGTTTGAAATGCACGCGCTGGTTCGCGAGAGAAACCGACAGATGGCGCCAGTAGCGCCGCGCTGTGCCGGCGCCACCGGAGAGGACGGCAGCTGCGGGCAGTGTAGCTCCGGCTTTCATGGCGTGAGGACGTGATCGAGAGCGGCTCCACCGACACTCCGTATTTATATCACATTCAATTTAAAATAATTAATTTCTTCTACCCGTCATTCATTGTATAATTGTTCTTACATTACATTAATCAACTGTAACTTCACTGTTTTCTTTTGTACGACCCGAGCTGACTGGCTGGTCTCCACCGCCTTCGAAACGAGCTTTCAACTAATCGAGTGTTTGCATGAAGTGGGGTAACCTGTGACCGCCCTAATTTCATTCACTAGGTATTTTGTGTTGAAAAACTCTAATGATATATTTTAATACAACTGACAGCTTCGCCTGATAAAATAAGTTATATTCATAAAATGTATCATTGTTTGCTATATGTAACTGCAATAATTGACTCGTTTGGTATGTTGTTATAAGACAGTTATTCTAAACATTATATAATATTTGAATTATAGAGCGAAATTAACATTTACCTATTAAATAGTTTTCTATTAATTTTTTCTTCGCAAAAATAAATTGATTTTAATGGTCATATAGCTATTGATTGTCTTTGTGCAAGTATATATACATAAAACTAATTTTTTGCTTAACTTAGTTATTTCTTATGCATATTCTCTTTGTATTTTTATATGATCATACATAAGATTGTCTACTAAATAGAGTATTATCAGATTGAATGTTCTTTGTTTGTTTTCAAAATTCCTTTATCCATTTGTAAAAATTCTGAATAAAATTTTCAGTTATTCTCTTTCTCTTTGATTTTTTGATACTTTAATTATTAACAAATGGCTTGTATCTTTAAATTTTGTGGTAAATAGAACCTCGTATATTGCTATTACTGCGGGTCGAATATCTAAAACAAATGTTTACATATTATAATTAGTTAAATAAGTTTGAGATCAACTGCTTCTTTCTGAAAATCGCGTCAAGATTGTATCTGAAATCAGTGAATTATATATTATTATTTGATCATATTATATTCGTTGAATATGCGAAAAACGTAGGCGGTTCATATGCACTACCTTCGTTTGATTTTCTCTTAATTGTATCTTTACGTTCTCATTCTCCCAAATATGTAACACTAAATAAGGACCAGTATAAGGAACATCGAATTTATGAGGCTTGGGACATTTCTGCAACGAAACGTAATGACCTACTTTTATTTCTACGTGATTAGCCTTTAAGTCGTAATATCGCTTTGCTCATTCCTTAGCTAGGGAGATTCTTTCGGAAGCTATTTCACTTAGGGCGCTCAGGCGCGAGATAAAATCTCGCATGTAGTCGGCGTACGCAGGTAAGAAATGATTGGCCGCGGGTGGATCGCTTGACGGTAAGGTGTGAAAATGGTCGATTCGTTCCGCCCGGAATTCTGGTTAAGCAAGGCTAATCCAACCCATTCATCCAATTCCGCTTCTGTGGAAATAAACATTTTAAGCAACTCACTTAGCCGTGCGTGCACTAGCTCAAGAGAACCGTTCGACTGCGGGTGAAAAGCGGCAGTTTTTATTTGATTGATTTTAAATCTTTTGGCTACGCGCACCATTAATCTACTCAAAAAATTAGCCTCTTTACCTATTAATAAAGCTTGAGTAACTCCGATAGTATAAACTAATCTTTTTATAAATCCGTCAGTTACTGAGATTGCTGTCTGATCGGGAAGTGGAACAATAATTATAGATTTCGAAAATTGACCTTGCATGCTAAGTATATATTCGTTGACCATTTTAGTCTTAGACTGGTCTGACTATATTAAGAGATACTTTGGCAAACGAGATTGCAGGATAATCAATAATAATTAAATTTTGCTTTGTTTTGACTCTAACTAATTTTTCTAATCGACAGTTCTTGCATTTTTTAATGAACTTCTGCACTTCCTACTTAAGATTTTCCGAATTATATTTATATCTGTTTCTATTATAAGTTTTACTGACACTATTGTGCCCACCAATCGTAGAGCAATGCATTTCTTGGACAATTGTTTCACGTGCAGAAAAAGGAGGATATTGTATACGGCCGAGACAGATAATGATTTTTATATTTGTTGAATATAATCCTTCTCTAATACTGTCTAATATTAAATTGCATTGAACATTTTCAATATTTTTACTTTTTGACATGCTAAATGTATTAATCTCTTTTTCAATTAAAATGAAACACAATTTATTAAGTAAAATTTGAAAAATATTCATGATATTTGTTAATCTTTCGCGTTGCTCGCTTCTAAGTGGCATTATTATATGAAATCTAGTATCAACTTTAATTAATTTAGGTTCAGCAACAATTAAATTATCAAGACGTTGGCCTATGAAATGTATGAAATATAAATAATTATCTTTTCGCATAAATGCTTCTATTCTTTTAGGCTCGGGCTTCAAGCCATTGCTGCTTATAATGTGCCCTAGGTAGTTAATTTATTTCTTTACAAATTCTTAGTTATAAGGTTGCAATGTCAGGTTAGCTTTTATTAGTATTTTTAGTAGCTCAGCTATTATTTCACAATGTTCTTCGATTGTTTAAAAAAAATCCAAATATCATCAGAAAATACTATCCCATTCATACCTGCAATTAGTTCTGTCATAAGAGCGAAGAAAATTGATGCACTTGTTTTAAGACCAAATGGGTTCCTGCGAAAAGGAACGTGCCGAAATTACAATGAAAAGCTGTTTTTTGTCTATCTTCTTTTTTTTATGAAAATTTGATGGCAACCGAAAGCTAAATCGAATACCGAAAAAAAAATTTGTGCGCCACAATAAAATATCAGTTATATTGGGTATAGGGCGATTATAATCTGGTATAATTGCCTTAAGCTTTCTGAAATCTACCACCATTCGATAACGTTTATTGCCTTCTGAAAATGGGCTTTTGATTGACGCAAAATACCGGAGCTGAGTAACAGCTGTTCGAGGGCTGGATTATATCGTTATCTAGCAATTCCTGTACTTGCCTATTGATTTCGTCATTCAGTACCGAAGGGTGACTCGTGCTCGAGTACAGTTGTTGCTGGCAACGTATCTCCAGATAGATAATATCTATCCGCATACTCCTCCATGAGCCGCTCTACCGAAACTCTCTGTTTACCGGTCAGATGTTCCATACGAAAGAGCGCTTTGACCTTCTGTGCTCTGCTATTGTTACCCTTCGCATTCTTATCAGAAATGGTCATTATCTCACTTTTTTTTAATTCATTTTCATTTTTTATGATTTTCTTTCTGTTTATGTAACTTTTCACTGTATTAATTCTATCGCTTAAAAGAAGAAATGAGTAATCGCAACTGTTATTTTTAGATTTTGCATGTACTTTGTGAACTTAACTAGTTTTATCAACTGCATAATTAATTTTTGGATTTCATTAACTTCCTCATATTTCAGCATATTTAGTGTTATTTGTTGACTTCTTTTAATAACTTTCAATAAATAATTCAATTTTTCTAAAATTTCATATTCAAGCTCACTCTTATCGAAATTTTTAATTTCATCATATGCACTTCTTTTCAAAAATATATTATCATTAATTTCTGATTTCAATTTTTTATTTGTTTCTAACAGCGATTTTGTATCGGCTTCAAAGGGCGATTTCTCATTTGCTTTTAACAGCGGTGTTTTTGTTTTTCTGGAACAAGAGCTAAAAATATTATATTTTGCTTATTTATATTCTAATTTCGAAATGCGAATTTTGGTAGATTTGTGCGGTAGTTTGCTAGGAGTGTACGAGTCCTGCTTCTACCGTGATTTCGGTTTTTGAATTTCGCAGTTCAATTGATTTTCGAATTTCGAATTATTATATTTTTGATTTTTCCGGCCGTTTTCAAATTTCGGATCACAATTTTCGGGATTTCGATTCTCGGCTTTAGGAGTAAAATAATTATCGTTTTTCGGATATCGGATTACGGATTTCGAAGTGGAAGTGATTTGTGTATATTATGTTAGACCGTGAATTTCGATATTCTAAGTTTGAATTTGGCAAAGGTTTGGACTTTGATTCCACGCGTTGTTCTGCATTTTCGGTAAAAGTAGTGGTTAAAAACTTATGTACTTTTTTCTTTATAATTAATGGTAATTTTAGAGACAATTTATAATTATCGATTATAAAATTTTGTTCTCTATAATTAATGTCTGCATCATAATTAATAAAGATTTCACTGCCAAGCAGTCCGTCTTTCTCAATAGGAAAATCGTCTTGTACTAAGTGAAAATAAAATGTTAATTCATGAAATTGTATTGAAGTTTTGCTATAAGTATTTATGCTACTTTTTGTTATACCGGTTAGTTCTAAAATTTCGTTAGGATCAACTCGAACATTATGTGTTTTTTTTTTAATTTTCAAAAGTGCTGGCCCAGCGCCGGTGTCTAGCATTAGTGACAACGGTTGCAGTCAGCTATTTGTTTTTACCATAATAGTTGGTGAACCATTATTAATGATTAATAAAACTGTTAGATTATAGGGTAGGGTAATAAAACAAACTCCGTGGATTAATCTAGGCACTAATATTTATTCAGCTCTCTCGTATCACAAAAAGCGTGCGCTCAGCTCGAGGAACTGCGGATAACTGCTCGCACACGCGCTCGCTCGCTTGCTTGCGCCAGTATCGCCAGAGGGCGCATAAGTAACAGATTGCTACCTACAGAACAGACAATTCTAATACTCCCTCTTAATCTCGCTACTTATAATACGAACTGTACATTTCTCTTATAGTTAATTATAAATAATAGTTTTGTTTTTGTTTACATAGTCATTTGAATCTAAACTTAATGTTAATTTTGGATGAGTTTCCCGTTATATAACCACAGTCAATGAACATTATCAGCTTCTGACTAGCTAATTGTCTTAGTCCCAGCTCTCTTTAGTCTCAGTATCTCCTGTAATTACACAAATGATATTACTTATTGGTCATGTTTAATATTTTTAGGGTTAGTTTATCATGTTATTCTCTAGGAAGAGCTTTAGTGAAAATATCCGCTAATTGTTCTTTTGAACTAATCCATTCTATTTTAATATATTTTCTGTCTACACATTCTTTTACATAATGCTCTTTTCTCTCTACCATATGTCTCAATCTATTTGATCCACTCGTTACTGCACACGCTTTTGCAGCTAAATAATCGCAAAACAGAGTCATAGGATACATATCCTTTCCCAAAATAAATTGTATCGAATTGTGTATAGACATTAACTCTTGGCTTGTCTCATTCATTGCCACATATTCAGCTTGACAATATGACAGAGCTACACTACTCTGTTTATGAGTCCTCCATGCTATTGAATCTCCGAATAATTTAACTACAAATCCACATGTAGTCAACTAATTTTTGTAGTCTGACAGACACGCGTCAGAATAAGCTATTAAATTATTATCCTCTCCTGTAAATGTTAATTTATAGTTTTCATTACCAACCAGGTACTTAAATACTCTAGTTACCATTTCTCATCCGTTATTAGAGGGATTTACCTGGTGTCTACTGAACACATTTTCTAGATATAATAATGACCCTATTGCCTCACGATATTGACGATTTGGAGTCACTTCTTTAGAATACTCATTTTCCTCTCTATTCTTTCTCTCTCGGTTCGTGACTTGATTTGTTTGCATGGGGGTTGAAACAGGTCTAGTTTTCTCAAATCCGAATTTTCCCAACATTTTGTCTATGAATTTTTCCTGCCTAAGACTTATTGTTTTGGCATGACTGTCTCTCTCTTGTTATATCTAAGAACTCCTTTGGTTCTCCTAAAACTTTAATTGTGAATTCTTTACTCAAAGACTCTCTTATGGTTTCCAGATTTTTGTTATCTCTACCTGCCATTAAAATGTCATCTACGTACAATAATGCTAAAATACACTCATCTTTGCTTCTTTTGACAAATAAACAAGGATCAAAATCATGTGATGTAAATCCTAATTTAGACATACTCTGTGTAAATTTATCATTCCACTTCTTTGGACTTAATTTTTAATCCGAATAAGAATTTCTCTAACTTCTACACGAAGTCTTTCCCTGTTTCTGAGTCAAAGACTATTCCTTCTGAAATTTCCATGTATATCTCTTCAGTTAAATCACCATATAAAAACGACGTTTCTACGTCTAATTGTTTCAAATTTAAGTTGTATTTATTCGCTATTACCAAAAATGCTCTGACTAATGAAAGTCTAGAAAAGGGCTCATACGTCTCCCGGAATTCGTACTCGTTTCGATCCTGAAACCCTCTAATGACTAATCTACCTTTAAGCCTTTCATTTCCTACACTATCTACCTTTCTTTTAAATATCCACCTAGAGCTAATTATATTAGGCTTTGAGTTTTTGTCAATAAGTTTTGGCCTTTCTACTACTCTGTAAACTTATTTATTTTTATGAGCTTTTAGTTCATTTTCTATAGCTACTTTCCATTTTTCCCCATCCGCTGAATGTACAGTCTCTCTGTATGTGTGCGGATCGCCTTGTATCTTAGCTAATAATGCGTGAAATTTTACGTCGCTATTGTCCTCATGAATTAAAAAGTTATCATGCTTTTCTCCAATAGCAAAATAAATTATTGGTCCTACATTCTCTTTACTCTGTTTGCCCTCCGTTTTCTTTAAATTTAGAGGCTCTACATCTCCCTCTAAATCTAATAACTTATCCTGATTAATGGATAATTCACCACACTGCTCCATGGGTGTTTGAATACTCAGCTGTTGACCCACGACCTCTGTTTGTTTATTATAAATGTCTTTGTAATTCATAGAATTTATTTTGTTCTGGGACATAAATTATATAACCAGTTTGCAGATAACCCACTATAAAACCTCTGATAGCCTGAGCTGCGACTTTAGTACCTGTATTTCTCGGAATTCTTACAAAGGCTACCGAACCAAATATTTTCATTTAATTTAGATCAACTCTTTAGTTGGAATTGAACTTGTTTAGTGGTGTATTCATTTCAACTGATTTATGGGGTGTCCTATTATATGTGTTAGTGGCTGCCTTTACAGCTAAATCTCACATACTCGGTGGCAGTCCTGAATCAAACATCATAGATCTTATTCTCATTTCTAATGTTGTAATAAACCTTTCTGCCACTCCGTTGTACTCTGGAGTATCTGGCAAGGCTAATTGCAATTCAGCACCGAAGCTATTTAGTATTTCTACAGTTTCAGATCATGTGAACTCCGTTCCTCTATCGCATCTCGGATAGCAGAATTTTTCGTTAGATCCTATGAAATTACGCAAACTACGCACAAATTCTTCTATACATTTAGGAGCTTCATTCTTTCTACGCAACGGATAAGTTAACGCTACTCGCGAATGATCATCAATTAATACTAGCACAAACCTAAACTCTTTAGGGTGTGTTGTGGGACTTATTGGACCCATCGTGTCAGCATGAACTATCTGTAATGGTTTAGTTGCTCTAGTTCTCATCTGATAAAATGGCAATTTATTACTTTTAGATATTAAACATGTCTCACACTCAGATATACTCATATCTTTACTTATTTCATTTTATTTTAATAACTCTGGATATTGCCTTGCCAAATTTAGCAGATAATTCCTAAAGGCATGACCCAATCTCACGTGCCACAGCATTGCCTGCTAAATCTCATTGGTTCACCAAATACATCATTTTTATGCTCAACATCTAAATTTACCTCAATTTCAAAATCTTCTTCCAATTTATGTAATTTTCTATTTGCTAACGTATCTAGTAAACCATTGAGCTAATTAGATAGTTCCTTTTCAAAACTACTGTCATTTTCTGATTCAATTTCGTTGATTTGTGAATTTACTATTACACCCTCACTTTTGTTTTTCTTGTTACTCTCTGTTTTATTCTCAGCATTATTATCTCTTTGCTCTCCAACATTTGTTTTAGAACTCCTAGTATTATACAAATGATAACACGCATTTTTATCAAACTCGTTACTTGACTCATTTATTTTTCCATTATCTTTGTTATTATTCCTTATTTTTAATTTAACTATCCAAAAAGGTGATTGATAAGATCCTGTTATTATACTTTTCCTATCAACAGGATCATATATATTAATTCCTTTATTATTTAGATAAATTTTTAAGCCTTTATCTACAAATTGTCTCAACGAAGTCTTTGGTTTTAATTTTAATAGTTCCTACTCTTTTAGTATTTAACACGCTTTTATTATTTTCACACTTAATCGATTGTTTATTGGACTCAATAAAGCTGCTAAAAATTAATTTCACCTTACTTAGGTGTTTTGTTGCTCCAGAATCAGCTATGAATTGAATTATTTTATTTTTATTTTTTTTGTGACAAATATTACTCTCTACTTTACCAACATTATCATTATATTCAATTTTATATGAACCATCAGCTAAGCTATAGTGCGCTGCTGCCTGTTGCCGTCCACCACGAGCTCTGTTGGAGCCTCTGTGCGAGCCTCTGCCTCGGCCACCTTCTCCACCATGATTGATCGCCACCTCTGTCTCGACTCCCGAAGCCTCTCCGAGGTCCCCCTGGCCCGCTGACATTGGAGGCTTGTGTTTTAGGTCTCTGTTGATCGTTGGACTTAAAATTTTTGGCCGGCTGTGTGTTTGCCGGCCAGTCGGCTCTTCTTTTAGGACAGTCCTTAGCGATATGACCCGTTATTTCTTTGCAAGAAAAACAAAACGTTTGACCCGGATTCGGGCAATCGCTGGCAATGTGGCCTCTCACGCCACGCGAGAAGCATCTTCTCTCAGTTGCTCGAGATGTGCTTTGGCAACTCACGCCTCCACCCGCTTCTCTGCCTCCTCGAGCAAACAGGGCAGCTCTGGACAACTCCCTTTTTGGCCATGTAGACTCTACCTGTAAAATGAATTCTTTTAGTTGCTAATAAGTCATTTCACTGCCATTTTGACGGCAACACAGTCCGCAATGTTAATTCCTGGTACTTTATCCCTACAGCTTATAGGAAAACATCTCTCCTTTCCTTCTCTTTTAGTTTCCCAACTCCGGGAATACTGTAAAATATTCTGACTTTTTCCTCATATTTATCCCAAAACTGTGAAGCAGTTTCTGCAGGTGGATTAAATTTCAAGATATACACATCTTTTCTCGCCGAGATAGAGTTTGTTCTCGACTCTAATCTCTTGTGTTCCTTTAATTTTATCAGTATTTCAGTGGGTTCTCTTAATTCTACCATTTTGGTATAGTAAATAATATCAATGTGATTTATTATAATGTCTCTAACCTTTTCTTTAGCTTCTACCAATTTCTCTGAATTTAGATTAATACTTTTGCCAGTTTCTAGAACATAATTTAATTTCTTTGTTTTTAACTCAGACATCAAGTAGTCTTCAAAAATCTCAAATTTTGTAGACATGTTTAATTTATAGTTTCTGTTCACTCCTGAACCTCCATTATGTATTTTAATTTTACTTCTCTCTGTTAATTTATTTGAACTATTTTCATTCAATTGGTTTTCTGTTCTTTTTATCAATAACTCCTCTAATCTCTCATTGATCTAATTTTCTAAATTTTTATCTAACTTTTTATTTTCAATATTATTAATATTGTTTATAATTGATTTTCGACTACTTACACCAGTCTGGTCTATTACCCCTAAATTTTTGTTGGAGCTGGGCGACTCCAGAATTTCGCCATCTTCCAGTGACGATGTATGTCTCTGCAGTCAGCCTTGTTCTCTCTGCTTGCTGTTTACGTCACCTGACACTTCAGGTTCCTTACTCTGCCCCTCTCTGGGACCGGACATGTCAGGTATTTTCTCCATCAGAAGTGCATGTATCTCCGTTCCGGACAGGGGCCGTCTGCTCCCTTTCGTCACCTTGACTATTTCGATTTTTGTTTTTGCTATTTCAACCTTAACCTTAGGTTTTTTATTGGGGGTCAGATCATCCACTGACATCACTGTCTCGTCTGTCACCAACTGCTGTGTCTCTTCAGTCACGTAGCTTCCCTCATCTCTTCTCTCAACTTTCGGATTCTCACCGATCTGTGAGTCAGAGGTTATTATAGCGGACAAAGCAACCTGGCTTGCTTCTGCACCTGCTTCTCCCAGTGTTTGGATTGCTGCCGCAGAAGCCTGCACCGTAGACCCATCTAGTGTCCAGGCTGTCCGCTCCGACAACCCCTTTACCAACTGATGCACGAATTCGGTATTCTGTTGAGCCTGTTTCAGCAGGTATTTTTGTTGCAGCTCCTCCAGTTTGCAAAACATTTCGTCATTATTTTTATTTAACATTTGGTTGACCATCTCTGTGGTTACAGGGGTTAAGGCGACAGTGGACTGGTTATCAGGTAGATGATACTGCAGTGTATGTACAGATTTGGGCCACACAGAAGCAATTGTCTCTTGTTCCTTCGGTGTCATGTACTGGTCCACCCTCAAGTAGAGTTGAGGTGGGATAGAAAAACCAATGTTTCCAGTTTCTCCTCTGGAAGCATACACCCTCATCGGGTCAACGCATTTGTTGGCCGCTATTGCCTGCTAGACACTGTCCAAAATACTGTGCAGTATGAAGTCGGGTTTTGTAATAAGAGAGTATTATTAGTTTATTTTTATTTAGAGGAGATTTTGTGAGAGATATAAATATAAAGACTAAATTAGTTTATCTCTCAGTGAGATTATTTTTAGAATTCTACTTGATATTACTCTGCTTTCACTCGGTGGCAACCCAGAAATCCTTTTTATTTTACTCATGACACTCTATATCATTCACAGACTCCCTGTTATATACTCTTTTTAATGCATTCACTCTTATTTACTCTTATTCTCTTTCTATACATACATATATATATATATATATATATATATATATATATATATATATATATATATATATATATGTAGTATAAAGGGATAACTACCCTTTAACACGAGTTTTCTGACATAGGCCTTAATAATTTACTTAATTTTGTAATTTATTGTAAAACATGAAAAAAACCTAACATATATATACATTCATACGACCATTTCCGGGATGAAAATCACCCTTATACTTCACCCTTGAAAAATCTTTTTTTTTAATATCTCAAAAACAAATTAAAATTTTCCATTTAATCTAAAGCCAATTTTTTCTTTGTAAAGGACGCTTTTGTGCTTTTATACGAAAGGTTAGATACCTTATTTTATCTAAAAATAAATTTGATTTTCTTTTTAATATATATAAATTATCATACAAACGATATAATATTATATATTGTATATTGTATATTGATGTTGATTTTTTATTCTACAATTTTTCTACATATTAATATAATTTTTAAAATTTCTATATTTCTAATAATTTGATATAATCTTTATTAAATATAAATTAGTGCATTAATTAATAGTTATATGTTCTGAATTAATGTTAAGTAGTGTTTATACAATGAACAATAATGGTAGTCATAAAAAAAAACGTTTCAAAGATAGAGACTTTTTACACCAAGAACATCTAACTATTGTAATGTTAGAGCAACCTTCTACTTCGCAGTATATATTAGACTTTGTACCAAAAGCAAAATTAACTGGATCTTCAAATTTCTCAGGTGCTGCATCAGTGTATCCACTTTTATACCACGCGAATTTGAATAAATCGATATACGTCGGTGATGATAGCTGATTATGTACCAGTGATTGTAACTTTATAATATGATTCCTTAAATGTAGATTTAAATCCTCATTTATTAATATCACAGAGTCAGAGAAATGTCTCACATATCTCTTTCATACTCTGAAGCCATAAACTTCAAGAGGTTGTATTCTACCCGTAGTTCCTTTCGGAATTATTTTTAAGATAACTTCTTTATTCTGGGGGGTTGCTTCTTGCATAACAGCAGGACAATGCCAACTTCAAGAGTCTATTAACAAAACACTTGATGTACCAACGTTGGGAAAGTATACTTCTTTTATCCACGTTTTAAAATAATCTGAAATTAAATAAAATTTTAAATACCAAAATTTAATTTACAATTTTACAAATTTGATTTACTCATTTATAATATCATTCACTCATTTACATTCATTCATTTGCACATTTACAACATCAAATCAATAGATTTTTTCCAATTACCTGAGGTTAATTTTCCAGATTTTGAAGCCACAACATATACATTATGGGGTCTAAATAAGTCTCGTTCTATAATGGGTCCAAATTCACCACTTTTTTCTTTAAGAACTATAAGAAGAGGTGGAAGAATCTACCGTCGACTGATATTGTTGGCTGAATTGTATAACTATGAATTGTATAACTCACCGATTGCACCAAACATTGAACTTGATTCTGTCCTTTAACTGCTAATGTACGACCTGAGTGCATTTCTAATTGAAAGCCTGATTAATCTGAATTAAATACATTTTCTATACCTTTTTTATGAATCATTTTTTTTATTTTAATAACAAACGTATCAGCTGTTCTTTCTAAATAATCTACTCTTTCAAGTGTTTTTTTGCTTACAATTTTGTTAATTTTTCTACTAACAATTCTGTGAGCTTTTTTAAAATTAGATAACCAATGATTAGATGCTTTAAAGCGAAAATCTTCGTTTCCAATATCTTTTCGAGACTGTAACGTCCATTTTTGAAAATCCTTATCATGTAAAAATAAAAAAGTATATATAACTGTATATAAATGTATACAAATGTTTAAAAATGTACAAAAGTGTATAAAAGTATCTATTCCTGTTTTAATTCGACAATAAAATTAAGTATATGAGCTAACATTGATAATGAATATACAACAAATAATAAATCATAGCATCGAAAAATATATCATTATATATACATGTATATATATATATATATATATATATATATATATATATATATATATATATATATATATATACGTATATAAATATAAACTAGTGTGGCAAATCCAAAATGAAATCGCTAAATTATACTAAATATTTTTTCTTTGAAAAGTTTATGTTAATATAAAAAGTACACTCTTGTACATTTATATACAGTACGTCTCATAACTATAGAAACACCAAAAATTTTTACATTTAAATCCGTGTATTATACCTTTTCTTAAAAAACCTGTAACTTTCGAAGCAAAAAACCAAGGATAATTTTAAAAATAGCAAATAAAAGGCAATTTTATTCTCTTTAAGACGTTACCAAAATATTGTGTCTACATTAACTTATGAAAAATTCACGGACGGTTTAAACAAAACTTGAATACTAGATAAAAAATTTACATTGATTTAAATAGGTCTAAACATTTAAAGTGTTTCTATAGTTTTGAAACAACGATAACTTCTTTAATGTTGATGCGAAAGAAATATTCTAATAATGTTTTAAAGAGAATATATTTTCCATTCATTGGCTTTTTGCAAAATTATCCTCGGATTTTTGCTTCCAAAGTTACAGGTTCTTTAAAAAAAGGTATAATATACACATTTAAATGTGAAAATTTGTGGTGTTTCTATAGTTATGAGACGCACTGTATACATGTTTGCTTTCCACAAGGGTATTTTGCATTTATGTAATGCTTAATAAATAATATGCATACATTAAGATTTTTATAATTAACAAAAAACAACTATTTCGTTTTTAATTCGTAAAACTATAATAAAATTTTATTTCACTGATCGCTGGCACATGCGAACTGAAAAAGATGCGAAATGTAACTGCTTAAAAACAACGATTGCGTATTCTTATCGCTGCTGATTTGAATGCTGGATACAAATAAATGTTTGATATTCGATGACCTAATAAAAGAACAATCTGTACACCAAAATATTCTTAGCTTTCATACATTACTTATATAATAAATAAACTTAAAAGGTATAACATTTAAAAAAAAAATTTATTACGTGCATTTGTGAAATATATTTTTATTTTATAATAAAATAGCATATATTTGAATCAAAGAAAACGTCAGGAAATATTTTTCTTTCCTTTTTTTAACTGCCATACATGTTAAATTTTAAATTTGATTTATTGAAATTCAATATATTTGTTTATAGTAGAAAGACCCTTAAGAATATTATTTTATTTTAATTTTATTTTTATTTTTATTTCAATTAACGGACAAAATGCCATATACAGAGTGACCGTGGGTCAAGAACAAAAATAAAGGTGGAGTTGAAATAATACAAAATTTAAATTACAACTATACAATGTTATTTAAACTCCTAAGAATGAAAACGACCAATCAGAATATGAACAATGTCAACATAAGTTTTGTTTAAAAAATAAATTGATGTTTAATAAGATATTGCACTTTGTTTTTACGTAATTAAATAAAAAGTGTTGTCTGGGGGTGAACTGTAAGGGTGCTTTTCTTTTCTTAAATCAACACGGGAGCAAGTAAAAATATCTCTAATTATTTTTTTATACTCTGCAATATAACACAAAATTTTAATAGTGTATGTGAGATGCCACGTTTAGTGGTAGTTAAGTCTTTGACTTTTTTTCTTCTACCATTCTCTCTTTTTCAATATTAAACATCAATATCGTTCATAGTATACAGACTTTTAATAAGATTGAACAAATTAAAAAATTTCTGGAAAAAAAATAGTCATCTCTACCCTTATAAAAAAAAGGGATGCAACCCTTCAGAGTAAAAGCGATTACCAAAGAAGTGCATTTGGATAAGAAACAAATTGGTGTTAGTTTCATCGGAAAAATCCAATTCGTTTTTGAGATATTAAAAAAAAAACAGTTTTTGGGGGTAAATTTTAAGGGTGGTTTTCACCCCTTAAATCGACGAATTAGCACGTAAAAAAATACGTGTCTAATACTTTTTGATGTACTACAACATATCACAATATCAAGTAAATCGGTGAGGTACACCTCGGGTAGTTAATTTGTGCAGATTTGTGTTAATTTTTGTTTGTGTAGGAGACTGTGGTATTCTCATTTGTTCGTCTGTATTTTGGCATGCATAATCGCGCTCTATGTCAATTGCTTGGTTGATCGCGGCGTCCAGAGATTCTAGTGTGCCCATTGACCCTTTTATAACCCATTGCAAACCGAGAATAAAATATGCTACAATATCTTTTTCTAATTCTAATTTTAGATCTGGTCTATGTTTTTTTTCGCGTAACGCAGCTTCGTATGCTTCTTGGGCGGCATTTAATACAATTTATTTAAAAGGTTTTAACCCTTAGCGGCCACACGGAGTAACTAGTTACCCCAGGCTCAGAAAAAGTGAAATTGGAGGTCTAAAACATTTAAAACATTTGACCAGTTTTTAGAACGCCATCTATAAATTTACCGATAAAAATCATTAGAAATATTTAAGAACACTTCAACAAACATGAAACAATCGGTTACAAGTGTTAAAACACCCATATGTCTTGAACAACTAGGTTTTTCAGCGTGGGGTAATAAATTACCCCATGTGGCCGCTATGTGGCCTGGCTGAGGTGTGGCCGCTAAGGGTTAACGTTATTGCAATAAGTTTTAATACATGTCATTTATCTGCATGGGTGAACTTTAATCTTTTTTAATCCGCAAAATCCATATTATTTTTAATACGAATTTTCTGGATTATTTGAAGAGTTTTTAATCAATTTTAAAACTACATGTCAAGAAATCCATTTTCATTGTACTTTTTTGAGTAGGGTATAATGTCAATAATCTGCTTATATTTTAATGATTTTCGATATGTAAAATATTAATCGGACTTATCCACTTTAAAGGAGTAATTCAAGTTCCGGACGACATATTGAGGATACCGCCTACCTGAAAAATGATGAAAATCGATAAAAAAAATCAATTTTCAGATTATCATGAAATATGATTCTATACATGTATATCTATCAGGAAATGCTTCTAAAAGGACCCAAATATTTTTTTAACGGTCTACCACTGTATTTCAATTTAATCAATTTTTAATGAATTTTATATTTTTAGCATAAATAACATTATTTATAATTTTTTTTTTCTATACCTAATTTAATGCATTTGGAACATGCAGGGAAGTTTATATACATAATATCCATATAATATATCTAACTACGTACGTAGTTTATACTTTTTCTCATAGGGGGCCAGCGTATTGGTGCGCGGATCTATACAAAGTCTATGCTCTATGCGTACGCACCTTTAACTTTATTCGAGTTCTACTATCTATAGTATACATTCTTATGCTTTAAAGTTTGTTTTGATTTTTTTATTTCAAAAGACTATAGTTATAAACCTGTACTACAATCATGAATAGAATTAGAAATATTGATTACAAAAAAAAATCTAAAACGAGGTCAAAAAAGAAGAAGGAAAAGGCACTTAGATTAGCTGAATTTAAAAGCAAAAAACAAAACACCGATTCGAGACCGGCTACAAAAAGTGATACTAAGATTCAAAGTTTTGAACAAAATTGGACAGTAGAAGAAATAAATAAAAACCAAGATTAAACTTATTAACGTAAAAAATCTCTATTTTAATTATTTGAGAATATAAAATAAATTCCCTACACAAAAATGTTCATTTTGCACATATAAAACTATATATTTTTCCAGGATTCTGTTCTTCGCTTAATTTATTGCCCAGGATACTTTGGCTGCGGTATCATTTTAAAGCAATTTTAAGCGTATATTACTGTTGTGCCTGAATAAATAAGCTTAAAAACATTTATTTGTGTCTTCTTTTACTCGAATTGAAATATAGAATAAGATAAAAAAGGTTTGAAAATTTTATGTATCAAATTAAAAAAAATAGAATCTTGGGTAGGCGGTATCCTTAATTGCTTATAATCGGAACTAATCGTGATCTTCTTTAGTGTCGATTTTTTCAATTAAATTTAATCCTATTTAGTTCGTTTTTATGCAACATGTGAAGTTATTAGTTTTAATATGTTACGAGTAAATCCGTATTTTGATTAATTGGTTCAAATATTAAATAATTAGGAGAATTAATAATAGATGAAAAAATAATCGGAATTAATCAAATTTAATCAGCGCATTACTTTCAGAATCAAGTATAATAATACTATTTAATCGGTATTAATACGTATATACCAAATATAATTTAATTCACATTAATACGTATATACCAAATATAGTTTAATTGGCATTAATACTTTATATTACGGTTCACATTTTATCCGGTTTAATAGTTTAAAATATACTTCAAAATAATCGTTTTTTGACGAATTTATTCTAATAGGTTTATTTTAATACGTATAAAAATAATTAAATTTAGTCTATATTAATACATTGTCGTAAAATGATTTTGCATATATAAATTAAATTCAAATCAAAATTTATTTACTTTCCGATTCTATACGGTTCTATCAAATTCTATCCGATTCTGTCCAATACTTTCCAATTTCGTCCGGAAACGGTAAAACACTTAGAAAATCAGAATTCATCAAATTCTGTTCGGTCTTGTACAATTTTTAAATTACAATCGAGAGATTTTCAATCGTCAAATGATTTTGGTTGTAATGTGTACATATATGAATTAAGTGCAACACGAGTTTTATACATTCTTCGATTTTATCTGGTTCATCAATATTTTTTGATTTAAAATTATTTTTGTATAACGGCATTATTTTAGAATAAAACCCGAGTAGAAATCAAATCAGGTCATACTTATTGGACATCAGCTCCTGATCAGGATACCTTATCATGATGGTGAAGCTAATTGTCATGACAGGTCCTGATCAAGAGTCTCTAATTAGTGATATCCAGAACATGTACTGAGCAGGTCCTGATCAGGATATTATAATACGATTTCGAATAGTATTAAGGGGTAACACCACTCTAGGTACACCTATTTTGACGATTTTTTGTGGTTAAATAGTAAGCGAAATGAAAAATTCGTTTAAAGAACTTTATTGTACAATTATTAATGAAGAGTAAAAAAAGTTGTTTTTTTTTCAAACTGGCGGTCACGGGAGCCCGTATTAAGCCGTTACTTTTCTGTTGACGCTCAAACGGGAGGACAGTTTTTTCGTACACGATGAACCCTAAAACAAAAAAAAACAAAGTTTTTCTTAAAGTACATATTTGCAGACGTGGCAGTACGTAGGGATTTTTTTAAAATCAAATTTTAAAAAAATGGTGCACATTTGAAAAAAAGTTTCGATTTTGACAAAAATGCTATATCCGCTATCGAATGATCTATGTCTAAGTAATATATAGATCGGCATATTGTAAAAACTCATGTATGCAAATGTAATATAATACATACATAGTATAACAAAAGAATTCGATATTTCCACAACATTTCTATACCTGTAGGTTTAAGCAGCCAACAGACATCTCCAAACATCTTGCACCGTTCAACAAGAGCAGCACGATGGTGGAAGATTTCAAAATCATCAACACTTGCAGAGAAAGTCAAATCCGCCACCAATCTGCATCGCACCGTTGACACAAGTCTTCAGGGGCCGGCCTGTCACGTCCCAAGTATCGACCCACAACAAGTTTTCGTCGACAAGATAGATCCATATACGACAAAAGTGACTTATCATACATAAACTAACTTATCGACCTTCCCTATTCAGCCAGTATCCTATCTTGTCTAATTCATACTCCGCGATGATACTGTGATCCACCCCAAATATTTCCCGAACTCCCTTCGGCGACTCCATACCTTTGTCGCCCCCTCTTCGAGTACGCATAATTAATTCCTAATTTAGGCTAAGCATGCGACCTCCGTGAGGTTATATAAGTCATAGCCCTCCATAGCTCCAGGTCATTGGCCCTCGCCATTTGCTCTCGACTTTTACCTTCAGCCTTTAGCCTTCTGCATTCGAACTCTGAAGCGTAAGCACGTACGCACCAGTTTGTTATTTGACATTCTATTTGTAAAACGGACACGCCCTTATATTCGAGTTTGTGTTTCTTAAACAATAAATTTGCACTTAAACTTATTTGCTCGCGCTTATTTATTTACTGTACCTGACCTCCTATTCGTATCTTCCGCCACTATCTCGAGCACGAGACCGTCCACAGTGCAGCGCAGCCAAGCCGAGCCGACTACAGGGAACCAAGACCTACCAACGCATACAACGTAAGTCCCTAACTACATCACTATATATCCTCTGCTATCCTGCCGTACATTCGCACTTCCTATTTTTATCGCTATTATACTAAATGTCATTTTCGCTATCCTGCTTTTGCTTATGCCTTGACTCCCATGTAAATTATGCAAGTATTGACCGAAACTAAAGGCGAACGCGATTTAATTTCATATTAACTTCGCGACATTCATTGCTTAAGCGCGACGTAACAACGTTGAAACTTTTGTATTTATACTTATTTGAATGATGTATGTACTCGTACTAACCTATGTATTCAGTATGATATTTAATTCTTTCTCATCCCCGTGATTTCTTTGAATACACAATTTTTAAACAAAGTGGCTGTGACCCCCAGTGGAAATGAAAAACGTATATAAATGTATATAAGTGTATATAAATGTATATTTCTGTTATAATTGGAACAGGTTTTACAACGGATATATTTATTTACACTTCTGTAAACTTTTATATATTAATGTACATTTTCGAAAATGAATACAGCTTAACTTTTCCACTGATAAGTGGCGAGACACATATAAATCAATTCACACGTAAAAAAATGAAATTTCCAGTTACTTAAGAATCAGTGGCACATAGAAAAAAAAATGTTTGATTATTTGGCATTATTGAAGTCTATCTTGACGCTTCATAGTGAGCCGAAATTTCCGTATAAAATCGACATAAACGTACAAAAGTGTAAAAGAATGTACGAAAGTGTATCACAGTACGCTGATGCAATCCTAATTTTTTTGTTCCCATTAGTTATAATATACAGAAATATAATAGAAATATAAACAGAAATATACACTTTTGTACATTTTCGTACACTTCCATACATTTATACACATTTATTTACATTTTTATTTTCATATGGGACGGATACCAAATTATAATGATTACTGATATTTGGATAAAAATCATTTTTGTAAAAGAAATAAATTCTTCTGGTTTTAGATTAGAGATAATGTTATTTTTAATTACGATCTTTTATGTTTATTTAAAATTAAGAAGTATTTTTTATTAAATTTTGATAGTAAACAATAAAAATTACACTTTCTAAATCAAATAACATGTGCGCCATCTTAAGCATATTTTGAAAGTATACAATTCTGCGTAGAAGTAGATTGTATTCCACGCCAGTTCCAGCCTTTGTGACCATCACTCGACAACTTCTTTTCGAGTGCTGGATTTGCTTGTGGATCCACTTGCTATTCATGGTACACTTATAATTATGACTTATGAAAACAGCTTTTACTGTAACAAATTTTAACTTTTTAAAAGCTCAATTATTAAAAAAATAGTAATCAATAACATTTTAATTACAACCAATTCTTAAAAATCATATTATTTTAGTTGAAACTTGAAGTAAAAAAACTGTCTTACAAATCTTTCTTCGTTTTAAATGGAAATTAGCGTTACGCAGAAAGTGTGAATACAAAGTGTGAATACAAAAAAAATGTTTTTCACCAAATGTTTATAAACTAACAAATTAAATTTATTCTTGTTTTTACTAAAAATAGAATTATTCAATTAAAATAAATATATAAAGTGTGATAGAATGAGTATCTAATAATAAAGTACTAATTAGGCCTTTCATTGCGTAATTTAAGTACGCCTTCCACCCGTTTACATTATCCAGTATTGGCACGGCGCGCTCCGATCAAGTTTAAATAAAAAGATCTTGCACCTCGCGAGTTTTTTTATAAATCATTCCTGGGATATCTTCCGATGATTTTAAGCCTAAAATGAAAATAATCCCTAGAGGGATTTTCAAATAAACTCGATATTTGATCATTTTCGTAGGTTATCGTGACTATTTTCTATATTGCATCTTGTATTTAGATTTCTTAGGCTTTAAAAATATATTTCAATATTAGAAATAAGTTTATAAATTCTTAATACTCATTAAACTTTTAAAATTCATATAAATTTTTTTAAATACTGCTCAAAAATTAAATTTTTTAAATTCTTATTTCAAATATTTTTCTGTGCGCTTGAAGTTTCTTTTTTTTTTCTTTTATCGAGGATAAATTTGGTATTCCGTTGCCATGGCTGCGATAAATAAACTTATGCTGATTTTACGGTTAGTAAAAATGCCGAAGGCAAGAACACACGATGAAAATCGTCATCAAATTTGTTTACTTTGCTTTGGAAAACCTAAAGTAATGATTCCTGTAAAAGAAGAATTAAAAGTGCTTGTTGAAAAACAGTTTGAGTACGATACTAGTGATGACCGATTACCTCTCGTTCTATGCAGTAGTTGCAAAAGAGATTTATACAGAATTAGAAACGATGAAGATATAAGTGTGAATCTACCAAAATTTTCTGATCTTCAACCTTTGAAGAAATCTACTAGATCAAGCGACGATGTTTTATGTGCTTGTCATATTTGTGAGCTTACGAGAAAACCCCCTCCTGGAAAATTTTCAAACTTTGCAAAGAATAATGTTATGTCTCAGCGACATGGAATACTTGTTGATGTGACAAATATAAAAGTTCCAAGTAAGCTATTAAAACATATCTTTTTCTAGTTATAATAACTACAATATAATAATACAATTTTAATCTAGATGAAATAAAATCACCTTCCGTTGAAAGCCGGTGTAGTTACTGCTTTTCATTGTTGGGAAAAGGAAAATCTCATAAATGTAACTTTACCGTACGCTTGGAGAATTTGACTGAAAACATTATGCAAACAAGCCCAAGAGCTACAGATCAAGTAATTTCGTCTTTGCTTAAACGCAAAATGATTACAGAAAATACACAAAATACTACAACTCTGTCACTTTCTCAAATACGCGGTAAGCCTCTTAAAGTTGCTATTGGTTCACAAAATAACAAAGCTTTAAGCAAACCTGAGCTTTTTTCTGCAGACAATTTTTTAAAAATCCAGACGAGTTTACATTTGAGCCAAACGAAGACACTTGCGATTGCTACAGCTTTACGAGTAGCTACGAAAAATGTTAAGGTCGTGGAACCGCATTTGAAAAAAAAAACTATCAATTAAAAGTCACTGTGTTGATGATTATTTTGGTACTAAAAACTTTGACTTTGTTCACGTCAAGGCGGATAAAGTTTCATCTGCAGCCGAAACAGTCGCTTACTGCACAAATCTTGATGGTTTAATAGAACACATTAAAGAAAAACGCTTATTGTCTGAATTTTACTTGAAGTTTGGTATTGACGGGGGAGCGGGTTTTCTGAAGATATGTTTATCCATTCAATCTACTTCAGAAAATGAAAAGCTAAATAGTCACCGGCAAAAGTTCGAAGATGGTATTTCTGCTAAACGGTTTAAAGATTCAGGTGTTAACAAATTATTGATACTAGCATTAGCAAACAGTTCTCAAGAAAATTATGAAAATGTATCGCAGCTGTGGTCTGCAATAAAAATAAACAACTTTCAGGGAACTATTGCGACAGATTTAAAACTTGCTAATATTATGGTTGGCATCATGTCGCATAGCAGCTTTTACCCCTGCACTTGGTTTTTCGCATCGAAAAATGATTTAAGCGGCTGCGGAATACCGAGGACAATAAATAATACGTTTCAAAATTATATAAACTGGCATCAAGCCGGATCTGTCAAAAAAGATGCGAAGAATCATAAAAATTGTATTCATCCGCCTCTTTTATCAACTGATGTAGACAAAACATTTCTTCACATAATACCTCCACCTGAACTTCATTTGATGCTAGGTGTAGTAAATACATTGTATAGACACTTATTGGCTGAATTCGAGAAAGACGGTCTTCTATGGGCACAATCATGCCATGTCGCTCGTGATATACGTCAGGGTAATACAAGTTTTAATGGCAATTCGTGCAAGATATTATTAGACAAACTTGATTTCCTGCGTTCACGAAATCACAATTTGGGATGTTTGAAATATGTAAATGCTTTTGAGCACTTCAAAAATGTTGTACATGCCTGCTTTGGAAAAAATCTTGACCCATCTTTCAAAGATAAGATTAATGCCTTCAAGCAAAGTTATTTACATTTAAATGTACCAATAACGCCCAAAATTCATGCAGTATTTTTTCATGTGCCTGACTTTTGCGAAGAAGTTCAGACGGGACTTGGATTTTATAGTGAACAGGCTATGGAATCTGTCCATGCTGATTTCAAATCTGTGTGGGAGAAATATAAACTATTTAAGAACCATCCAGAATATGCAGAGAGGTTGCAACGTGCATTATGTGAATATAATACTTTACATTCATTTTAATTATTGTACATAATAAAGATATTTTTTTAATGTAATAAAATGATCGCAAAGTTTGAAAATTCGAATACGGTTTTGAAAATTTTTATGAATTTAAAATTTTTAATACCTATTGAGCATTTATAAACTTATTTCTGATGTTGAAATATATTTTTAAAACCTAAGAAATCTAAATACAAGATGCAATATAGAAAATAGTCACGATAACCTACGAAAATGATTAAATATCGAGTTTATTTGAAAATCCCTCTAGGGATTATTTTCATTTTAGGCTTAAAATGATCGGAAGATATCCCAGGAATGATTTATAAAAAAACTCGCGAGGTACAAGATCTTTTTATTTAAACTTGATCGGAGCGCGCCGTGTTGGACTTTGTTTGAACGATGAATCTTGATTCAAGGTAAAAACTGAAAATATTTTGTTATAGCTTATAATATGCGTGCATTAATAAATATAATTCAAATCTTTGCATTTATATTTGTTATAATATTAAGAAATATAAACACACAGATACCATTACTATTGTGCAAAAACAAAATAATGAGGAATTTCTGGTCGAATACGTTTGAATTTTTTTGAAATACTGCAACTTTAGTGGGTTTCATTGGATCGAACGCAAGTTTTCGTTAAGCTCATTGGAGGATTTCAAACGCATACGACCAGAAATTTCCCACGTCATGTGAACAAGTTATACCTAAAACAACATCATAGAACGGAGTAGCTTTAAAATCTTTTTTGTAACACAAGCACGGTTTCGCGTTTTTCTGTACCTATTAAGCGGGCCTAAAGGACAATTTTTTAGACCGGCGGGCGCAAAAGTTACTTTTACTAAAATTTTTCGGTAAATTGCTATTATATATATATATATAAATATATATATATAATAAATATATATATATAATAAATATATATATATATATATATATATATATATATATTTAGCTCCGCTTAATATGCTAGAAATACGCAAAAATCAATACATGCGTTACAAAAAATATGGTGTGCACCAAGGGCAAAGTGGGCTTTTTGACCTCCTGTGGTTGCAGTACTCGCCTTCGGTCGTGCTAGCTCGCCTTCGACTCGTATCTCCATATTCGATCTAAAAAAGTCCACTTTGCGCCCTAGGTACACAATATACTATTTTGGCTCCCTTTCAGTGGCCGTTGTATTGAATAGCTAATTCATTCGCTATTTTTTTTTCTCATAATGGTTTTCACAATCTGCTTCCCGTCACCATGTGTTAACGATTTCAAATAAAATTCCTGTAAATATTAGTTAATTAGAGTTTCGACCAAGCACTCGAGCGGAACGAACGTGTTTACGATCGCTCTCGCAATTTGACACGTAAATACTGCTGATGTTGGAACCTAATATTCAAAGCACAATAACGGCGATCTACTGTGTTTTAATTAAAAATTTGTTTCTAATATTTTAGAAGTGACTTAGTGTAGTGTCTTAAAAAAATGGCAGACGAGGAAATGAAAGAGTTACTAAAATCAATCAAAAATGACATCATCACTTTAAATGAAAAAAGTGACAAGGTGCAAGATGATGTTAGTTTTATAAAGAATACTCAGATCGGCCAATCTGAGAAAATTGAAAGTGTAAAAAAGAGTGTAGGAGATCTGTATCAACGTCTTACAAGAATTGAAAAAACGGAAATAGCAAGAAACATTATGCTGTACAAAGCCGAAGACAGCGATGAAGTAAACAAAAGCCTCTTCAATTACATATCAAATACACTCACCAAGGTCAATGTGAGTATTCACATATGGTGTATAAATAACATTTTTCGACTAGGAAAATACATGGATGGCAAGCATAGACCAAATCTGATAAAATTATCATCCTATCGTCTTAAATTTTTTTTACAAAACAGTCGACAGCTTCCAGGAACTAAATTTAGCAATTGATAATTACCTAACAGTAGACGAAAGAAAAAAAATAAATCACTTCTAAAAGTTAGATACGTCCCCAGAAATCAAAGACAATAAATACAACTCAAAGGAAGCAAACTATACAGAAATAATCAAATAATCGCCAAACAAGAAATCGCAAATATCTTAAAAGATCTAGACAAATCCAATAAGCAATTGCGTACGGATAATCACGCACAAAATGAGGATGAGCCAAGCCCATCGAAAAAGAATTCTTCCGAAGACATAATGAATCAACAAAATATGACAAATACTACAGTAGTAAAAACGAAGAAGAAGAAAACAGACAAAACACACAAGAACACAGCAACCTCGAAGTCCGAAGGTACGCTAAATAATTTTCTCATAACGACACCGAGAACTGCGAGAGCTACAACAATCAAAATTTCGGCAAATAAACAATAGCAAATAGCAACTAGACATAGTGGATCGGAATATGAGAAAATCTTCGGCTTCATTGTCAACACCACCTCAGGCTTTTTGGCCTAGCAGCAGTAACAGCACCAACAGGCGGTCAGCGGACAACGATAGAACGACTCTTCGAATCATTTTCTGGAATATCCGAGGTTTTAAAAATAGTTTGGTTATTCAAGAGTATGTACTAAGAAGCGATATCTTATATTTTACGGAAACGTGGCTTGAGAAAGATTTTGAGGCGGTCACATGATTGCTTATAATAAGGAGCTGTTTACGCATGAAGTAATAGAAACTTCGGAAAGTTTACTATCAATAAAAGTAACATCTAAAAGAATTAGTTATATAGTAATTGTAGTATATATAGGTCCAAATATAGATTTTGAGAAATTTTGAAGTCAATTCGAAGCAACGGCAGAAAAAATACTCGATAAATTTTCTAAAATGACTCTCTTCGTGGGCAGTGACTTTAATTGCCGCATTGCAAACTTCAAAGTTCTAAACACTACACAGTTAAATTCAAACGACCTAGCGTTTGCCGATCGAACCTCGCTAGACACGGAAGTAAACAGTAGAGGCAGGAAACTTATAGAGTGTTTTAAAAATGAGAGTTTGATTGAGTTTAAAATTGAGACTGCTTGGCTTGTCGTCCCTCGACTTGGGAAGAGGATCAGAGCAACTGAGCGCTCTGCAGGTACCCGAGGTGTAGACTGCTTAGCTTGTCGTCCCTCGACTTAGGAAGAGGATCAGAGCAACTGAGCGCTCTGCAGGTACCCGAGGCGTAGACTGCTTGGCTTATCGTCCCTCGACTTGGGAAGAGGAGCAGAGCAGCTGAGCGCTCTGCAGATACCTGAAGTGTAGACCGCTTGGCTCGTTGTCCCACGGTGTTGCTTCTGCGTTGGGAGAGGGATGCAAGTTACTCTGAAAAAAATTATTCGACATGGGTGTCAGTTCTAAATTTATAAGGATCCCTAAAAGCTTATACGATAGAGCTACACCAGCAGTGCATAGCCCCGAGGGATTAACTAATTCAGTCGACATTATCGAAGGAGGACTACAAGGCGAGATACTGAGTCCTCTGCTCTTTGCTCTGTAGTTAAGAGATTTCGAAGGATTTGCGGGCAAAAAGTGTAATTTTAGTCTCGCTTTTCAGAGAAAAAAGTGGCAATTTTCGTTCAGATGGGCATAAATATTATTTATCCCTGAACTATAGGAACACCACTGATTAACTACTGAAAAACAAGTGCCAACTATTTATTATTGTTAAACTACTGAAAAACTACTAGTCAACTATTGTAAAACTATAGTAATATAATTTATTTTCTAATTTTTTAACTACTGAAGAACGAGTGGTTAACTACTGAATAACCACTATAAATTTTGAATTTTTTTCTTAACGCTATAAATACTGAAATCCACGCCAAAATTTCTAACGTACCAAAAAACTCGAATTGTCCTCGCTCGCATGCACGCACGCACACGAACACACAAACACGCACACACACACATCCATACGGTCAGTTTGTAAAAATAGTGTATTTTGATTCCTTATATCTCAAAACATGTTTCTAACATGCTTTTAGCAAAACTTTTTGTTTTACTATCACAAAGCTTCTTTGAGGAAACAAAACGCTTAATCCAGACATATATTACTATAAATATGGTATATGATATAAAATATGTATATAACCATCAAGAAATATTCATTTCCCAAGTAAAATATTTGATACGATTTGTATAATATATAACTGGAAACAAATCGTATACATTTTTTTTGTGAATCAACTGAATACAAATGTTCAAAATTCGACTTATACGCTTACGGAATATTGAGTGAGTAGTATATGCTACCCAATCGCTAGACACAACAAACCCACACCACTGCGCCTTCCCCCACTACTCCCTCCTACTCCCACCCATGACCGATCTCCCACTCTCATTTACCCCCCACATACTTTTTAGTTGTGTCCCTATCCCCACTCGCTTTACCTCCCACCTTTAAGGTATGAATTTTACCCCCACTTTTTGAGTATTAATGATAAACAGTGGATTAAAATAATATTTTTTAATTTCATCATTTTTGTAAGTAAGAAAGTTCGTATGAAGAAAATATTTTTAATTTGATAATTTTTAAATATTGCAAACAAGAAAGTTGAAATGAAAAATATTTTGTTTTTTTAATATAAAAAATTTCTAATTTCATAATATTATAGTATTGCAAGTAAGCAAAGGTGTATACAGAAAAGACAAGGAGGTTGGGTAAATAAATACAAGGTTAGTACAGTTTAAGGGATAACACCACTCTAGATGGTTCATTTAACACATATTGATGTATGAAAAAAAAATTTTTTATTACGATTTTTGTATAAAATGGCGGCGTTGCAGCAGATCTGCGGAAAAAGATTTTTTTGAAGGTGCTCCGCGGGCGCACCAATTCCTCGAAAACCGTGAGAGCTGGAACAAAAAACCAAAAATTTTCTGAAGCTACATACTAATAGCTATCGAAGTACGTAGGATTCTTTTTTATTCCAATTTTTGTAGAAACTGTGCAATTCTGAACAAAACGTATGAATTTTCGACTAAAGAAAGAGTAGTAAATTGTTAATAAAACAAGTAATTTTCAAAATATAAAAAAAACGGCTACGTACTTCGATGGAGAATATATTTGTGAAGCTACTGTAAAAATTGCATGTCGATCCATGCAATGGTGTTGAAGCTATGAGTGCACCCAGTTTGAAAAAACCCGTTTCGAGAAAAACGCGTTTAAAGTTTTCGGAGCATTTAATTTAAATAATCCTTGAAATTTTTGTAGATACCTGCAGCAATATATACTGCGGTATCGAGCACGGGTTTGCCACTAGAGAATGATTTTGGAGCCATAGACCAGATAGTCGCATTGAAACTTTCGTTGCTATTTTGTGTGAAGCCGCCTAAGCAACGCGTAAGTAGATCGTCACTGCTTAACTCTTTATAAATTGGCGAAATCGCTTTATAAACTTCTTCAGAGAGAGGTGGTTTATGTGCAAAATCTTCTCCAGTAGCTTGACCCCTTTGCCAAGAGCACCATGAAGTTTCTCCGCGCGGGCATCTTTCGTGTCTCGGTTGATCATCAGTAGACAATTTGTGGTCCATCATTGCGTAGATTTCATTGCGCATTTTCTTCTCCGAGTCATGATTCCTATGAATTGCTAAACCATAATAAATTGCCAACTCGTCTATGAGCTTGCCAGTAAGCTTGCCTTTTCCTCCAAGTCCTTTTATTTGTTTTTTCAAATTACGGAGACGAGAACCCATCCGCTTCTGCACATGATCGATACATTATTTTTTTTTACGGTGAACTTTTCGTAGGGCTCAGAATCTATGATTCCTTTGAAGGTTTTTGAATCTCCGTCGCCCACGTAATTAACGTACTTCAAATTGTGCAAAGATTCTGAGCGCTGGAACATTTCAATGACGACGTCCACTTCCATCTTTCCTGCGGAACCGACGTGGTTCGCTTGGCATTCATCTTTTTCAGTTTGGCTCCCTTCCTTAAACTCGATGGGGTCAGTTTTGGTTTTCCAAAAAAATTCGCAAGCTTTGCAATATTTAGATTTCACCAAAACATCGACTACTTTGCCAGTATACCAGCCGATAAGTGAAACAAACCCGTAAAGAGATGAAAACCCACGCTTCCTCCACGAACCATCACCACATACAGTAATGCCATTTGGATCGTCAGTTTTTTCTCGTTCTTTTTTAGCTGCAGTTTTCATACGAAGCTTACAAACAGCTTCTGCTTCAATGGCAATTTTCTTAACAACTGTATCGTAAAACGATTGAAAAATTGGCCGCGGGAGATCCATAAAGGCGCAAAACATTATAATACCATTCAATCCTATTCCTAGTAATCGCATGGCAAGAACAATTCTGCGATTAATATCATATTCTTTCTCAATAAATGGACAACTAGGAATAGTAATCTGATCACAATTTTTACAGGAAATCACAATTTTGAAACCAAATCAAGCCTCGCTTTCCAGTTTCGGTGAACGTTACATCGGATTTGCATTTTTTACATACAAGAGCTTGCGATATCGCGGAGAACACTGCTACAAAATTCAGAATTCGGTAATCGAAACCTTCATTTACTTCAAAATCATCGAAGTTTACATCTGATAATGTTTTAGCCTATGTACTAAGGTTCTCCAGGCTTGGCTTCTTCAGCTCGTAACGGTTTTGCGGCCGTCGGTTTGATATTCTCGGTTTTTTTGCACTACTCCTTCCTCCTTGGCCGGTTTTTTTGTTACAATACACGACTTTTCTCGAACTCATATTGTTTATTCGAAAACTTTTACAATAACAAAACACGTTATTAATATTTGAACGAAAATGTACGGAAAGAAAATAAAGCGTCTGCACGGCGCCGCTTGGCAGCTGTACTAGTTCACACACACACACACACACACACTTCTATTCAGTGTTAGTACACCCTGGTGGACTTCTGAGGAACCACAATGACCATAAGCAATAGAATTTGGACAGGTAGAAGCACTACATAGTCGATAAATCAGAGCGCGCCGTCGTGGCTGATTCAGCCGTCATGGCGCGCTCCGAGGTGCTGCGGCAAAATCGAGAATTGGACCTCTTACAAATTTTATTTCTGTATAAAACCAATTGCATATGATTTTTAAGGGTCCAAAGTATCGTTTAAGCCGAAAAAATCGAATTTTTGAAAATTTTAGACTGGTGTTACATCAATGATACTATTCATATGAAAATATATTGATTGATAAAATATATCGATAACATTATTTTTTCTTGTGGAGTACTCGTAATAAGATCGAACAAATCGCCGTCCGCTAAATTTACAACATCTTTTACAATATTCGGTGTATAATTGGTAATTTGCACTTCATGCATAAGAGAACTTTTATTTTCAATGTATTCTATAGTTTCACATGCGATACAATTTACATTATCCGACACAGATTTCAGATACTCAAGTCGTGCGTCTAGAGATTTTGCCACGTATTCGTCCAAACAATCAAAGGTAACTTTTTTTATAATTATGCTATGACGGTACCGCTTGCTCAGACTAGGTGTCTTCGGTCTTATATCCTTTTCGATTTCGATTGCTTTATCCTGATAACTGCGTGTGAATTTCAACGTCTATCCGGAGCTACCAACCTTCTGATCCATCAGATCGTCAGATAGTCCACGGAAGTATTTTACAATGTCACCAAAACTGCTTTTAAACTCTATCCAATTATCGTAAGAAAAAGCGATCTCGCCGTAGTCAGGACCCAACAGCCGAACTATGGGCTCGTAATGAACGTCTTCAATATCGCTGTACTCTAAACCAACCATCATCTTCTTCGTATACGACTTATTGAGACTGTACAGAGTGTTCAATATCTGATGTGGATGGTGACGGTTTCGTTGTTGATCAGCCATGTTGCCTCGTTCTCTCTCTCCTACACGGTTCTCTTTTGCCGTCTAGAAGTGACTGTCGTAAAATCGACACTGCCTCTTAATGTATCATTAAAGAAGGTGTAGTGGAGTTCCGAGGCTGGTGTGCCGAGAATGAAATGACGATACTTTAGACGCAGCTTTCTGAGTAAATGAAACAATAAGAATCAAGCTCGCGTTACAACAATGACAGTTTAGAACTGCAGTTTTGCAAACATCATACACTGCATCCGCCGTTTCCAATGAAATTTTTGTAAGTGTTTTTATATCGTAATAGTGTCTTACCACGCTATCATTTTTCCGCAAGTCGTCAGAAAAATTTACAAGAAATTTATCGAAACTCAAACCGCCGCCCATGTAACGTAAAACATAATACAATATTGTCCACATACGTCGGAAGACGGGCTTTGGAGTGGGAGATTAGTCCAGTGAAATTACTTACAATTTTTCCGCAAACGATTTATATGATCTGGTATACTTAGTGGCAATCCGAAACTATCGAAATACAAAGCTTCGCAATACTTATTAACCTATATACCAACCCAGTGCGTGCCAGGTCTCGTATGATCGTCAGTATTTACAACAAACGCGGTCGGTCTCGTTCACCGTTTGGGAATTTGATCTACTGGAAATACAACGACAGTATGCGAACGGATTCGGGAAAGGATTTTCAATATTAGAAGGCTGTCCATTACAACGCGTAGACAACCACGACTTTAGACGATGAACGTTATTCAAAGCGCAACGGTAGTTTTTGTAACAAGGTTTGACAGCGCGATGAATGCAATACATGTCGGACGATAACTGCTTAAAAGTCGGGCATTCTCTTTCGTATTCTAAATTGAAAATTAACCAATTATCGTTGCCTCTAACGTATGTTTTTTTCACGCTTCTCGAAAATTCTTTTAAAATTTTCTGAACAACCGATAAAGGTACCTCTCCGTCAAAGTAGTCAAGTCCGTGATGATGCTGGGTCAGCAAATCATTCTGTTTCCGAATGTCCTCGCTTAATTGATCAATCGATGTTGTCGAAGTCACTAACCAGTGGCCACTGTAGTTGTCATTAAGAGCTACTACGGGATTTTCCTGTGGTATATTTTTATATTTCGCGTCTTTAAAAAACTGAATATCTATTATCACATCCATGTTTTATATAGCAAAGCTTTTGACAGCGATCGCAGATAGAAAGAAACTGACGAGCGAAATGTGGCAGTGGTGGGCGTATATATAAACAAAAGTGCAACGCCATTAGACGACGTTATCTCAACCACTAAAGTTGACGATGACTTGACGTGACGCGTCAATTTCTAATATATTGTCATATTCTGCACATACGATACAATTTACCGTGTTTCTTAAAGACTCACCAACTCGCACATCCCATCTAACGCTACCGTGTTTAATCAAATTCCAATAACTACAGTCGTTAGCCAAAAAATCAGGAGTTAAATCAAATGGAAATAGGCAGTAACCGTACGGGTATTCTTTGCGCATTATTTGATTACCTTCGTTAAGGAAGTGTATACCTGTACCAGAAAATAATGTGTGGTACGCATCCACCTACAAACTTTTGGCTCTAAAGTCGGGTTGCGGCGGTTTGGAGGGAACTTGTACACCATCAACATACAAACATAGAAAGTTTATATACAAATCTTCAAAGTTAAATGGACTAAGTCCTCGATTGCCGTTAAAAGCTTTGTTATTTACTAAACCGATAATGAGTCTTTTTGGTAGTTGACCCAATATGATTTTATCCAAAGTTTCGCTGTGTATACCACTGTGCATCGTAATAGCTTTAATCTCTACACGCGTGAGAGGATATTTGGCAGTTGTTTTTGAAAGAGATTGAGCGTGGCTAACAATACACCCGGACTAATCTTTACGCGTCTGACTAAGAGGTTTGCCTCCTCGATATGTATTGTAAAATATCCCGGATCCATTAGAGAAAACTATCGCGAGACTTAACTAGACGCACTCTTACCTCTACACCGTTTATCAAGAGCTTTTCTTGATTAAATATGTCACAGTGAAGATGATGTCGACCAATCATGTCGACGGAATTTGTAGCTGACAACAATTTCCGTCGTTGAACCAGTCCTTGATTCTCAGTTCCAACATCGTCGATATTTTGAACGGTATCGTTGCACCACAATATACTCGTCAGATGAGAAGATTTTGCAGCAAGTCCATAATTTAACAGCGTTTCAAACACATCCACTTGTTTGAACATCGAATGCGTGCAATTATTAACAGGGCCCGTTTTGGCTTTTGCGCTTCTGAACGCTGGTTTATCTGCATCTGCTAGATTGTCCTCAGCCACGCTGCATCTTAAGCTTACTCAAAGGCTGAGCATTGTATGAGCAAGATCAATGTATTCATCGCTATTGTCTCGGAGCACAAATGCTATAGGTGAGTCATCCGTCAATGACGATATTGGTTTGTATTGTATCCAATGTGAGCCATCGATAGTTGTCTGGGTCGGCGGAACCTCAAACAATAACAGCTCCGACTTTAGACATTCGCACGAGTGGGTATGTAAGAAAACCATTTTTTCATTGTTAACTGTCAAAAATATCTGTCGTCATTCTTCTAGTCTTCTTCTTCTTCTTTTTCTTCTTTTAATGTGTTGCTTGATTTTTCTTCCTTCTACCTCTTTTTTTCACAGCACCACCATTTGTCTTCCGTTTTTTCGCGCCACTCTTTCTTTTCCTCACAGTGACGGGACCACCGAGCAATTGCAATTGAGACGGATTCCCGTAGCGCGACATTTTATATCCTGACCCCTACATCAATTTGTCCAACTTCTCCTCAGCCTCTCTTTTGAGAACTGCACCGGATTCTCTGCGAAATATACCGGCTAAGAAAGACCCAATACAACCGTGGCCTCTTTGGTAGGCAGTGCCAACGTAAATACGCTCAACCCCACCACTATATGGATCCCTTCCATAGGTACCTCTTTCTCCTCCCCCACTGTATCCGAAACCAATTTGATTGTTAACGTATTCTTCGTAGCGATCCATCTAATCGACTCTCTTGAAATGCAGTGTTACAGTGAGTGTCCCGTAATCGAATGGTATCGGTTTACCGCATTGGTCTCTTATATAAACTTCAATGGTCTGAAATGAGCTGAATAACAATAGTAAGTACATTGGTGGGGAGAACTTCTTGATTTTTGTAGTACCATATTCGTCATTGTCGGTATTCATCTATACAGTCCGCAGCAATCGCGATTGAACATCACCTGACACGCATAGCTCACAGATGTCGCTGTAAATCATGAGCATATCTGATAATCCATTCGAGAGTCTCGCTGGCCTATATGCCTCTATCATGCACTTATCACCAGCAAAAATGATACGTTTTGGCCTTTCAAAGCCCAATATTTTTCGCATTTTCGGCGATAAACAGAGTTCGTGACTAAATTGAGAGCAGCTAGTCTTTGCACAAACTATGTTGACCGTCACGTAACCACCACACTCAACCGTCATCTCCAAATGACACTTGATACACTCCAAGTTGCTTATTTCCTCCACTAGAGTATAAATATCTTTGTAGTTTCCTGATCGAATCAGCGATTCAGCAATTGTAAAATTTTCCACTCTAAGCTGGTTCGACTCGAGCCTCGAGGGGGGAATTTGTTTCAAAGAAATCGCTCTGTCTTCTTTGTCCAACGACACGTGTTGAAACGTCAGCGAAATATGTACCTCTGTAACCGCAACTGACCATGAACCGTGCAACCGGATCTGCTGTGGTAGCTGAGTAATATAATGCGTGGTAGTGTTTTCGAGAAATAATTCATGCTGCTGTTGCTAGGCAGAATAATGTAAAACTGATCCTTCATTTATGTGAAATTTGGCTGGGCTTGATCCAAGAATTAAACTTTTCAGGGTAACCTTTCCAGCTAACGAAATATTTCTTTGAGCTACCCTTGCCGCTACTACGTAAAATTTTGTCGATTTCGAAGGATACCGCACTTAAAACTTTTCGTACTCTACTCAGTTCTTCGATGTAAAAGTGACCGGCAATGTATTCGCCTGGTAAATCTTTTAAAAAATACACAGGTGGTTGGCGAGTTAGTGAGATGCGCGTAACCTCAAAAATCTCCAAAGTCCACCCACCTTCGAATCCCTTATCGAAGACGGTTCTCGCACGACTGACGCGAACCAAGTCACCCGGCTTGAATCGGGGTCGCCTGAAATCGTGGTGACCGTACCGAAGTTCTATATTTTTCCGTGCTTTGGCAACATTGTATAAAGTCACAGAGGCCGGGGTTATCTTTGTCTACTCTGTGATTCTCTGCAAAACATCGATATATCTTCGGGTATTTGTGTGAGTAAAGTAGAGCCAAAGTCGTTTCTTTATAGTTCTTATCAATCTCTCCGCAATAGCTGCCTTTGTATCCTGACTCCGCGCCACTGTATGAGCTATGTCATTCTCACGTAAAACCTCCTGTGTATCGCGACCGATAAATTCCTTACCCTTGTCCGTTTGAAGGCACTCTGGTTTTCGTCCCTCGCTTCTCGATAAGATGCGGTGAATCCCCTCAGTGACGCTTCTAGAAGCTTTTTCCTTGAGCGGCTCTAGCCAACTATATTTACCAACAATGTCGATGACCGTCAAAATGTAGCTGTAACCATCGATGTAAGTTTTCAATGCTGTCATATCCATTAAATCACCTTCCCACACATCATCCAAATTTTGCACATTGTCACTGCGTCGCAAATCGTCGGCTAACAGGTCGATGCAAATGGTATACATCCTGGCTCTCAAGCCATTCAGTGACTGTCTGGCGATCGTGCTTCGTCCGCGAGCATACACGAGAAAGCATATTCTGCTAAAACACGATTTGCGTCGATCTCCTTTTTTTTGTCGAAATAGATTAGATCGTGTTCACAACACGCATCGTCCAACGGATTGATCCCGACTTCGCCGCGTTTGATACGTTCTGCCAATTTAGCACCTGGTCCGCAAAATCTGTAACCAGGTACGTGCATTTCGAACGGTAATAGATCAATCATGGCGTCCAATGCACTATTTTTTCTTCCAACCCGTGTCGTTCTACTATTTTGTCTTCTTCTTTACCGGATGCCTCTTCTTCTTCGGATCGAACTGGCCGCTCAGTCGACGCCATGCCGTAACCTGTACACCGGATGCTGTAACTCTCTTCTTTTTCTTTCTAACACACTCCTTGGTAGTCTTTCGTTTTCGATTATCTTCCGACTCCTCCTGTTTGGTATCCTCCGCGCTACTGACAGCGTCGCGAGTAAACGATCTGCTGTTACTGGCATTACTGGGGCCAGCAGTAGCATCAATAGTAGCAGCAGGCTCGTGTCGTGGCGTATGAAATTTATCAGCAGAGTCATCTGGCGTAGAATGTTTTGGAGGGAGTAAAATCACAGAGCCACCTGGTGGTGGCGTACGAGAAACTACGATATCCCAAACTCGTTTGTTACCAATGAATTCGCGTGGGATAAACGATTCGCGTAGAGCAATAGCAAATTGAATATGCCCAGAAGGTGGCGTACCTTTTCTGTTCCTCATAGCATCGTTCATCAAGTTAATTATGTTGGCACCGCGTATACAAACGCTACCCATCGTTACAGCACCATGAGTATCCCAGTTAATGTTACCACTGACCCATAAGCGTAGCACAACTTGACTAGCTTTTTTTTAAACTTTGCGGGTACACTCTCAACGATACTCGCGTCGATTCGATCCTCTTAGCACCACTACTACTCAGTCGATTTTAGTATTTCTGCATCCAGTCTAGTCATTGCGGTGCCCGGTATCTGTACAGACTTTAACGTGTATCTACCACCACCTCCACCTCCTCCTCCTCCGTTTGCGAGAACACTTTGCAAACGATCCACATTTTCCTGCGGCACAAGTACTATCTTTCTGACATGTTCCATGTTCTTTTTTCTTTCTTTCTGTTTCTACCCACTGAGAATATTGGTTAATACAGTACAGATAACGAGAGTCAGTAGCGCTGGTAAAAGCCAACCGCGTTGGACTATGAGTTTTTTCATTTTGTCAGACTGAGGCAAGGTTCGGACAACTTTCGTATAATTTTCACGTGTTTTCGTAAGTACTACTTGTGTCCTCTCTCCAGAGGCACGTTACCAATCAGCACATTCAGAGCGCACTCGCAAATATGTCGAACCAATTTTGCATCAGCCGTTTGCAAGAGAGCCTTTCGCTGTTTTTCGTTCAAATGATAGAGAGCCTTCAAAATACAGGCCTCCTTGTGCGCAAAGGGCTGCCTCTTTTTGCTGATGCTGCTGCTGCGCTGCGATGGAGCCATCACAGAGTCACGATCGGCACGTGATTCGATGTATCACTGCCCTTGATTTTTTGTTTGTTGCATGACACGTAGGCGTAGTGCTGCTCGTCGTCCGAAAAGATACAGGTGCGAAATCGACAACTGTCGGGTGTGTTCTGTTTCAAGTCTAGCAAGAGGTAGCCGTACGGTTTCGAAGTGGCGTCCCAGTAGGCTTCATGCCAAAATCGTGGATCCTCCGGACACAGTGGACGCGAGAGATGCTGTATCTGAGATCTACCGCGCAAATTCCTGAATACGACAATATATTGCGAGTTCAAAGATATATTGCGTTGGCTTTTACCCTGATGAAAGACGTTCTGAGTAATGAATATTACCGAGAGTGATGATGGGACGTCTTTGAGAAAATGTCGACTATAGTTCCACTGGACGACGATTCGCGCATCAAGTCGTCGATGATCAACGAAATTCAACGTTCTTGCCGAGATCCCGGTAGCCCACTTGCCACTCTGAGTAGTAGACAATGATGCGTTCGATTCGTGTGTCACATATACGATCCACAGCTCAGTGATGGCGCGGTAATCGTCCAATCAGCTTTTTTCGCCGCGGCCAATCAGCTTTTTACGCCGTGGCTAATCAACTCGGTTTGGATAAATTATTTTTCCGCTAGTAGCGACATCTATGGGGGTGGGGTTTCGTTGAATTTCATTGTATCTCGTCAGTCGTCGTTGGACAGCTCTTGAACCTGAACGGGTAACTCCGGTTAAACGCTACGAATCTTCGCTTGCCATACACCGGTTTGCTCGTTTTTGTCTCATTTTGCGTTATTACATCGTGAAACTCTGTTCTACGAATAGCGGAATTAGACAACACTACTTCCATGTGTGGAGACGTTATCATGTCTCGGATCGAATCGAAATTGATTTGCTGACTGTTGGCGTAGTTCAGTCGGGTACCTTTCACTTTGCACACACACTCTTTTTCTCCGTTTGATTTTCTACACTTGTACGTGTAAAACTTTGGACCGACCGACAAAGACGTCATGATGTAAGTACCGAGACCCCTGTCCGCTAGCTCGTCCGTCAGACTGCCCAGTGCCGTACCGATTGGTAACTCGTGCTCATCTTTGGTAACGTAAAAAACCGAATACGTGTCAGAATAAAGGACCCGGGGCTCCAAAGCTTGCAAATACTCAAACAGTTTTAGACGTTCTTGTGCTGTGGTGAAGGCAGCATTGACTACGTTTGCCGTTGGTGACAGTATCGATGACGACGACGACGACCATGTCAAAGCTTCGTCTTTGTAACACCAATTGACGTAGAGGGCATCATCGCTGACGGGCAATAAACCATGGACCTCCACCTCTGCACTGGTAAGTAATCCCGTTAAGATGTCTGCACTCTTTACCACGACTGTCTTTTTTTAAATTCTCGCGTTGACCAAACTTTGCCCGTAAAGAATTCAGGCACAGTTTTGCGACAGACCTCAATCCGGCATTAAAACAAATTTCGTCTTTGCTTAAACTTATACCCTCAACGGATTCTAGCTCTCTTACGTAGTCTTCTTTGTCCTCTTCCGTGATACAGTCGAGCGGATATCCTGACGCAGCCACTTTTTGAGCATAAAAACTCGTTAATGTATTCAGCAAAAACACCACCTTTGTATTCTCCTTGATCATACTGTGTCATTTCATACTGCCAAATTTCATAAACATCCTTGACGATGTGACCCAATGTGACGGCCACTTTCACCTCTTCCGACACCCATGCTCCTCGTAGAATACGTTCTTCAGGATCTTGATGAGGACAATCGTCTTGAATCAATTGCTCGCAACACGTCCGGCACAGTGGGAATATCAATTTACCGTGCATTTTTACTGGAAGCAGCGGGTCGACAAAATTTTGCGGTGGTAGTATATCACATACAATCCGTCCGTTTACTCGTGAAATGTCGTTACACGAGCCAACCAACTGATTGCACTCCTCTGGACCGACATAAATGTTTGGGTGACCGACCGGATATTTACCGCGCTTGCAAATAAATGGATACAGTGAACACACATCGACGTACTTAATCTTCTTCTGGTCCTGGCAATCAAACGCTTTCACCATATTACCTGTACGACCACCGTAAAACGCATCTCGTGGATCAAGCGGTTTTCGTTTCACATTACTCGTATTTTCACGAACAAAACGCTTGAGCTCCTCGTTCTGTGAGATTTCATTGTCGAACTCGCACTCCCATTTCTCGATCAGATGGTAATTACCTGACTTTATCCTGCTACCAATTGCCAGTGTACTCTCGAAGCTGTTGTCCATTGAATCACCGCTCGCCAAAGCCGCATCTCGGTTTATCCTATAACAGCGAGGACAGACGTGCCAAAAGCAGCCGTGAAACTGGAGCACAATTCCCCCGTAATTCTCATCGTTACGCGCTAAACTCTAGCCATCGACCACGATACGTATTGCGTGTTGAATAGGGCGACAGAGAACACGCTTCTCCATCCACCTATCAATTTTTTTTTCTAAACACACACATACAAGAAGACGCTATACTCGTATTCTCGACAAAGGATCCACACCGAATTTCATAATCGTTTTGCGAAAAGCTAAGCATGCCAATCTCAATATCGATATGTCCTGTTTGCAATATTTAACAATTTCTCTTTGAAAATTCAAAATGTATCCACTTTGTAACGGCTCATCGTACCACTTCGAAAATTTCTCTCTCTCCTTGGAGCTCATTGCGTCTAACGCATAAGAGTCCAGTGGTGGTAGAGGACCTTCGTAAGACTGGTTTTCTGGTGTATTGAACATATGCGGAAATAACCTTTGTCCATTTCACACAATCCGTACGATTTGGGTAAACTACTTAGAGGCATGAGAAAGTAATTTAAACTATCGATAAATTTCGTTTTTAAAATCTCTATTAAAATTATTTTAGATCAGTACATCACCACGGACGGAATGACTCGTTCTTCATTACATCTCTCAACGACGTGCTTGAATACAAATTGTGCATCGAATCCTTGCAAGTTGTGCGCTACGCATATAACCTGTTGATATTGCTGTCTTCGTGCTAGTGCAAGATCAACAAGCTGTTTTAACGGTTCATCGTTAAACACGTATTCACGAATACCGCAAAAGTCGCATTTGATCGAGACATTCATTCTCCATACAGTACGAGCATACTTGTTTCACGACACACCATTTTGGAGTGTGAACTTTTTTCTCGTCGTCACCCAACACAGATGTAGATTGCTGAGTTTCGATTCGTAAAATAAAAATAAAACTGGCTTTACACGTTCTTCTATCTTTATTGGCTGTACGTCGCACAGGTGTCCGATTGGTAATCTTAATTTACACGTTTTACAAAAAGCTATACCGCACTTATGTGGTTTTCCATTCTTTATGCAAACTGTTTTAAAACAAAATGGACAAATTCTTATTCTACTGCACACATTACTACTCTTATTGTAAGATCCTATTGTAAGATGATTTTCAAAACACATATCACCAAAAAAAATTTGTTGGAACATCTATGCTTCTCGACACGCCAATAACTTTTATGACATGGTATGCAATAGCCAGCGCTACCACTAGCTCCAATCATGCTTAATATCGGTTGGTAATGTTTTGAGCGTTTGTAATAATGTATGAATTATACAGCCGTAAATGTCGATGACAAAGCACGACCCATCATAGAGCGGTGGATTTCTACGCGCAAACGTCGAAAAGTTATACACCTATGGCTGTACCGCGAGTGGTAAAAAAATCTTGAAACATACGAATTTCTGCGAGTCCGCATCCTTCAATTGGTACCCGAACGTTCGCCAAATTTAAAATTTCCTCGGTAGCACTTTTTTGAGCTCTTGATTGACTGTGTCGGATCAGGTTCCAATAGCGATGTAAATCATCTGTACGTATTTGACCTCTGACAGCATAGGTATATGCAGCAGCTAGACTGCGCGGTAGACAAAGATCATCATCATTACTGATTGTAAAAATAGATTTGTTATTCACTGATTCTTCAGTTAAACGTACCCGTCCACGTCCCACGATACCACCAACAATTGCACAATTGATAGACAGTCTGTCATTAATGTTAAATTCACTTGCACTATGCACCGCACATAATAACATTCTCCGAAGATCTTCAACGACAAAATCCCTAATAGATCTGAACGACAACCAGAGTGAACCGTGATTGAATCGCTCCGAATTGATTGTTACTCCTATGAAATCATTTGGTGCACCTCTGCTACAAAGACGTCGATGGAGATCTCGCACGGAGCCTTCCAACCAATTGTAAATATCTGTGTTCGCCGAGACAGAATTCCTTCGATTTCTCTTCCTTCATAGCCTAAACAACGGTAGAAGTGTACTGATTCATTTTGAATTATGAATTGAGGTCGCACGCCTTCTTTGAACTGTAAATAATTACCCGTAAGATTAAACTTCTTTTTATACTACGTAACTACAAATCAAAAACTATCTCTATCTATTTGTAAGATCTTACCCTCTTCGTCGTCATCGTCGTGAGCTGTGTCTGTGCTGCTGCTGTTGCTACTGCTACTGATACTTCTACTGCTACTGCTGCTACTCCTGCTACTGCTGCTACTGCTGCTACTGGTACTGCTGCTGCTGCTGCTGCTGCTCAGTCTTCTGCGTTTTCTACGTATATCGCTCCTATTGATAAAATCATCTTGACCTACTGGTGGTGGTGTAGATCTTTGTACAACCATCGATGATCCAACTTCTAAAACTTAAGTATCATTGTTCTTTATAGTAGAAAAATTAATTATTTTATCATAGTGCATTCAACATTTACGATTTGGTGTAATATCGTTATCATCATTGATGGATGCAGCAAGGGTTGTTTCTGAAACTTTAATTAATTCTAAATTATTATTAGAAGTCTTATATTGACAAGAGCAATACTTACCATTGTTCACGGATGATGTATCTTCTGTCGACTGACTGTGGTCTACAGCAGAACCCATCACAGCTTCTAAAACTGAAGTATGCGAATGAGCAATAATTGAAAAAATATAATCTTTATAGCATTCAATACTTACGATTGTTTTCATTTGATGTCGACGGTAAGGTTTGCTCATCACATCTCAATATAAACTCGTACCACGCGATATCGTTTAACATTAACCTCATTACTAAAACATTGGTTACAAATAAAATTATTTTCAAAGAAAAGGAGACTCTTAGAATGTAAGATATTAGTACTTACTCGTACCATAACGATGAATTATTCGAGCGGCTTATCGAGTGTCAAAACTAATTATGGGCAAAATCTAAATACACGGTAAACAAAGACTTATATCTAGTTACTATAAACTAGCTACGTAGTAACTTTACTGTTTACTTTCGAGTTTACTAACTCTAGCTAAGTAAACTATAAATTTTTAAAATATTGATTGTCAATTGTTAAAAAAGCGATGGGAAAATTTCCTAATACATGGTTAACTGATGCTTATATGCAGCTACAAAAAAGTAAATTCCCGCGAGATCCCGCTGATCAAACTATAAATTTTTAGAAATGGATTATCGATTGTTAAAAAATGGTGATGGGAAAAATCTGAATACTCGATTAACAAATACTTATATATAGCTACAAAAAAGTGTAATCCCGCGAACTGATTAAAGTATAAATAGTTAAAATGTCGTTTGTCAATTGTTAAAAAAGCGATGGGAAAATCTGAATACATGGTTTACTGATGCTTATATCCAGCTACAAAAAAGTATAATCCCGCGAGATCCCGCTGATCAAACTACAACTTTTCGAGATATCGATTATCGATTGTTAAAAAAAGGTGATGGGCAAAATCTGAATCCTCGATTAACAATGGCTTATATGTAACTACAAAAAAAAATTAGCCGTCGCGGGACGCCTGGCAGATGTAAAACATCGAATTCTTATGTGTAGAAAGTATAAAATAGGAATGATGATCTATTGGAGGAATGGAATATGAAAAGTAACTTTTTTCTTATTCAGTTTTTCATTTTGTTTCCAATGGATAGATCTTTTTATTTCATTCAAATAAAATTAATAAAAACATATTATATACTAGAATATTTAATTCTATTGAACATTAGGAGATGTTTCATCAGTTATTTCCGTGATTGTAGCAGTTGACGTTATTTCCGATGGTATGAAGGTGATGATTGGTCGGTGATAACTAAAATATGCGACGAATATGTTTGACATAACGTTATCAAGTGAGAGATGCGCAGATAAACCATGGGGGATGTTTACCCACGTGCTCAAGTTGTATGTGTTTGTCTCAAATACAAACAAACGTGCAATGTAGACGTATGTTACATTCTGTCTCTCTGTCTCTCTCTCTCTCTCTCTCTCTCGTTCTCTCTCTTTCGCTCTTTTATATATGAATATGAATATATATATATATATATATATATATATATATATATATATATATATATATATATATATATATATATATATATTCATGTATAAGAGAGCGAAAGAGAGAGAGAGAGGGAGACAGAATGTAACATACATCTACATTACACGTTTGTATGTATTTGAGACAAACACATATAACTTGAGCACATGGGTAAACATATCGCATGGTTTATCTGCGCGCGCATTAATTTCAAACTTCGTACGTATAACAATATAATGAAATAATCATGTCATGAAATTAAACTACCTAAGATTTGAATCACTTGATTGTGTAGCGTCGATTTGTTGAGCACGTAAAGGCGGAATTTTACTTATACTGGGTTGTTGATCATCGTGAAATTCGTTTTTTTCTCTTTTCCGAGGAGGTATATCATCTCCAAGTTCCTCACTGTCACTATCACTCATATTTTAAATAATTAATTCACTGAATATTATACTATATATTAATCTCTCGTCTGTACACTAATCTTTCATTCGTAAACCTATACAAACTATACAGCGCATCAGTATAGGTATATCGGTTACAATTTGCAAAGCAGTAAATAAGGAGACGGACTGGAGAAGAGATGCGCGCCGTGAAGGGGGACGGTCAGCTAGTTGCTCGTGAGAGGGGACGCTTGCTGAATAACGAAGCTATAGCTGCGCGTGAGAGGGGACGCTTGGCTATAGAGAGAATGAGAGAGTGGGATAGATAGATAGATATACTTTTTATTCATCAAAAGACAAAATCTTACAATTTTATGTACATGTAGTTATAATTAAAATATCAGTCGATTTAATGTATTTGTTATCTTAACGTTCACTTATTGCATTTCTTATTAAAATAATATATTCGCTTTATCAGTTCGTCAGTTTATAAAATTTAAATGTAATGAACTAGTCACAATCAGATATCATAGAAACACGCTTCGTCAAAAAATAATACATAGAATAAAAAAAATAAATACAATAGAGATAACATATAAAAATAAAAGAATACATACACATACTTTGCTAAATTTTTACGTATACTATCACGTCAAAATTTAAAACACACTCATTCATGACACTTTAACAATCACGCTGAGAATGGGAGGCTGGGAGAGAGAGAATGACGCCGAGTGTAGCTATAGCTGCGCGTGGGGACGCTTGCAGACGCTTGGCTAGGGAGAGAGAGAGAGGGTGGGAGAGAGAGAGAGAGAGAGAGAGACTGATGCCTAGTGTAGCCGAGCATTGCCGGAGGTTCACGATAAATCTCGTTTCATCATTTTAGGCGTCGTTTCATTTCGAACGCTTTCACTCCCGTACCGCGGCAAAAGATGTTCAAAAAAGTGTAATCCCGCGAGCTGAGCGAAGTTAAAATTTTCGAGATATTGGTTACCGAAAATCAAAAAAAAGTGGTGGGTGTAATATGAATACACAATTAACAAAGATTGATATGTAGCTACAAAAAAATGTAATCCTGCTAGCTGATCAAACTATAAATTTTTATATATCGATTATCGACTGTTAAAAAAAGGTGATGGGCAAAATCTGAATACACGGTTAACACAGATTAATATGTAGCTACAAAAAAGTGTAATCCTGCTAGCTGATCAAACTATAAATTTTTATATATCGATTATCGACTGTTAAAAAAAGGTGATGGGCAAAATCTGAATACACGGTTAACACAGATTAATATGTAGCTACAAAAAAGTGTAATCCCGCGAGTTGATCAAACTATACATTTTTAAGATATCGATTATCGATTGTTAAAAAAAGTGATGGGCAAAATCTGAATACACGATTAACAATGGCTTATATGTAACTACAAATAAGTGTAATCCCGCGAACTGATCAAACTATAACTTTTCGAGATATCGATTATCGAATGTCAAAATAAATGATGGGCAAAATCTAAATACACATTTAACAAAGACTTATATCTAGCTACAAAAAAGGGTAATCCCGCGCGCTGATCAAAGTTAAAATTTTCGAGATATTGGTTATCGAATATCAAAAAAAAGTGGTGGGTGAAATGTGAATATACGATTAATATAGCTACAAAAAAGTGTAATCCCGCGAACAGATTAAAGTATAAATTTTTAAAATGTCGTTTGTCGATTGTTAAAAAAGCGATGGGAAAAGCTGAATACATGGTTAACTGAGGCTTATATCCAGCTATAAAAAAGTATAATCCCGCGAGATCCCGCTGATAAAACTATAACTTTTCGAGATATAGATTATCGAGTGTCAAAAAAAATGATAGGCAAAATCTAAATACACCGTTAACAAAGACTTATATCCAGCAACAAAAAAGAGTAATCCCGCGAGCTGATCAAACTATAACTTTTCGAGATAACGATTACCGTTTGTCTTAAAAAGCGAGGGGTAAAATCTGAATACACGGTTAACACAGACTTATATCTAGCTACAACAAAGTGTAATCCCGCGAGCTGATCTAAGTTAAAATTTTCGAGTTATTAGAAAATATAGTGCTGATACACCAAGAAGAATCAACATCCAAAGTGTTATTAGTGGAATCGACTTCGAATTCCATTGTAGCAGAGCATGTCCGTCTATTAGACCAACTGACAGACGAAGACGCATCCACTAGCAGTAGTAGTAGCAGTATCAGTGCGTCTTCTGAATTCCGTGGCTTTTCTTTAACTGAACATCCATCGAATATTTTTTTACGTTACAAAAATTAATAAAGCTAACAGAAGAAAATTTCAAAGATGAGAAGAAAATAACACGCAGTGATTTTTGTGGTCACTGTAAAAAACGTTATTGGCGTCAACATAAGAAGCAGAACAATAAGTGGCAATATTGCTATAAGTGTCGTGTATGGATGTGCCCACAATGCGCACAAACCTTGAAGTGCTTGTGTAATAATTCATAAAATAATATTATGAGGAATACTTTAAACTATTTTTAATTTTATATTATTTTCTGAATAATGTGTGCTGCGTAAGGAAGAGGTGAATAGGACTGTTCTACAGGTACAGCCGATAAAAAAGGTTAGTTTTTTATAATTATAATTATAGATAAAGAAAGAGTGGTGTCTGTACCATTCGTTTGTGTATATATGTGTGTGCGTGTGTGCGCACGCGTGTGTAGAGTGAGAGATACTGAGAGAGAGGAGGAGAGAGAGAGGGAAAGAGAGATATGAAGAAAGAGAAAGGGGGAGAGAGAGGAAGAAAGAGAGAGAGAAAGGGGGAGAGTATGACGTTATAAGGAAGCCACCACTCCCCGATCGCTGTGACACTATCTACCCCCACCACATGTACACTGATGTACCTATACTTCTATAAAAACACGCGTGTGTAAAGATGCGCACGAGCCACCGCTAACTGATCGCTATGACACTATCTACCCCCCACCACATGTACACTCTTCTACCTATTCCTCCACATAACTGTCGGAAGGGGTAGGTGGAGGAGTGGGGGGATTGGTGTATCTAGCGATTGGGTAGCATATAGTACTTGAGTGTTTTACCCCCAAGTTTGAATGTTTACCTCAAAATAGGGTGTTTACTCTCAAAAACTAAGAGTTAACTCTGAAAGTTCAGTTTTTACTCTGAATTCTTGAGAGTGAACTCCCAAGGTTGAGTGTTAACTTTGAAGGTTGAGAGTTCCCTCTCAAAAATTAAGAGTTAACTATGAAAGTTGTGTATGTAGTCTCAACAGGTAATAGTTGACTCTCAAAGTTGGGTGTTTACTCTCGATGACTGAGAGTTCCCTGCTGAAAATGGTTCATAACAACTTCCGTAAGAACTTACGTAAGAACTTACGTAAGCACTTACGTAAGAACTTACGTCTGAACTTACGTAAGATATTATGTAAGAACTTGCATAAGAACTTACATAATAACTTACGTACGGATTTAAACGAAGATCTTACGTAAGTATTTGCGTAAGTTCTTGCATAAGTTCTTACTTGCGATTTTAAATTGAATTAGCTAACTAAACAATAAATTAAACAAATTAATTTGACATCTATTGAAATATCCACTTTGGGAAATACCATGCGAATGGTACTTCGAAATTGGTACATTTGAGACATAAAGAATTATTTTTAGTAATTTTTAAATTTGTTTAAGCTGCCTGTGTAAGAACTTACGTAAGAACTTACATAAGTTCATACCTAAGTTCTTATGTAAGTTTTTACGCAAGTTCTTATTCAAGCAGCTTAACAAATTTCAAAATTATTAAAAAAAATTTTTTATGCCTCAAAAGTACGAAATTCCGAAGTTCCATCCGGATGGTACTTCCATAGTGGGTATCTCAATAGATATCAAATTAATTCCTTTAGTTTAGAAAGTTGAGTTTTCACTTTCAGAAATTAAAAGTTAACTCTGAAAGTTTGTTGTGTCTAAGACTTGAGAGTTTTACTCTGAATTTGAGGGTTTTATTAATATGAACGGTTTTATGCGGACAATCCATGTAAAGGGACTTTATGGTGAGGTTGACGGATATGCGTGCTCTAGTGGAATGGTTCGTATTTATACGAACTGATATTTTTTTCATATATAAATTGTGACTTGTGCGACCTTATAATATACGAAATCTGTGGTGTATGTGGACACAATCTCTACAGAATTGGGACAAAATCTGTACACACACACCCTAGTGGAAATTTCAAAATGTGAAAAACTGTGAAAAAGTGTGTAGAAACATGAAAAATTCGTGAAAAATTTTGAAATTGGTGTTACATTTGGAACAGGTTTTAAAAAAATATTATAGAATATTTCACACAAAAACACAATTTGTCACAGTTTCTCAGTTTTTCACAGTTTCTCACATTTTATCATAATTTTATCACATTTTATCACAATAGTTGTAATTTCCTTTATATGAGAGAATGCAACGTGAGAAAAAGTGAAAAAACTGTGAAAAACTATGAAAAATTGTGCAAGTTTTATTAGAAATGTAATTTTTACTTTGTTCGATGAAGGAATGCAGACTTTGATACTTTGCGTACTTACGCAGACAACAGAATTAATTTAACAGATTTCTGAAGGGTTTCAATATAGAAATCTGCATGACTTCCATACAGATTTCGTGAGGATTTCAATATAGAAATCTGCATGACTTCCATACAGATTTCGTGAGGATTTCAATATAGAAATCTGCATGACTTCCATACAGATTTTGTAAGGATTTCAATATAGAAATCTGCATGATTTCCGTACAGATTCTGAAAAATAAAAAATTTTCTTTTTGCACTGGCGAAAATTATTTTTGTAACTCTCTACAATTTTTTGCAACTCTTTGTAACTATTTCAAGTCCTTTGTAACTTTTTGAAACTTTTTGAAACTTTTTGTAACTCTTTGTAACTCTTTGTAACTGTTTATAACTCTTTGTTTAAATTTGGACAACATTACGAATAGTTACGAAAATTTACAAAAAAATTACGACAAAGTACAAAAAGTTACGAAGAGTTACAAAGAGTTACAAAAGGTTACAAAGAGTTGCAAAAGGTTGTAAAGAGTCACTAAAATTGTAGAACACAATATAAGTTACATTCGATTCTGAATATTTTTTTGTAAAAAAAGAAAAATAATTGTCAGGCTATTTTTCATTAATAAACGATATCCAAAAATTTTTTCAAATTACTCTATTTATATTATTAATACAAAGTTTGTGTTCTCATCTAAAATTACTGTACTCGACAGTCCGGAATGCAAGCTTTCTATTGACATTAACAGAACAGTTTGGAAAAAATTACATTACTGTTTATTCATAAAAAAAACTGGCTAAAGATCGATTTTTCCAAAAAAATATTCACCCTCTTTTTTAAAAATAAAAATGTACCGCCGGTAAGGTAGGAACCGTGTCGATATTTCAATGTACATAAAATTGTCTATTATACGGGAAAAATTTAAATTTATGTAATAATACTTAAATACCACGTGATTAAAGCGTTTAAACCATTTAAGTACGCTGTTGCAGTACTAATACTACGAATACTTTACTTTAGCATAAGATATCATCAGTCACTGTAGCTCAGTGGTAAATAAGTTAAGGACTCGTGATTAGAAGATTCCGGGTTCAAATTCTACTGAATGCACCTTTTTATTCTTCTTAGCAACAAATTATGCTTAAAAACATCATAATATAGACTTCAATAATTAATTTTTATAAAAATTATAAAAATGAATTTTGAAAACCTATATATAATTGTTGGATTTCTGCGTGAATATTCAAATATTATTTTGAATGCAAAACCATTAGTGTAAGCGTACCGTTATTTCAGGTATCAACCTATCCCCCTCTCGAGGTAGCATTATACAATAAATGTACGGTGCTGCGCATTTGCACATTTATTGTTCTAGCCGGGTCTTCTGCGCTCATTAAGGTGATGAAAAAAACCCGTCGATAGCCCTTAACGATCCCCAGGTTGGCCAGCGATTTACCTGGATGTATTTTTGAGAGACGTGCTTGCAGCACGTCAGTTCAGTTGTGTAGAAACCGTGTGTGCGAGCAGTTGCTTGAGATGACAGTGTCACTCGCAACTAGCACTTGTTATCTTTGTCTGTAAATACTTACTTATATCTATTTTAGTCTTTTAATAAATACATTTGGAAGTATATTAAATCTGCTTGAATTTATTTGTCTACAAGAAAATATCCAACAATAATGTTTATTGTAACTCTTTTCAACTTTTTGTAACTCTTTGTAACCTATTGTGACTCTTTGTCAATTTTCAGAATTGCAACTTTTTGTGAAGTTTTTGTAATCTTTCGTAATATTATCCAAATTCAGATAAAAAGTTATAAAAAATTACAACAAAATTACGAAAAGTTACTAAAACTTACGAAAAGTTACGAAGAGTTACAGAAAGTTATAAAAAAAATACAATAAATTACACGTATGTACAAAGAGTGACTAAAAGTTTTAAAAAGATACAAAAAAAATTTGCCGTCGATGGATTTATAGAAAAAATGACATTTTATTTAATAAAAAATATGAACATGATTTACAGGTGATAATTATGTGAGAATCTTATGATTTTGGCATATAATTTTCACATGATTATCACCTATTTCTCACCTGATTACATCTGAGCTTTTTCAGTAGGACACACTGTGACTGTTTCTTCCTCGTACAACAATCAGTATCATCTTTAAGATGAGTGCCAATTATGCTTTAAGTATAAATCTCGAGAATTAAGCTACTCGTTTAAGAGAACGCTAAGATTAACCCTCAACTTCAGTGTAAATATCACAAGAACACTTAAGTTGAGGGTTAATTAAAGTGTTACTCTCAACTGACCGTTACTCTCAAGAAAACACTCAAATTAAGAGTTACGCACAAGTTGAGGGTATAACATAACAAGACCCAACACCCAAGTTGAGGGTAACTCTCAAGTAAATTCTATATTTAGGGTTAATCTCAAGTTGAGAGTTATTCTTAAGTTGTGGGTACAAAAAAACCTTCAAGGTTGGAAGTTTTAGTTGAGAGTTTTTTCCGTAAGGGTAAAATTAAAATAATTATATGCTAATCAATTGATAAACGAAAATATACAAGAATAGTAGTCACTTTGTCCAGATGCAGTGCAGCGATCCATTCCCAGACTGCTAAGTTGCTCGAAAAAACCGACGTATCACATATGTATATTGATTCTGGCAGGAGTAAGCGACTACTGAATATCACAAGTTTCCAGATCAGGTTTTTGAGATATCGTCAAGCTGCACACTAACACGTTATCGAATGTAAGATGCAACAGTCCATGTAACGGGAGAAAATGAGCTATTTCTAGCGATCGTGAGGTATTCAACACGAGTTAACCATCTTAAAACTACTTTATTTATAATCGTATTATGTTAGTGTTACTTTTTGAAGACAGCGTTGATTACTAAAATCAATAAATTAATATAAGTGTCCAACAACGAAAACGACGGACAACGCGAATGCGGCGAATAAGCATTGATCAACTCGCGATTGGATGTCGTATTAAATTAAATTTTAACATTTAATATATTATTATTATTGTTCAATCAGGTACAGAGTACCTTGATGCTATACATTGCGGTAAGCATCAAGGATCGCAGGAGGTAGTTTAACTACCTGTACACAATCCTAGTTAATCTTAATATTATATTATATATTTGCTTATAGATTTTAAAATACGTGTTTAAAATCCAAAACAATAACAATAACTAAACCTTAATAATTAATTTGCAATTAAGAATAATATTATAAGTTAATATCGTTTTAAATTGCAAACTAAAACTAAAAATTAAAAACTAACATCTAAAAACTATCAACAATAAATGATTGTCTTAATATATTAAATCATATTATTATACATTAAATGTCACCCATTTTTTGATTTTGGTCTTTATATTTTCCATACTATAATTTAAGTTTTTCAACTCATTTGGTACCCATTTCTAAAGAAACTTTAGGTAGCTCTAGGCTTTTATTTCTAGTTTTGCTGTTTAAATTTTTATATATATTTTTTAAGACATTGTAGTTGTAAACCAATGTTTGGAGTATACTTAAACTTAATATTTAAGATAATAGGTACTAATAATAATAATTGGCAGAGGCATGGAATCTTTCTGCCAATTATTATTATTAGTACCTATTATCTTAAATATTCTATTTTGTAATTGGTAAAGTGGCTTGATGGCACTATCGTAGGCCGAACCCCACGCCACTATACCATAACTAGCCAAACTATTAAATAATCTATAATATATAATAACTAGTGATTTTTTATCTATTATTTTATTCAATTTAGCAAATACATAAACTAAGTACTTAGATCGTTGTACTATATTAAGTATATGAAGCGACCGTGGCATGTTCATATCTATAGTAACCCCTAGGTATTTATTTTATCATTATAGCTTGCAAAAATTATGAATACCGATCTATCAGTGTTTAATGCCAGTTGATTGAATGCTAACCAATCATTTACTTTGTCTAGCATTTTGTTCATTAAGGTAGTTGTTTTTTTCCAATTTTCTTCGGAACTTAGTATTACAGTATCATCAGCATATGAGATGATATAGTCATTAGGCATTAGGTTAAATATATCATTAATATAAATAATAAATAACAAAGGACCAAGTATTGTTCCTTGTGGAATACCCGATACTAATGTTAAAGCATCACTTTTTAATTCTTCTATTCTAACAATTTGTTTTCTGTTACAAAGATAGCTTTTTATTAGTTTTAGTGCAATACCCCTTATACGTACCATACTTCTCTAGTTTTTCTAATAAAATTAAATGATCAACTGTATCAAATGCTTTTGCTAGGTCTAGGAAAGTAGCTATAATAGGCTTACTTTTGTCTAGATTTTTGTATATAAATTCAGTTACAATAGCTAGTGCATGTGTTGTCCCTATTCCTTTTATCAATCCTAATTATTTGTTAGAAATTATCTTGTATTTTTTTAGGAAGCTAAGGAGTATATTATATAAAATTTTTTTAAAGTTTTTGTAAAGTTTGATATTAGGAAAATGGGCCTATAATTTGTAGCTTTACTTTTATCACCAGCTTTGTGGATTGGTACAATTTCTGCACTTTTATAATGATTTGGACAAATTCCTGTTTGAATACTTAAGTTAATTATATTAGTTAATGGTTGTTCTATATGTTTACTCATTTTTTTTATTGTTATGCACTTATACCATCAATACCACCATTTTTATTTTTTAGACATAAGATTATTTCATTTACTTCTCTTACATTTATTGGTGTTAAGAAAATGGATTTTTCTTTTTTTTTAATAACTAATTTTTTATACTTATTGTTTATATTATTTATATTTTTTGTTATATTTTTACCTATAGAATTAAAAAATTCATTGAAGTGATTAGCAATATCCAATCTGTTATCAATTATTTTACTGTTTTTTATTAGCTTACTTATTTGTCTTTCCTGTCTTTTTTGTATACCAATTTTTCTTTTGTATAGTTCCATAGTTTTTTACTGTCTGTGCTAATATTTATTACCCTGTTTTTTTCATATTTATACTTAGTATATTCAATCAAATTATGCAGTTTGTTTGCATAATCGGTATATTTTTTCTTTAATACCAAATTATTTGGTTCTTTCTTCCATATTTTGTAAAGTGTTTCCTTAGTATCACAAGATTTTATGAGTCCTTTTGATATCTTTGATTTTTTTCAAGGAAGTTATTAAAATATGTAATGACATCATTTGTTTCAAGTTTTTTCCAATTAGTTTGTTGGCATAGTTTTTCTATTTTGTTATAATCAATATATTTAGTCATTTTATTTATTGTATCATTTTTATTTGTTAAATTGTTATTGACTTGCACAAACGGAGGATAATGATCTGTAATATTATAAATAATCTTGTGTGCATCTATCTTTATATTTTTCGATTTAGCTCCATAGTCATTATACCTCGAAATTGTATGAAAATTTGGAAAATATTCATTTCCTAAATAATTATTTAGATATTCTATATTATCTTTCTCCAGACTTAATATATCAATATTGAAATCCCCTATAATGAGATGGTTCTGTACTTTCTTATTTTCTAATAAATATAATTTTAATTTTTCATTAAATATTTGCTTTTGCACATCATGAGATCTATATATTGCACTAATTTTTATAATACTGTTATGTTTTTGTCTAATAAGTATACTCATAATATTTATAATACCGTTAGTTTCCGCGCTAAGTTCATGCTCTAGACCATGCTTAACATAAATCATTACTTCATCATTTTGGTTAATTTTACCATTATTATAATGCATATCATAACCATCTAAGCTTAAATTAAAAGGGCACTTCAATTGTCAGGTTTCTGTACAAATTATAATATTTGGCTTTATAAGTAAACTTCGTATCAAAATGACTAATTTATTTAAATTATGATTTAAGCTTCTAATGTTGACATGCATTATATTTAGTGTAGCCTCGTTAACAACCTTTTCATTAAAATTTTTTACATTATTATGTATTGTTTCAGTTTTGAGTTGAGAGTCAGTATATTCACTCGTTGAAATATTCTCATTTAGCTGTTGAGAAGAATCTTCTTGTATTACAACTTCCGTTTGACCTGCGTCTTCCATTTATGTGCCGTATCGTGTGTTGTAATATGATTAACTTTCATTTATTAACTCTCGAGTATCTGCTGGTAATTCTTGTGAATCATCTGATAATTCTCGTGAGTCAGCTGTTCTTGCTGTATTGTTTTTTTTTCTTTGGATAAGTTATTGTACCATTATATCCTAGAAGTTTAGGGATTACTGGTTCTATTAGGTATTCAGTTTTATTTATTGATTTTTTAATATGGTTCTTTAAGTACTCGCATTTGTACTCTTCTTGTATTGTACTTTGAATAGTGTAATAACAATTAGAACATTTTAGTTCATTTTCCATATTATAATTTGTTGTTAGATGTTTTCCTGTACATCGTAGACATGCAGTATTGTTCCTACACTTTTTTGCATTATGTCCTATCCTGCCACATTTCAAACAAGGATTTATGTTTAGATCATCAAAATGCTTTACAGCATTGATGTCCTATACAAAATTTTATTATTCACTGTACAAAAAAGATCGCTGTTAATAAAATTTCTTTCTTTTATGTCGGCTTCCATTTCTTCTATTGTCATTTCTCTCTTAATTCCTATTATTTTCATTCTTGGAGTTTGTAGCTATTCTTGCTCTACAAGATAATCTACACCAATTTTTTGTATTAGTTTTTCTTACATTTTATCTACATTGTTCTTATCAATGCATTTAATTGTCATAGATCCATCATCATTTCATTGAATTTTTTTGACTGGTAAAATTATTTTATTTTGTAATTTACCCAAAACTATTTTTTGTATTTTGTTTTTTCCTGTGTGGTTTCTGGCTGTGATTATTATGTTTGGTACTCTCTCTTTATATTTTAGGTTAGTTTTAGCGATGTCCGCAAAAGTTTGTGTTTTGATACTTTCATTATTTTTTCCTTTTAACTGTCCTTTAACGTTTTCATATAATTCTCTTAATATGACATTTTTACCTTGCATTTCATCAACTAGTCTTCTTGGTAAGACAATTTCAACTTGTAAATTTGTATATTCGTCTTCTTCATGGCCACATATGGTGAGACTGTTTCTTTCTATATTTTTATCCGCAACTGTTAGGGAACATTTTGAAGTATTTCGCTTTGTGCCTTTTCATTTTCACCTATTTTCACTTGTGCGATTATTTTTTTAGCCGTCAAATTCAATGATTCAGTGTCTTCTTTGTAGGTTATGTCAAGTTGTTCATGATTTGGACAAACAACTAAAACACTGCTTATATGGGTACATTTAATAATGAATTTTTTGTAGTGAAATTTCATTTCGAGAGAGGTTCAAAATTAGTGTATTGGAAAATACGATTCATAGAAATCGCGCAATATGCTTCGAACTCTCATTAAATTTTTTTTAATAACTGGATTCTTACTATAAATATAGGTACACCTTTATTTATTTCGAATTAAATTTAGCCACTTAGCCGTGGATGTAAACGTTGAACTTGTCTGACACAGGTATGCGAGTTAGGATCACCAACCGTTTAGATAGACTCTTGATAACTTAAAAAGTACTCACATCATACACGATTCTCTTTCCAAGAAGCGTCAACAGCATCAAATTAACTGACCTGAATAATAAAACAAAAATACCCAAAGAATTTGCTTGGAGAAAAATGAGGTTAGAAGGTTCGTAATTTTTTTCAAAGAATTTAATGAAATATAAATTATGTATTTTATTTGATGCTTTAAGTGCAGTAGGATTGCCGATGATTTTGTTTATTTATTAACGGTAAATACAAATAAAATACAAATATTACTGCTGTCTTCAAAAGAATTTTGTATTATTATGTGTCAATAAAACTCGTATCTTTCAAGTCATTTAAACAACGAAATTTTGTATTAACACGAAGTAGGAAATTCATTTGAGGACAGCAATAACATTTGTATTTATTACCAGATAATAATAAACTCAACGTGTATTACACTACACTCAATATTTAAGATAAGTGACATAATTTACACATTTAAAAAAAGATATAGTATAAATATCTATAATTTATTTAACTTAAACTTCTAACCTTCTTTGAGCAAATGCTTTGTGTAATTTTTTTATTGTTCAGAGCATTAAGGTGATGCTAAAGCCATCAGTCACCGACAAATATGAGGAACCACTTTACTTATTTTATTTTTAATTTTGAGAAAATATCGCTATGAAACGTTATTGTCCTACTCAAAAACAACAACTTTTCAGAGAGATATTTTCTCAAAATTAAATATTGAATGAAAAAAGTGGTTCCCCGTATTTTACGGTAACAAGAGGGTTTAGCATCACCTTAAATAGAACCTTGATGCTCTTGACAAGAGAATCCTTCACAAAAGAATCGTATATGATATACGGGTTTTTTTAATATTACAAATAGTCTGCCCAAGGGATTGACGATTTTCGTCGCATATATACATCTGGAAAATTGAATGGTACATCGATGGTTTGACGACTGAATTTAACTGAAAATAAATGTACTACGTAATTTAAAAAAAAAATAATATTAGAGTCCGACAATGAAAGGGACGCAAAGCACAGTTTCTGTAAATATCTATTGGCTAATACACTAATTTTGAACTTCGAAGTAAATTAAGTTTCAATACAAACAGTTCAGTGATAAATACTACAAAAATATAATTTGTTAAAATTTATTTTTAATGATATTCAATATCATACTGTACTATGCTGATTTGTCGAAATCGCTCAGTCTGTCTTTTTCGTTTCCAGGTACTCATATTACTTATTTGATTGTTATAATTATCGCTTTCTTAAAATATACAGTAACAGAAAACGCATCGATGCTTACTATAAAAAAATTATCATCAAAATACAAATTCACTTATCTTGAATGCGACCGTTTTTAACTATGTACTATTAAATCCATAGATTTTAGATTATTTATTTTAATAAACTGTGTTAATTTCCTGCTTTTACATTTTCCAGAATTGTAGGATCTATAATAATTGAATTAACTGGCCCTACTTGAGATACGCTTAATTGTTTCAGATGAGTAAAAGACTTTATAATAATTTTAACTAATCTTTTTTTTTTTAAATAAACCTTAAAATATTTTTATAGCCTTAAATTAAGAACCTATTGTTTTGTGAGTAGATACTTTGTGTGTACTTTTATATTTTACAGGCAAATTGACATGAATAAAGTATATTCGACGACTGCATTTTCTGTTAGCTTATCTATTCAAATTAATTTAATTTTAATAAATAACATGATTACTTGTTAGTTTTAAATGTTCTTATATAAGTCCTCATCGAAAACAATACAGAAAAAAAATGGTTTTTTAATTTTTATGGAAATTGTAACGGTATAAATTAAGAGTTAAATTTCGCACGAATGGTATGAGAGCAAGATACGAGTGATTGCGGAAAATGTGCGAATTTGATGAATTTAGGACGAGAGAATGATATGCGAAAATTGAAAGGTCGTGTCGAGGCAAGCGTACGATAGGCAACGCCTGCGAGCGTCAGACAGAGATCCGGAGTCCGGCGATGAACACGGCTCCGCGACGATAATAAATTGCCTGTTTCGGGCATTTGTATACGGCGGCGTGCAAAGCAATACTTATTTCGGGCCGGCGGCGTCAAAACCCAGTTGGGGTAAGTTGTAATAACGCGAATCATGGACAAATTGCGTTAGTTAATTTTATTTAAACCCTGTCGATTCTCGATTATTGAGTCGGGCGGCAAGCTCCGTTTCGGAATTCGCTCACGACGCCTACTATAAAAACGAACTGCAGTACGAAGCTATCTGCAGGACTAACGATTCGAGAGCAGCCGTATGCACCGTAGGAAGCAGCTCGAGATTTGGTCTATGAACAACGAGTTGCGAGGACGCCCGGACATCGAGCTACGTGGAAATCAGCCAGCTAAGTTTTAGATATTACCCGAACAAAGCGGATCCGTCGTCGTGACAGAAAAGTTCACAGTTGTACTTTTAACTCTAGGTCAAAACTCTTTTATTGAAATCATTTATTGTAGTAGATCTGACAGTCGCGGTCGCGACGAATTTGAAGCACGATTTGGACATAGCTTTATATAACAAAATTTGACAACGGTTCTGTAGCCGTCACGTGAATATTTGTGTGAAGTGTGTAAAGTATGAGTGTGTGCGAGTTTAGAGTGGCATTTTAGACGCGCGGAACCAACAAGCGTATATTATAATGGTTGCGAGGATGTCCCGTTATTGCGAACCTTCTTGGGTCATTTGTATTATAGTGTATATTGATATTTAATAAATTTTAATTGATGCGCGAAATGTTGATACGTAAATTTAAATTTCTGGCTTAGTTATAACAAAACCTTAAATTTTGCTTACCCATCCTCTCTTTTACTACTTAATATAAAATCCGGTCTTTTCAAAATATTCGCAGCGCCATACGCAATGCTTTCTACCATACGCATTGCTTTGACAATATGGCATTCCCATTTTGAATTTAATGCTACAGCCAATTCGATTTTTTTTAAATCTAACGATATCAACTGTTTACTCTCCATTTAAATAACCCAGACACATGTTGGACACATGGATGGACGTATACGTCGTACAGGGTACTAAAGTGTTAATAACCAGTTATTCTAAAAAATAAAAATAATAATATAAGTTAATATTTATTTACTTGAAAATGATTCAGTATTTTAATAATAAACCAGCAATTTTTATATCTTTCAAAGATAATAAAATAAGCTTCCAGAAATTTGTCTTTAAGGGGTAACACCAGTCTAAAATTAAAAAAAAATCGATTTTTTTGGCTTAAACGATCCTCAAAAATCATATCCAATTGGTTTTATACAGATATAATATTTGTAAGAGGTCCAATTCTCGATTTTGCCGCAGCGCCTCGGAGCGCGCCGTGACGGCTGAATCAGCCACGACGGCGCGCTCTGATTTATCGACTATGTAGTGCTCCTACGTGTCCAAATTCTATTGCTTATGGTCATTGTGGTTCCTCAGAAGTCCACCAGGGTGTACTAACACTGAATAGAAGTGTGTGTGTATGTGAATTAGTACAGCTGCCCAGTGACGCCGTGCAGACGCTTTATTTTCTTTCCGTACATTTTCGTTCAAATATTAATAACGTGTTTTGTTATTCTAAAAATTTTCGAATAAACAATATGAGTTCGAGAAAAGTCGTGTATTGTGACAAAAAACCGGCCAAGGAGGAAGGAGTAGTGCAAAAAAACCAAAAATATCAAACCGACGGCCGCAAAACCATTACGAGCTGCAGAAGCCAAGCCTGGAGAACGTTAGTACATTGGCTAAAAAATTATCAGATGTAAACTTCGATAATTTTGAAGTAAATGAAGGTTTCGGTTACCGAATTCTGAATTTTGTAGCAGTGTTCTCCGCGATATCGCAAGCTCTTGTATGTAAAAAATGCAAATGCGATGTAACATTCACCGAAACTGGAAAGCGAGGCTTGATTTGGTTTCAAAATTGTGATTTCCTGTAAAAATTGTGATCAGATTACTATTCCTAGTTGTCCATTTATTGAGAAAGGATATGATATTAATCGTAGAATTGTTCTTGCCATGCGATTACTAGGAATAGGATTGAATGGTATTATAATGTTTTGCGCCTTCATGGATCTCTCGCGGCCAATTTTTCAATCGTTTTACGATACAGTTGTTAAGAAAATTGCCATTGAAGCAGAAGCTGTTTGTAAGCTTCGTATGAAAACTGCAGCTAAAAAAGAACGAGAAAAAACTGACGATCCAAATGGCATTACTGTATGTGGTGATGGTTCGTGGAGGAAGCGTGGGTTTTCATCTCTTTACGGGTTTGTTTCACTTATCGGCTGGTATACTGACAAAGTAGTCGATGTTTTGGTGAAATCTAAATATTGCAAAGCTTGCGAATTTTTTTGGAAAACCAAAACTGACCCCATCGAGTTTAAGGAAGGGAGCCAAACTGACAAAGATGAATGCCAAGCGAACCACGTCGGCTCCGCAGGAAAGATGGAAGTGGACGCCGTCATTGAAATGTTCCAGCGCTCAGAATCTTTGCACAATTTGAAGTACGTTAATTACGTGGGCGACGGAGATTCAAAAACCTTCAAAGGAATCATAGATTCTGAGCCCTACGAAAAGTTCACCGTAAAAAAAAAGAATGTATCGATCATGTGCAGAAGCGGATGGGTTCTCGTCTCCGTAATTTGAAAAAACAAATAAAAGGACTTGGAGGAAAAGGCAAGCTCACTGGCAAGCTCATAGACGAGTTGGCAATTTATTATGGTTAAGCAATTCATAGGAATCATGATTCGGAGAAGAAAATGCGCAATGAAATCTACGCAACGCTGGACCACAAATTGTCTACTGATGATCAACCGGGACACGAAAGATGCCCGCGCGGAGAAACTTCATGGTGCTCTTGGCAAAAGGGTCAAGCTACTGGAGAAGATTTTGTGCATAAACCACCTCACTCTGAAGAAGTTTATAAAGCGATTTCGCCAATTTATAAAGAGTTCAGCAGTGACGATCTACTTACGCGTTGTTTAGGCGGTTTCACACAAAATAGCAACGAAAGTTTCAATGTGACTGTCTGGTCTATGGCTCCAAAATCTTTCTCTAGTGGCAAACACTTGCTCGATACCGCAGTATATATTGCTGCAGGTATCTACAATAATGGCCTTTCAAGTGTCATGAAGCTGATGCAACACTTGGGCTTGACAATCGGACCGAACTACTATAATTTCTGCGTGGAGGCGGACGCGCGTCACATTAAGTTTTCCGAGAGATCCCTAACAGACGATGCCAGAGAGGCCCGGATGTCCTTAAAATCAGCCAGGAAGGAAGAGGAAAAGTCAGACATTAATAGAGATGGCCAAATATACGGTGCAGGCATCGCAGATTAGAGGTATACAAAAATTTCAAGGATTTAAATGCTCCGAAAACTTTAAACGCGTTTTTCTCGAAACGGGTTTTTTCAATCTGGGCGCACTCATAGCTTCAACACCATTGCATGGATCGACTTGCAATTTTTATCGAAGTACGTAGCCGTTTTTTGATATTTTGAAAATTATTTGTTTTATTATCAATTTACTACTCTTTTTTTAGTCGAAAATTCATACGTTTTGTTCAGAAGTGCACAGTTTCTACAAAAATTGGAATAAAAAAAAATCCTACGTACTTCAATAGCTATTAATATGTAGCTTCAGAAAATTTTTGGTTTTTTGTTCCAGCTCTCACGGTTTTCGAGGAATTGGTGCGCCCGCGGAGCACGTTAAAAAAAATATTTTTTCGCAGATCTGCTGTAGCGCCGCCATTTTGTACAAAAATAAAAATAAAAATTTTTTTTTTCATACATTAATACGTGTTAAATGAACCATCTAAATATGAATATTATTCCTTTTCCCATAATCCTAGAATAAATTGTAAAAATTAGGCCTTTTTTACGGCCTCTAGAGTGGTGTTATCCCTTAAATAACCAGCAATGTTCCCGTACTTTAAAAGTAATACTTGTTTATCAGTGTATAAATAGAAGATCATATATAGTTTGAAAATAAGCAAAACTACATATTTTTTCAGTTATTAACTAGCAGTTACCTTGCAGTTCAAAGATAGAATAAAAAATTTTCAAAAAATAAGTAAGTTGTTTTTTAGTAGTTAAACTGTGGTTCTCCTATAGTTATTGTTATTGTTTATCTGAGATCGAAGTTCAAGTGAACTTTGCAGAGGTAATCTTTTACATGTACGCATTAGACCTGGTTCCCTATAGTCATATAAAAATTTACAGTGGCTATTCAGTCGTTAACCACTAGCTCTTCATTAGTTAAAAAATAATAAATACTTGACAGTTGTTGTTCAGTAGTTAAATAGTGGTGTTCCTATAGTACAGGGGTAATAAAAAATTTACAGTGGTTATTTAGTAGTTAACCACTAGTTATTCAGTAGTTAAAAAATTTTAAAAACTTGCAGTTGTTTAACAATAGTTGACCTTTAGCTTTTCTGTCGTTCAAAAATAATAAATATTTGGCAATTGTTTTTCAGTAGTTAACCAGTAGTTTTTATGTAGTTACAATCTTTTTAAAACTTGGCAGTAGTTATTCTATAGTTGCGAAAGTAGTTCCCACAGTAGTTCAGGCAGTAGTTCGGACAGTACCCTGGTAACACAGTCTGACGCACTCGCGATTGCGCCGCAATGCACGATCTGCTTCACACTTCAACTAGGTTTCTACCGCACGACGATTGCGGCAGATGAGTGCGGCAGGATTGCAGTAGCCGTGCAGCCGATAAGTGCGAATTGCGTACGACGATGTCGGCAGACGAGTGTATCAGGATTACAGCAGATCTACAGCCGACAAGTGCGACTAAGGAAGATAAAATAATGCACTCTCGAGTGAAGCAGAATTGCACCCGAATTGCGTACGACGATGTCGGTAGATGAGTGCGTCAGGATGGCAGCAGTCGTGCAGCCGATGAGCATGACTAAGAGGGGTGATGTAACGCATTTGCGAGTGCGTTAAGATATACTTAAAAAATGAGACCCACACCTCGTAGCGGAAATCCTCGGAACACCGAGAATGGTAACAACAAAAAAGGGCTCCAAAGAGTTTTATTTCCCAGACGACTTGTGCGCGGTCTCTTATAGTATTTACCACGCCAAACTGGTCGAGTGAGCCTAAAACTGATGCTCTCGCCGCCTGCCGGCGGCGACGTATCAGCTGTACGCTTTGCTTCCACCGGCTCTGTGTACTGAACGTCTGCTGCAATCCTGACGCACTCGTCTGCCGCAAACGTCGTATGCAATTCGGGTGCAATTCTGCCTCACTCGCGAGTGCATTATTTTATCCTCCATAGTCGCACTTGTCGGCTGCAAGTCTGCTGCAATCCTGAGGAACTCGTCTGTCGACATTGTCGTACACAATTCCGGTGCAATTCTGCTACACTCGCGAGTGCGTTATTTAATTCCCTTAGTAGCACTTCTCTGTTGCACGTCTGCTGTAATCCTGCCGCGATCGTCGTACACAATTCGGGTGCAATTCTGCTGCACTCGCGAGTGCATTATTTGATCTCCCTTAGTGAAACTTGTTGGTGGCACGGCTACTGCAATCTTGCTGCACGCCTCTGCCGCAATTGTCGTGCAGCAGAAACCTAGTCGAATTGTGAAGCAGACCGCACGACGGTTGCTTCAATTTTTATGACTGCCCGCACGATTGCAGCATAATTGCGGCGAAATTGCGATGCTTTTGTTACCATGGTAGTTTGGGCAGTAGTTTATTTCGTTCCAGTAGTTTAGGCAGTAGTTCATTTCTGTAAGGGAAAAGAAAAAATTCCAGCATTTTAAATAGCTACTGATTTAAAAAATATATATTTTTTGATAATATGTCATATAAGCTAAGGCATTTTTTGTTTCAATAGTTCAGAAATCAGCCACGTAATCATGTTAAATACGCGGGTCGACAAAGTTCTGCACATAGCGAATAAAAACTAATGCAAAATGTTTTGAACGTTCAAAGATAGTGAATAAACACGAAGAAACACGATAAAATGGTCAAAAACGAAGATTACGAAAGCCAATTACGAAATTTCGTGTTTTTTTCGTGTTTATTCACTATCTTTCTCAAATTAAAGTTGTTTTCTTGTACTTTATATTATTTGCATGATAGAATTTTCTACACCCTTAAAAGCCAAGTAATTGTTATATCAACAATGACCGTTTTTAATCTATAATTCCCATGTTGAATTCTAATAAGAAAAATTAATTCACGTATTAACCCTTTGTGGCCCACATTTTTCTGTTCAATATTTTAAGCTGAAAATTGTTACTTGGGGGTTTTTGGGGTCGCTGATTACGAATTTGAATTTTTGTTAGCCACAAAGGGTTAAGACGAAACATGATTTTTATGTTGCATGTTGAAAATTTTTCTATTTGTATTAAATGACCTGTAGTACTACAAAAAATTCGTTGAAGAGGTGTGCCTAAAATGTTGTCTTTTTTTAACCGTCTAAATGCAGTAAAGAGGTTTTCGCAATGCAAGCACGTTCGCATCGTGTAAACCTGTTAAGTGCACTGTTGCTGACGTAAGTCTACCGTAATTCTACTGCAAAAGAATCCGACGCAATTTAATTAATCCCGCGATGCACTTCAGCTGCTGTAAGACTGTTGCTATTATGCTGCAAAGTGTCGGCCATAATCATCTGCTGCAATTTGGGTGCAATTCTACTGCATGAGCGCATGCGAAGAATATTTCCTGCTTGAGTGCACTTTAGCTGACATTAGTCTGTCGCAAGTCTACTGCAAAGTGCCTGACGCATTTGTCTGCCGGCAGAATTGCAAGAGAATTAGGAAGCAGATAACGGATGATCTGCTGTAATTTTCCTAATAAGCAGGGAAATTGCAGCAGAATTTCATCCGAATTGCAATGGGTTTGCTACCAGGGGTGTAGTTATTATCTATTATTATTAGATTTTATTCGTTTACGACAGCGCAGCCGTGACGGTTTATAAATTAGGAAAATCCAAGCTATAGTATGTTAATCCGTATGAAGAAAAGCTACAAATCGCGAACAAACAAGTCCGCGAATTTCGTGAGCTGATAGAAATAAACAAGCACCGTTCTTTTGGAAATTTTGTAGCCAGCTAATGCTATACTTACGAATATCATGATGCTTATCAACATGTTTTCTTTTTCTAGTTTTATCGGAGTCGATTCTGTCTACGAACCTATCCACATTTAGTTCAGCATCTGAGTTTTCCGACATAAATTCGTCTCCGGCAAGTAAGTCGAAGTCGTCTAATTAAAAATAAAAATACATTAACTTTTATCGTTAAGTTTATACGTGATAATAGTTGCTTTTTAACAACATCTTACCGTGTACATTGTCTTTTTCTGTATCAGATACCTGCGACGATTCCTCCTCCGATCTTGATTCGGTTGATTCGGCCTTCGTTGATCTCGTTTGATTGGCTTTCTTCGATCCGTTTTAAAACATCGACCTCGGTCTCAATGTCTTCACCTTCATCAAAATTTTTTTTGTTCCTTCAGGTACCAACAAGGATTCCGCTCCCGGTATCGATACGGCGTCATCATTACTCTCTTCTCTAATCCCCTATAACACGTCGTCCACAGTTTCAGTGTGTTTACCTTCAGCATGAATGGGTGCGGTAATGCCGTCGTTATTTGCTTTGATTCCTTCAATGGTCTGCAAGGCAGTCCAACTTCTGATTTAACTGCTATTTCTGTAAGAGATACATTTATTTTTAAAATAATGTCTAAATATATATCGCAATAGAATATATGTGTGTGAATGAAAAATAGCAAGACGCACAAATCTATCTCACTATATATGAACGCCAAAAAAACAAGAAATAGAATTTTCTGGATATCAACGCGTGTGGAAAGTGGGAATGTTCATTTGGAAACCATCGCGATCAGACGAAGCCAATAAATACGACTTAAGGGGTAACACCACTCTAGCGGCCCGAAAAAATGCCTAAATTGTACGATTTTTTACAAGAGTAGGAAAGAAGGGATCAAATTTCTTTTTTGAGGGTTTACTATACATGTATTGAGGTACAAAAATATATTTTTTTTTACATTTAAATACAAAATGGCGGCTATACAGCGAATCTCGTGAGAAGCCTTTTTGTCAAACCTACAAACGGGAGAACAGTTTTCTTGGAAAATGTGAGACCTGGAACAAAAAACCAAAGAAATTTTTAATCTATATAACGTTAAGTTTGGAAGTACGTAGGTTTTTTTTTTATTTCAATTTTTGTAGAAATGGCGCGCGTCTGAAAAAAATTCGATTTTTCTCGAAAAATCGACGTAAAAAACGATGTAAATTGTTTATAAAAAAAAAATTTACATTCAATCAAAAAACGGTTACGTACTTCTTTAGAGAATCTATTTGTGAAGCTACAGTAAAAATTTCAATCCAATCCATGCAATAGTTTACGAGTAATCTGTTCTCCCAGTTTGAAAAAACCGGTTTCGAGAAAAACGCGTTTAAAGTTTTACATGCACTTAAATCATCGATATTTTTTGTTTACCTCTAATCTGCGATGCCTACACCATACATTTGGCCATCCAAATTAATATTTGCCTCCTCCTCTTCCTTTCTCATCGATTTTGAATCTAATCGTGCCTTCTTGGCTGCATCTGTGAGTGACCGCGAAAAACTTCATCCGCCAGTCATCTGTTTCAATGCAGAAAGTGAAACAATTTGCTCCTATTTTAAGGCCTAATTTCTGCATAAGCTTCATGATGCTTGACAGGTCATCGTTGTAAATGGCTGCGGCATATATATATATATACTGCAGTGTCAAGAACGTGCTTGTTACTAGAGACTGATTTCGGAGCCATACGCCACACTTTTTGCACACAACAGCTTGCGATATAGTGGTAAATACGGTTAAAAAATTCAGAAATCGATAAGTAAAGCCTTCATCTACTTCAAAGTCATCAGGATGGATGGTAGATAATTTTCGAGCCGATGTGCCAACCGCCTCGACGCTTGGCTTCTCCATTTCATAACGGTTACTTGGCCGCCACTTTGAAATTTTCGGTCTCTTCAAATTGCTCTTTTTCCCCTTCGTCGATTTCTTGCCATCATACACTGGTCTTTCACTACTCATATTGTTTATAATTTTCACACTGTTCACTTAAAATCAACGGAATTTGTAATATATAAATATATAAAATCGAAAAATCAGCAGAAATACAAATCGAAGCGTGTGCGCGGCGTCGCTTTGCAGCTGTACTAACTAACACATATACACACCGATTCAAGCTAATTTCAGTATTAGCGCACCCTGCAGGATGCTTGAGGAACCTCAAGGACCTGCGGCTCCGAACGCGCCGCGCGCTCTCATTTAGCGCGCTCAGCGAGCAGTCCGAGGCGCTGCCACAAAATCAATATTTGAACCTTTTAAAAATTATTTGACACAATATGACAAATTGCATATTCTTTTTATGATCCTAAAGTATTGTTTAAGCCGAAAAAAAAATCGATTTTTTGAAAATCCTGGAGTGGTGTACCCCTTGGAGGTTCGCTTGATACAATAGATAGCCCTCAAAAGTTTACCGCGTTTTCATGTGTTTCTTAGGCTGAGCGCACAGTACAATAAGCGCAGAAATTTCCTGAGTGCTTGTACTCCATAAGCCCGCTACTTACGCGCATTTCCATAGCTGCGCGGACTGCGGCTCATCTGTACACACCATATTTTTTCCGTGAAGTTATTCCAGCGCCATCTTTTGACGAGACGCGGACGTACCCATTACCCATAGTAAACTTTTAATTATTTCGCGGAGAGGGTCCGCAATCCAAAGTAGCAAAAAGCGAGGGCCAGCCTTTATCCTCCAGGATCCAATTTGTTCTTCGAGGGTGAAGGCCGGATCATTACCGGGACTGTAGATCTTCTCTCTTTCTTCTTGGTAAATCTTGAGTTTATGAAGAAATTTATTTGTGGATTATTTTAGGATTTCTATTAAGGAAATGAAGGTGAGGGAAAACGAAAAGTAGGATAAACAAAGTAGGGAAAAAATAGTAAGATTTTATATGTCAATTTTGCATTGTAGAAAAAAGCTGCTATATGAAAACCAACCTGGGCACTAAATTCGTTTACTAAAGTGCACACGTCACTGACTATTTCAACTCCTTTAAAAACTAGAAATCTCACAAGACCCAGCCTGGTTTGTTCATTTAAAGAACAGTTCCAAAGCAGGTGGTTTACTTCGTGAAAACCTTCATTACAGCCACAGTCATCTTCCAGAATGTTTTTAGAGAAAAGGTGATATTTAGATTTGTTATGATTTGATTTTAATCTGTTCAGCATTGTTATTCTTTTCCTTTCATAATGAGATTTGAAAAACCAAGGGGTAAGAGAGAAATTTTGATTGAAATTTATATACGCTTTGCCTTTATTATGGCCACCGTATTCATCAATGTATGCATTCATTTCTGTGATAATCATGTCTTTAATAGAATGAAGGTTGTCAGCAAACTATGAAAGGTTTAGGAAAGTAAAATCTAAGCCAAGTGCTTCTCTGGCAATTTGATCCGTAGTCTCATTGCCAATGATGCCACAGTGATTAGAGATCCAGTAAATTTAATTTGATAGCCCTCAAAGGATAGAGAGTATAAAAGTTTTATAATTTGAGCTATAAAGATGTGCATGCAGGAATTTAATCCAAATTTATTAAGCGCCATAATATTACTTTTAGAATCAGTGAAAATAGCATAGTTTCCTGGAGGGATTGAAGCAATTAAACAAAGAGATTGAAGGATAGCGAAGGATTCGCAACTAAAAATTGTGTAATTTGATGGTAGTTTAAACTTGAAGGCTTTCTGACCTGTAAGAGCAGGAAAATAGATGCCCACATCGCAGGATCCAGAAGCAATTTTTGAGCCGTCTGTACAAAATAATATGTAGTTAATCGAAAGATATCCCGGTTTGATACCCTTAGTGCCAAAGAAGGTTAAAGAACATTTATTAATTGAAATTGTTAAAAATAAGTTTGAAAACCAGTTTTTTAATGTATTAAGGTTAGTTTGTAAGTTATTAATAATTTCCCCAATATTTTTCGAAATAAAATAAATGATAATATCATCAGCGAAAACCAGGAGAAAGGTATTTGGTGAAATATGGTTTAGAATAAAACACGTATATATGTTGAACAAGAGGGGGCTTAAAATACAGCCCTGGGGTAGCCCTTTATTAGTACTACCTGATTTAAATTTTCTTCTATTGAAGTAGCCATGAAATTTTCTGTCATTAATTAAATTGATAATAAATCTAATTAAGTTAGGGGGAATTTTAAGTTTTTTGAGAATGTCAAACAATTTTTCTGAGTTTACGGAGTCGTACGCTCCTTCTAGTTTGGCAGTAAGGATATCGGCGCGGAAGATGCTCAGACAATAATGACAGGACTTTTTCCTACGAAAACCGAAAAAGTTGTTTGGGAGATCGCTGTTTTTTCAATGAATCATTGAAGTCTATCGTTTAATATGCGTTCGATGATTTTTAAAAAGGTATTCGCCAGAGCAATAGATCTGTAGACACCATAGACATAGGAAGTATAGACTGCGTATCACTTATAGACAGCGTGGTAGCCGTCGAGAAAGAGACAGAGAGATTTAACGTGCGCGCTCTTTCTCTTTCTAATGGGTGGTTATTGGTGGTTTAGATAGAGAAAGTGCGCTCTCGTTAAGGAGGTTCAGGATCGGCCGTGGGGGGAGTGCGGTGGGAGGGGAAATATTAAATCCTTAATGCTGTGAGAGTATTGTGCGTGAAAATGTAGTAACTACTACCCATGCACGTCTAAAAACATTAGACCCACGTCTTTAAGACGAATATCGCAATATTCCGCGGACTTCAACTCGACATTATTCGTAAAAGAATAAAAAATATAAAGAACTAATATATTAATTTTAATCCGCGTATTTTTTGCTTCCATCGATAAAAGTCTGTTAGAAATTTTCGAAAATCTAAAAGTTTCAATTGTAGATATAATATAATAGGTCTATAGAAGGTGTATGCAAAATTTTAGATCATGATTTTTAATAGAAAATTTTCTAGAAGTCTTTTTGTTACGGACGCATTGGCGGGCGTTAACGCGCGTTTTGATTCCGCAGGCGCCGCCATTCGTGTCTATTCCAGGCATTGTAGCGCTTAGAGTACTAGATTGATCTCTTATGTTTTCAGTTATATCTTTGAAAGTAATACAGTAATCTGGATCTTCTAAATGGTAAATCATATTAAGAATACATGTATTTTAATTTGAAATGTTTCTTGTAAACATATTCCTCGTAAATATTAAAAAGTCGGTCGGAAAGCATTAATTTTGCCTACTATTTCTGTGCAAAATACATAAACTTTGATTGTTATTAACCCTCAACCTAGGGTTTCCTATTATTTGGGATTAGAGTTTACGGTTTTATTATTTAAACTTTTTTAGTTGCTACGATTAGGTCGATGTATTCTTTATATTATTAAGGTTAGCGATCTTATTATTTAAATCTTTGTTATTAATAATTAACAAGTTAGAAATAAATAAAATTATTATTATTTATTATTTAATTTTTATTATTTATACGTTCTTAATACGTAATTGCTCAGCTTATGTTAGTTGAGTTTAGGGTTTACCTTGGGTTAGTTGGGTTTAGGGTTTACTGTTTTATTATTAAAACCTTTTAATAGCAAATTTCTCTGTTTAGGTTAGTTGGGTTTAAAGTTTACGTTGTTATTATTTAAACTATTTTTAGATGCTAATTGCTTAGCTACGATTAGTTCGATGTATACTTCATATTATTAAAATTTATGATTTTATTATTTAAAGCTTTATTGTTAATAATTAACAAGTTAGTAAAAAATGAAAAATCTATTTTTTTATTACAATTAATTCTTTTTGCAAAACTATTACTTTCATAACTGAAAAGCGGATAAATTGGAAATTAGGGTAGTATTTTATAGGTTCTTCAGAGTTACATTATATTAGTAAATAATTTATAATTGTATTGACAATTGAATTCGAATTATATTAATAATTAATTTAAAATTTCATAAATAATTAATTTAGAATTATACGAACGATTAATACAGAATGACAAAAATAATTTATTTGTAGTCATTTTCACGATAAAGAAAATAATTGAATATTACATTGCAAATAAGATTCTCTGTCTATTTTGTGGTAAAATGTTAATACAATAAAAAAACGACAAGTGACAACCTTTTACAATATTATATAATTTAAATTTGCATTTATTAGCCAACATTTACGTTTTACTTTCCAAGGAATAATAATTAAAAATTTAAATAATTAAAGAAAAAAATGTGTAATTTATATACTTTTTAAAATTACATATAAGCTAAAACAAGTAATTCACTGTGGAAGAAATGTAAATAAATGTTTATCATATAATGTTATTAGAAAGTAATATTGACTAAGCTTATTAAAAAAAAAAGTTGCCGAAGGTGGGGCTTGAACCCTGGTTCGCACGCTTCTACATAAGTTTTAACACTCTCCTCTCACGCTGCATTCAAAATGAGCACCCGCGCGAAGCCAATCAACTCGAAGTGCCGCTACGCATGCGCTGGATCCCGGCATCAGTTCAGTTCAATTCTCACCGCATAAAAAGAGAATATCGGCTATCTCACGAGTAGCATGCTTAGAGAATAACCCCCCCTGTTCCAACTGTAGAAATGTTCCAATTTCACAGTTTTTTACGGAATTTGTCATAGTTTTCCACATTTTAAAATTTCCACTAGAGATAATCTCAAATTATGTAAGAAAAATCCATATTTTACTATAACTCATTATAAGATTCATGCAACAATCCTTAAATATTTTGTCAAAATGTTTACGCGATACTTGTACCCCATTGTCCTGGTCTCCGAATCTGATTCAACCTCAAAAACCAGAATGAACAAATTTCACCAAGGTCGGGAGTTTTAGACGCTTGACGAGGAAGCTGAAGGACCGCTACGACAATCCGATCCAACAGTATAACAAGCTGTCCGAGGTATTCGCGCACGAGCACATCCGCGATTGCATGCGCGAGGCCCCCGATGAGAATCTCGAGCAATAGACACGATAGCCCAGAGCTTTTTTTGAACCGCATGATCGACGTCAATCGACGTCGAGCGTTTCGTCAGCACGTATATACACCGAATGCCCGAAGCTTGACCAGGCAAGACGTACCAAGGAGGAGAAGCTAACCCACCAGCTCAACGAGCTGAAGAAAACCGACCAACACTAAGATACTAATCCAATAAACAAAAAAAAACGGCTTTTTACTGTGAAAACTAGGATGACGAGAGAACGCGTTATTGCACCACACAGGATATTCCCAGCCCTTGCCCTTAATAAAATACGTACCTGAATTTTCAAAGATTCTGGAAACTTCGAGCAGTTTCCAACTATCGCCGGGACGCTGCCACCGGGCTATAGCCTTGATCGGTTTCCCAGAATTAGCAGTGAAAGAAGGCCATACCGCGTGTTTCCTCATGAACTGCAGCCAAAAGTCGGTTATGACCTCGGCTTCGTCTGTTTCAGCAAATCGGCCGACAAACCACCGCTTATTGTCTGGATGGAGAGCTATTTTCAATACACAATAGCGAAGCGAGCTCGTCTACCAACGGTTTACCGTATATAAGGCGACGCACAGTGGGACGGATGTCTAAAAAAGTGATCAAAATGTTGCTTTACTATTAAATGAACCTTATAAATAAAAATGGGTTTTGAAAGGTTTTGACCTCAGAAATCTGAATCCGATTTCCCCAAAAATCAAAAAAATTATTATGAGTGTAACAACCCTATATAATCGTGTATCTTACGATTTCGTAGCAAAGCAAAATTTCTACTTACTTCGATATCTCAAAAATACCCAAACTATTTTTTTTAAATAGATATGTTGAGAACGTCTAAAAATATCCACCAAAAATTTTGAACCCCTTTCCATGCACTAAACCCTTTAAATTAGAGGTTCAAAGAGGGTGGAGAGCAAAAAATTAATACTTCCCTCTTCAGCATATCCAAAGTATTTTCTTTATTAAACAAACATGTTGAGTACGTATAGCAGTATCCACCAAATAATTTTGAACCCCTATCCATCAACTAAACTCTTTAAATTAGAGGTAGAAAGGGGGTGGAGAGCGAAAACTTATTACTTCCCTCTTCAACATATCCAAAGTATTTTCGTTTTTAAACAAACATGTTGAGTACGTCTAGAAGTATCCACCAAATAAATTTGAACCCATATCCATCAACTAAACTCTTTAAATTAGAGGTTGAGAGGGGGTGGAGAGCGAAAACTTATTACTTCTCTCTTCAACATATCCAAAGTATTTTCGTTTTTAAACAAAACATGTTCAGTACGTCTAGAACTATCCATCAAAAAAGTTTGAACCCCTATCCATCAACTAAACTCTTTAAATTAGAGGTTGAAAGGGGGTGGAGAGCGAAAACTTATTACTTCCCTCTTCAACATATCCAAAGTATTTTCGTTTTTAAACAAACATGTTCAGTACATCTAGAAGTATCCACCAACAAATTTTGAACCCTTATCCATCAACTAAACCCTTTGAATTAGGGGTTGAAAGGGGTTGGAGAATGATAAATTATTACTTCCATCTTCAGCATATCCAAAGTATTTTCTTTTTTAAACAAACATGTTGAGTACGTCTAGAAGTATCCACCAAATAATTTTGAACCCCTATCCATCAACTAAACTCTTTAAATTATAGGTTGACAGGGGGTGGAGAGCGAAAACTTATTACTTCCCTCTTCAACATATCCAAAGTATTTTCTTTAATAAACAAACATGTTCAGTACATCTAGAAGTATCCACCAACAAATTTTGAACACTTATCCATCAACTAAACCCTTTGAATTAGGGGTTGAAAGGGGTTGGAGAGTGATAAATTATTACTTCCATCTTCAGCATATCCAAAGAATTTTCTTTTTTAAACAAACATGTTGAGTACGTCTAGAAGTATCCACCAAATAAATTTGAACCCATATCCATCAACTAAACTCTTTAAATTAGAGGTTGAAAGGGGGTGGAGAGCGAAAACTTATTACTTCTCTCTTCAACATATCCAAAGTATTTTCTTTAATAAACAAACATGTTCAGTACATCTAGAAGTATCCACCAACAAATTTTGAACCCTTATCCATCAACTAAACCCTTTGAATTAGGGGTTGAAAGGGGTTGGAGAATGATAAATTATTACTTCCATCTTCAGCATATCCAAAGTATTTTCTTTTTTAAACAAACATGTTGAGTACGTCTAGAAGTATCCACCAAATAATTTTGAACCCCTATCCATCAACTAAACTCTTTAAATTATAGGTTGACAGGGGGTGGAGAGCGAAAACTTATTACTTCCCTCTTCAACATATCCAAAGTATTTTCTTTATGAAACAAACATGTTCAGTACATCTAGAAGTATCCACCAACAAATTTTGAACCCTTATCCACCAACTAAACCCTTTAAATTAGGGGTTGAAAGGGGTTGGAGAACGATGAATTATTACTTCCATCTTTAGCATATCCAAAGTATTTTCTTTTTTAAACAAACATGTTGAGTACGTCTAGAAGTATCCACCAAATAATTTTGAACCCCTATCCATCAACTAAACTCTTTAAATTAGAGGTTGAAAGGGGGTGGATAGCGAAAACTTATTACTTCCCTCTTCAACATATCCAAAGTATTTTCGTTTTTAAACAAACATGTTCAGTACATCTAGAAGTATCCACCAACAAATTTTGAACCCTTATCCATCAACTAAACCTTTTGAATTAGGGGTTGAAAGGGGGTGGAGAGCGAAAAATTATTACTTCCATCTTCAGCATATCCAATGTATTTTCTTTTTTAAACAAACATGTTGAGTACGTCTAGAAATATCCACCAAATAATTTTGAACCCTTATCCAGCAACTAAAGCCTTTGAATTAGGGGTTGAAAGGGGTTGGAGAGTGATAAATTATTACTTCCATCTTCAGCATATCCAAAGTATTTTCTTTAATAAACAAACATGTTCAGTACATCTAGAAGTATCCACCAACAAATTTTGAACCCTTATCCACCAACTAAACCCTTTAAATTAGGGGTTGAAAGGGGTTGGAGAGCGAAAACATATTACTTCCCTCTTCAACATATCCAAAGTATTTTCTTTAATAAACAAACATGTTCAGTACATCTAGAAGTATCCACCAACAAATTTTGAACCCTTATCCATCAACTAAACCCTTTGAATTAGGGGTTGAAAGGGGTTGGAGAGTGATAAATTATTACTTCCATCTTCAGCATATCCAAAGAATTTTCTTTTTTAAACAAACATGTTGAGTACGTCTAGAAGTATCCACCAAATAAATTTGAACCCATATCCATCAACTAAACTCTTTAAATTAGAGGTTGAAAGGGGGTGGAGAGCGAAAACTTATTACTTCTATCTTCAACATATCCAAAGTATTTTCTTTAATAAACAAACATGTTCAGTACATCTAGAAGTATCCACCAACAAATTTTGAACCCTTATCCATCAACTAAACCCTTTGAATTAGAGGTTGAAAGGGGTTGGAGAATGATAAATTATTACTTCCATCTTCAGCATATCCAAAGTATTTTCTTTTTTAAACAAACATGTTGAGTACGTCTAGAAGTATCCACCAAATAATTTTGAACCCCTATCCATCAACTAAACTCTTTAAATTATAGGTTGACAGGGGGTGGAGAGCGAAAACTTATTACTTCCCTCTTCAACATATCCAAAGTATTTTCTTTATGAAACAAACATGTTCAGTACATCTAGAAGTATCCACCAACAAATTTTGAACCCTTATCCACCAACTAAACCCTTTAAATTAGGGGTTGAAAGGGGTTGGAGAACGATGAATTATTACTTCCATCTTTAGCATATCCAAAGTATTTTCTTTTTTAAACAAACATGTTGAGTACGTCTAGAAGTATCCACCAAATAATTTTGAACCCCTATCCATCAACTAAACTCTTTAAATTAGAGGTTGAAAGGGGGTGGATAGCGAAAACTTATTACTTCCCTCTTCAACATATCCAAAGTATTTTCGTTTTTAAACAAACATGTTCAGTACATCTAGAAGTATCCACCAACAAATTTTGAACCCTTATCCACCAACTAAACCCTTTGAATTAGGGGTTGAAAGGGGTTGGAGAATGATAAATTATTACTTCCATCTTCAGCATATCCAAAGTATTTTCTTTTTTAAACAAACATGTTGAGTACGTCTAGAAGTATCCACCAAATAATTTTGAACCCCTATCCATCAACTAAACTCTTTAAATTATAGGTTGACAGGGGGTGGAGAGCGAAAACTTATTACTTCCCTCTTCAACATATCCAAAGTATTTTCTTTAATAAACAAACATGTTCAGTACATCTAGAAGTATCCACCAACAAATTTTGAACACTTATCCATCAACTAAACCCTTTGAATTAGGGGTTGAAAGGGGTTGGAGAGTGATAAATTATTACTTCCATCTTCAGCATATCCAAAGAATTTTCTTTTTTAAACAAACATGTTGAGTACGTCTAGAAGTATCCACCAAATAAATTTGAACCCATATCCATCAACTAAACTCTTTAAATTAGAGGTTGAAAGGGGGTGGAGAGCGAAAACTTATTACTTCTCTCTTCAACATATCCAAAGTATTTTCTTTAATAAACAAACATGTTCAGTACATCTAGAAGTATCCACCAACAAATTTTGAACCCTTATCCATCAACTAAACCCTTTGAATTAGGGGTTGAAAGGGGTTGGAGAATGATAAATTATTACTTCCATCTTCAGCATATCCAAAGTATTTTCTTTTTTAAACAAACATGTTGAGTACGTCTAGAAGTATCCACCAAATAATTTTGAACCCCTATCCATCAACTAAACTCTTTAAATTATAGGTTGACAGGGGGTGGAGAGCGAAAACTTATTACTTCCCTCTTCAACATATCCAAAGTATTTTCTTTATGAAACAAACATGTTCAGTACATCTAGAAGTATCCACCAACAAATTTTGAACCCTTATCCACCAACTAAACCCTTTAAATTAGGGGTTGAAAGGGGTTGGAGAACGATGAATTATTACTTCCATCTTTAGCATATCCAAAGTATTTTCTTTTTTAAACAAACATGTTGAGTACGTCTAGAAGTATCCACCAAATAATTTTGAACCCCTATCCATCAACTAAACTCTTTAAATTAGAGGTTGAAAGGGGGTGGATAGCGAAAACTTATTACTTCCCTCTTCAACATATCCAAAGTATTTTCGTTTTTAAACAAACATGTTCAGTACATCTAGAAGTATCCACCAACAAATTTTGAACCCTTATCCATCAACTAAACCTTTTGAATTAGGGGTTGAAAGGGGGTGGAGAGCGAAAAATTATTACTTCCATCTTCAGCATATCCAATGTATTTTCTTTTTTAAACAAACATGTTGAGTACGTCTAGAAATATCCACCAAATAATTTTGAACCCTTATCCAGCAACTAAAGCCTTTGAATTAGGGGTTGAAAGGGGTTGGAGAGTGATAAATTATTACTTCCATCTTCAGCATATCCAAAGTATTTTCTTTAATAAACAAACATGTTCAGTACATCTAGAAGTATCCACCAACAAATTTTGAACCCTTATCCACCAACTAAACCCTTTAAATTAGGGGTTGAAAGGGGTTGGAGAGCGAAAACATATTACTTCCCTCTTCAACATATCCAAAGTATTTTCTTTAATAAACAAACATGTTCAGTACATCTAGAAGTATCCACCAACAAATTTTGAACCCTTATCCATCAACTAAACCCTTTGAATTAGGGGTTGAAAGGGGTTGGAGAATGATAAATTATTACTTCCATCTTCAGCATATCCAAAGTATTTTCTTTTTTAAACAAACATGTTGAGTACGTCTAGAAGTATCCACCAAATAATTTTGAACCCCTATCCATCAACTAAACTCTTTAAATTAGAGGTTGAAAGGGGGTGGATAGCGAAAACTTATTACTTCCCTCTTCAACATATCCAAAGTATTTTCGTTTTTAAACAAACATGTTCAGTACATCTAGAAGTATCCACCAACAAATTTTGAACCCTTATCCACCAACTAAACCCTTTAAATTAGGGGTTTAAAGGGGGTGGAGATTGAAAAATTATTACTTCCATCTTCAGCATATCCAATGTATTTTCTTTTTTAAACAAACATGTTGAGTACGTCTAGAAATATCCACCAAATAATTTTGAACCCTTATCCATCAACTAAACCCTTTGAATTAGGGGTTGAAAGGGGTTGGAGAGTGATAAATTATTACTTCCATCTTCAGCATATTCAAAGTATTTTCGTTTTTAAACAAACATGTTCAGTACGTCTAGAACTATCCATCAAAAAATTTTGAACCCCTATCCATCAACTAAACCCTTTAAATTAGGGGTTGAAAGTGGGTGGTGAGCGAAAAATTATTACTTCCATCTTCAGCATATCCAAAGTATTTTCTTTTTTAAACAAACCTGTTGAGTACGTCTAGTAGTATCTACAAAATAATTTTGAACCCCTATCCATCAACTAAACTCTTTAAATTACAGGTTGAAAGGGGGTGGAGAGCGAAAACTTATTACTTCCCTCTTCAACATATCCAAAGTATTTCCTTTAATAAACAAACATGTTCAGTACATCTAGAAGTATCCACCAACAAATTTTGAACCCTTATCCATCAACTAAACCCTTTGAATTAAGGGTTGAAAGGGGTTGGAGAGTGATAAATTATTACTTCCATCTTCAGCATATCCAAAGTATTTTCTTTTTTAAACAAACATGTTGAGTACGTCTAGAAGTATCCACCAAATAATTTTGAACCCCTATCCATCAACTAAACACTTTAAATTAGAGGATGAAAGGGGGTGGAGAGCGAAAACTTATTACTTCTCTCTTCAACGTATCCAAAGTATTTTCGTTCTTAAACAAACATGTTCAGTACGTCTAGAACTATCCATCAAAAAAGTTTGAACCCCTATCCATCAACTAAACTCTTTAAATTAGAGGTTGAAAGGGGGTGGATAGCGAAAACTTATTACTTCCCTCTTCAACATATCCAAAGTATTTTCGTTTTTAAACAAACATGTTCAGTACATCTAGAAGTATCCACCAACAAATTTTGAACCCTTATCCATCAACTAAACCCTTTGAATTAGGGGTTGAAAGGGGTTGGAGAGTGATAAATTATTACTTCCATGTTCAGCATATCCAAAGTATTTTCTTTTTTAAACAAACATGTTGAGTACGTCTAGAACTATCCACCAAATAATTTTGAACTCTTATCCATCAACTAAACTCTTTAAATTAGAGGTTGAAAGGGGGTGGAGAGCGAAAACTTATTACTTCCCTCTTCAACATATCCAAAGTATTTTGTTTTTTAAACAAACATGTTGAGTACGTCTAGAAGTATCCACCAAATAATTTTGAACCCCTATCCATCAACTAAACTCTTTAAATTATAGGTTGACAGGGGGTGGAGAGCGAAAACTTATTACTTCCCTCTTCAACATATCCAAAGTATTTTCTTTAATAAACAAACATGTTCAGTACATCTAGAAGTATCCACCAACAAATTTTGAACACTTATCCATCAACTAAACCCTTTGAATTAGGGGTTGAAAGGGGTTGGAGAGTGATAAATTATTACTTCCATCTTCAGCATATCCAAAGAATTTTCTTTTTTAAACAAACATGTTGAGTACGTCTAGAAGTATCCACCAAATAAATTTGAACCCATATCCATCAACTAAACTCTTTAAATTAGAGGTTGAAAGGGGGTGGAGAGCGAAAACTTATTACTTCTCTCTTCAACATATCCAAAGTATTTTCTTTAATAAACAAACATGTTCAGTACATCTAGAAGTATCCACCAACAAATTTTGAACCCTTATCCATCAACTAAACCCTTTGAATTAGGGGTTGAAAGGGGTTGGAGAATGATAAATTATTACTTCCATCTTCAGCATATCCAAAGTATTTTCTTTTTTAAACAAACATGTTGAGTACGTCTAGAAGTATCCACCAAATAATTTTGAACCCCTATCCATCAACTAAACTCTTTAAATTATAGGTTGACAGGGGGTGGAGAGCGAAAACTTATTACTTCCCTCTTCAACATATCCAAAGTATTTTCTTTATGAAACCAACATGTTCAGTACATCTAGAAGTATCCACCAACAAATTTTGAACCCTTATCCACCAACTAAACCCTTTAAATTAGGGGTTGAAAGGGGTTGGAGAACGATGAATTATTACTTCCATCTTTAGCATATCCAAAGTATTTTCTTTTTTAAACAAACATGTTGAGTACGTCTAGAAGTATCCACCAAATAATTTTGAACCCCTATCCATCAACTAAACTCTTTAAATTAGAGGTTGAAAGGGGGTGGATAGCGAAAACTTATTACTTCCCTCTTCAACATATCCAAAGTATTTTCGTTTTTAAACAAACATGTTCAGTACATCTAGAAGTATCCACCAACAAATTTTGAACCCTTATCCACCAACTAAACCCTTTAAATTAGGGGTTGAAAGGGGGTGGAGATTGAAAAATTATTACTTCCATCTTCAGCATATCCAATGTATTTTCTTTTTTAAACAAACATGTTGAGTACGTCTAGAAATATCCACCATATAATTTTGAACCCTTATCCATCAACTAAACCCTTTGAATTAGGGGTTGAAAGGGGTTGGAGAGTGATAAATTATTACTTCCATCTTCAGCATATCCAAAGTATTTTCTTTAATAAACAAACATGTTCAGTACATCTAGAAGTATCCACCAACAAATTTTGAACCCTTATCCACCAACTAAACCCTTTAAATTAGGGGTTGAAAGGGGTTGGAGAGCGAAAACATATTACTTCCCTCTTTAACATATCCAAAGTATTTTCGTTTTTAAACAAACATGTTCAGTACGTGTAGAACTATCCATCAAAAAATTTTGAACCTCTATCCATCAACTACACCCTTTAAATTAGGGGTTGAAAGGGGTGGAGAGCGAAAAATTATTACTTCCATCTTCAGCATATCCAAAGTATTTTCTTTTTTAAACAAACATGTTGAGTACGTCTAGAAGTATTCACCAAATAATTTTGAACTCTTATCCATCAACTAAACTCTTTGAATTAGGGGTTGAAAGGGGTTGGAGAGTGATAAATTATTACTTCCATCTTCAGCATATCCAAAGTATTTTCTTTTTTAAACAAACATGTTGAGTACGTCTAGAAATATCCACGAAATAATTTTGAACCCCTATCCATCAACTAAACTCTTTAAATTAGAGGTTGAAAGGGGGTGGAGAGCGAAAACTAATTACTTCCCTCTTCAACATATTCAAAGTATTTTCGTTTTTAAACAAACATGTTCAGTACGTCTAGAACTATCCATCAAAAAATTTTGAACCCCTATCCATCAACTAAACCCTTTAAATTAGGGGTTGAAAGTGGGTGGTGAGCGAAAAATTATTACTTCCATCTTCAGCATATCCAAAGTATTTTCTTTTTTAAACAAACCTGTTTAGTACGTCTAGTAGTATCCACAAAATAATTTTGAACCCCTATCCATCAACTAAACTCTTTAAATTAGAGGTTGAAAGGGGGTGGAGAGCGAAAACTTATTACTTCTCTCTTCAACGTAGCCAAAGTATTTTCGTTCTTAAACAAACATGTTCAGTACGTCTAGAACTATCCATCAAAAAAGTTTGAACCCCTATCCATCAACTAAACTCTTTAAATTAGAGGTTGAAAGGGGGTGGATAGCGAAAACTTATTACTTCCCTCTTCAACATATCCAAAGTATTTTCGTTTTTAAACAAACATGTTCAGTACATCTAGAAGTATCCACCAACAAATTTTGAACCCTTATCCATCAACTAAACCCTTTGAATTAGGGGTTGAAAGGGGTTGGAGAGTGATAAATTATTACTTCCATCTTCAGCATATCCAAAGTATTTTCTTTTTTAAACAAACATGTCGAGTACGTCTAGAAGTATCCACGAAATAATTTTGAACCCCTAGACATCAACTAAACTCTTTAAATTAGAGGTTGAAAGGGGGTGGAGAGCGAAAACTTATTTCTTCTCTCTTCAACATATCCAAAGTATTTTCGTTTTTAAACAAACATGTTCAGTACGTCTAGAACTATCCATCAAAAAAGTTTGAACCCCTATCTATCAACTAAACTCTTTAAATTAGAGGTTGAAAGGGGGTGGAGAGCGAAAAATTATTACTTCCATCTTCAGCATATCCAAAGTATTTTCTTTTTTAAACAAACATGTTGAGTACGTCTAGAAGTATCCACCAAATAAATTTGAACCCATATCCATCAACTAAACTCTTTAAATTAGAGGTTGAAAGGGGGTGGAGAGCGAAAACTTATTACTTCTCGCTTCAACATATCCAAAGTATTTTCTTTAATAAACAAACATGTTCAGTACATCTAGAAGTATCCACCAACAAATTTTGAACCCTTATCCATCAACTAAACCCTTTGAATTAGGGGTTGAAAGGGGTTGGAGAATGATAAATTATTACTTCCATCTTCAGCATATCCAAAGTATTTTCTTTTTTAAACAAACATGTTGAGTACGTCTAGAAGTATCCACCAAATAATTTTGAACCCCTATCCATCAACTAAACTCTTTAAATTATAGGTTGACAGGGGGTGGAGAGCGAAAACTTATTACTTCCCTCTTCAACATATCCAAAGTATTTTCTTTATGAAACAAACATGTTCAGTACATCTAGAAGTATCCACCAACAAATTTTGAACCCTTATCCACCAACTATACCCTTTAAATTAGGGGTTGAAAGGGGTTGGAGAACGATGAATTATTACTTCCATCTTTAGCATATCCAAAGTATTTTCTTTTTTAAACAAACATGTTGAGTACGTCTAGAAGTATCCACCAAATAATTTTGAACCCCTATCCATCAACTAAACTCTTTAAATTAGAGGTTGAAAGGGGGTGGATAGCGAAAACTTATTACTTCCCTCTTCAACATATCCAAAGTATTTTCGTTTTTAAACAAACATGTTCAGTACATCTAGAAGTATCCACCAACAAATTTTGAACCCTTATCCACCAACTAAACCCTTTAAATTAGGGGTTGAAAGGGGGTGGAGATTGAAAAATTATTACTTCCATCTTCAGCATATCCAATGTATTTTCTTTTTTAAACAAACATGTTGAGTACGTCTAGAAATATCCACCAAATAATTTTGAACCCTTATCCATCAACTAAACCCTTTGAATTAGGGGTTGAAAGGGGTTGGAGAGTGATAAATTATTACTTCCATCTTCAGCATATCCAAAGTATTTTCTTTAATAAACAAACATGTTCAGTACATCTAGAAGTATCCACCAACAAATTTTGAACCCTTATCCACCAACTAAACCCTTTAAATTAGGGGTTGAAAGGGGTTGGAGAGCGAAACCATATTACTTCCCTCTTTAACATATCCAAAGTATTTTCGTTTTTAAACAAACATGTTCAGTACGTGTAGAACTATCCATCAAAAAATTTTGAACCTCTATCCATCAACTACACCCTTTAAATTAGGGGTTGAAAGGGGTGGAGAGCGAAAAATTATTACTTCCATCTTCAGCATATCCAAAGTATTTTCTTTTTTAAACAAACATGTTGAGTACGTCTAGAAGTATTCACCAAATAATTTTGAACTCTTATCCATCAACTAAACTCTTTGAATTAGGGGTTGAAAGGGGTTGGAGAGTGATAAATTATTACTTCCATCTTCAGCATATCCAAAGTATTTTCTTTTTTAAACAAACATGTTGAGTACGTCTAGAAATATCCACGAAATAATTTTGAACCCCTATCCATCAACTAAACTCTTTAAATTAGAGGTTGAAAGGGGGTGGAGAGCGAAAACTAATTACTTCCCTCTTCAACATATTCAAAGTATTTTCGTTTTTAAACAAACATGTTCAGTACGTCTAGAACTATCCATCAAAAAATTTTGAACCCCTATCCATCAACTAAACCCTTTAAATTAGGGGTTGAAAGTGGGTGGTGAGCGAAAAATTATTACTTCCATCTTCAGCATATCCAAAGTATTTTCTTTTTTAAACAAACCTGTTTAGTACGTCTAGTAGTATCCACAAAATAATTTTGAACCCCTATCCATCAACTAAACTCTTTAAATTAGAGGTTGAAAGGGGGTGGAGAGCGAAAACTTATTACTTCTCTCTTCAACGTAGCCAAAGTATTTTCGTTCTTAAACAAACATGTTCAGTACGTCTAGAACTATCCATCAAAAAAGTTTGAACCCCTATCCATCAACTAAACTCTTTAAATTAGAGGTTGAAAGGGGGTGGATAGCGAAAACTTATTACTTCCCTCTTCAACATATCCAAAGTATTTTCGTTTTTAAACAAACATGTTCAGTACATCTAGAAGTATCCACCAACAAATTTTGAACCCTTATCCATCAACTAAACCCTTTGAATTAGGGGTTGAAAGGGGTTGGAGAGTGATAAATTATTACTTCCATCTTCAGCATATCCAAAGTATTTTCTTTTTTAAACAAACATGTCGAGTACGTCTAGAAGTATCCACGAAATAATTTTGAACCCCTAGACATCAACTAAACTCTTTAAATTAGAGGTTGAAAGGGGGTGGAGAGCGAAAACTTATTTCTTCTCTCTTCAACATATCCAAAGTATTTTCGTTTTTAAACAAACATGTTCAGTACGTCTAGAACTATCCATCAAAAAAGTTTGAACCCCTATCTATCAACTAAACTCTTTAAATTAGAGGTTGAAAGGGGGTGGAGAGCGAAAAATTATTACTTCCATCTTCAGCATATCCAAAGTATTTTCTTTTTTAAACAAACATGTTGAGTACGTCTAGAAGTATCCACCAAATAATTTTGAACCCCTATCCATCAACTAAACTCTTTAAATTAGAGGTTGAAAGGGGTTGGAGAGTGATAAATTATTACTTCCATCTTCAGCATATCCAAAGAATTTTCTTTTTTAAACAAACATGTTGAGTACGTCTAGAAGTATCCACCAAATAAATTTGAACCCATATCCATCAACTAAACTCTTTAAATTAGAGGTTGAAAGGGGGTGGAGAGCGAAAACTTATTACTTCTCTCTTCAACATATCCAAAGTATTTTCTTTAATAAACAAACGTGTTCAGTACATCTAGAAGTATCCACCAACAAATTTTGAACCCTTATCCATCAACTAAACCCTTTGAATTAGGGGTTGAAAGGGGTTGGAGAATGATAAATTATTACTTCCATCTTCAGCATATCCAAAGTATTTTCTTTTTTAAACAAACATGTTCAGTACGTCTAGAACTATCCATCAAAAAATGTTGAACCCCTATCCATCAACTAAACTCTTTAAATTAGAGGTTGAAAGGGGGTGGAGAGCGAAAACTTATTACTTCTCTCTTCAACATATCCAAAGTATTTTCGTTTTTAAACAAACATGTTCAGTACGTCTAGAACTATCCATCAAAAAAGTTTGAACCCCTATCCATCAACTAAACTCTTTAAATTAGAGGTTGAATGGGGGTGGAGAGCGAAAATTTATTACTTCCCTCTTCAACATATCCAAAGTATTTTCTTTTTTAAACAAACATGTTGAGTACGTCTAGAAGTATCCACAAAATAATTTTGAACCCCTATCCATCATCTAAACTCTTTTAATTAGTGGTTTAAAGGGGGTGGAGAGCGAAAACTTATTACTTCCCTCTTCAACATATCCAAAGTATTTTCTTTAATAAACAAACATGTTCAGTACATCTAGAAGTATCCACCAACAAATTTTGAACCCTTATGCATCAACTAAACCCTTTGAATTAGGGATTGAAAGGGGTTGGAGAGTGATAAATTATTACTTCCATCTTCAGCATATCCAAAGTATTTTGTTTTTTAAACAAACATGTTGAGTACGTCTAGAAGTATCCACCAACAAATTTTGAACCCTTATCCACCAACTAAACCCTTTAAATTAGGGGTTGAAAGGGGGTGGAGAGCGAAAACTTATTACTTCCCTCTTCAACATATTCAAAGTATTTTCGTTTTTAAACAAACATGTTCAGTACATCTAGAAGTATCGACCAACAAATTTTGAACCCTTATCCACCAACTAAACCCTTTAAATTTGGGGTTGAAAGGGGTTGGAGAACGATGAATTATTACTTCCATCTTCAGAATATCCAAAGTATTTTCGTTTTTAAACAAACATGTTCAGTACATCTAGAAGTATCCACCAACAAATTTTGAACCCTTATCCACCAACTAAACCCTTTAAATTAGGGGTTGAAAGTGGGTGGAGAGCGAAAAATTATTACTTCCATCTTCAGCATATCCAAAGTATTTTCTTTTTTAAACAAACATGTTGAGTACGTCTAGAAGTATCCACCAAATAATTTTGAACCCCTATCCAAAAACTAAACTCTTTAAATTAGAGGTTGAAAGGGGGTGGAGAGCGAAAACTTATTACTTCCCTCTTCAACATATCCAAAGTATTTTCGTTTTTAAACAAACATGTTCAGTACGTCTAGAACTATCCATCAAAAAATGTTGAACCCCTATCCATCAACTAAACTCTTTAAATTAGAGGTTGAAAGGGGGTGGAGAGCGAAAACTTATTACTTCTCTCTTCAACATATCCAAAGTATTTTCGTTTTTAAACAAACATGTTCAGTACGTCTAGAACTATCCATCAAAAAAGTTTGAACCCCTATCCATCAACTAAACTCTTTAAATTAGAGGTTGAATGGGGGTGGAGAGCGAAAATTTATTACTTCCCTCTTCAACATATCCAAAGTATTTTCTTTTTTAAACAAACATGTTGAGTACGTCTAGAAGTATCCACAAAATAATTTTGAACCCCTATCCATCATCTAAACTCTTTTAATTAGTGGTTTAAAGGGGCTGGAGAGCGAAAACTTATTACTTCCCTCTTCAACATATCCAAAGTATTTTCTTTAATAAACAAACATGTTCAGTACATCTAGAAGTATCCACCAACAAATTTTGAACCCTTATGCATCAACTAAACCCTTTGAATTAGGGATTGAAAGGGGTTGGAGAGTGATAAATTATTACTTCCATCTTCAGCATATCCAAAGTATTTTGTTTTTTAAACAAACATGTTGAGTACGTCTAGAAGTATCCACCAAATAATTTTGAACCCCTATCCATCAACTAAACTCTTTAAATTAGAGGTTGAAAGGGGGTGGAGAGCGAAAACTTATTACTTCCCTCTTCAACATATCCAAAGTATTTTCGTTTTTAAACTAACATGTTCAGTACGTCTAGAACTATCCATCAAAAAATGTTGAACCCCTATCCATCAACTAAACTCTTTAAATTAGAGGTTGAAAGGGGGTGGAGAGCGAAAACTTATTACTTCCCTCTTCAACATATCCAAAGTATTTTCTTTTTTAAACAAACATGTTGAGTACGTCTAGAAGTATCCACCAAATAATTTTGAACCCCTATCCATCAACTAAACTCTTTAAATTAGAGGTTGAAAGGGGGTGGAGAGCGAAAACTTATTACTTCCCTCTTCAACATATCCAAAGTATTTTCGTTTTTAAACTAACATGTTCAATACGTCTAGAACTATCCATCAAAAAATGTTGAACCCCTATCCATCAACTAAACTCTTTAAATTAGAGGTTGAAAGGGGGTGGAGAGCGAAAACTTATTACTTCTCTCTTCAACATATCCAAAGTATTTTCGTTTTTAAACAAACATGTTCAGTACGTCTAGAACTATCCATCAAAAAAGTTTGAACCCCTATCCATCATCTTAACTCTTTTAATTAGTGGTTTAAAGGGGTTGGAGAGTGATAAATTATTACTTCCATCTTCAGCATATCCAAAGTATTTTGTTTTTTAAACAAACATGTTGAGTACGTCTAGAAGTATCCACCAACAAATTTTGAAACCTTATCCACCAACTAAACCCTTTAAATTAGGGGTTGAAAGGGGGTGGAGAGCGAAAAATTATTACTTCCATCTTCAGCATATCCAAAGTATTTTCTTTTTTAAACAAACATGTTGAGTACGTCTAGAAGTATGCACCAAATAATTTTGAACTCTTATCCATCAACTAAACTCTTTAAATTAGCGGTTGAAAGGGGGTGGAGAGCGAAAACTTATTACTTCTCTCTTCAACATATCCAAAGTATTTTCGTTTTTAAACAAACATGTTCAGTACTTCTAGAACTATCCATCAAAAAAGTTTGAACCCCTATCCATCAACTAAACTCTTTAAATTAGAGGTTGAAAGGGGGTGGAGAGCGAAAACTTATTACTTCCCTCTTCAACATATTCAAAGTATTTTCGTTTTTAAACAAACATGTTCAGTACATCTAGAAGTATCCACCAACAAATTTTGAACCCTTATCCACTAACTAAACCCTTTAAATTTGGGGTTGAAAGGGGTTGGAGAACGATAAATTATTACTTCCATCTTCAGCATATCCAAAGTATTTTCTTCTTTAAACAAACATGTTCAGTACATCTAGAAGTATCCAGCAACAAATTTTGAACCCTTATCCAACAACTAAACCCTTTAAATTAGGGGTTGAAAGTGGGTGGAGAGCGAAAAATTATTACTTCCATCTTCAGCATATCCGAAGTATTTTCTTTTTTAAACAAACATGTTGAGTACGTCTAGAAGTATCCACCAAATAATTTTGAACCCCCATCCATAAACTAAACTCTTTAAATTAGAGGTTGAAAGGGGGTGGAGAGCGAAAACTTATTACTTCCCTCTTCAACATATCCAAAGTATTTTCTTTAATGAACAAACATGTTCAGTACATCTAGAAGTATCCACCAACAAATTTTGAACCCTTATCCATCAACTAAACCCTTTGAATTAAGGGTTGAAAGGGGTTGGAGAGTAATAAATTATTACTTCCATCTTCAGCATATCCAAAGTATTTTCTTTTTTAAACAAACATGTTCAGTACGTCTAGAACTATCCATCAAAAAATGTTGAACCCCTATCCATCAACTAAACTCTTTAAATTAGAGGTTGAAAGGGGGTGGAGAGCGAAAACTTATTACTTCTCTCTTCAACATATCCAAAGTATTTTCGTTTTTAAACAAACATGTTCAGTACGTCTAGAACTATCCATCAAAAAAGTTTGAACCCCTATCCATCAACTAAACTCTTTAAATTAGAGGTTGAATGGGGGTGGAGAGCGAAAATTTATTACTTCCCTCTTCAACATATCCAAAGTATTTTCTTTTTTAAACAAACATGTTGAGTACGTCTAGAAGTATCCACAAAATAATTTTGAACCCCTATCCATCATCTAAACTCTTTTAATTAGTGGTTTAAAGGGGGTGGAGAGCGAAAACTTATTACTTCCCTCTTCAACATATCCAAAGTATTTTCTTTAATAAACAAACATGTTCAGTACATCTAGAAGTATCCACCAACAAATTTTGAACCCTTATGCATCAACTAAACCCTTTGAATTAGGGATTGAAAGGGGTTGGAGAGTGATAAATTATTACTTCCATCTTCAGCATATCCAAAGTATTTTGTTTTTTAAACAAACATGTTGAGTACGTCTAGAAGTATCCACCAACAAATTTTGAACCCTTATCCACCAACTAAACCCTTTAAATTAGGGGTTGAAAGGGGGTGGAGAGCGAAAACTTATTACTTCCCTCTTCAACATATTCAAAGTATTTTCGTTTTTAAACAAACATGTTCAGTACATCTAGAAGTATCCACCAACAAATTTTGAACCCTTATCCAACAACTAAACCCTTTAAATTAGGGGTTGAAAGTGGGTGGAGAGCGAAAAATTATTACTTCCATCTTCAGCATATCCAAAGTATTTTCTTTTTTAAACAAACATGTTGAGTACGTCTAGAAGTATCCACCAAATAATTTTGAACCCCCATCCATAAACTAAACTCTTTAAATTAGAGGTTGAAAGGGGGTGGAGAGCGAAAACTTATTACTTCTCTCTTCAACATATCCAAAGTATTTTCGTTTTTAAACAAACATGTTCAGTACGTCTAGAACTATCCATCAAAAAAGTTTGAACCCCTATCCATCAACTAAACTCTTTAAATTAGAGGTTGAATGGGGGTGGAGAGCGAAAATTTATTACTTCCCTCTTCAACATATCCAAAGTATTTTCTTTTTTAAACAAACATGTTGAGTACGTCTAGAAGTATCCACAAAATAATTTTGAACCCCTATCCATCATCTAAACTCTTTTAATTAGTGGTTTAAAGGGGGTGGAGAGCGAAAACTTATTACTTCCCTCTTCAACATATCCAAAGTATTTTCTTTAATAAACAAACATGTTCAGTACATCTAGAAGTATCCACCAACAAATTTTGAACCCTTATGCATCAACTAAACCCTTTGAATTAGGGATTGAAAGGGGTTGGAGAGTGATAAATTATTACTTCCATCTTCAGCATATCCAAAGTATTTTGTTTTTTAAACAAACATGTTGAGTACGTCTAGAAGTATCCACCAACAAATTTTGAACCCTTATCCACCAACTAAACCCTTTAAATTAGGGGTTGAAAGGGGGTGGAGAGCGAAAACTTATTACTTCCCTCTTCAACATATTCAAAGTATTTTCGTTTTTAAACAAACATGTTCAGTACATCTAGAAGTATCCACCAACAAATTTTGAACCCTTATCCACCAACTAAACCCTTTAAATTTGGGGTTGAAAGGGGTTGGAGAACGATGAATTATTACTTCCATCTTCAGCATATCCAAAGTATTTTCGTTTTTAAACAAACATGTTCAGTACATCTAGAAGTATCCACCAACAAATTTTGAACCCTTATCCACCAACTAAACCCTTTAAATTAGGGGTTGAAAGTGGGTGGAGAGCGAAAAATTATTACTTCCATCTTCAGCATATCCAAAGTATTTTCTTTTTTAAACAAACATGTTGAGTACGTCTAGAAGTATCCACCAAATAATTTTGAACCCCTATCCATAAACTAAACTCTTTAAATTAGAGGTTGAAAGGGGGTGGAGAGCGAAAACTTATTACTTCCCTCTTCAACATATCCAAAGTATTTTTGTTTTTAAACAAACATGTTCAGTACGTCTAGAAATATCCATCAAAAAATGTTGAACCCCTATCCATCAACTAAACTCTTTAAATTAGAGGTTGAAAGGGGGTGGAGAGCGAAAACTTATTACTTCTCTCTTCAACATATCCAAAGTATTTTCGTTTTTAAACAAACATGTTCAGTACGTCTAGAACTATCCATCAAAAAAGTTTGAACCCCTATCCATCAACTAAACTCTTTAAATTAGAGGTTGAATGGGGGTGGAGAGCGAAAATTTATTACTTCCCTCTTCAACATATCCAAAGTATTTTCTTTTTTAAACAAACATGTTGAGTACGTCTAGAAGTATCCACAAAATAATTTTGAACCCCTATCCATCATCTAAACTCTTTTAATTAGTGGTTTAAAGGGGCGGGAGAGCGAAAACTTATTACTTCCCTCTTCAACATATCCAAAGTATTTTCTTTAATAAACAAACATGTTCAGTACATCTAGAAGTATCCACCAACAAATTTTGAACCCTTATGCATCAACTAAACCCTTTGAATTAGGGATTGAAAGGGGTTGGAGAGTGATAAATTATTACTTCCATCTTCAGCATATCCAAAGTATTTTGTTTTTTAAACAAACATGTTGAGTACGTCTAGAAGTATCCACCAACAAATTTTGAACCCTTATCCACCAACTAAACCCTTTAAATTAGGGGTTGAAAGGGGGTGGAGAGCGAAAACTTATTACTTCTCTCTTCAACATATCCAAAGTATTTTCGTTTTTAAACAAACATGTTCAGTACGTCTAGAACTATCCATCAAAAAAGTTTGAACCCCTATCCATCACCTAAACCCTTTAAATTAGGGGTTGAAAGGGGGTGGAGAGCGAAAACTTATTACTTCCCTCTTCAACATATCCAAAGTATTTTCTTTAATAAACAAACATGTTCAGTACATCTAGAAGTATACACCAATAAATTTTGAACCCTTATCCATCAACTAAACCCTTTGAATTAGGGGTTGAAAGGGGTTGGAGAGTGATAAATTATTACTTCCATCTTCAGCATATCCAAAGTATTTTGTTTTTTAAACAAACATGTTGAGTACGTCTAGAAGTATCCACCAACAAATTTTGAACCCTTATCCATCAACTAAACCCTTTGAATTAGGGGTTGAAAGGGGTTGGAGAATGATAAATTATTACTTCCATCTTCAGCATATCCAAAGTATTTTCATTTTTAAACAAACATGTTCAGTACATCTAGAAGTATCCACCAACAAATTTTGAACCCTTATCCATCAACTAAACCCTTTGAATTAGGGGTTGAAAGGGGTTGGAGAGTGATAAATTATTACTTCCCTCTTCAACATATCCAAAGTATTTTCTTTTTTAAACAAACATGTTGAGTACGTCTAGAAGTATCCACCAAATAATTTTGAACCCCTATCCATCATCTAAACTCTTTTAATTAGAGGTTGAAAGGGGGTGGAGAGCGAAAACTTATTGCTTCCCTCTTCAACATATCCAAAGTATTTTCTTTAATAAACAAACATGTTCAGTACATCTAGAAGTATCCACCAACAAATTTTGAACCCTTATCCATCAACTAAACCCTTCGAATTAGGGGTTGAAAGGGGTTGGAGAGTGATAAATTATTACTTCCATATTCAGCATATCCAAAGTATTTTCTTTTTTAAACAAACATGTTGAGTACGTCTAGAAGTATCCACCAAATAATTTTGAACCCCTATCCATCAACTAAACTCTTTAAATTAGAGGTTGAAAGGGGGTGTAGAGCGAAAACTTATTACTTCTCTCTTCAACATATCCAAAGTATTTTCGTTTTTAAACAAACATGTTCAGTACGTCTAGAACTATCCATCAAAAAAGTTTGAACCCCTATCCGTCAACTAAACCCTTTAAATTAGTGGTTGAAAGGGGGTGGAGAGCGAAAACTTATTACTTCCCTCTTCAACATATCCAAAGTATTTTCTTTAATAAACAAACATGTTCAGTACATCTAGAAGTATACACCAATAAATTTTGAACCCTTATCCATCAACTAAACCCTTTGAATTAGGGGTTGAAAGGGGTTGGAGAGTGATAAATTATTACTTCCATCTTCAGCATATCCTATTTTCTTTTTTAAACAAACATGTTAAGTACGTCTAGAAGTATCCACCAACAAATTTTGAATCTCTATCCATCAACTAAACAATTTAAATTAGAGGTGGAAAGGGGGTGGAGAGCGAAAACTTATTACTTCCCTCTTCAGCATATCCAAAGTATTTTGTTTTTTAAACAAACATGTTGAGTACGTCTAGAAGTATCCACCAACAAATTTTGAACCCTTATCCACCAACTAAACCCTTTAAATTAGGGGTTGAAAGGGGGTGGAGAGCGAAAAATTATTACTTCCATCTTCAACTATCCAAAGTATTTTCTTTAATAAACAAACATGTTCAGTACATCTAGAAGTATCCACCAACAAATTTTGAACCCTTATCCATCAACTAAACCGTTTGAATTAGGGGTTGAAAGGGGTTGGAGAATGATAAATTATTACTTCCATCTTCAGCATATCCAAAGTATTTTCATTTTTAAACAAACATGTTCAGTACATCTAGAAGTATCCACCAACAAATTTTGAACCCTTATCCATCAACTAAACCCTTTGAATTAGGGGTTGAAAGGGGTTGGAGAGTGATAAATTATTACTTCCATCTTCAGCATATCCAAAGTATTTTCTTTTTTAAACAAAGATGTTGAGTACGTCTAGAAGTATCCACGAAATAATTTTGAACCCCTATCCATCAACTAAACTCTTTAAATTAGAGGTTGAAAGGGGGTGGAGAGCGAAAACTAATTACATCCCTCTTCAACATATCCAAAGTATTTTCGTTTTTAAACAAACATGTTCAGTACGTCTAGAACTATCCATCAAAAAATTTTGAACCCCTATCCATCAACTAAACCCTTTAAATTAGGGGTTGAAAGGGGGTGAAGAGCGAAAAATTATTACTTCCATCTTCAGCATATCCAAAGTATTTTTCTTTTTAAACTAACATGTTGAGTACCTCTAGAAGTATCCACCAAATAATTTTGAACCCCTATCCATCAACTAAACTCTTCAAATTAGAGGTTGAAAGGGAGTGGAGAGCGAAAACTTATTACTTCTCTCTTCAACATATCCAAAGTATTTTCTTTTTTAAACAAACATGTTGAGTACGTCTAGAACTATCCACCAAATAATTTTGAACCCTTATCCATCAACTAAACCCTTTGAATTAGGGGTTGAAAGGGGTTGGAGAGTGATAAATTATTACTTCCATCTTCAGCATATCCAAAGTATTTTGTTTTTTAAACAAACATGTTGAGTACGTCTAGAAGTATCCACCAACAAATTTTGAACCCTTATCCATCAACTAAACCCTTTGAATTAGGGGTTGAAAGGGGTTGGAGAATGATAAATTATTACTTCCATCTTCAGCATATCCAAAGTATTTTCATTTTTAAACAAACATGTTTAGTACATCTAGAAGTATCCACCAACAAATTTTGAACCCTTATCCATCAACTAAACCCTTTGAATTAGGGGTTGAAAGGGGTTGGAGAGTGATAAATTATTACTTCCCTCTTCAACATATCCAAAGTATTTTCTTTTTTAAACAAACATGTTGAGTACGTCTAGAAGTATCCACCAAATAATTTTGAACCCCTACCCATCATCTAAACTCTTTTAATTAGAGGTTGAAAGGGGGTGGAGAGCGAAAACTTATTGCTTCCCTCTTCAACATATCCAAAGTATTTTCTTTAATAAACAAACATGTTCAGTACATCTAGAAGTATCCACCAACAAATTTTGAACCCTTATCCATCAACTAAACCCTTCGAATTAGGGGTTGAAAGGGGTTGGAGAGTGATAAATTATTACTTCCATATTCAGCATATCCAAAGTATTTTCTTTTTTAAACAAACATGTTGAGTACGTCTAGAAGTATCCACCAAATAATTTTGAACCCCTATCCATCAACTAAACTCTTTAAATTAGAGGTTGAAAGGGGGTGTAGAGCGAAAACTTATTACTTCTCTCTTCAACATATCCAAAGTATTTTCGTTTTTAAACAAACATGTTGAGTACGTCTAGAACTATCCATCAAAAAAGTTTGAACCCCTATCCATCAACTAAACCCTTTAAATTAGTGGTTGAAAGGGGGTGGAGAGCGAAAACTTATTACTTCCCTCTTCAACATATCCAAAGTATTTTCTTTAATAAACAAACATGTTCAGTACATCTAGAAGTATACACCAATAAATTTTGAACCCTTATCCATCAACTAAACCCTTTGAATTAGGGGTTGAAAGGGGTTGGAGAGTGATAAATTATTACTTCTATCTTCAGCATATCCTATTTTCTTTTTTAAACAAACATGTTAAGTACGTCTAGAAGTATCCACCAACAAATTTTGAATCTCTATCCATCAACTAAACAATTTAAATTAGAGGTGGAAAGGGGGTGGAGAGCGAAAACTTATTACTTCCCTCTTCAGCATATCCAAAGTATTTTGTTTTTTAAACAAACATGTTGAGTACGTCTAGAAGTATCCACCAACAAATTTTGAACCCTTATCCACCAACTAAACCCTTTAAATTAGGGGTTGAAAGGGGGTGGAGAGCGAAAAATTATTACTTCCATCTTCAACTATCCAAAGTATTTTCTTTAATAAACAAACATGTTCAGTACATCTAGAAGTATCCACCAACAAATTTTGAACCCTTATCCATCAACTAAACCGTTTGAATTAGGGGTTGAAAGGGGTTGGAGAATGATAAATTATTACTTCCATCTTCAGCATATCCAAAGTATTTTCATTTTTAAACAAACATGTTCAGTACATCTAGAAGTATCCACCAACAAATTTTGAACCCTTATCCATCAACTAAACCCTTTGAATTAGGGGTTGAAAGGGGTTGGAGAGTGATAAATTATTACTTCCATCTTCAGCATATCCAAAGTATTTTCTTTTTTAAACAAAGATGTTGAGTACGTCTAGAAGTATCCACGAAATAATTTTGAACCCCTATCCATCAACTAAACTCTTTAAATTAGAGGTTGAAAGGGGGTGGAGAGCGAAAACTAATTACATCCCTCTTCAACATATCCAAAGTATTTTCGTTTTTAAACAAACATGTTCAGTACGTCTAGAACTATCCATCAAAAAATTTTGAACCCCTATCCATCAACTAAACCCTTTAAATTAGGGGTTGAAAGGGGGTGAAGAGCGAAAAATTATTACTTCCATCTTCAGCATATCCAAAGTATTTTTCTTTTTAAACTAACATGTTGAGTACGTCTAGAAGTATCCACCAAATAATTTTGAACCCCTATCCATAAACTAAACTCTTTAAATTAGAGGTTGAAAGGGGGTGGAGAGCGAAAACTTATTACTTCCCACTTCAACATATCCAAAGTATTTTCTTTTTTAAACAAACATGTTGAGTACGTCTAGAACTATCCACCAAATAATTTTGAACTCTTATCCATCAACTAAACTCTTTAAATTAGATATTGAAAGGGGGTGGAGAGCGAAAACTTATTACTTCCCTCTTTAACATATCCAAAGTATTTTCGTTTTTAAACAAACATGTTCAGTACGTCTAGAACTATCCATCAAAAAATTTTGAACCCCTATCCATCAACTACACCCTTTAAATTAGGGGTTGAAAGGGGGTGGAGAGCGAAAAATTATTACTTCCATCTTCAGCATATCCAAAGTATTTTCTTTTTTAAACAAACATGTTGAGTACGTCTAGAAGTATCCACCAAATAATTTTCAACCCCTATCCATCAACTAAACTCTTTTAATTGGAGGTTGAAAGGGGGTGGAGAGCGAAAACTTATTACTTCCCTCTTCAACATATCCAAAGTATATTCTTTAATAAACAAACATGTTCAGTACATCTAGAAGTATCCACCAACAAATTTTGAACCCTTATCCATCAACTAAACCCTTTGAATTAGGGGTTGAAAGAGGTTGGAGAGTGATAAATTATTACTTCCGTCTTCAGCATATCCAAAGAATTTTCTTTTTTAAACAAACACGTTGAGTACGTCTACAAGTATCCACCAAATAATTTTGAACCCACATCCATCAACTAAACTCTTTAAATTAGAGGTTGAAAGGGGGTGGAGAGCGAAAACTTATTACTTCTCTCTTCAACATATCCAAAGTATTTTCGTTTTTAAACAAACATGTTCAGTACGTCTAGAACTATCCATCAAAAAAGTTTGAACCCCTATCCATCAACTAAACCCTTTAAATTAGGGGTTGAAAGGGGGTGGAGAGCGAAAACTTATTACTTCCCTCTTCAACATATCCAAAGTATTTTCGTTTTTAAACAAACATGTTCCGTACATCTAGAAGTATCCACCAACAAATTTTGAACCCTTATCCACCAACTAAACCCTTTAACTTAGGGGTTGAAAGGGGGTGGAGATTGAAAAATTATTACTTCCATCTTCAGCATATCCAATGTATTTTCGTTTTTAAACAAACATGTTGAGTACGTCTAGAAGTATCCACCAAATAATTTTGAACCCCTATCCATCAACTAAACAATTTAAATTAGAGGTGGAAAGGGGGTGGAGAGCGAAAACTTATTACTTCCCTCTTCAGCATATCCAAAGTATTTTGTTTTTAAACAAACATGTTGAGTACGTCTAGAAGTATCCACCAAATAATTTTGAACCCCTGTCCATCAACTGAACCCTTTAAATTAGGGGTTGAAAGGGGGTGGAGAGCGAAAAATTATTACTTCCATCTTCAGCATATCCAAAGTATTTTCTTTTTTAAACAAACATGTTGAGTACGTCTAGAAGTATCCACCAAATAATTTTGAACCCCTATCCATAAACTAAACTCTTTAAATTAGAGGTTGAAAGGGGGTGGAGAGCGAAAACTTATTACTTCCCTCTTCAACATATCCAAAGTATTTTCTTTAATAAACAAACGTTCAGTACATCTAGAAGTATCCACCAACAAATTTTGAAGCCTTATCCACCAACTAAACCCTTTAAATTAGGGGTTGAAAGGGGTTGGAGAACGATAAATTATTACTTCCATCTTCAGCATATCCAAAGTATTTTCTTTTTTAAACAAACATGTTGAGTATGTCTAGAAGTATCCACCAAATAATTTTGAACCCCTATCCATAAACTAAACTCTTTAAATTAGAGGTTGAAAGGGGGTGGAGAGCGAAAACTTATTACTTCCCACTTCAACATATCCAAAGTATTTTCTTTTTTAAACAAACATGTTGAGTACGTCTAGAACTATCCACCAAATAATTTTGAACTCTTATCCATCAACTAAACTCTTTAAATTAGATATTGAAAGGGGGTGGAGAGCGAAAACTTATTACTTCCCTCTTTAACATATCGAAAGTATTTTCGTTTTTAAACAAACATGTTCAGTACGTCTAGAACTATCCATCAAAAAATTTTGAACCCCTATCCATCAACTACACCCTTTAAATTAGGGGTTGAAAGGGGGTGGAGAGCGAAAAATTATTACTTCCATCTTCAGCATTTCCAAAGTATTTCCTTTTTTAAACAAACATGTTGAGTACGTCTAGAAGTATCCACCAAATAATTTTCAACCCCTATCCATCAACTAAACTCTTTTAATTGGAGGTTGAAAGGGGGTGGAGAGCGAAAACTTATTACTTCCCTCTTCAACATATCCAAAGTATATTCTTTAATAAACAAACATGTTCAGTACATCTAGAAGTATCCACCAACAAATTTTGAACCCTTATCCATCAACTAAACCCTTTGAATTAGGGGTTGAAAGGGGTTGGAGAGTGATAAATCATTACTTCCATATTCAGCATATCCAAAGAATTTTCTTTTTTAAACAAACATGTTGAGTACGTCTAGAAGTATCCACCAAATAATTTTGAACCCCTATCCATCAACTAAACTCTTTAAATTAGAGGTTGAAAGGGGGTGTAGAGCGAAAACTTATTACTTCTCTCTTCAACATATCCAAAGTATTTTCGTTTTTAAACAAACATGTTCAGTACGTCTAGAACTATCCATCAAAAAAGTTTGAACCCCTATCGATCAACTAAACCCTTTAAATTAGGGGTTGAAAGGGGGTGGAGAGCGAAAACTTATTACTTCCCTCTTCAACATATCCAAAGTATTTTCTTTAATAAACAAACATGTTCAGTACATCTAGAAGTATACACCAATAAATTTTGAACCCTTATCCATCAACTAAACCCTTTGAATTACGGGTTGAAAGGGGTTGGAGAGTGATAAATTATTACTTCCATCTTCAGCATATCCAAAGTATTTTGTTTTTTAAACAAACATGTTGAGTACGTCTAGAAGTATCCACCAACAAATTTTGAACCCTTATCCATCAACTAAACCCTTTGAATTAGGGGTTGAAAGGGGTTGGAGAATGATAAATTATTACTTCCATCTTCAGCATATCCAAAGTATTTTCATTTTTAAACAAACATGTTCAGTACATCTAGAAGTATCCACCAACAAATTTTGAACCCTTATCCATCAACTAAACCCTTTGAATTAGGGGTTGAAAGGGGTTGGAGAGTGATAAATTATTACTTCCCTCTTCAACATCTCCAAAGTATTTTCTTTTTTAAACAAACATGTTGAGTACGTCTAGAAGTATCCACCAAATAATTTTGAACCCCTATCCATCATCTAAACTCTTTTAATTAGAGGTTGAAAGGGGGTGCAGAGCGAAAACTTATTACTTCCCTCTTCAACATATCCAAAGTATTTTCTTTAATAAACAAACATGTTCAGTACATCTAGAAGTATCCACCAACAAATTTTGAACCCTTATCCATCAACTAAACCCTTTGAATTAGGGGTTGAAAGGGGTTGGAGAGTGATAAATTATTACTTCCATATTCAGCATATCCAAAGTATTTTCTTTTTTAAACAAACATGTTGAGTACGTCTAGAAGTATCCACGAAATAATTTTGAACCCCTATCCATCAACTAAACTCTTTAAATTAGAGGTTGAAAGGTGGTGGAGAGCGAAAACTAATTACTTCCCTCTTCAACATATCCAAAGTATTTTCGTTTTTAAACAAACATGTTCAGTACGTCTAGAACTATCCATCAAAAAATTTTGAACCCCTATCCATCAACTAAACCCTTTAAATTAGGGGTTGAAAGGGGGTGAAGAGCGAAAAATTATTACTTCCATCTTCAGCATATCGAAAGTATTTTTTTTTTAAACTAACATGTTGAGTACGTCTAGAAGTATCCACCAAATAATTTTGAACCCCTATCCATCAAGTAAACTCTTTAAATTAGAGGTTGAAAGGGGGTGGAGAGCGAAAATTTATTACTTCCCTCTTCAACGTATCCAAAGTATTTTCTTTTTTAAACAAACATGTTGAGTACGTCTAGAAGTATCCACCAAATAATTTTGAACCCCTATCCATCATCTAAACTCTTTTAATTAGAGGTTGAAAGGGGGTGGAGAGCGAAAACTTATTACTTCCCTCTTCAACATATCCAAAGTATTTTCTTTAATAAACAAACATGTTCAGTCCATCTAGAAGTATCCACCAACAAATTTTGAACCCTTATCCATCAACTAAACCCTTCGAATTAGGGGTTGAAAGGGGTTGGAGAGTGATAAATTATTACTTCCATATTCAGCATATCCAAAGTATTTTCTTTTTTAAACAAACATGTTGAGTACGTCTAGAAGTATCCACCAAATAATTTTGAACCCCTATCCATCAACTAAACTCTTTAAATTAGAGGTTGAAAGGGGGTGGAGAGCGAAAACTTATTACTTCCCTCTTCAACATATCCAAAGTATATTCTTTAATAAACAAACATGTTCAGTACATCTAGAAGTATCCACCAACAAATTTTGAACCCTTATCCATCAACTAAACCCTTTGAATTAGGGGTTGAAAGGGGTTGGAGAGTGATAAATCATTACTTCCATATTCAGCATATCCAAAGAATTTTCTTTTTTAAACAAACATGTTGAGTACGTCTAGAAGTATCCACCAAATAATTTTGAACCCCTATCCATCAACTAAACTCTTTAAATTAGAGGTTGAAAGGGGGTGTAGAGCGAAAACTTATTACTTCTCTCTTCAACATATCCAAAGTATTTTCGTTTTTAAACAAACATGTTCAGTACGTCTAGAACTATCCATCAAAAAAGTTTGAACCCCTATCGATCAACTAAACCCTTTAAATTAGGGGTTGAAAGGGGGTGGAGAGCGAAAACTTATTACTTCCCTCTTCAACATATCCAAAGTATTTTCTTTAATAAACAAACATGTTCAGTACATCTAGAAGTATACACCAATAAATTTTGAACCCTTATCCATCAACTAAACCCTTTGAATTACGGGTTGAAAGGGGTTGGAGAGTGATAAATTATTACTTCCATCTTCAGCATATCCAAAGTATTTTGTTTTTTAAACAAACATGTTGAGTACGTCTAGAAGTATCCACCAACAAATTTTGAACCCTTATCCATCAACTAAACCCTTTGAATTAGGGGTTGAAAGGGGTTGGAGAATGATAAATTATTACTTCCATCTTCAGCATATCCAAAGTATTTTCATTTTTAAACAAACATGTTCAGTACATCTAGAAGTATCCACCAACAAATTTTGAACCCTTATCCATCAACTAAACCCTTTGAATTAGGGGTTGAAAGGGGTTGGAGAGTGATAAATTATTACTTCCCTCTTCAACATCTCCAAAGTATTTTCTTTTTTAAACAAACATGTTGAGTACGTCTAGAAGTATCCACCAAATAATTTTGAACCCCTATCCATCATCTAAACTCTTTTAATTAGAGGTTGAAAGGGGGTGCAGAGCGAAAACTTATTACTTCCCTCTTCAACATATCCAAAGTATTTTCTTTAATAAACAAACATGTTCAGTACATCTAGAAGTATCCACCAACAAATTTTGAACCCTTATCCATCAACTAAACCCTTTGAATTAGGGGTTGAAAGGGGTTGGAGAGTGATAAATTATTACTTCCATATTCAGCATATCCAAAGTATTTTCTTTTTTAAACAAACATGTTGAGTACGTCTAGAAGTATCCACGAAATAATTTTGAACCCCTATCCATCAACTAAACTCTTTAAATTAGAGGTTGAAAGGTGGTGGAGAGCGAAAACTAATTACTTCCCTCTTCAACATATCCAAAGTATTTTCGTTTTTAAACAAACATGTTCAGTACGTCTAGAACTATCCATCAAAAAATTTTGAACCCCTATCCATCAACTAAACCCTTTAAATTAGGGGTTGAAAGGGGGTGAAGAGCGAAAAATTATTACTTCCATCTTCAGCATATCGAAAGTATTTTTTTTTTAAACTAACATGTTGAGTACGTCTAGAAGTATCCACCAAATAATTTTGAACCCCTATCCATCAAGTAAACTCTTTAAATTAGAGGTTGAAAGGGGGTGGAGAGCGAAAATTTATTACTTCCCTCTTCAACGTATCCAAAGTATTTTCTTTTTTAAACAAACATGTTGAGTACGTCTAGAAGTATCCACCAAATAATTTTGAACCCCTATCCATCATCTAAACTCTTTTAATTAGAGGTTGAAAGGGGGTGGAGAGCGAAAACTTATTACTTCCCTCTTCAACATATCCAAAGTATTTTCTTTAATAAACAAACATGTTCAGTCCATCTAGAAGTATCCACCAACAAATTTTGAACCCTTATCCATCAACTAAACCCTTCGAATTAGGGGTTGAAAGGGGTTGGAGAGTGATAAATTATTACTTCCATATTCAGCATATCCAAAGTATTTTCTTTTTTAAACAAACATGTTGAGTACGTCTAGAAGTATCCACCAAATAATTTTGAACCCCTATCCATCAACTAAACTCTTTAAATTAGAGGTTGAAAGGGGGTGTAGAGCGAAAACTTATTACTTCTCTCTTCAACATATCCAAAGTATTTTCGTTTTTAAACAAACATGTTCAGTACGTCTAGAACTATCCATCAAAAAAGTTTGAACCCCTATCCATCAACTAAACCCTTTAAATTAGGGGTTGAAAGGGGGTGGAGAGCGAAAACTTCTTACTTCCCTCTTCAACATATCCAAAGTATTTTCTTTAATAAACAAACATGTTCAGTACATCTAGAAGTATACACCAATAAATTTTGAACCCTTATCCATCAACTAAACCCTTTGAATTAGGGGTTGAAAGGGGTTGGAGAGTGATAAATTATTACTTCCATCTTCAGCATATCCAAAGTATTTTCTTTTTTAAACAAACATGTTAAGTACGTCTAGAAGTATCCACCAACAAATTTTGAATCTCTATCCATCAACTAAACAATTTAAATTAGAGGTGGAAAGGGGGTGGAGAGCGAAAACTTATTACTTCCCTCTTCAGCATACCCAAAGTATTTTGTTTTTTAAACAAACATGTTGAGTACGTCTAGAAGTATCCACCAACAAATTTTGAACCCTTATCCACCAACTAAACCCTTTAAATTAAGGGTTGAAAGGGGGTGGAGAGCGAAAAATTATTACTTCCATCTTCAACTATCCAAAGTATTTTCTTTAATAAACAAACATGTTCAGTACATCTAGAAGTATCCACCAACAAATTTTGAACCCTTATCCATCAACTAAACAATTTAAATTAGAGGTGGAAAGGGGGTGGAGAGCGAAAACTTATTACTTCCCTCTTCAGCATATCCAAAGTATTTTGTTTTTTAAACAAACATGTTGAGTACGTCTAGAAGTATCCACCAACAAATTTTGAACCCTTATCCACCAACTAAACCCTTTAAATTAGGGGTTGAAAGGGGGTGGAGAGCGAAAAATTATTACTTCCATCTTCAACTATCCAAAGTATTTTCTTTAATAAACAAACATGTTCAGTACATCTAGAAGTATCCACCAACAAATTTTGAACCCTTATCCATCAACTAAACCCTTTGAATTAGGGGTTGAAAGGGGTTGGAGAATGATAAATTATTACTTCCATCTTCAGCATATCCAAAGTATTTTCATTTTTAAACAAACATGTTCAGTACATCTAGAAGTATCCACCAACAAATTTTGAACCCTTATCCATCAACTAAACCCTTTGAATTAGGGGTTGAAAGGGGTTGGAGAGTGATAAATTATTACTTCCATCTTCAGCATATCCAAAGTATTTTCTTTTTTAAACAAAGATGTTGAGTACGTCTAGAAGTATCCACGAAATAATTTTGAACCCCTATCCATCAACTAAACTCTTTAAATTAGAGGTTGAAAGGGGGTGGAGAACGAAAACTTATTACTTCCCTCTTCAACATATCCAAAGTATTTTCGTTATTAAACAAACATGTTCAGTACGTCTAGAACTATCCATCAAAAAATTTTGAACCCCTATCCATCAACTAAACCCTTTAAATTAGGGGTTGAAAGGGGGTGGAGAGCGAAAAATTATTACTTCCATCTTCAGCATATCCAAAGTATTTTCTTTTTTAAACAAACATGTTAAGTACGTCTAAAAGTATCCACCAACAAATTTTGAATCTCTATCCATCAACTAAACAATTTAAATTAGAGGTGGAAAGGGGGTGGAGAGCGAAAACTTATTATTTCCCTCTTCAGCATATCCAAAGTATTTTCTTTTTTAAACAAACATGTTGAGTACGTCTAGAAGTATTCACCAAATAATTTTGAACCCTTATCCATCAACTAAACCCTTTGAATTAGGGGTTGAAAGGGGTTGGAGAGTGATAAATTATTACTTCCATCTTCAGCATATCCAAAGTATTTTCTTTTTTAAACAAACATGTTGAGTACGTCTAGAAGTATCCACGAAATAATTTTGAACCCCTATCCATCAACTAAACTCTTTAAATTAGAGGTTGAAAGGGGGTGGAGAGCGAAAACTTATTACTTCCCTCTTCAACATATCCAAAGTATTTTCTTTAATAAACAAACATGTTCAGTACATCTAGAAGTATCCACCAACAAATTTTGAACCCTTATCCATCAACTAAACCCTTTGAATTAGGGGTTGAAAGGGGGTGGAGAGCGAAAAATTATTACTTCCATCTTCAGCATATCCAAAGTATTTTCTTTTTTAAACAAACATGTTCTGTACGTCTAGAAGTATCCACCAACAAATTTTGAACCCTTATCCATCAATTAAACCCTTTAAATTAGGGGTTGAAAGGGGTTGCATAGCGATAAATTATTACTTCCATCTTCAGCATATCCAAAGTATTTTCTTTTTTAAACAAACATGTTGAGTACGTCTAGAAGTATCCACCAAATAATTTTGAATTCCTATCCATCAAATAAACTCTTTAAATTAGAGGTTGAAAGGGGGTGGAGAGCGAATACTTATTACTTCCCTCTTCAACATATCCAAAGTATTTTCGTTTTTAAACAAACATGTTCAGTACGTCTAGAACTATCCATCAAAAATTTTTGAACCCCTATCCATCAACTAAACCCTTTAAATTAGGGGTTGAAAGGGGGTGGAGAGCGAAAAATTATTACTTCCATCTTCAGCATATCCAAAGTATTTTCTTTTTTAAACAAACATGTTCTGTACGTCTAGAAGTATCCACCAACAAATTTTGAATCCCCTTCCATGCAGAGATCCCTTTAAATTAGGTGTTGAACGAGGGTGGAATGAGAAAAAATATTATTACTTCCTTCCGCATTTCCATAATATATATATATATATATATATATATATATATATATATATATATATATATATATATATATATACATATATATATATCCATTATATCCGTAATATATATATATATATATATATATATATATATATATATATATATTACGGAAATTCGGAAGGAAGTAATAATATTTTTTCTCATTCCATCCTCGTTCAACACCTAATTTAAAGGGATCTCTGGATGGAAAGGGATTCAAAATTTGTTGGTGGATACTTCTAGACGTACTGAACATGTTTGTTTAAAAAAGAAAATACTTTGGATATGCTGAAGATGGAAGTAATAATTTTTCGCTCTCCACCCCCTTTCAACCCCTAATTTAAAGGGTTTAGTTGATGGAACAGTCGGTCAAAAACTTTTAACAAATATCGAACAGTGAAACTTGATAAAAAATAATGGAAAAAATTTTTCAGACTCGAAATTTAAAAGTATAAAGAGTTATGTGGATACTTAAAAATTTAATTTTTTTCATATTTTCAAACTTTTATTTATTTTTAAATTGAAATTCTTGAGGTTTAGAGAAATGTGTGTAGGAAAGGTTTTTTGATAATTGTACGAAAAATAGGCTTGAATTTTCTCAAAACTTAAAATGGCGAATTCTGATTGGTGTGAATAAATAGAACAAAGACCAGGTTAATTTTTCTTTATCAGGTCACAAAATCTTCGTTTCTCTTTCGAAGATGACGCTGTTTACTTAGGTTTGGATATTTTAACGATATGTCCTATTTAAATTGTATCATTTCTAATTTTAAATGCTTAGATTATAAAAATCCTGTTAACGACATAATTTGTATAAACCAATTTCTTAGGTTTTAACAAAGATCTGCTGCAGAGGCTCAAAGCGATTTTGGCAGTAGATTCATGTGGACACGCAATCAACATCATAGCATTTAAAATATACTACAAATAAACGGCAGAATTATATGCTATTATGGACATTAAATTATTTCGGAGCTGTTTCTACCAATAGTATGATGTCTGACGAACCCCAAGAAAGTAACCACAAAAATATTAAGAAGTTTCGAAATTAATTTACAAGAAAATTCTCTCGGTAAATCTCATTACTATTCAACTATTTTGGACATAAAAAATATACTTAGGGGTAAACGGGGACAAACCAACCACATGGGTAGAACCGATCACTTAATTTTGAGAAATACAAGTTTATTCGGCTGTAAAATATTTTTATATTCTTTTAAATGAATATTCTACCTTTAAAATGCCAAAAACTAAACATTTATAAGATTGTTACATAAGAAATTCATATCCATAAATTTTAGCTACTTTTGTTACAAGAAAAATTTACATTAAACTATTTTTACAATATATTCATTTAATTATTCAAGAATTTGAATATAGAAAAAGAAAATTATACCAATCAAACTTTTAAATTAAAAAAGTTTAATTTGTCTAGTAATATTTATTATTTATTTAAATAATTTTCAAATTATTTAGTTAAATCAGATAATTGTAGTTAGCGTGTATTTAAATGGGAGAAGCACCAAAAGTTGTAAGTTTTGTAGCGCAAATTATGAATGAGTAATATAATTTAAATGGTTATTGAAATTTATCTTATGCTTTATATATCCGATCGGAAGAGACCTGTAATTTGTTTTTATTTTTATACAAAGAGTATGAGTCTTAGATTTTATGTCAATTAATACTATAAAAATTTTAAAAATACATGTAAAAATTTATTATTAAACATATAAAATGTAAAAATCTTAACAATTGTTCGTTATAATAAGTTTTACCTAAGAGATTGGTATGAACCCGTTGTACCCTTATCTTACAGAAAGCTTAGATTTTATTTATATACATAATAAAACTATTCCTGAGAATATTTACAATATTAATAAGAAATATATTATGTTATACAGAATTGAAACAAACACGGATATGTCCCTTCATATCCCTTTCAAGGGAACTGCTTAAAAAAAAACAAGACCTTAACCCCAGAGATGAAGGGATTATTGCTGATCAGTGAGGAGCCAACAACTGATGAGGGAATGAACGACCTAATTGATAGTTTTGAAGAATTAACCAGTGACGAAGAGTAACCTGGCAAACAAACACACACACGCGCACACACACGCGCACACACACACACGCACACACACCCACGCACATATACACACATGCAACCACACCCACAAACTGTATATATTGTATATAAAACCCATAAAAAATATAAACTATATATATATATATATATATATATATATATATATATATGACAGGGTTGACAGGGGTTGGATAGTAAAAGGTAACAAATGAAGTTATAATTATTTTTTACTCTCCAACCCCTGTCAACCCCTAATTTAACGGGTTTAGTGCATGGAAAGGGGTTCAACATTTTTTGGTGGATACTTCTAGACGTACTCAACATGTCTGTTTAAAAAAGAAAATACTTTGGATATGCTGAAGAGGGAAGTAATTATTTGGAAGTAATGGAAAGGGGTTCAACATTTTTTGGTGGATACTTTTAAACGTACTCAACACGTCTGTTTAAAAAAGAAAATACTTTAGATATGCTGAAGAGGAAAGTAATAAGTTTTGCTCTCCACCCCCTTTCAACCCCTAATTTAAAGGGTTTAGTGCATGGAAAGGGGTTCAAAATTTTTTGGCGGATACTTTTAGACGTTCTCAACATATCTATTTAAAAAAAATAGTTTGGGTATTTTTGAGATATCGAAGTAAGTAGAAATTTTGCTTCGCTACAAAATCGTGAGATACACGATTATAGATGGTTGTTTCACCCTTATAATAATTTTTTTGATTTTTGGGTCTGACTCTCTCTTGACACTCGACGGATACATATTCGAATCAAATGTTTTGAACTCGTGCCATCTTATTGGTTAATTCCTGTGAAAACGGTCAATCTCATTGGAGCATTTTAAAAACGCTCGATCCGAATATTTGTCTATCGAGTGTTTCAGCTTTCTCTTTCTCATTTCTTCTGTTCACCTGCCTTCCCCAACTTACTCTCTTCGTTCTTCATAGTGTATCCTATATGTTTTCAGCCTGTTCTAGGTCCCAGTAGAGACATACAGCGTTATATCGATGTGAATTGATTCGAATTTCGAGGACGTACCCGGTAGCCTGAAGAGTGGAGCTGATACCTCTTTGAAGAAAAAAACAAAAACAAGAGACGTTAACTGACCATTCGTATACCTCCGCCGGCGGCCGATGGTATTCCGTCGATGCTTGGTGGTGCTGTGTCTCGTGCAGAATAGCAGATTTTATGCGTCTAAGCTTATAGGTTAAGTTACCATTACACAAGTTTGCATAAAAAGCAGATACCGGTCATCGTGTACATTTTTTCTCATATTAGTCGCTGTCTAATTGAAACACCGAATGAAATCATTACGATTTGAATAAAACTTATTAATATTAGCACTGTTTCGCTTCGCTCGTGCGACAAACATCCCATGCGCTAAAAAATCAACGTACCCAACAGTGTCGAACATTATTTTTTTAATACAGTAGGTGTGATATTGCAACTTTAAGAATTTATGAAATGGGTAAAGTGGAACTTTACGCATACTGTGTCGAAAAAGTAATATACTTCTGAACTGGCAACAATGCTCTAGCCTGTGTCTGCATCTGGAAATAATTTCTTGCTGCGGTGGATATAAAAATTAGAGTAGGTATTAAAGCTTTCGTCTTTTGGTTAACGATAATACATTCATTTAACAGTTTAGTACAAAGTCTTTATTTACTTGCTAACTATTTAACCATTGTCATATTAATTTTTCAAACAACTTTTCTTTATTCTGCTTTAGACTTTTGGAGAATGGAAATTTACAGCTAGACATTTTTATACTATGCCAATAATGACTGACATAGCATGAGATATAAATGCTTACTTACCATATGCTCGAACCATTATGGAGTTCTAGGATGAAAGACTGAATCGTGTGTCAAACTTACCTATGTTACCCACATAGCACCCAATATTGCAGAAATGTCGTAAAAATATTTCAACGGTGCTGTGATATTGCGAATAAGTTGATATATTCCAGCTACAGGCACGCGTTATACATGTTCAGTAATAGAGTAGGTATTTTCATCGCTATGATCTTCAATATCTCAGCTGATATCCCGTCGGGCCCAGGCGCCTTTCGGCTCCGCATCATTTTGGCGGCGATCCGCAATTCCTCGGTGGAGAATAGGGGAATCTCACCTACTTCAATGGCTTCCTCCTTGTCTTGCTTGGCGGATATGTTGGGAACAGTGTGTCCACAATTCCTGCCATGGTGGTCTCGTCGAAAGGGTGATTTGAGAGCGCGCAGAGTTTCTTGGTCACGATCTTGTAGCCCAAACCCCACACGTCCCGATTGACTTCCTCCGTCAGGTTCTTCCAACAGCCGCTTGCGCGCTGTTTTATGCTACGCCGACAACAGTGCTGCCTCCGTTTCGTCTCTCGTTCTTTGCGCTCTTCTTTCGAGGCGTTTCGCTTCTGCTCTCAGTTGCGCGATTTTGTCCGACTACCAGTAAGCAGGGCGTTTTCCATGTCGCGATCCCTTGCGCGGCATGAATGCGTCGCAGGCTCGATGAATGAGACCCATAGTCTCCTTCACGATGGCCTCCGCTCCACCCCTGTATTCGGTGGCGTTTGTTGTCTGTAAATTTCCCTGTCCTTCGAGTAGTACCTTGACTAGCTTTTCGGTGTTCAGCCTGGCTAGATTCCATCGGGGTAGCTTTGCCGCGACTCTTTGCGATTAGGATTTATCGCGCAGCTGAAAGGTAATGTATTGGTGGTCGCTTCCGTTGTAATTCCTGCAATATTGCGTGCTATGTGGGTAATACTAATAATGGTACTAGTGTGACGGTGAAATAAAAATAATAAAAAATTAAAATGATATTACATATACTTTCGATAGTATAATACTAGTATTGCTGGAATGTCACTGAAGTATTATCCAGGATTTCCATTATTATTGTGAAATTATAATAATATTCCTCCAATATCACTGCAATATTTCCCGTTATGACCGGAACAACTAAAAACCCATAATAATATTGTTCTGATGTTACTGAAATGTTGACTGATTATCACCAAAATATTGTACTGATATTCCCCCTAATATTCCTCTGATAAAAACGTCGCGGACATTAAATGTTGCTACAGTATCGCTGCACTATTACTGCTATATATCACAGGAATATTTAATATTGCGTGTAGTATTTATGTGATATTGCTGCAATATTGAGTGCTATGTGGGTAGTATCATGAAATACCGTTGCATCTATTTTCATTAATATAAAGAGATAATGTAGTGAGTACAAAGTTAAATAATAATCAAAATAATAAATTTGTGTATTATATATAGAATAATAACTTGTTGATTTCCGTAGATGGTCAACACATATTATCAATATAATGAGGTCTCGATTAATGCAAATCATTCAATCTCTGACTGTTCTCTAATGAAAAAAAGACAATATAAGGTAAATAATTACTGGACGAATCATATGAATATACTACCTCTTCAATTTCGCCGGATGTTAAGAATTTAGTAGTAAAGTAAAAAAAGTGGTATTCATAGACTGTTTTGCCTAAATAGAAAATAATATTTTAAATACAAGTTGCTTGAACCGATTATGGGTAAATGATAACTCTTCTAATGTAGAACCCAACATGTTGATATTCATTGTATTATTTTCTACCAATATAGTGGTTCATTTAATTGTCATAATTAAATTGATTAAGTATGTATTAACAAAAAAGTAAGTTGTTGTTTGTTAAAAAAAAAGCTTTCTTTAAAAGTATTATCAAATAAAAAATAAATATTTATAATTTTTAATAGATCTATCTACATAACACTGAATTAAATTAGTTCTTCATTCGACTTCTGGAAAAATTACATAATTTTTTGAAACATACATATATCTCAGTGAAAGCAAAAAGAAATTATACTGTATTCTTCGCTCTCAAAATTTTTACAGAAAATGCTATTGTAAAATTTTATAGAAGCTTATTGAATTCTGCTTTCAGATACTTGCAGACAGCGATAGTCCAATACATATACGCAAATTAGACTGAACGTTACACTGATTAAAACCCCACTGGACTATCTTGAGCTGAGTCTGTTTTGTCTGATTCAGTATTCTATATTTTAAGTTGAATTCTGTCTCTTTCCCTCTCTTTTCTGCGGATTGGTTGGGCGAGTTATACTAAGTATATTCTCTTTCATGTTCTCTCACTGATCATCCCCTCACACTGCGAAAAAATATCTTTATATGTAGCCGTGTTAGGTTTATTTTGTATCAAGCTGGATATTTCGCGACTGCGTACAAATAAAGTAAATTAGCTTTTTAAAAATAGATATACCCGCCTCTGTACACGCGTAAAGGACAAATTGAATTTACATTGAATGAAAATCAAAAAAAATTGCCTATGCAGAGTTCGCCGCGGTAATTAGTATAAGCATATTTATTAAAGTATAATTATCTGTCATATCATCTGAATTTTACACCGGGAAATCATCACCTTCAAGGCACTGATTTTTAGAAGGATACGTTATTTTTTATTTCATTGTAATGTTTAAGTTCTCATTTCACTTGTTTTACAATTCTCTACAAACTATAAAGACAAATGTAATTGCTTACAATAAATTTTAAGTTTTCTGTAAGTACCGATTAAACAATTTAATTTTCCTTTCTCTATATTAATTATGTAATAATATCCACGAGTCTAGTTTATATAGAAATGTAGAAGAATCTAAATGAGACCATTATTAAAATTAACTATAGTTCGCCACGATGCTAAAGCATGCTATGTCTCGACAGTCCAGCGTTTCAGAACGAGCAAGAGTCGCCTCCGAATAAAATATCTTATTTAAGATAATGTTTATACCCTTGAGGCTTGTTTCATCTGTTATAACTAATTTATAACGTAAAAAACATAAAAAAATTCATATGCATATATTTTTAGATATTTTAGAAATAGCGAAAAAAAATAACATTTTGTTAATATGTCACCAATGTCGTCTAAAATTGTATTTCACATTTTTTACTTCTTTTTGGGTCAAGTAATTATATGAAATCATAAATCCTATTAAGGACGTTCACTGGATAATTGAATGTCTTTAAAATGTCTTGAAACTTTTAATATCCCTGCTGAATATACCCGATTAAAATGGAGTAAAAAAAGTAATCCATTTCGGTCGGAAATTGTACTCCGGAATTTCACCATTATATAGGATTTTAATGTATTACGTGCCCTAGCTGAATATGTCGGATTAAACCCGATTAAAATCATTGAAAACAATTAAATAATCGGGTTTAATTCTGGTTCGTGCTCCATTTTAATAGTTTTCAATTATTTTAATCGTTTTAATCTGGTTTAATCGGTTTCAATCAGATATTTTCAACAGGGAATTTCTGTAGTTGAATATCAAAACCTATTAATTCCAATTACAATAACCTATTACTGCCGATTAAACTAGATATAAAATTAGTTATTCTTTCGTTTTAAAAACCTATTACAATATTTTTATTTTGATCGTTTTATATCCGTTTTAGTATCCTGCAACATATTATACAAAAAATATAATCGGGTTATTGTGATATTTCCGAACAGAAATCGCGAATGAAATAGATTACTTGTGTTTAATCAATTATAATCTTGAAACTATTAGTATTTAATCGGATTTAATTCAATGTAATCTTTATTCATATTTATTTATAATTTCTATTTAGATTGTTAAGGATAGAATTCATTAATAATAAGAAAATGTGACTGTATACTAAGTTGCTTTGCAAAAGGTCTCTGAAACGTTCTGTATAGTTCAAATGCGAAAACGTTCTCGAGTTTCTTATGTATATGTTTGCGGCGGTCGTCGGCGGCGACTTTCGGTGGCACGAAGAGCGGCTCATTTCTAGCTCAAAAAAGAATGACGCAGAGGTCAGATGTACTTTAGTCCTTGTACAGAACAACAGTTTCAACGAGCGTTGTAAGAACCCGGCCAATGTATATAATAATAACTACTTTAAATAAAAATTGCGTATCAACTATTTTAACAAAATCCTTCGTATAATTACGTTCCGAACATAGATTAATTTTTGCATTCAAAATTTGTATATATTACTATAATGTTTATAAATCTGAAACAAATTTGTTGATTAAAGTAATTTGATGGACGTATTCGAAAAAACGAAACAATTAAAAAATGTTGACGTGACTGGGAATCGAACCAACGACCTTTGCGTGAAACTCCAACGCTTTAACCGCTTCGCTATGGAAGAACTTTGAAATCGATGAAAAATATCTGACTTATAATCTACAATTACTAATAATAAAAATATTATTATTTCGTTAAAACAAATATCGACAACGATGGCTTAAAAATATATTTTCTTATAATCGATACATTTTAAATAAAATATTTTTGCATTAGTATTGAAAATAGAGTGCCGGTAAAACAGAGTTATTTACCATATTTTATATTCTATATCTCCCGGCACTCGATAAAAATATACGAGATTTATAGAAATTGTAAGATTTGCAGTAATGAATGTCCAAGTATTAAATAAAAATCAAAATCGAAAAATAAATTAGAATTTATGGAGATTTTTTAACAAATGTTTATTGTATTATTTTCGATTTTGTCGCGTTGTTCCAATATTTTTCACAAAACTAATATTTATTACCTTAACCCTTTCGATCACTGCTTTATTATTCATTAAATACACGTTTAATTTTTTTTTTTTTTTTTTTTTTATTACCGGCGCAGCCTATCGGCCCAGCTGCCGGGGGCCTTCCACCACCTCTGTGTGGAAATTGAGCTCAATCCTATTTTTCATTTTCCTGCTTCCCAATCCTATATTCCATTCCTGCTATCCAGTTTTATCCTTTCTGCTTTTATACCTTCCTGGAAGGCATTTCCGGTGAGGACATATTTCAGCCGCGCACCTTGTTGGTTAAGCCAACACTCTCTGTCCTCGGGAGGACATCGGGTCCACCTTCCAGTGTAGGCCTCTCCGGAGAAGGTCCGTATTTCCGGAGCCAGCTCCCAGCCGGTAAGGCCGGCGTTCCCTGCCTAGTGCATCGGAGCGGCCTACCTACCTTATCGACCTTTCTACATAGTCCCTACCACTGTTTCGCATTTGCCCAGGTGTACCCTGTGAGGCAGGGAAAACCCGAAATTACACTAAAGGAAAATTCCGGGTAAAAACCTGCCTCGAAACAGCCGGTGTCCAGGGTTCTTTTCCCGTTGAAAAACAACTCAGAAAAAATCCGAGTGATTTCACCGGGAATCGAACCCTCGACCCCTAGAACGACGTTGTTTCTGTGCCTAGCACGCTAATCACTGAGCCAACATCGCTCCTAAATACACGTTTAATTATTCCGGGACAGTATTCCAATTTTTTTAGTTTCAGTTCATGTATTTATTTTCTAATATACAGGGTGTCCCATTTTAAAACCAACAGGAAAATATCTCTAAAATTAAGGGAGATGGGAAAAAACTTTAAAGACAAAAGTTGTAGGGTTCAGAAGGGCCCAACTGATAGTAGCCTTGGTCATGACCTTGAGGTCAAAGATCAAGGTCATTTACAGGTCAAATCTATTATTTCAAATAGGAACCACCAATTTTGACCTCGTAAATGGAAAGAGCAGAAAATTTTACGTTCAGATATGTCCTTGGGTCAAGATCATGATCAAGGTCGTAATCATGGTCAACTCCAAATCAATCAACGCATCAGAACTTTTCGTTAATCACGCGAAAGAAAAAAGGCGTAAAATACAGTTATAGAGTTCGGAGGGGTAAACTGATTGTGACCTTGACCATGACCTTGAGGTCAAGAATGATTAGTAAGTAATTTCAATGTCAAATCGATTTTTTTAAACGGGAAGCCCCACTTTTGTCGTCAATAGAAAAACCGGAAAATTTTACATTCTGATATGACCTTGGGTCAAGGTCACGGTCAAGGTCATGGTCATGGTCATGGTCAAACATTTCGATAATTATGCATACGAGAAAAAATGTTAAATACAGAAGTTATAAGGTTCGGAGAGGCAAACTGTGACTTTGATCATGACCTTGAGTTCAAGGATGATTTCATTTGAAGGTTCAATCGATTTTTTCAAACGGGAAGCCCCACTTTTGACCTCGTAAATAGAGAAACCGGAAGAATTTACATTCTGATGTGACTGAATCAAGGTCATGGTCAAATTTATGGTCAGTTTCCGGCAAGTTAAGGCAATATAAAGGGCATTTTACGTGATTGAGTATAATTAGTTATTTTAAGTAATTGAGAGACATTGACGTATAGCACTGGTCATTGAGGTAATTGAAGGTTACGCCAAGTTAGTGCTGGTCATGTTATGTAACTAACCCTCACACCTACATGACACTGTTAGAATTGTTACCTGCTCTCCATATTCTTGATTAAAAATCTGAATTTTTATGAAAAAATACTAGTTGACCTTGAAATGACCTTACTGTTTGACTTTGGGATTAAAATTCTCGGGGAAGTTACCATCCTCTCTATTCCACATTGATGTTGGAGAAATCCGCATACGGATTCTTTCTTTCTATCGATTTGTTTGTATGCGTTGATTGATTTGGATTTTGACCATAATTTTGTCACAAGCTCATATTTGAACTTAAAATTTTCCGCTCTATCCGTGTAGGAATGCATTTGAAGGTTAAATTTCATTTTCGTTCAGAGTTGTAAGTAAATCGTGATTTTTTCAAACAGTAACAGATTAGAATTTGTTTGGGTATGGCCGGGTCACCTCCGAATCTTGCCTTAAATGGCCGGGTCACCTACGATCTTGCCTTAAATGGCCGGGTCACCTCCGACCTTGCCTTCACTGGCCGGGTAACCTCCGAACTTGCCTTCAATGACCGGATAACCTCCAACTTTGCCTTTCACTGACCGGGTAACCTCCGACCTTGCCTTCACTGGCCGGGTCACCTCCAACCTTGCCTTAACTGGCCGGGTTACCTTTGGCCTTGCCTTCACTGACTGGGTCACCTTTGACCTTGCTTAACTGCCCGGTTTACCACTGACCTTGTATTTAACTGGCCATAACTTTGACACACGCCAGCCAGCCAGCGATAAAAATAAGGGCAAGACTCCTGGGCCATGGTCCCATCTACTCTGCTGGGGCTGTAGCTGGCCAGGATACACGACGAGGACGTGTCCTGAGTGTGCGGGAAAAGAGAAGGGGGGTATGTAGACCAGGTCCCTACCGCCCTGCAGCCAACTTAAGGACCTCACCGACTCACCCTAATCAGACTAGCGAAGCACAAGCGCAAGATGAGCCAGTTCTTCCACTGATCGCGACGGCGGCAGGACCCATAGTAGCTCAGGATGCGAATGGCGCTTCGGAGTCAACTCCTCATATAAAGAGAGACTACTCTCGCTGGTAGATGCAAATGGGACTTGGTGGATTCCAAGTGCGTGCACTGCAGGATGGAAGTACCGCACGTACCTGTATTGGACCACTAGGCTTGCAGATTGCTGCCGCGTGCAATAAAAAGATTGCACCCAGTAAAGGACCAGGCGTACGGATGGCTAACGGTTAGATTTCTCCCGTGATCGGTTATGTCGATTTGCCATTCGTGATAGGCGATATACGACGTCATTTAGAGGTCGTTATACTACCCGAGTTGCCTGAAAGATGTCTTCTCGGGGTAGATTTCAAGCGTGCGTTCAACGCATACATCCTACCTCGGGAAAATAAACTCAAGGTAGAAGGGATTGAGGAACTTCTTTCTCTCGAGGTAGCGTCAGTAGGAGTAGATGAGAGGATTCCGGTCCCCTCCGTTGGGCTTGCCGACGTTACCGATGTGCAACGCTTGCAATTACAAGAGATGTTGGATCGAGTGTTGCCAAAGCCAAAGTGCCTTTGGGTCGTAGTAACCTCATCACACATAAAATTGATGTGGGTTCTGCGGGACCTGTTAAGCAACGATACTACCCCGTCTCTAAGAAACTGGAAGAAGAGATGCATGCTCAGGTGCATAAGATGCTGGAAGCAGGGGTCATTCGTAGATTCCATAGCGAATGGTCGAGCCCAGTGGTAATGGTCCGTAAGCCAGACGGCTCTTACCGCTTCTGCGTCGATTATAGGAAGTTGAACGGAGTGACTAGAGTGCCTGCGTATCCGCTTCCTTACATGGATTCCATCCTGCGAAAGCTACAGAAAGCACGCTATATCTCCAGTATCGACCTAAGCAGTGCATACCATCAAGTGCCGTTAGACGAAAAGTCACGACACTTGACTGCTTTCACAGAGCCAGGCCTAGGCCTGTTCGAATTCTGTTCTCTCCCATATGGCGTATCTGGCGGACCTGCAACGTTCCAAGAATTAAGTGACCGAATTATAGGTCCAGAGCTGGAGCCACACGCATATTCATATATGGATAACATGATTATAACGACAGAGACTTTCGAAGAGCACTTAATATCGATTGAGTACGTTCTCCGCAGAATTTTCGATGCGGATCTCACCGTCAATTTCGAGAAAAACGAGTTTTGCCGTAGCGAAGTTAAGTTATTGGGGGTTCTCGTGAATCAAGATGGATTCCGGCCGGATCTAGAAAAGATCGCCCCAGTGTTGGAGTTTCCTGCTCCGAAAAACCTTAAACAACTTCGGCGATTTCTAGGAATGGCGTCGTGGTACCGGAAATTTCAGAATGATTTCGCCACGATTGCGGACCCGCTTACCCATCTGACTAGATCAAATGTCAAGTATGTATGGGGTGATGAGCAGTAGATGGCGTTTGAACAGATTAAAGCGCTTATCGCATCTGCTCCTGTGTTGCATAGTCCATCTTTTGACCACCAGTTCGTCGTACAAACGGACGCTAGCGGTACTGGTCTCGGCGCGGTGCTCACACAGACTATTGATGTAATGGAATATGTGTTGTGTTTTGCTAGCCGCACGTTAACATCAGCTGAGAGGAACTACTCACCAACTGAGCGCGAGTGTCTCGCAGTACTGTGGGTCATAAGAAAATTCCGATCTTATGTAGAAGGCTACCACTTCAGGGTTATTACAGACCACAAAAGCCTAAGCTGGTTACGAAGTATCCAAAACCCCACAGGACGCTTGGCTCGATGGGTTCTTGAACTGCTTGCCTATGACTTCGAAGTAGGGTATAGGAAAGGCATTGATCACTGGGTGCCAGACGCATTATCTCGCATGTACGAGTATGAGTCGGAGGTACCTGTTGCAGCAGTCAGTTGTCCAGATGAGGATACTAGTGATGCCTGGTATCTGGCAATAAAAGCGAAGGTCCGCGCCAATCCTACTGAGCATCCATATTGGAAGATAGTTGGCAAACGACTGTATTACTATCGGTCAGATCCTTCGATCGAAAATCTCTTAGAGGACCAAGACGCTTGGAAGCTAGTCCTACCAAAAGAAAAGCGGATGCAAGTCCTACATGAAGGACATGACGAGCCGACAGCGGGACATTTGGAACGTGCCAAAACTTATGAGCATATCGCATTGCTGTACTATTGGCCGTCAATTTATAAGGACATAGCAGGTTATGTGCGTCGCTGCGCAGTATGCCAGCAATGTAAAGCTGTCCAACTAGCATCCGCTGGACTTATGGGCCGGCGTATAGTAACGAGGGAAGTTGTAGCTGGAGATATTATGGGCTCCAATTCTCGTACACCACGCGCTCATGAATACCTATTAGTATTCATGGACCTTTTCACGCGCTGGGTGGAGTGTATCCCCATTCGCAAAGCAAATGCGAAGTCGATTAAAAGGGAACTCCAAGAGAAAATCTTCTTACGCTTCGGAGTGCCGGAATCGTTCCACTCTGATAATGGAACTCAGTTTAAAAACAAGATAATGGATCGATTCCTAGAAGAGCATGGAGTTATCCACACGACAATACCCCCGTACCATGCGCAAGCAAATCCCGTAGAGCGAGTAAACCGCACCTTCAAGACCATGATCACGTCGTATATAGAGTCAAACCATAGTACTTGGGATCTACACATTCCCGAGCTAATGTTTGCCTATAATACGGCCGTACAAGAGTTTACGAAATTGTCACCAGCTTTTCTGAATTTCGGACGCAACCCTGTGCCTCCAAGTACGCTGCGACGGCAAGAGGAACTCGCCGCAGCGCATGAAGCAGAGACAGCTGCGTTAGAGAATTGGAATGAGAGCATGAATAAACTGCAGCAAGTGCGAGATTTAGCAGCAGAGAATTCGGCGAAAGCGCAGGAACGCCAGGCTAAATATTATAATAGTAAGCAGCGAGATGTGCAATACGCTGTTGACCAGAAAGTATTGTGGCGTAATCGCATTCTTTCATGTGCGCCATAAGGAATTACTGCTAAATGGGCCCCGAAATATACTGGGCCTTACATCATCTCCGAAAAACAAGGAAATAACACCTACCAGTTAACCGACAACCATGGAAACAAGATGGAACAAATCTTCGTGAAAGATTTAGAACCGTATTTTGACGAGGACACCGCGCCTTATGACTCCGAAGCTGAAGCAGTAGAAGATACATCGAAGGACGGTGAGGGACCAAGCACCCTCAAGCTTCAGCATATGTGCGAGCGATGTGCATTTAGTAGTAAGGAAAAAGCGTGGTAGGCAGCGTCAAACACGAGTAGTAGTTCAGCGTAAGACAAAGGTTATTAGAAATAGGGTAGAAACGCAACCAACTACGGTAGGTGAGATAGGACGCAACACAACGTCCGCGGAAGTCGCGAAAGATATACCTATAAGAGGTCGAGGAAGACCAAAGGGGTCCACAAAACCCCCTGCGCCTCATCGTGACGTATCTCCTCGACGCACGCGGTCTAAAACGGTAAAAACACAAAATTAGAAATGTAAGAGCGCAATAGCGCGATTACAACGAATACCGCAAGGCGGAAAGGATATGCGAAGATGCCTTCGAATAAAGAGAGAGAAAAAGATACCTTTTTTTGTATTACTTTCAAATTTCGTGCATATTTTTTTTGAAAAAGATTATTATTCTGATTTTTTTTACTTTCATTTTATTATTATCTTTGTGAATTTTGATTTATGACATTCTTTTATTTATTGAGAGAGAGAGCTGTAGATGTCGAGCTGGCACACCTCCGGTTAGCAGCGTCTGGGGTAGGGGTGTGTGACGGGTAATGGTACCTCGTCACATACTCTCTCTTTCATACAAGAAAACATGTAATAATTATTCGCATGTTACAGGCATCATCAGCGGCGGCATGAGATAGGGAAGGAGCCGGTGAGTAACGAGAGAGAAAGAGAGAGAGTATAGGTAGGCCGCGGGGGGAGGGGGGGTGAGCCCGGGGAGAGAGCCGCGACATTAGGCAGAGATGCTTGAACCTCGGAGAAAGCAAGTCGTAGGTACCGCGGGTGTAATCGAGCTTCAAGGATATCGTGCGATTAGGATAAAACGTATAAGACTCGCTCCAGCGAATTATCGAGGGCCGTAACAGCATCCTGTTCACCCTCCTTGGACCGGTGGTTTGCGACAGCGCATAGATCATCGCAGAAACGTGTGAGACTCGCTCCATCGAGTTACCGTCGGCCGTAACACCACCCTGTTCATCGCAGCCGGAGATAAATATGAGTGCCTTTTCGACTCAAAGCTCTCTTTATCTCTTTCTCTCTTTTCGCGGCCTTTTCCCTACCAGCGACTAGCCTGCGAGAGCGCACGGGCTGCGGCCAGTACGCATTTGTACCCCTTTCCAAATTATAGTATAATATACACGGTGTTTTTAATAAATATCACGTGTAGTCCTTGGCTCTACCTTCCCCACATATTATTCATGCTCTGACCACCATAATAATAATATATTAATATATCGCGGGTTTGCTCCGGGCTAAAACCCCGTTATAAAGTATATTGTCAGTTTACAAGCTGCTCTCATAAGAGCACGTGTATAAGTGTCAAACTTTGAAGTCAATTATCTTTAAAATGGTAATGGCTAATGCTTTCAAATTTCACATACTATCGTAATCTTCATAGAAAAATAATATACTAAATTTACAGAAACATCTTATCATTTTGACTTAATTATCGAACTTTCTTAAAATTTTAGCGCATTGTATAGTATTAATAAGTACTAAATTTAATTTGGTTTAATATTTAAACTAACTTAACTAATTGCGATACGAACTGATTATGGTAAACTACCCAATAGATAAACGGTTAAGGATTTTGTCACCTTATACATCAGATTTTTGTATGATAATTGTTAAAATTGCTGGAAAGTTCTGGATGGTCGAGAACTGAATTTAAATTTAAATTAAACAAACTGTATTCTATATAATAATATTCTGAATTCACTGCGCACTCTGCTTTTAATACAAAAGGTACAAAAGAATAAAAGTAATCAGGTTAATCTCAAAATAAGCTAAGTCCTCTGGAGATGCTGATCAGCTGACCGGCGTACGGGAGAAATCGGGCAGAAGTGGCGCTTGTCGCGGCGAGCAGCGGCTCGCAGGCAGCAACCGTGGAGAGACGAGGAGGGGAGGGGAAGTCAGGAGAGACTAGACCTCCAGTCGCGCTTACGCGCGAGAGGCACGAGGAATCCGGTTTGCCGACAATAATATCGTTTGTTTAAAACAATTTGACACTTTTCGAATGTAAGAAACTACAATTTATCAGTAAAAAACATTAGAAGTGTCAGAATTTGTTGTTTAATTAGAAATTGCAAAAATAGTGCGAAGAGCACGTATATCCCAGTAGATAGACGATTGTCAATGTCCATTTATTTTGTTAGTCTATCTATTGGGTTTTTAGGTTATACATAGCGAAAACTCAGTAGATAGACGATATTTTTTAAGATACTTTATTGCACATAAAAAGAACATTTCGTTCATAAATACAATATTTAATCTAATCGTAGCAAGCTTTTATGCTATTAGAATTTGAAATTTTGCTTGAAAAATCATTCGTTTCGTAGCTATAATAATATTTATAAACCGTCTATCTACTGGTCAGTGTCTATCTACTGGGCAGATTACCCTATTTCAAAATATATTTAATAATGTTTGTTTATACATATTAAAACCAATCAGAATGATGAATATTAATACCGATTAAAATGTATAATAAGATTAGTTTTTGAAATTTTGCACTAATTAAAATAGATTATTTCCGATTATTTTCTGACTAATTAAGGTATGAGCGAAAAGTAATTTTAAATTTTAAGACCCAAATCTATTTTGTAATTGTTAACAAAGATTAATTGAGTCCACAGATACATTTTCAGTATGCCTGGCATTTCGAAAAGATATTTAATTCTAAAGTTCGCCCGTTTCGCCCGTTTAATGTACAAAAAACGCATTTTTCGCGTTTGAAATGAAAAATTCATGCAGTTATAAGAAAATTCTATACAATATTAGAGTATCAAATTAATCCTTAACTTTCCAAGTTTATGGGCATACAATAAAGAAAAGGGTTGCCTGGCGTTTTAGTGAGATATTTATAGAATAACGCAAAAATAGCCCTATTGGAAAAACTCAGGTGAGACTTCATCTAAAATTTCGTGCCAATCTCAGGTGACCAATGACAGAAAATATTTCAGATGAGATCTAATCTGAGATCTCACATGAGACTTTATCTGAGTCTTTAATTTTATTTGAAAATTTAATCAGAAAAATTATGGTACTTAGTTACGGAAACGATGGTCGGACTTAGTCTCCGACGTGATTTTCGGACTTAGTTTATGATGTGATTGTTGGACTTAGTCTCTGACGTGATTTTCGGACTTAGACTCTGAAACGATTGTCGAACTTACAAGGAAAGTCCACGACCTGCGGGAAGCGCTTTTCCATAAGGCTTCAGGAAGTGGTTTCTGGTACCTAAAAATGATGCCTAGCACCAGTACTTTTGTCTCATACATCCTTAGAGTCAAAATATGACCCGTTGTATTCAGAATACGCATTATTTCAGTAAAACATGCTAACTGTACTTCGTATCATAAGACTGCATGATTTTTTGCTAGAGAAATGATGTAACAATGTAAAAATGTTGACTAAAAGAACTTTAATTTATGCTTTGTTTCATATAAAAATATTATTCTTTTGTAAAATTACGAATAATGAAAAATAATCATAAAAAACGCAAAAACAATGGAGGATTTTCATCTCTTTAAGGGGTAACACCACTCTAGCGGCCCGAAAAAATGCCTAATTTGTACGATTTTTTACAAGAGTAGGAGAGAAGGGATCAAATTTCTATTTTGAGGGTTTACTATATATATTAAGTGCAATAGACACGTTCAGTTTCTACCCGAAAATCGCGTAAGAGGGTTTTTTGTTCCAGGTCTCATACTTTTCGAGAAAAGTGTTGTCCAGTTTGGAGGTTTGAGAAAAAGGCTTCTCACGAGATTCACTGTATGCCGCCGTGTTGTATTTAAATGTAAAAAAAAATATATTTTTGTACTTCAATATATATATATATATATATATATATATATATATATATATATATATATATATATATATATATATATATATATATATATATATATATATATATATATATATATATATATATTGAAGTACAAAAATATATTTTTTTTACTATATATATATATAGTAAAGGTTTACTATATATATATATATATATATATATATATATATATATATATATATATATATATATATATATATATATAGTAAACCTTTACTATATATATATATATAGTAAAAAAAATATATTTTTGTACTTCAATATATATATATATATATATATTGAAGTACAAAAATATATTTTTTTTTACATTTAAATACAACACGGCGGCATACAGTGAATCTCGTGAGAAGCCTTTTTCTCAAACCTCCAAACTGGACAACACTTTTCTCGAAAAGTATGAGACCTGGAACAAAAAACCCTCTTACGCGATTTTCGGGTAGAAACTGAACGTGTCTATTGCACTTAATATAATATAAATCTACCCCTGTGGCTTCAGTAAGTGCTAAATATTACAAAGATCGTCCTTGTGATGAAATTTTAATCAAATTCATTAAATTTCATGACTTAAGAGTATCATTTAAGGTCTCTGATGTGATTTTTGGACTTAGTCTCTGAAACTATTGTCGCACTTAATCTCTGGCGTGATTTTCAGACTTAGCATTTCAGGCGATTTTTAAATTGAGTTTCTAACGGCATTATCAAACTTACAAAGCCTCTTACACTATTTTCGGACAGAGACTGAAGTGACATGTACTTAATATAAGCCTCAAGACTTCAATAACTCCAAAATATTACAAAAATCGTCCTTGGGATGAAATTTTATTCAAATTCATTAAATTTCATTACTAAAAAATATCAGATAAGATCTCAGGGGACTTTTGATCATAAATATTTGAGATGAGATTTTCCTGAGATCTCATCTGAGTCTTTGATTTTAATCGAATTTGAAAATTTTATCGGAAAAATGATGATACCTAGATGCTAGCGTATTATCGGACTTAGTCTCTAAAGCAATAGTCAAACTTAGTCTTTGGCGTGATTTTTGAACTTAGACTCTGATGTGATTGTCGGACTTACAAGGAAACTACCCGAGGTGTACCTCACCGATTTTCTTGATATTGTGATATGTTGTAGTACATCAAAAAGTATTAGACACGTATTTTTTTACGTGCTAATTCGGTGATTTAAGGGGTGAAAACCACCCTTAAAATTTACTCTCAAAAATAGTTCTTTTTTTAATATCTCAAAAACGAACTGAAATTTTCCGATGAAACCAACGCCAATTTGTTTATTATCCAAATGCGCTTCTGTCGTAATCGCTTTCACTCTGAAGGGTTGCATCCCTTATTTTTTATAAGAGTATATATGACTTATTTCGTTTTTTCTTTCTTCAGAAATTTCTTAATTAACCGAATCTTATAAAAAATTGTTCTATTATAAACAATATTAAAATTAAAAGTTGACCGGTCCCGGGAGTTTAAAAAAAAAACAATTATTTAAAGGGGTAACTACTCCCTAACACGAGTTTCCTGACATAGGCCTTATTAATTTACTTAATTTTGTAATATATTGTAAATCATGAAAAAAACATAACAAATATATACATACATACTTATACGACCATTTGAGAAATGAAAAACACCCTTATAATTCACCCCCAAAAATGATGTTTTTTAATATCTTAAAAACGAATTGAAATTTTCCAATGAAACCAACGCCAATTTATTTCTCATAAGAATGCGCTTCTTTGGCAATCGCTTTTACATTGAAGGGTTGCATCCCGTTTTTTATAAGGGTAAAGATGACTATTTTTTTCTCCAAAAATTTTTTAATTTGTTCAATCTTATTAAAAGTCTGTATACTATAAACGATATTGATGTTTAATATTGAAAAGGAGAGAATGGTAGAAGAAAAAAAGTCAAAGGCATAACTACCGCTAAACGTGGCATCTGACATACACTATTAAAATTTTCTTAATTTTGTGATATATTGCAGAGTATAAAAAAATAATTAGAGATATTTTTACTTGCTCCTATGTTGATTTAAGAAAAGAAAAGCACCCTTACAGTTCACCGCCAGAAAACACTTTTATATAATTTCGTAAAAACAAAGTGCAATTTGTTCATATTAAACATCAATTTATTTTTTAAAAAAGACTTATGTTGACATTGCTCATATTATATAGTAAATGGCATTCTATCCGTTAATTGAAATAAAAATAAAAATAAAAATAAAATAAAATAATATTGTTAAGGGTGTTTCTACTATAAATAAATATATTGAATTTCAATAAATCAAATTTTAAATTTAACGTGTATGGCAGTTAAAAAAAGGAAAGTAAAATATTTTTCGACGTTTTCTTTGATTTAAATATATGCTATTTTATTATAAAATAAAAATATATTTCACAAAAGCACGTAATAAAATTTTTTTTAAATACAGATTGTTCTTTTATTAGGTCATCGAATATCAAACATTTATTTGTATCCAGCATTCGAATCAGCAGCGATAACAATACACAATCGTTGTTTTTAAGCAGTTACATTTCGCATCTTTTTCAGTTCGCATGTGCTAGTGATCAGTGAAATAAAATTTTATTATAGTTTTACGAATTAAAAACGAAATAGTTGTTTTTTGTTAATTATAAGAACCTTGAAGTATGCATATTATTTATTTAGCATTACATAAATGCAAAATACCCTAGTGGAAATCAAACATGTATATATAATAATGTAGAAGAGTGTACTTTTTATATTAACATAAACGTTTGATAGAGAAAATATTTAGTATAATTTAACGATTTCATTTTGGATTTGCCACACTAGTTTATATTTATATACGTATATATACACTATCTTATAGAATTTCGTAAAAAAATTACACTTTTGAACGTTATAAATTTGTCTTCTAATAACATTTCAAACTTTAAACTTACCAAATACTCCAGAAACACCTCAAGAGATTAGTTTTAAAAATAATATTGAGAATATTCTATTAAATGCTATGAAGGAATTTCACGATGTAGAGATGGTTGAATATGAAATTATAGAAGACGATGGTAAAATATTTACAATTGATGAAGATATACAACAATGTACAGAAGATACAGAAGAACTAGATCATGACTATAAAGCAAGAGGCGTGGAATTCTGGAGAAGTGGTTTGACAAAAAATTTAGCATTAAAAACGGTACAAAATTGTTTTCGCAAGGTTCAGTCCATAACCCCCAATAACCAGCATTGCAATGGCAATATCGCGTCAATAAGTTGCTGTGCAATGTTTGTTAGCAATTTTGTCTAAACTTGCGATCAACAAGCGTTTTATTAATGACGAATATGAAGAGTTGATGTCAATGTGCTGTAAAATTGACCGGAAATGCTTGCTACAAAGTTGTTTTCATATGCGGACGCAGATTGATATCAATTTGTTGTACAATGTTTGCTGCAGGATTTGATGATCATCTTTTAGAAAGTTGATAGCAACATAAGAGCAATTATGCAGACGTATTCACAGCACGAACTGCTCTGATTTTGCTTTCAACTTGCAATCAACTTTTTCAAATGACATAAGAGTTTATGAAAATATAGTTCACGTGAACTGTCGGAACGCGTGTTAATGTGGGCGCAGAGAATCCTGGTGAGGACATGCGAGATGGTATGTCTGACACTATATCTGCACAAATTAGACTACATTTTATTCAACGATGAAGCGCATATAAATATGCAAAACAACTATTTTAAAGATAATTCATTAAATAATAGTGATGCTATTGGAAATGGATGTTAAATAAATGATAATACACAATGTATATTTCAAATAAAATAACTTTCGTTTATTCAAACTCGCACAAGGAAGGAATAACGTCAGTAATGTACGACTGATCTAGCTAGATGCTCTAGTACGACTAAAAACACTTGACAAAAGTGCATAAGAGAATATCCGGGCTGACGCATATAGTTCCCCACTCTTTTCTATATCTCGCATTTCAGTTTGTCTTTGAGACATTTGTTAGTAAGTTGATTCATTTTTGTACAAGCATGTAGTAGTGTATAACTACAGTTACGCACATACGTATGCTAAAGCATAGCGAAATTCCAACACGCCCCCTCAAAAATAAATCGATTAACAATTAAACTGAAAAACTAATAATGTGCTTTTATATTTGTTTTGTATACACATACAATTTGTGTACAGATTTTATATAACAATTATATTTGATCAATATCAACTTATATATTATAGACTAGACAATCATCCTTCCTTATACTTTCTCTGGGGAATTACATATGGTCCAACATTTGTTGTATAGATTAGGGAAAACCCAGAAAAACCTAATCAGGCCATTTTTGACGCTTAAAATACAATCATCATTTATATAATTATCACGTGTATATTACAGAATTATTCTTTTTTTTTAATTTTACATAAAGTAGTTCATAACAATATATTATTTATAGACTTAAATTCGTATACCATGAGAAACGTTATTAATAAAACCAAATTCAAATTTTTAGTTTTATAAACTATGATGCTGTATTTTTACCGATATGGATTCTGTCCATACAACTAATTATTATTTTATTGTTCGGTCAATACTGTAACTTTATTACTCGAAACTTTCCCTCTAGTCGACTCCTCGTATCTCGACAGGAGATTCGCAGAACGAACGCCTGGACAAACGGCGCAACCCACGGAGATCCAATCTCGAGTTATTTAATATGACTAATTATATTAAATATTAATGATTACCATGCATGCGGGTTCTATCTACGTAAATGATTTTTCTTAAGATATATATGTATATAAATCTTTCCGAACATTTATTTTTCGATTCAATATATGAATATATACATAAAATTCCACATATAAATAGTAATTGTAATTGATTCTACGCTGATTCTTTAATAGTTAATATACCACAGTAATTTTATTGAATTCATTAATTGGTCGTATTAATCTCGATAAATATCTATATCTATAAAGGCGATCCTTATTAGAATTTAAAAACCCCGAAATTTAACTAAATTAATTTAATTAACCACCTCGACACTAATTATTTCTCGATTCTACCGATTTAATTCCGTATTTACGATCGTACGCTGCGGTCCAATGGCCGCTCCGTGCCTCTACTCGCACGCACCATGTGACGACCGCGTTGCCGCTATTGCCAGTAACCTGTAATACAAATTCACTGCCTCTGGAACCCTCGATCTGAAACAAATAATATTCGACGACGAACACACACAGCAGCTCCGACTCTCCACCAAGCCTTGAACCTCGATCTGAAACAAAGCTCTCACCAAGTAATTTTTCTAGTCAAAATTACAAAACTCTATTGAATACTCCCAGGCCGGGCGCTTTATGGGCAAAGACTCGTCGACCAAAATATATTCACTCACGTTGAATATAGTCCAAATTATCAAAATCTATCTCTCGGCCAAACTGTGACTCCTCTGCAAAATCTCCACGCAGTGCGGCTAACCTTTAAAACAGTAAAGTGACGGCTACTAGGCTACTCGACTGTCCGCGGTGAAGGCTCCGGATGGAATGGCCAGGGCGGAAGGACTCCAGTCCTCTCCTCGTGGCATCCCTGCACCCTAGCTCCCTCTATTTTACCTTACTCGATCTTCTCTCCTTTTCTAACACCTGTTGGCATAGGCCCTTAACTCGATATTCACTACAGTAGTAACCGGAGGTTAGTTACTGCTCTAGTTTTACCCATCATGCATTTCGCCCCTGTGACGCGCGTAATTTAAAATATTAACAGCGCCTTCTATACTGCGCGCTTCTCCGATGAACGTATACCCCATTACTCGATAAATAATGCGTACGAATTGCCAGAGCGCGACGCGCTCGTTGTAAACGCGCCTTGCTCCCTTCTCCTGCCGCGCACTTCTCTTCCCATATTTTTATATGCCTATCTCGTCACCTTTCGTTTGCCGTCTCTCTTGCCGCTTGACTCTCTCTCTACACTTCATATCGGCTAAAGCCGCATGGCACGCACCCGCCTAGTCATCAGCTGTTCTCGTCCTTGTCCTTAAGGATGACGCCGCTGCAGCTCCTCGATCTCCGATCGCTGTCTTTTATCGTCTCTTGCTTCTCTCTTTCTCACTTTCAGGCCGCCGCTACCTGAAACATAGAAAGACTCGACCTCTTCTCCATCGTTGCCGCTTCCTCGTGCTGCTCAGCTTTCCTGGGCTATGCCTGCTGAGTCGGCTGCTGCTACTATAGTGTGTTTGTGCTGGTGGTGTGTGTATGGTGTCGGGCCGTCGATCTCTCCCGTGAAACATACATAATAACGTGCGCGATTAATACGTTTTTAAATAATAATAATTCCCATAGCGTGCGTTCGGTGGTTTGGTGCGTGCGTGATTCCGTCCAGCTATTTGTTTATCCCCCCAATTGATAATAATATAATATCCCTACTGCCTAACCCTACCTACCTACTCTAACCTAACCTTATTTCTCTCTCTATCTCTTTCCTTGTGGCATTATATATGTCACAAAACATAACTGTTAATAACAGTTTTATAAATACATATTCCAATTTATTACTTATTGAAATTTATTCCTTTTAATCTGTTTCTCATATATATAGATTATAAAAAAATATACATTTTATCAATCGTAATACACTTTGATATTTTATGAATAGTTTGGCTGTTTGCCGTTTTAATACAACCATTATTATTTTCATAAATTATAAATATGATTAATCTTTCATTTACATATTTATAGTCACTTTTATTGTACTATTGACTTTTATTACAATGCTTTTCTAATTTTGTTCTTAAAAAATATTATATATTCTGTTTCAGTTTTTCAAACTACTATGGAATTCAATTCAACAGACTTTACGCTGCTTATATTATTTAAACAAATAATCTGTGGTATTTTTTATTATTATTATTAATTCTGTAATCAAAATCCACTTAATCAATTCAAATATAACTAATACTTCATACAGATATCAAAGTACTTCTTTATTTTCAGATCATAACTTAAAATATTTACTGCTGTATTTTCTATTCAAATCATGTGCATATTATTTACATGGAATAACCAATATAATTTTGTAAAGGGGCATCATACTTTTACTCAGAAATCAAACTTTATAATAACTTTAATAAATAATTTTTGCGCATACACTTTCATTCAAGATCATACTGCTTTCACCTTTTTTCTTTCTTCTTTTTAATTCCAATGAAGTTTAATATAAATATTACGATATAATTTGAATACATTATTTAACAGCTATGTTTCGAAAACCTGTTTATCCTTTTATAATAGCTTTTTCAAATGTTTTTTTTTAAATTAACATTTTATACATTTACTAAAGCTTTACCATGTCTTAGATTATATCATAAGTTATTGAATTTACAGTTTTAACTATCACATACCACTTCATTAGCACCTTTCATTAAATTGTTCTTTTAATACAATTTACAAAAATTAAAACAGTTTGTATTTGTATATGATATCCATTATAAATCACATACCTGAGATTTTTACTACTAAAGCAAAAATTTTAGTACTCAATAAATATTTTTATTTCATCCTTAGCATAACTTGAATAGTATTTCAAGTTTTATATTTTACGGAATTACAAACAATTCCTTATTTGTAATTTTAAGTATCCATTTACAATCACATACATTTTTAATTATATATTTTTCATACTAAACCTTAAATAGCAAATACGTTTTACTATTGATAGCTTATTCTTATTAAATTCCACCATATTCCTATTCCATAAGATTATATAGTCCGTGTGCAATTTTATTATCATAAAAGTTCTATAATAGATGTTTTATATTACCACTCTATTTAGGCTCCGTTAACAATTCATATTTTTCTTAGACTCAAGCCCCGTTTATTTTATCGTTATAGGCATATTTATAAATATTCGTTTTTGTCACGAATTTATTTCGTTTTATTAAATTCCGACTTATTATGGCAAATTAAGATTGTCGCTATTTTGCACATCAGTTACCGTTTTTTTTTAAATATCGAATTCACTATGATAGATTTCTGAGAAACAAATTCCGATTTATTTATAATCAATAAAACGAAACTATCTGATTTTTAATTGCGCCAGATTTTATAAAATCTAATTGTCCGACTAATCTATACCAGATTTAATATGCCAAATCATCCAATTAATCAATATCAGATTTAAAAAGCTTTATGCAATGTAATTTATAAATATCAGACTTTTCAAAGAAAATTATCTTTTTTTAATATTCAATTTTATAAATAAAAACTATCTCATTTCTCAACATCAGATTTATAGAATAATTATCTGCTTTCTCAATATCAGATTTATAGAAAAATTATCTGATTTCTCAATATCAGATTTATAGAATAATTATCTGATTTCTCAATATCAGATTTATAGAATAATTATCTGATTTCTCATTATCAGATTTATTTGACTATAATCATCTGATTTCTTATTATCAGATTTATTTGATTATAATCATCGAATTTCTTTAACCGTATCAACGGATTTCTTATTATAGGATTTCTTTAACCGTATCATCTGATTTCTTATTATCCGATTTCTTTAACCGTATCATCTGATTTATTATTATCAGATTTCTTTAATCTTATCATCTGGTTTCTCATTATCAGATTTCTTTAACTATATCATCTGATACATCAGTATCCGATTTATTTAACTATGGCCATCAGATTTCTTAATATCAGATTGATTTAGCCATAGCCATCTGGTTTTGTAATACCAGATTTAATAATCATCTTCTGATTTATCATCAGATTTCTTTAATCTTATCATCTGGTTTCTCATTATCAGATTTCTTTAACTATATCATCTGATACATCAGTATCCGATTTATTTAACTATGGCCATCAGATTTCTTAATATCAGATTGATTTAGCCATAGCCATCTGGTTTTGTAATACCAGATTTAATAATCATCTTCTGATTTATCATCAGATTTCTTTAATCTTATCATCTGGTTTCTCATTATCAGATTTCTTTAACTATATCATCTGATACATCAGTATCCGATTTATTTAACTATGGCCATCAGATTTCTTAATATCAGATTGATTTAGCCATAGCCATCTGGTTTTGTAATACCAGATTTAATAATCATCTTCTGATTTATCATCATAAGATTTATAAATATTTACTAATTTTGACATAATGTTCAGATGCATCATTTTTATTACCATAGAGTTTTTTTTACGACTAGAATCGACTAGACTCGCTCGACTAGAATCTCGATTAGAACAATAAATCCCTTGTGCCTGCCACATGTAGTTGATAATTTCGACTTTTCTTCTCTGCGTCTTAGTAACGGAAATTCTATTCTTTGACACAGATTCTTACACTCCATTGATTGGAACTTAGCATAACTCTGAAACAAATCATTTTGTCAATAACAACGATTTTATAAAAAAAGAAAAACTTTACTGTTAAGAAGAAAAAATATTTTCTTATCTTTGAACTTTCACAGAATGAATAGTTTATCATAAATGCTTGACTATATGACATTCAATACTCCAATTTGTACTTCTCTTATAATTATTTTGTTATACTTGAAGTTTTCTTTGTACTAAAATCTTCAATTTAACAGATTCATCTTTCATAGTGATAATCCATTGTTTCCTTCTTTATCTTTCTGCCATTTAATCCTTTTTAAAATTTATTCAGCATGTTGAGAATATTTGTCAACATTTCGACAGACAGATCAGTATTCCTCTTAAAATTTCACGCGTCTGCAGGTTTAGAAATGCAACAGTGCTGCAGTCACTACTCTCACTTTGTTGTAGTAGCTTCGTATATAATAATTATATTTTATTAAACACCTGTTTGTTTTATTTCACACGTATTTCACTTATTCTTATCGATTAAAGTTTAATTTCTTTGTGCACTAAAGTGCACTTTCATAATGCACGCAACGATCGAGATTTTCAATATAAACAGTTATTTTTACATAGTAGAAATCACAATTATTTAACTACGAATCTGGGCCCATAACCTGTTGGAAATGGGTGTTAAATAAATTATAATACACAATGTATATTTCAAATAAAATAACTTTCGTTTATTCAAACTCGCACAAGGAAGGAATAACGTCAGTAATGTGCGACTGTTCTAGCTAGATGCTCTCGTACGACTAAAAACACTTGACAAAAGAGCATAAAGAATATCGGGGCTGACGCATATAGTTCCCCACTCTTTTCTATATCTCGCATTTCAGTTTATGTCTTTGGGACATTTCTTAGTAAGTCGATTCATTTTTGTACAAGCATTTAGTAGTGTATAACTACAGTTACACACATACGTATGCTAAAGCATAGCGATATTCCAACAGATGCATTTGTTAATTCATTCATTGAGCATTTTCATGTTTTCACGTTACCAAATGTCGCTCGCTCTGTGGAAATGCTTTCAATATTGATTTACGATATTATTTTGTTGTGCGAATGCGCCGTCTATTATATACAACTATCTATCTAAAACTAACAATATATACAATTATAGTTAAATTTTCAAATGCATTTTTCTCAAAGAGTTAATAATGAAATCTTTTGAAAATTTAACTGAAGGTTCTTAGTAAAAATACGGAGGGCATAGTATGGCGTTTTTATAGAAATATTTATTTATTGCACAGAAAAAAACATAAATGTGATGCTGGTAAGGTAGGGATTTTTAGTTCTTTTTCACATGTCCTTAAGTCCATCTACATAGCGCACTGCATCGTGTGCTGTGCCGTGATCGTACACGACGCAGCACACGACGCAGCACGTAATGTAATTAGACTCATTGGGTGGCGAAGCAGTCGCATAATCTCAGTGCACAATCATGTACGCCTATGTCCTAAGACCATTGCACAGACTTGTCTCGCTACGCGAGCCGCAAGGCAGTTCTAGACCAATGGAAAGCTCTCTAGCCAATTCGCGTCACTACCGCGCTACTCCCGCGTAGTGTACGTTTGATGCGAGACTCCGAGTTCGGCTGCGTTCGGCCGGCCACGTGACCTGAACGCCGCCGAATGCCGTCGAATGCGGAGTCTCTCGTCAAACACTACGCGGGAGCAGCGCAGTAGTGGCGCGAATTGGCTAAAGAGTTTCCCATTGGTCGAGGACTGCCTTGAGACTCGCGTAGCGCGACAAACTCTGTGCGATGGCCTGAAGCCAGAAGCGGCACTCGCGCGCGATCTTGCGGAGTTGCGTGCAAACATTGCTATCGCAGATGGCGAAGCATCCGGTTCGAGGGCGAGCACCAGCGATCGCGTGCAGAGTCTAACTGTTCAGGAGATCATAGAATTACCGTAAGTAGCACACAAAATATTGGTCTACTGTAATTACTTACTGTTTATTTATTTTGTTTATTGAAATATTTTTTTATTTTTCTGTTTCAGTTTTACGATTGCAACGCATTTCGACGACAGGAGGAGAGTGGCCAACGAGGGCATCGGTGGAGAGTATTGGAGACTTCAAGCTTTGAACTTCAAGTTCTCTGGCGAAGCCAGTATGTCATTTATTACCTTTGTAATGTTGACGATAATAAAATACGTTCATTTACTAATTTGCCTCTAAGTTTCATATTTCTTATTATAACCTTATTCATTGGGGAAAATCGTTCAGTACGGAGCATCATAGCATTTGTTTGTGACTCTGTACTGGATGCCGTTCCGTACTGACTCTCCTCTAATTATTATTTACCAGTTTTATTATAAATTTTAAAAATATTTAAGTAGATTTTTCTACAGAAAATTGCTGGCAATTTGCTGGAAATTTTCTGGCAAGTTTTGAATTAATGTTTTAAAAAAATTAATAGCAATTTGCTGACAAGTTTTGCTATTAGTTTACCAAAAATTTGCATAAAATTTATGTAAAATTATAGCAGTACACTAGTGCAAATTTGAATACAATGACAATCAGTAAATCTGCTACTTCAAAACGTATGCAACAAATTGCTGACAATTTGCTATGCAACTGGTTAATGGGGACCCAATTAAAACGTTGGGCAAAAACATTAAATAAAGGAAGAACGTATAAAGAGAAAATAGGAAGAATTTGTTCTTTTGTTTTAGAAAATTTAAAACCTGCTGTTAATGCTGGTTATCCGGTTCGTGAGAAGGATTTACAAAAATGGGCGTTACAGGCTCAAAAAAAAAATATTAGAAACCAAGATTTTCGTTTTAAAGCAACTCATCATTGGTTATCTAATTTTAAAAAAGCTCACAGAATTGTTAGTAGAAAAATTAACAATATTGTAAGAAAAAAAACACTTGAAGGAGTAGATTATTTAGAAAGAACAGCTGATACGTTTGTTATTAAAATAAAAAAATGATTCATGAAAAAGGTATAAAAAATGTATTTAATTCAGATCAATCAGGCTTTCAATTAGAAATGCAGTCAGGTCGTACATTAGCAGTTGAAGGACAGAATCAAGTTCAATGTTTGGTGCAATCGGTGACTTCTACAACTCATAGTTATACAATTCAGCCAACAATATCAATCGATGGTAGACTTCTTTCACCTCTTCTTATAGTTCTTAAAGAAAAAAGTGGTGAATTTGGACCCATTATAGAACGAGACTTATTTAGATCCCATAATGTATATGTTATGGCTTAAAAATCTGGAAAATTAACCTCAGGTAATTGGAAAAAATCTATTTATTTAATGTTGTAAATGTGTAAATGAATGAATGTAAATGAGTAAATGATATTGTAAATGAATAAATCAAATTTGTAAAATTGTAAATTAAATTTTGGTATTTAAAATTTTATTTAATTTCAGATCATTTTAAAACGTGGATAAAAGAAGTATACTTTCCCAACGTTGGTACACCAAGTGTTTTGTTAATAGACTCTTGGAGTTGGCATTGTCCTGCTGTTATGCAAGAAGCGACCCCCCAAAATAAAGAAGTGATCTTAAAAATAATTCCGAAAGGAACTACGGGTAGAATACAACCTCTTGAAGTTTATGGCTTCAGAATATGAAAGACATATGTGAGACGTTTCTCTGACTCTGTGATATTAATGAATGAGGATTTAAATCTACATTTAAGGAATCATATTATAAAGTTACAATCACTGGTACATAATCAGCTATCATCACCGAGGTATATCGATTTATTCAAATTCGCGTGGTATAAATGTGGATACACTGATGCAGCACCTGAGAAATTTGAAGATCCAGTTAATTTTGCTTTTGATACAAAATCTAATACACACTGCGAAGTAAAAGATTGCTCTAACATTGCAATAGTTAGATGTTCTTGCTGTAAAAAGTCTCTATGTTTGAAACATTTTTTTTATGACTACCATTATTGTTCATTGCATAAACACTAATTAACATTAATTCAGAACATATAACTATTAATTAATGCACTAATTTATAATTAATAAAGATTATATCAAATTATTAGACATATAGAAATTTTAAAAATTACATTGATATGTAGAAAAATTGTAGAATAAAAAATCAACATCAATATACAATATACAATATATCGTATGTATGATAATTTAGATATATTAAAAGAAAATCAAATTTATTTTTAGATAAAATAAGGTATCTAACCTTTCATATAAAAGCAGAAAAGCGTCCTTTACAAATAAAAAAATTGGCTTTGGGTTAATTGGAAAATTTTAATTTGTTTTTGAGATATTAAAAAAAAGATTTTTCACGGGTGAAGTATAAGGGTGAATTTCACCCATAAAATGGTCGTACAAATGTATATATTTGTTATGTTTTTTTCATGTTTTACAATAAATTACAAAATTAAGTAATTATTAAGGCCTATGTCAGAAAACTCGTGTTAAAGAGTAGTTACCACTTTAAATAATTTTTTTTTGAGAACTCTCTGGACCGGTCAACTTTCAATTTTAATATTGTTTATAATAGAACGGTTTTTTTATAAGATTCGGTTAATTAAGAAATTTCTGAAGAAAGAAAAAACGAAAAAAAGTCATATATACGCTTATAAAAAATAAGGGATGCAACCCTTCAGAGTGAAAGCGATTACCACAGAAGCGCATTTTGATAAGAAATAAATTGGCGTTGGTTTCATCGGAAAATTTCAATTCGTTTTTGAGATATAAAAAAATCTGTTTTTGGGAGTAAATTTTAAGGGTGGTTTTCACCCATTAAATTGCCGAATTAGCACGTAAAAAAAATCGTAAAAAAATAAAAAATATCACAATATCGAGAAAATCGGTCAGGTACACCTCGGGTAATTTCAGACAAAATAGCGCCAAAGACTAAGTCCGACAATCACATTAGAGACTAAGTCCGAAAATCACGCCAGAAACTAAGTCCGAAAATCGTTCCGAGTTAAAGGTTTCCGAAGATCTTGAATGATACTTTTTAGTCATGAAATTTAAAGACTTTGATTAAAATTTCATCACAAGGACGATTTCTGTAATAGTTAGCAGTTATTAAAGTTGTAATGGTAGTAGTTTAGGGATAGAGTGTTATTATATTAAGTACAATAGTCACGTTTACACTCTGTCCGAAAATCACGTAAGAGAGTTTGTAAGTTCGATAATGACATCACGAACTCAATTTAAGAATCGCGTGGGAGGATAAGTCTGAAAATCACGCCAGAGACTAACAAGGAGAGTCCACGACCTGCGGGAAGCGGTTTTCGAAGAGGCTTCAGGAAGCGGTTTCTGGTACCTAAAAATTAAGCTTAGCACCCGTAGTTTTGTCTCATCGGCTCTTGGGGTCAAGATATTACCTTATGTATTAAAAATATGTGCTAATTCAGTCTAAAATGGTACCTATACTTCGTATTATGAGTCCGCAAGATTTTTTTGCTAGAGAATTGATATAACAAGATAAAAAGTTAACAAATGGAGGTTTAATTTAAGCTTCGTTTCATAAAAAAATATTATTCTGTTGCAAAGTTATGAACAATTCAAAATGATGACGAAAAATGCATGGAAAACTACTCAATTTAAAGAGATGAAAATCCTCCATTTTTTATGCGTTTTTCGAGATAATTTTTGATTATTCATTATTTTGCAAAAGAATAATATTTTGATGTGAAACAAAGCTTAAATTAAAGCTCTTTTAGTCATAATTATTAGCTTGTTACATCATTTCTCTAGCAAAAAATCTTGCAGACTTATGATACGAAGTACAGTAAAGTCCGACAATCGTCTCCGTAACTTATAAGGGGAGACCATGGAGTCCGGGTCTTGGATTTCGATGAAACTTAAGGAATCGACTGTTGGAACCTAAAAAGGAGCACAGTACCCGTAGTTTTATTCCATAGGTCTTTAAATATGAGATAGTGCCAAAAAACATTAGCATTGCTTATATGGGCAATGCTAAAAATCAAATATATATAGATATACTGTCAACGTTAATTAAATACGCTATATATACCATACAAAGGCCAATTGGATAAAACCACGAGTATTGGGCTTCATTTTTAGGTATCAGAAATCGATCCCTAAAGTTTCAACAAAATCGGTGACCCGGACTCTGTGGTCCCTTCTTGTAAGTACCATCATTTCTGATTAAATTTTCAAATAAAATTAAAGACACAGATAAAATCTCAGGTGATAACTCATCTGAAATATTTTATGTCATTGGTCACCTGAGATTTTAACACGAGATTTTAGATGAGATCTCATCTGAAATATTTTTTATCATTGGTCACCTGAGATTTTAACACGAGATTTTAGATGAGATCTCACCTGAGATTTTCAGTAGGGTTAATACATCTCTTTAAAACAAATTGTCTTATTTTTCTGAAATAATGATTGTTTTAATGATTTGTTTTTAAAAATTTTAAAAAGGCATAATTTTTAAAATTCAGGTGCAAAAATTCTTTATTTTAATCTATTTCAATTATGAATGTACTATAAACTATGTAATCATATTCTTTGACATTTAAATATGCCAAAATAAGAAAGTTTCAACCTGAATTTTAGAAAATCTGCAGTATTTAAAATATTGAAAATGATTATTGAAGGTGAATATCAAACTTTACCTTACGATGTTCTGATGGTGAAGTAGAAGATGAAGCAGCAGCCATCATCTAGCTCTGGTTGCGTTATAGCTTGATGGGAACTGGCTAACACAAGCTACCTCTTGCTGTCTCGTGATCTGGCTTCCTTTGTTCTCCTTAATCTTCTGTACAAACTTAAAATTTTAATACGGATGAAGATTAGTAAATGGGACGTAAATAAAAGCTTTTGGAATTAAACTCACCTGATTAGAAGCCCTGGAAAACATTATACAGGTCTACCTTGGCCAAAGCAGCAGAATTCCTGGATACTTGGGTTTAACAGCATCGGTTTAAGAAAATATACATTAAAATTAAAAAAGTCAAGATCAAGAGAGAAAATTGAAACTTTCTTATCTTATTACGGGCACCTTGAGACAGTCTGTGGACTTTCCTATGTATTTTTGCAGCCTGACTGCTGGACAGCCTCCGTCAGCTTTCCAACAGCAATTGGAAAGCTGACCCGGTTAAGGGCTTAAATTGTTCGGAAGAGTGTTTAGAATGATAATCTGAAGACGTGAACAATGGATCCCGTAAGCTTTATAAACAATTAAAGTTGGATTTCTGCACTTTTTTTCTTATTTCGCTCTGTATCTTGGAAAGTATTGATTTTAGAGGAAAAAGTTATTAAAAAAAGTTGTTCGTTATTAAATTTTCTATAAAAAAGTCAGGAAGGGCACATTTCTATCTATTATAGTTTCTTTGCAAATTGCAAAAGAACGCTAAATTCGTGAAAATTGAAAATTGTTTATAACTTTTGAGAAAATTAATATTTTTCAATCATATTTTAGAAAAATATAGTACTCAAGTAATAGAAATAGCATGCAATTTCAAGTCTCTATTCATTATAGTTTTTTCTAAAATAATAGCTATATTTCGAAATTTTTTTTTTCACGGTACTGGCAAATGTTAAAAAATCAATCAGTTTAGTCGCCCTTATTCATACGCAATCTAGAAGAGTTATATTTTAATAAACATTTTCGAGAACTGCAAAATTTTAATTAGGGGCTCTCTGGGATGTAAATGTTTATAAAACGCTTAATTAACTTTTTATGTAGGAGACAATATTTTAGTCCGATTTTAATTAAACAAAATTCATTGCAAAGCGGCGATTTTTATCTTAATTTTGAAAAAAAATCGTTTTTCTACGAGCATTAGGAGCCAAGATACATTTTTTTATAATAAGCCATTGCTCAGTACACAAATGAGATATTGCAAATTTTCAAATTTGCTGCTACAGTTGAAAACTTATACCTTTAGGATAACTGCCACTCGTAACTCTAAAATCAATTTTTAACTACAAATTCAATGTCGGAAAGCAATAACCGCTCAACGGCGGCCGATCAGCAGCGCGGGAGACGGAGTGGGGGCACCGCCGCGCGCTCGAGTCTCAAAGCTGACAAACTTACTTCAAATCGTAGCGCTCGGAAAAAATCGCCGTAAATCGGTCAATTTTTATCGTATCTTGCTCCTTTTTTTTTAATTTGGGGTAGCGCGAGTAAAAAATAACATTGGTGTCATTACTTTTAGTCAGTTAATTTATTTAAACCTTTAAAATGTAATAAATTTCATTTTATCATTTTTTCCTGCATCAGAATCGCTTTTTACATTACATTAAGAAAGTTTCGCGACTATTTACACATTCTTTTAATGATTTTTGTAATGCAAATTCATTTTGCAATGAATTTTGTTTGATTAAAATCAGACTAAAATATTGTCTCCTACATAAAAAGTTAATTAAGCGTTTTATAAACATTTACATCCCAGAGAGCCCCTAATTAAAATTTTGCAGTTCTCGAAAAAGTTTATTAAAATATAACTCTTCTAGATTGCGTATGAATAAGGGCGACTAAACTGACTGATTTTTAAACACTTGCGAGTACCGTGAAAAAAAAAAATTTCGACATATAACTATTATTTTAGAAAAAACTATAATGAATAGAGACTTGAAATTTTGCATGCTATTTCTATTACTTGAGTACTATATTTTTCTAAAATATGATTGAAAAATATTAATTTTCTCAAAAGTTATAAATAATTTTCAATTTTCACGAATTTAGCGTTCTTTTGCAATTTGCAAAGAAACTATAATAGATAGAAATGTGCCCTTCCTGCCTTTTTTATAGAAAATTTAATAACGAACAACTTTTTTTAATAACTTTTTCCTCTAAAATCAATACTTTCCAAGATACAGAGCGAAATAAGAAAAAAAGTGCAGAAATCCAACTTTAATTGTTAATTGTTTATAAAGCTTACGGGATCCATTGTTCACGTCTTCAGATTATCATTCTAGACACTCTTCCGAACAATTTAAGCCCTTAACCGATGTCATTGGGATTATTGATACCTCAAAAACTAATTTGACTGGACTATTATGTGCATGCGCGAACGCGAGCAGCGCCGCCAGGGAGATGGTTTCTATAGCTCTCTGAGCACCGCAACGCGAAACAACAACAGTGAGCCCGACAGATTCAGGAAATATAACCTAAATTTGTACCCGTGAATGTGAATATTGAACGTGAAATTGAGCGTGATCTCAAAGCAGACATGTTTGTTGAGTCTAAAAATGCGTAGAGTTCTAACTACTCCTTCGAAATTCTACTCGTAGTAAACTAAATATTAATCGAACTGTAGCTGTTAGGCATCAAATGATACAAAATTATAGGTTTATTAATAAAATATGTGATTATCCATCATATTTGTTCGAAAAACAGAAAGAGATTTTGATTAATTCTATGAATACATAAGTCGATTGATGGTAATGAAAATAGAATCAGGCGAAATACAATTTTAGTTATGTTTTCAGAAGATGCTACTCAGTTCTATTTTGTTACTGAAATTCTCATTCACGAACGCGAATTTTTCGTATTGTGTCAACAATTTCAAGATTGCTTTTATGATACGCATTTCTCAGCATATAAGATATATGATTATAGTATAGTATACTATCATGTATTGAGTAGAATACATGTTGAAAATTGTATTGTTATTTACGTAACGCTACTTTCACATGGATATTATTTAATACCTAAACGTTGGATGTAAAAATTTTAATTTCTGAAATAAAATAATACAATAATAAAATAATGCATATTTTAATATTATTATGTACTTCAAACTAATAATTCCGAGTTCAAGTGCTTTTCCGGGAAGAAAAGCGTGTCGCTTGCACGATAACAACATTTGGCTGGAAGTAGCCTCTAGACTGCATATACAAAAAAGGGACCGGAAAAAGAGAGGAGCTCAACCGGGCTACAACGAATTTGTAGACCACGAGTAAAGTCAGTCAGAGTCGAGGCGTGCTAAAGGACCCACGGGTTTTCTCGCGATATTCATCTATTTTATTCTCCTCATTATTTCTCGTTTAAAACACTTTTAATGCGGCCGTAGCCGGTCTCAAGCCCGGATTAGACGCAGAGAGAAAGTGTCGTTGTTAATCAAAACATGCTTATTTCAATCCGCGTTTATTATATTTCTATTCATTTATTTATTTCTAATTTATTTAAATAAACCGCTTTCGGTTTACCCCAGTTGGATCATCACAGTGGTGTTCAGCGGTGTGATATTTTTCGACTCAATTAAATTGCACAAAAAATTAATAATTGTGTATATTTTTAAAGTTAACCTCGGTGGTGCCGAAACTATCGTGTTTTGAAATTTAAAGAAATGTTAATCCAAAATTGCAAAAAAAATGTTATCGGACAGTGATGTTATAACATTTGGATTGTAAAAGTGAAGTTATTGGACAGTGGATTTTGAAGAGGCCGATACTGAAAACATTTTCAACACTGTAAGTCTATAATATAGCTTTTAAAGAGTAATCGAGTGATAAATCTTGAATAGTATTCAAAACAATATTATTTGCAAAGAATAAATAATTAAAATTAGAGTATTAGGTATTTTAGTAAGAAACAGCTTATGTGGCGCGACGGGTTGGTTAGCGCACCTTTATTTTAAATATTTACCTCAAATTAAATGCATCAAACTGATTTTATTTGATTATATATAGATTCTACACAATACATACTATTTCTTTTTAAATATCACTATGGTATTTAGCTTTTAAAATGTATGTTTAATTTTTTTATATTATTATACCTAATTAGCAACATTGCATAGACCACAAATGTGACGCACAAATTTCTTTTATTATTGCATTAATCATTTATTATAGATTTAATAAATCTATATATAATTTTGGTATAGTCAATAGACATGTTAAGATAACATTTTGTACATTTTTATATTTCATTTCAGCAATTATTTAGTAGGTAACGAATTTAAAGTGCACCTACGCTGCTCAGCAATGTAAAATGGATATAGCTCGAGTCTAATTATATAAAAAAGAAAGATAAGTTACTTAGAGAATAAGTGTACTTATTATAATTACATTTTCTATAGTAAATTAAAATGCATCTTATTTAAAAATGTAACTCATGTATTTTTTGAAAACTTATCGATAAGAATGTTAAATTTATGTTTTTGTTAATATAATAAAGTTAATGCTATCAAATTGGATTAATCGTTTTTGTATAGTTAAATATAAAATATATATTTTATTATCAATCAAGTAAGATTCTAATATGCATTATAGATATATGTACAAGGTCAACATTTTTTAGTTAGCAAGAGTAAGAAATTTTCTATGATTTAAATTTAAAATACATACAGAGAATTACAATGAATTTAAATCTTAATATGCTTTTCATACTTGAACCTATTGTTTCAAGGAGATCTGAGCAGCAAACTAATCATAAATTAATACAAATTTTATAAATAGTTATTATACAAATATTAATATAGTATGTGATATATTCTGTTGAATACATTATTTTAAAATAAAAGTATTTAATGACTATTTATTTCCTTTAAAAGTTTAGTAAAATAAAATTGATTATTCTTCAAATGTTGTGACGCATCGTTTTATTACTTTCGTTATTTATTTTTTTACGCCTTTGATATGCATTTCATTGAAACATATAGCAATTCTTTATGTTATATGTATGCAATATTTAAACTTTCAATAATTTCATAAACTTAATATTTTACGAACATTTAATACAAATGCATACATTTTTTTCCATTGTAATAGCTAAAGAATGCGCTTTCTGCAGTAAACATTTTAAATAAACACAAAAATTTAGAATAAAATACATTTCTAAAATTTCCATTGATATATCATTTTTCTGTTTAGTAGCAACATTTTATTAAGTATTTAAGATACATAAATTGAGTCCAAAATTTTGAAAAGAATTTGCGCTCATACTTTCTTGATACAAGAAATACATATATGTAAAAGCAATTAATATGTTCATGAATATTTTATGAAAAATATTTATAGCAATTTTTATAGCAACATTTGCAATTTTCAACTAATGTTGAATTTTAAAAAAGGAACGAGCAAATTGATAAAATAAATAGGAGGGTTTATATTACTTAAATATAAAGCTAGATGGAGTATGAAATGTTAGGATAAAATTAAAATTAAAATCAACGTGCAATCAGAAAACTAATGAATTTTATTAGGTAGTCTAATAGTATATCACATATCCTACTCATCTATACTCAAGTGCGAGTACAAATGTAAAATAATATTGTATCTTTTCACGTTGCATGGTAAGCTTTAACGCACTATGCAAAATTTGTGATTATATAAATTATTTCTACAAAACAAACAGTAAGTTTGAGAAATGTTGTTCATTACGCTTCCGACGGAATGCCATTTTTATTAGGAATGTTATTATGATTCTTATTATGCCTATTATGCTTATAACTTTTATAAAATTATTTGATTTGAGTAAAATATACATGGATTACGCATGCATTTAAATAAATAGATACAATTAATTAAAAGTTTATTTACAAGAAAAATATAATACGCAAAGTAAATTTTATAATTACTTATGTCAATTGCTTATTCATGATACACGTAAATGCTGGTAATTTATGAAATAATCCTTTGAACAATTATCCTATAAAAAATTAACACTCTATTGAATCTGTAAAGGATGGCTGTCTGCAGACTCCCCATCAGTTACTGAATTAAAAAACAATAATACCTTATAAACTCCAAATTCCATTTCTTAAAAATTTCTAATACTGCATGAATCTGCAAATTATAGCCATGTGAAATATACGTGAATAAAATGATATAGAAAGTACTCAAGATGCACGTTTATCTAAAGAAAAGTTGATAACGTGACAGAAGAATGTCAAAATCGGCAGCCGCATCGGTTGAAGGGGTTTGAGTACCCTGAGATGTCTAGTAGCGCAGGTGAGAGAGTGGTAAAGCAGTCTTAAAATCCGCAGCCGCAACGGTTGAAGGGGTTTGAGTACCCTGAAATGTCTAGTAGCGCAGGTGAGAGTGAAGAATGAGAAATTAATGAATCAAAGAGCCACAGGTGTTTAAGAGCCAGACGTGTCAAAAAGAAATATCGAACGCAGTGGTACTGAAAGGTTAGCTAGCCAAAATTGTCAAAACAAATTTCGAACGCAGTGACAATGAAAGCTTTGCGAGCCAAGAGTATCAAAAGAGAATCTCGAACGCAGTGACACGTACTGACAGCTCTGAGTACGAAAAAGGAATAAACAGGCATCTTGAGAAAAATGGTATTACAGCAATGTATGAAGTAAAATTGTATTTATGGTAGATACAAGTCCCCATATTTTAAGAGAAATGAACATTTTATTCATTTTATTTTGGCATATTGTATCAATATCTTGACCAAGAATTCCTTGACAATGATTTTTTTAAACTACTTAAGGTTTAAATGAGACATCTAAAAATCTTTTATTAATTAGTATGACAAAACTTTACAAAAATTATAGTTATCAAAACAAATGAAAGCTAATGATACGTATATATCTAATTCTCGATAGAAATTTCTCAATACAAATTCTTTTGATTTAATTGAATCTATCTCTTTTATAAGTAACAATTATAATTGGGCATTTATTAAATTAAATAGATGGTTATAAAAAAATGAACACTTGAAACTAACAGAATATTATTATCAAATTGCATACATCAGCTAATGAAGAACTCGACTCGATATTCAGAATTTAACATAATAAAATTATCAACTTCAATGTAAATTGTGATTACATAAAAGGGTGTTTTTAGCTAAAGAAAAGCTGTTCCTTACGAAACATCTTTTGCATAAGGGAAAAGGTGCAACCTATTGACAAAATCATTCGTATAGTATGCATTGAAATTTAATATTAAAAATAAAAATTAGTGACCAGAAAATTTAAACTTTAGACGTATGTATATTGTAAATACTATAGTTAGTATGCAAGATTTTTCAATAAAATTTTTCAATAAAGTAATATAGGGTTGTATTGGGTCAGTTTACGAAATTGTATTTTCCTCATAATTAGAAAATTAAATCTCAAAAAATCTTAACTATAGTTATTTTAAACTCTTAATAAATAACTATTTCAAAATTAGAATAGATTATGATAAATCAACAAAAGTTAAAGTATATTTTTGGATTAATATCTGTGATAATAATTAGTAACTTTTCAATATATCATATCATATGCATAGCACGATAGAATATAAGTTTATAATTTTTACTTAATCAGTTAAATTTGTATAGCAATGCTACAGATTTACGTACCAATCAAGGTCTCACCTTTAGTAAGATAACGTTAATATAAATTTTTTAGATTGACCAAAACATTAGAATATTATTTTATTTGGAAACATTTGTTTAAAAAGATGTCTTCTTATAGTTAACATCTTTTTGCATAAGGAAAAAGGTGTAATGTAATAATACATCACGTGTTATTCGCCATTTATACGTGCAAATATTCAAATAAAATAATACGCATTTATTTAGAATATATTCAAAAATATATAAGCATTCGATTCTCGAACAGACTCGGACAGAAGATATTCAATTTTACAAACTGTGAGTAGTAATAAGACCACCATGGCGAGACGTCCGTATTGATTTTTCCCCTCCCCTCTTTGGTGCTAAGGCCACTATGGCGCGGCGCCAGAGTATTGAATTTCCCCGTCCCCTTCTTGACCTATATTGGGGGAGGCCCGACATGCGGGTCCTGCGTCAAGGTCGCGGCTGAGCGTTGTAGTCGCACAGGTGATAATCGCCGGGGCGGGATATATATATAAATGCCACATTATTTATGTTTTATATTATTTTTTATACTTATTATTTATTTATTCATTTATTTATATATGTGTGTGCGTGCGAATATATATCTTATTTTTCATAGATAACTCAGGGTAAAAAGCAAATTATTTATGCTTTATATTTGATCATTTTTTATATTTATTATTTATTTATTTATATATGTGTGCATATATATATATATATATATATATATATATATATATATATATATATGCACACATATATAAATAAATAAATAATAAATATAAAAAATGATCAAATATAAAGCATAAATAATTTGCTTTTTACCCTGAGTTATCTATGAAAAATAAGATATATATTCGCACGCACACACATATATAAATAAATGAATAAATAAATAATAAGTATAAAAAATAATATAAAACATAAATAATGTGGCTTTTCACAAGCCTCCGGGTTATCTGGAATAAAAAAAAAGACTAATTATGTTTTAATATAAAATTTAATTTTCGGGAAATATATGCTTCTTGTCGAGAAGTTCAGGTATTTGAGCACTCTTAAAAGCGTCAAAGATTTCGCTCGGTTTAAAAGCGTTTAAGAAAACTTTTTCACCGAACGGCACACTGTATAGCTGATGGTCAGCCTCGGGTGTATCAATCCCTTCTACTTTCAGCGCAGCCTTCATGCGCCATGCACCGTGCGCAAGATTTTTATTTAACGCGGTTTGAAATAGTGTTGTTGAAAATTTTTTTAAACTGAAATAAATAATTAATTTTACTTTTTTATAGTCAATACCGGTTTAAGAGAATAGAAAAAATTTTGGTTACTTACTATTCGGCGCAGCAGGCCTGTAGCACCACTAGACTGTGCATGCATTTGATAACTGCGGGCCTTTTCACACCCCGTACTTTAACTGCTTCCTTTTCCGGCAATTGGACAGCTTCAAAAAATTCATCCTGATCCAGCTGTAGCAAGGGTTTCCGCATGATACGCTCATTAGCGCGTAGTATGGCCATAGCCCTCAAAGCGTGGGCGCTAGCAGCCTTATTGACGATCCCATGGCCTTCTGCGATGCCTGCGTCGAGGTGTGTCATGCAAGCGGCTATTTCGAGCGCCAACGTGTGCACTTTACTAATTTGCGCGTAGGGTGTTAAAAAACTTTTAATATCCGCTTGAAAGACCGTGGCCCTCCTCTTCCGCTCTATAGATGACATACGGAAGGCGCACGATCTCTTCGTGCCTCTGGTTTTATTTGCCGACGGTGATGATGCTGCCGGCTTATCGGCTATTATTATGATGTCCTCGAGGTTCTCTAATGCGCGATCGTGCGGAGGATTAAACGCTGAACCCGGCATAGAGGCTGTCGATGGGTCCCCGCCTTGTCGCTGCTCTTCTCCGGTCCCCATTCCGCTCAATATTTGCGCATTTCGATATAGTGTCGAATGCGCTGCTGCGGCCGATTTCTCTAAATCGGTTGCTAGTGCGTTGCGCTCCGATATATCCGCTGCCGACGGTGACGGCTGATTTATTAAATTATCCAGCCATTCATACTGGTTCTCGGTAAGCGCTGTAGAAGACGGCAGCGGCGACGACGACGGCGGCGACGGCTGGATTATTAAATCGTCCAGCCATTCATACTGGTCCTCGGAAAGTGGTACGATGTAGTTGCCTTCTCCGCACTGTGTAATTAACTCGTCCATTGGGCAGACGGTGTTAAACGCCATTTTTTTAAAAAATGTAAATGAGCACTACAGTTTTTTTTTTGCGTTGACCACTTGCACTGGACGTCAAACTTTTATAAAAAATTCGCAATATCGTCGACACTATACACACGCCTATTTCTTAGCACTTTACAAAAAGTCACAATATCATAGACACTATACACACATCTATTTCTTAGCACTTTTACAAAGTTTTTATTACGAAAATTTCTAAAGGCGCGAGCGGTCCGGCGCGTACGACGTAAAAATCGATACTGAAAAGTGCAGTGAAAATTTTTCAAGATCTGGGCGACCGTCGGAAAAAGTGATAACAGGGAAAAAGCATCTATGTATCTTGTCATATTCGTTTTTGGGCTGGTATAGCGTAGAAAAAGTATCTTGAGGCCAAAAGTATCTGTTATCTGTTTACAAGTAAAACGCTGTTATTTAGTAGTAGTAGTAGAGACGGGTGTTATGCGTAAAGACGGCGCGACGGGTGCTAGAATTGTGCATTCTCGACGGGTGCTTCTAAAACTTAGTCCCCTGTATCTCTGTAGGCTAAAGATAGGCATATTACCTATGCACTCCCTTATCAGTGGGGGCTGTTTTACCGCGCAGGGCCAGGTATTACACGATGTGCGCGTGTAAAGACCAGACGGGTGCTATGCAGATGCGTAATCGGTATAACCATCGAGAGCTTCAAGCCACCATTAAATAGCTATTAGTATGTTTTCTAGCACCTGGACGTTGCTACAAATTGTCGAACGAGCATTCTATAAGCATGTGCTGTACAAATCGGTGCACACCTCCTTTTGCTACTCGTTGACTATATATCCGATTTTTGGTAATAAAATGAAACGTCCGTCTAGCAGAGACATTAGAACTTACGAGAACTCCGTCGCGTGAAGTAGAATATATACACATCATGTCGAATAAAGTGCTTCGTTCATTCAGCATGATGCGTAATATTAGTGAAGACAAGTTTCGAGCAGTTATTTTTCGTGTTGTAAAAATGCTACGATATAAAAACACGTACGAGATTATATGGCAGCGTTGTGATTTTGAGTGGCGAATGCGCGTGAATCGTATGGCGTGTGTGCAACTAAAAAGTGAGTTCAAGTTTATACTTGCATGCTGCCCGCTCCGTGAGATTGCCCGGCTTCATCGTTTGATATTTCGAGGAAATGAATTGGCTGTGCTAAGTGCTGGAGAATTCATAACGCGTCGGAATATGCAGGACATTCACACTCTGAACAATTTGATGAATGTATATGACGAATATATCGGTGAGTACTACTATCATTCAGTAAATAATTTTAAAATAAAGTGTTAATATAATAATAAAACATACGTTTTGATTAACGTTATAAATAACACTATAAAGGGGTTTTAAAACTTTTTATGTATAGTGTATATTAGAAAAAGCCTCGTTTGTCTAATATTTGAATATACTGTATTTTTTAACAAAAATCTAGTAATAACAGTGAAAAAAAAGTTGTAAAGTAAGCGTTTGAAATGGTCATTTAAAAACTAGTAAAATAGAAATATATATATATACATGGTTATATATAAGTTTTGTCTCTATATATCTATGTATGGTTATATACGATAATATAGAATAAAAAACCTAAATATATATATATATATATATATATATATATATATATATATATATATATATATATATATATATATATATATATATATATATATATATATAGCCCTATAGACGCCTATATATAATTCTATACACCTGTATAATAATTCTGAATGTTTTTATATATAATTATTTATATAATTATACATAACAACATACGATTTTTTAGGTTTTATATTCGGAAAATTCGTGAAATGCGTTACATTTTTTTTTAATTAACCTTTAACTGTTTAAAACATTTAAGTAATATTTTAATTTTACAATTCGTATTTTTCACAATATAATGCTACTTAAAGCACTATATAACTATATTTTATTTCTGTTACAGCGTGTGAAAATCTGTTTAGAGATTGCGAAAGTGACTTCGCTGATAGGTTCGCTGGTGGTGATGAAAGCGCAGTGAACGATTCTCAGAGTGTACCGGTCGATCTGGGGGATAGTGAGGTTGATGAATCGGAGCGCGAGTGCGAATTGATTTGTACTAGCCCCGAGTGTCCCTGTAGTTCCTGTAATGCAAGTCTTTGCGTAGAAGAGGGTGATTCGCAACAGCCGTATTTAGATAGTGAAGACGGGAGTGTCATCATTTTGAATGACCACGACGAATCCAGCCCCCGACAACAACACGCGCCGCAAGCAAATATACTAAACCAACACATACACGAGCAGGATATCTGGATGGAGGAGTGCTATGAATCGGGAAATGAGTCTTATATATCGGAGAGCAGTAAGGATGAGGACGTACCATCGAACGTGGTCAAACGACCTACAGGGCGCTTGGCACAGTCGCTTATCGCAAAATACACCGCGGCCGTAAATCAGGTGGCTTGTGTTCTGAGCTTCGAGAGCGAAGACGACGACGACGCTGATGAGATGCAGGTATCGGAAGCAAGTCCCTTGCTCTCTGCAAACAGTGAGACGCCGAGAGCTTCCATGCTACAGCAATTCTACAGACATCGTCGTAGAGAGTGCGAGCGTATGACTGCTGAAAGTGAAAACGTGGGTAAGTGTACACTTTTTTTTTTGCTATCCTAATACTACCACAGAAAGAACTAGTTTTGAAATTTATTTATTTTTTTAAAGTAATACCACGGAAGGCAAATAGTGATGATGACCCCGCTCGTTTAAATGCAAAGATGTTAAACGTCTACCATGGTGCGCATACATTATATGTTCCGAGAACGGAAGATTTGACCGTTTTTAACAAATTAACCGAAGGGCCTGGGTCGTCTCTGTACTCTGATCCCGATCTGGTGGGTTAACTTGTCTAGCCGTATGAAACTTTCAGGCTGCAGGTCTAGGAATAAATAATTAAAAAATACTGTTTGTTTTAATTATAAAGATATATATATATATATATATATATATATATATATATATATATATATATATATATATATATATATATATATATATATATATAATTGAAACTAACAGTATTTTTTAACTATATATAAGTTATATATACAACTATATATAATTGTATAAAATTGTATAAAAATCGTATATGCTTATATTGATAATTACATAAATAAAATTGTTTTTACTCGATATTGTTTAAAGTTTTTAATTAGAAAACTTTGTATATTGTAGACGTAAAAATAAATAAAATAAACAAATGAAACTTTCAATAAAAAAAAAATAAGAAAATAGCTATCCTACATTTTAAATCCTTTATAGGCATATATCGCGCGCCATCGGGGCGAAACGAAAACATCTCGGCGTCGTCGTCTTTTGAGAGAGGGGAAAACGATGCAAGTAACGCTGATACACCAGTAGCCGAAAGAGACAGCCACTTATCGCAGGTAGGCGGTGGTGGTGGCAGTGGTGGGGGCACGCCTGCTGCCGCAGGTAGCAGCAGCAGCGGCACCAGCACCAGCGGCAGCAGCAGCAGCAGCAGTAGCAGTAGTGGCAGTAGCAGCAGCGACGATGAAGACAGCGAAGAGGTCGTTGAACTATCGGTTGAGCCGCCTGGTACGAGATTTACGATAGTCGAAGAGCGCAACCAGTACGTTAATAGATTTCGCGTTAATGCTATATGATTGACTTTACGTATACTTGAGCCATCCCCTGCAGATTTCAACCCAATATTATGGCTCGAGTTGGTTATGCGCGGTATTCATGCACACTTGATTAGGAGACAGCAATGATTTAATAGGTGTCGCGATTAATAGTGAACATTTTTCTCACGGTACTGCAGGCTTGTCGCTGCGTCCAATTGTAAATTTCATGTACGATGATTTGTGGTTACTTGTTAGTAGTATAACGCAAAGTAATGAGAATTTTGAAATAGATGAAAGTTTTCTTATAGAAGCGACCTATGTAAACATGCCGACTGGAGCGGGTCGTAGCAGAATAAAATTGAACGTGGATACTATCGGGAAGCGGTCTTTGGTCGCTATTATACGCAATAAAGATAATTTATGTTTACCGCGTGCTCTTGTCGTAGGGCAGGCGTTTATAGAGTTGAAAAAAAATGCTACCGTGGATGTAAAAAAAATATGGAGATGTATTTCCGACGGTAGACGTCTTTTACAAAAACAACGCGCTCTAGAGTTGGTAACAGGGGCCGGGGTAGTTGTAGCCGAGGAAGGCTGTGGATTTCGCGAAATTGAGCAATTTCAAGCTCATTACGCATGGCATCGGATTGCCATTGTAGTTTACGATGTTCAGTCATTCGGCAATGAGGAGCCACCGTTTTTTGACGGCCGCCCTCTGCTACGTGATGTATACGGACTAGATTCCCCGGATGTAATATATCTTTGTCACGATGCCCGCGAGCGTCATTTTGATACAATTTTAAATTTACTGGGTGCTCTGGGAAGTCGTTTTTTCTGCACACATTGTAATAAGCGTTATCAATATGTGGATCAGCACGTATGCTCGACTATATGTGCGAGTTGTTTTGTAACGCCTGCGTGTAAACAGAATGATTGTGAAATTTTGAAATGTAATGAGTGTTTGCGAAGTTTTTTTGGGAATGCATGCTTTACAAATCATAAGACACCCGGGACGTACAAAGTAAAGAATAAAGAACTTTGTAGTCTCGTAAAAATTTGCCCGACTTGTCAGAAACACGTTCACGTGTACCCTGGTAAACACGCGTGCGGTATCCATCGCTGCAAAGTATATCGAGCGAGTCACTCGCTGAATGCACCATACTTTATGCAGCCTGTGCGTAATTTTGAAAAAAAGGGAAATGCCGATAAAGATAAAAAATATCTATACGTTTTTTACGATCTAGAAACGCGTCAAGATGTACCGTATAAAAATCATCCGGACACGCGTCTGCATATACCGAACTTGTATGTAGTTCAGCAAGTGTGCACCGAGTGTATCGATAGTGACAGCGATTTGAACCAACGCTGCGATACTTGTAGTATACGGGAATTTGTGTTTCGGCAAAACGTTATAAAACAGTTCGTTGATTTATACATTCGTACAAAGTCTATTTTCGCTAAAATTATATGCATCGCGCATAATGCCGGCGGGTTTGACGCGCAGTTCGTATTGAAGGAATTAGTCGAGGAGCGTAAAAATATTATACCAAAAGTAATACTCAACGGAAAATACATAATTTTGATTCAATGTGGTCGCACCAAGTTTATAGATAGTCTAAATTATTTTCACATGGGGTTGAGCGCGTTACCAAAAACCATTGGTCTACCAGAGGGTGTGAAAAATGGGTACTTTCCACACCTGTTCAATAAAACTGAAAAACAGAATTACGAGGGGCCGATGCCCGCTCTGCATTATTACGCGCCCGATTATATTTCGGCGAAGGAGAGAGAGGCTTTTTTTTCATGGTACAATGTGACCGCTCCTAATTATTTATTCAATTTTCAAAAGGAGCTTGTAGACTATTGTCGCGCTGATGTACAGGTTTTGAGACTCGCATGTGTCGCTTTTAGAAAAATATTTTTGAACGACGGTAAAATATGTCCTTTCGTCGAGGCAACGACCATAGCGAGTGCATGTTCCCTCATTTATAGAAAAAATTTTTTAACCTCGAACACAATAGGCATTATTCCTCCAACAGGGTATCGTCGGGGGGATATGCATTCTCAAAAATCTATAAAGTGGCTGCTCCAGTGCGAGCGCGAATTCGGCCGAGCAATCATTCACGCTGGTAGAGCGCGAGAGTTTAGGTTACCCGAGGGTTTCCTCGTAAACGGGTACTTACAGCCACTGCAGGCGGGTGAAAAAGGCATAGTGTTTGAGTACGAGGGCTGTTACACACACGGTTGTCCGAAATGTTTCGATAAAAATCGCGATAAACCTCTGTCTTACGGACGCTTTTTCGACGAGTCCTACGAAAATACCATCGCAAAACTGCAGAAAATCCGGGAACGCGGTTACGAAGTTCGCGTCATGTGGGAGTGTCAGTTTGACGATATAAAGGTAAAAAATCCTGAAATTGCGCGATTCGTGAAAAATCACCCCGTAATGAGCCAGATAACTTTGAATCCTCGCGACGCTTTTTTCGGTGGACGCACTGAAAATATTATTCCTTTTTACAAAGTCAAAGAGAACGAGAAAATCAAATACACAGATATATGCTCTCTATAACCCTACGTGTGCAAGCGCGGTAAGTTTCCGATAGGTCATCCGCGTATTTACGTGGGAGGTGAATGTCACCAGTTGACTGATGGCGATAATAACAAACTCGATCGTGTCGAGGGTCTAATCAAATGTAAAGTTCTTCCTCCGCGAAACTTATATCTACCTGTTTTACCTGTTAAGATGCGCGGACGTTTGCTCTTTGCGCTTTGCCGATCTTGCTGCGAAGAAGCGCGGGAGAGTGACTGTACTCATGAAAACATTATCGATCGTGAGTTTACAGGCACGTGGGTGACCGACGAACTGCGTAAAGCCCTTGAACGTGGCTATCGTATAACCGAGATATATATCGTTTGGCAGTACGAGACTACGCGTTTCGATGGCTACAGCGGCGGACTTTTTACCGAATACGTCAATACTTTTTAGAAAATTAAGCAAGAGTCCAGCGGTTATCCAGACTGGTGCGCGGACGATGCCTCCGAAGTCCGTTACTTACACGAATACAAGAGGGATGAGGGTATCGCGCTGGATCGCGAAAAAATTGATAAAAATCCGGGGTTGCGCGCGGTTGCCAAATTGTGTTTGAACAGTCTTTGGGGTAAGTTTGGTCAACGCACAAATTTAAAACAGACAACGATTGTAAAGACGCGGGAAGCTTTCTTGAAACTTTTAACTTGCCCTTATAAAGAAGTTTTTAGCGTCTTACCGGTAGGCGAAAAAATAATGTACGTCAACTGGCAATTTATAGAAGAAGCCGTGACACCGTCTCCACACACCAATGTCGTGATCGCCGCTTACACGACTGCTCAAGCGCGATTAGACCTTTACAGACACATTGAGCGTCTCCAAGGTAGATTATTGTACTGTGACACTGATTCGTGCGTTTTCGTGAAAAACGAGAGCAATCCGAGCGAATACGAGCCACCTTTGGGAAATCTTTTGGGCGATATGACGGATGAACTCAGTGGGTACGGTGAGGGTACATACATAGAGACCATGATGTCCGCAGCTCCAAAATTTTACGCTTTTCGCGCAATCACACCGGGCGGCGACACTGTAGAATGCTGCAAGGTAAAAGGTATAGGTTTGAATTTTAAAAACTCCTTAAAGATAAACTTTGATAGCGTAAAGTCTTTGCTCGACAATAACTTTGAGGAAGAGCAAAACGAAGAAAACCCTAAAAAGATCATTAACGTGGTGTTTAGGTCTATACGTCGTACAGCTACCCACGAAGTTGTAACGTGCACCGAATTTAAAACCTCGAGCACTGTTTTGAAAAAAAGACGATATATATTGAAAAGTCTTTCTCTACCTTTTGGCTATAAGCAATAAGACTGTATAAATTTCTTCGTTGTTAGTAATTAATGCTTCGAGCTAATTACTATGTAAAAACAAAAAAAATGTGTAGACGTACTTTTTAATAGATGACAATGTATTAAAAAAATTTCTGTATCAATAAATAATTTATGAATAACTATAATAATAATAATAATATATAAATAAAGAGATATAAACCAAATCCTTCTCCATTGAATCGTCAACACTAGCGGTGGGCGCATCAGCTGAAGTAGCCCACCGCTGCTAAATAATCAGCTGATTCATCGCGGTAATAAGCTGAAATAAAAATCAAAATAAGCTAGTCCTCGCGGTAGCTCGGCTGATGAACGCGTGTGCGTAATGAGCTAGTGCCCGCGCCGCCGCCGCCGTCGCCACTACCACGCTGGTCGTTGGGTGGTTCGATTGGTTAGTATTTTTTTTTTTTATAAAATTAACAAACCAGAGACTTTTTTACTCAGTATTCAGCATGGATACACGTTGGAAACACCCATTCACGTGCATCGTGTCGGGTCCCACGATGTGTGGAAAAACTGTCTTTATAAAACGTTTCTCGCCAAGCTGCCGCAGATGCGTAACGTGCGATTCAACCGCATTCTCTTTTACTTTGCTGAATGGCAAGACGCGTACCAAAACGAGCTTAAAGTACCCGGTGATCGCGGTATAGAATTTCGAGAGGGTTTACCACAATCGAACGATTATTCGCAAGATAACGATAAGAAAAAATTACTAATTCTCGACGATCTAATGCGCGAATCCTCGAATAACACGGTACTCGATTTATTCACCAATTTCGTTTTCGCTCGTGCATATTTCCCGACGACAAAGTGCAATACGCATATGTAGCCAAGGCTCGCTAAACAGTACAGATAAAAGGTTAGAAGAAGAGAGCCTGCAAAACAGTCTGTCAACGACTATGGCTGAGGTAACATCGGGGCGTTATACCCCGCCACCATCACCACAACGAAAAAATACCCGTGACTCGCGCCTGCGCTGTGTAGCCGGGAAACACTTGTCAAAGATACACGTGGCTCTGTTGACCGCACTCTGCCACGCAGACAGTCAGCAGCGTGCCGCCTTGATACGCACGGCCGATAAAAATCTCATAAAGTGCATTTGCGAGTGTGCGTTGAATGTACTGCACGGTGTGGTGAAACTTAAAGATTCCGAAAAACATCGATTGAAAAAGCACAAAAAAATTCTGCGAAAATTGGTTAAGAAAACAAAAAGCAGCGGGGGTTCAGCGTGGAAAAGTAGAAAACGCACAATCGTTCAGAGCGGCGGTTTCTTTTTACCTCTCTTACTGGAACCACTCATAAGCACTGTTTTCTCTAAAATATTTAACAAATCTTAATCGGCTGCGGAATTTCTTGTCCGCAAGATGGAGCACGCACGAAAGATGGTTATAGTTCCCGAAGCTGCTCTTGACCGGATACAGAGTTTCGCGCAGTCTGCACCACAAGTATCAGTGCTATCCCAGTCTCTGACGTCGGATACTTCCACCAGTGACGAAAATACCGTACAAACATTCGGTGATAATTTATCGCGACTAGATTCGGAGATGCACGCGATACTCAATTCGAAAAAGTTTACCAATGAACGTGAAAAGTGCGAGCATTATTTACAAGTTTTACGACGATATTTATTCTTTAAAGAGAGTGAACGAGCCGAGGACAGAGAAACTGATCGCAGCATCGACGAGGTCGAGGCTACAAAGACACCACTCTCGGAAGAGGATATTCTCGAGAGTATACCCAAGGTATACGTTAAAAAAGCCCGTTTGCTGCTCAAACACTGGCATACGACCGAGCCCGGTCGTCTTAAATGGGATAATACAGGCAGCGTCATCGTCGATGGGAAGATAATTCCTCAGTCAAACATCGCTGATCTATTGAACGATGTTTTGAAAAAGAGAAAACGGCGAGACGGAGACGACTACGATCCTCCCATCGGAAGATTTCAATTTGCAAAATTTATCGGTAGCAGTGACACCCCTAGTAGGCAGATTGGAAACATTGACGTCTTAAAAATTGCCAAGAGATTGACATCACCCTTAAATACGGCGAAACGAAGAATGACGGAGTCAGTATTTACACCTCCTCATACGAGAAACGCGTCAAAAAAAAGGTGGCTCAAACTGCCCGCTTAAAATGTCTAAATACGAAAATCAATATTACGACGCTGCGCACGAGGCTGGTTACGCGGGTGCTCGAAATTTAATACGTGTCAACGTACGTGGTAAATCGGTCGTGCACAATAAGAAAGAGAAAGAGCGTATCTACGAGTGGCTGAGCAATCAAGATTCTTACACACTTCACAGGCCTATACGTAAAAAATTTCCGAGACTGCACTACAACGTGTCTAACGTGGATGACGTTTGGGAGGCTGATTTGTGCCAGCTGACGTCACTCAAAAACGATAACGATGGTTTTTGCTACCTGCTGGTTGTCATTGACGTGCTCAGCAAGTTTGCATTTTTAGAACCACTACGCGATAAAAGTGCTCAAGCTGTGGCTACGGCATTCGAAAAGATTATCAAAAGAGCCAACGGGCGTGTACCCGTCTGCTTGCAAACAGACAAGGGAAAAGAATTTGTGGGTGGTGCCCTGCAGAGGGTTCTCAAGAAACACAACATTTTGTTTCGAGCCGCTCGAAATCCCGACATCAAAGCAGCCGTCGTCGAACGGCTCAATCGTACTTTAAAGGAGCGCATGTGGCGATATTTTACGCACCGCAACACTCATCGATACATCGATGCGGTACAAAAAATTGTTTACGCGTACAATAACACTCTGCACAGCTCTATAAATATGAAACCTGCTGATGTAAACCTGTACAACGCTGCTAAAGCTCGGACATACCTACAGCGGCGCACTCTTTCGAGAGACGAGAAACAAACATCATTGAAATACGCTAAATACAAGGTCGGCGACTATGTACGCATCAGTCGGTCTAAAGGGACCTTTGCGAAAGGGTTCGAAAAAAATTTTAGTGAAGAGATTTTCAAAGTGAAACGCGTTTCTCAAAGGCAAAACATTTACACGTACGAACTACAAGATCTTGATGGTGAAATTATCGACGGCTTTTTTTATAACGAAGAACTTGCCCGTGTGGGTTCCGCGCGCCTGCTAGCAGACCAACAATTCAAAATCGAACGCGTCATCAAAACAAAAGGTCGCGGATCTAAAAAACAATTGTTTGTAAAGTGGATCGGCTATCCCGACAAGTTTAACTCTTGGATAAATGCGTCCGACGTTCAAGCGCCTTAAAACATGGATAACGTGGAGTCCTTTTATTTGGTACTTCCAAGTAGTAGTAGCGCTGTCTACTATCCCGATAACGCCACTACATGCTTTACCACGCACATGTGTCGCGAAATAAGACTAACGGGTGATTGGCACGTGGGGCTAGCCGAGATTCACGTACCGTGTACGGTTATGCATATTCAAGAATCCGAAGCTTCTTACACGTTTAAATTGGGCAGCGAGACACGCAAAGTTTCCGAAAACGATGAATTTTACAATTTCCCGCACGGTATATACGAGAGTGTCGACCAGCTTGCGGCGGAAATAAATAAAGTGCGCGATGCACGTGAACATCAAATTCTCACAGACAAAGAGTTTCAGAAAGGCTACTATACTTTGAAACGAACTTGCGCATGCAAAGAACCTCACTACACGAGATTTAACGAAAAAATTCGACGCATTTTTGGATTTGAAGATTTTACACCGAGACAGACAGGGACTTTTGTCACATTGAACTCTGATGTAAACGCTAACGTAGGCAGCAGACCAGCTTGCCTAGCCCGAGCTATACCAGATCAGCTGTACGTTTACACGGATATATGCACCCCCTACACGGTCGGCGATACACAAGCAGCTCTTTAATTTTAAGCGTAGCCAATAAACCATGCCGAAATGAGTCATTACGTGAATTATTACAACGCGCAGCTAGGTGGCGGCAGTGGTGTCAAAAACGTATTTGTAGGATCAGCGTACCAGCGAGGCTCGGGTATCAGTAGTTTCTTAGGTTCGATTTTTCGACAAATAGCCCCGTACATCGAATGCGGCGCAAAGGCTGTGGGAAAAGAGGTCGTTCGCGCGGGTTTTAACGTGTTGGACGACGTCGCGAATAACGGCTCTAATTTCAAAGAATCCTTTGACACACGTTTCAAAGAGCCTGGTAAGAATTTGAAGAGAAAAGCAGCAAATAAAATATCCGAAATGATGAAAGGCAGTGGATATAAGGCGCGCGTCCAAGCGTAAACGACAGTCGAGAAAGAGTCGTGTAAATGCGTGCAACATGCTCCGCAAGAAGAAAGCTGTCGGAAAAAAACGCAGTAGTAAGAGAAAACCGTCCAGGCGCCGGAGGACCAGAAAATCTGTCAGAAGTATCGCAGATATTTTCGGACCGAAATAAGTCTGAAAAATGGCGTTTCTACACGCGTGCAGCGGAGAGGGTATGAAGAGCGAGCTGGACTTCTTCACACTACCACTTACACAGACAGCCATCGAAAGCAGCTCTTTTCTTCACTATAAGCCTGTATCGTCTGTCAGCGACGAAAGTGATTCACCTTTGGAATTTTTAGTTCCAAGTTCAACGGAACATTACATAGATCTCGCGCACACCATGCTACATTTGACCGTGCAGATTTTACCATCGGAAACGGAGTTGGAAAATGCAAAGGTTGCACCCGTCAACAATTTTATACACTCTTTGTTCGATCAGATTGACATATTTTTCAATCAAAAATTAGTTTCCCCGCCAAACAACGCCTATCCTTATAGAGCATATATAGAGACACTGTTAAATTACGCTACTCCGGCAATACATTCACATCTGACTTCTGGATTGTGGTACAGCGATTCACCAGGTTGTATGGACGCGTCGCCGGCTATAATCTGCACCACTGCAGGTGCCAACATTGGTGCTCTCAATCGACAACATTACTCTGTAGGCGGCAAATCATTAGACGTTTTGGCCCACCTCCCCGCGGACATCTTGAACCAATCGAAATTTTTACTCAACGGCGTTGAAGTGAGAGTGAGGCTAGTGCACAGCACAGATGCCTTTTGCCTCATGGATTTCTCCGACAAAGTAAAAGTTTCCGTACGAATCAGGGAAGCAACGCTTACCGTCCGGCGCGCAAAAATAAGCCCCGGCGTTCTTCTAGCGCATGCCAATGCTCTTTCAAAAACCACAGCCAAGTACCCGATTACCAGAGTCGAGGTAAAGACGTTTACCATGCACAGAGGCGTTCTCGGAGATACGCTCGACAAAGTCGTTCTCGGTCAAATACCCAAGAGGATAATCTTAGGTTTTGTACAAAATCGCGCATTCAACGGCAACCGACGGATGAATCCCTTTAATTTTCAACATTTTTCCATAAATTTTCTCTCGCTATACGTGGATGGTGTACAAATATCTAGCAAACCCTTGCAGCCCCGCTTTACGGGAACCAACCAACTGTACATTGAATCTTTTCATACGCTTTTTTCCGGTACAGGCATACACTATCTCAACGAGGGCCTCGACATTGGGCGCAATAGTTATCCACTGGGCTATTGTCTTTTCGCATTCGATCTGACATCCGATTTATCGGCCCACTTTTCATCTCACTGGAGCCTCGTGCGGTCGGGTGCACTGCGCATCGAAGTACGATTCGAAGAAGCTCTTACGGAGACGGTCAATTGTATCGTTTACGCTGAATTTGACAACATTTTGGAAATCGATTAAAACAGGCAAATTATTACGGATTTCAACGCTTGAGGCGCTGGTGAAAGGGGGCGTACACTGTAGCGGAGGGGGCTAGAAGGTTATAACCTGTGAAACGAACCCTCCACAAACTAGTCGACTTACTACCCTCGTATTACCACTATCCAGTGCGTGTAAAATAAACGTTTGTGATTAGAGCCGTGTCATAATCATCATCATCATGGATTACATAATAGATATCCAAGGTTTCAAAGATAAAGACAATAAATTTTTACCGAAAGAAGTGTCTATTGTTTCTCTACAAAATCATGTCACCGGCCATTGGATAATCAGACCACCTCATCCCTATGAAGAATTGCCGAGCAGCGTAAAGACCACTAACGATTACATTTCATTACGTATGCATGGTATACAATGGTTCGACGGCGATATCACCATAAGCAAATTACACCATCATTTTTACAATATCGCAAGAAATGCTACTAAAATATACGTTAGAGGGTCGGAAAAGGCACGATACGTTCAATCGATAATGGCTCGCCCCGTCGTAAATATCGAGGAATATACGACCGAAGGCTTCACCGATTTACAAAGAAAGTTTTCTTGTAAGCATGTGTGCATTTTTCACGGCTGCCAGGGTAATGAGTATAAAAAGGGGTATTGTGCTCTGCAGAGGTCACATCTGTTACGAGAGTGGTTTTATTCACTACTACTACCCGAGGAACAGCAGCAGAATATACCGGAAAAAAGCAGTGACTTATTTTATCACGCTCTTCAAGATCTCGTCTGGGGGAGAAGCTCCTGTCGCGTAAGATTCGGCTCTCGCTTTGAGGGACAAGAGGAGGTAGACAGTGCCAGCTCGGAATACGACAGTACGGACGAAGAAAAGTCAACATGAATACAAGGGAGATAATGAGAGCCCTCGAGGGTCTGAATGCCAGGACAATCGGTGTATACGTGGCTGATCGAATTCCACGTATCATGATGGCACCAGCAGCCATAGTCTGCAATACCGACGATCATACGAAGCCTGGAACTCATTGGGTAGCCATACATATCGACAAAAATAGAATCGGGACATACTTTGACAGTTATGGCGTTCCACCGGTTTCAAAACACCATTTTGAACGCCTTCGTAAAAACTGTAAAAACTTTCGATGGAACTCCAAAACACTTCAGAGCGTTGATTCAATGTGCTGTGGCCAGTATACCATAATGTTTTTGCATCACATGTGTCGGGGCACGAACCTCGACAAATTTTGTCGTTTCTTCTCACAAGACACCAGAAAAAATGACGCACTAGCTATAAGGTTTTATAAAAAAATTTGTAATAAGATTAAGTATCAAAAATGTAAAAGAGCCCTTACGTTCACGAACGAGCGCTCTTTAGGTTCAGGCCTCTGTAATCAATCTTGTACCTCTAGATTAAGATGCACTTAACAAATTAAATACACTATTGTCTTTTGTATTATTTGTAGCCGTAAATGGTTGAATAAATATACATACATCAATACAAGTTTAATAAATTATTTACGTACCTTTCGGCCTACATGTCCTACATCCCATGCCATTCATTATTATTATTTTCAATTTAAGTTTTCCTAAATTAACGTCCGACGAATACTATATTTTTTTACTTCTTTGAAAGTCCGTTAACAGTTTTATTATAAATTTGTATAGCCTACGGGTCATTTCAAAATTGTACACCATAACCACACTTTTATCGACAGAATAACTGTCGTGAAAAATGAGTAGCACCTGGCTTCTTTTACCATACTCCCCCCACTCTTATTATTCACGTTGGCGGGGAGGGGGTGTGGGGAGAAAACCATCCTAGACCCTCATGCGTCGACGATAGAGTTTTCTGGCCAGTAATAGCACGCAGGGCAAAGCGACCACATCGTCTCTCGTGGCTGCACTTTACAAGCAGTTTTGTCCAATTGTGTTCAAGTGGTGTAAAATTCTCAGTTTATTTTTTGTTAAAGAAATAACCATGGCTACTTGTCAAGCGCACGAGTTACGGGAAGTGACGAGCGAATTGCCGAATCTTTTACTGTTAACGACGTATGCGCTCAACAAATCTAACACGAAGCGACTCTGCGTAGGATTACATCACAGCGCTGGCTACTACCATAACGTTATCAAGCTAATCAACGGCAGTGCTTCGTGCAAAAATGTTACGCTTGATGAAGCTAGTTGGGATATATTGAAAGACCAATTTGACGCTATAACAGCTTATTTCGACAATTCTTATTCCTTCTATCATGAATTTGGACGTCCTACTAAAATTTACTTGACGAATCACGATCTAACATTCACAACCTCGTACGGGACTAAATCCATCATGATCGACGAGAGACCACACTCCAGCGATAACCACGAGTCTTTAGAGGAAGAAGATCGGACAAACGAGCAGCCTCTCTGCAAGAAAAGAAAAAATTTCAACAACCCTCCAGGCATCGTTATGCAGCAGTCAACGTTCGAAGGGTTTCGAGCACAAAGCGCACTCGTCGACCTTCAGCTTAACATTTTAAAAGAGCGAGTCGGTATATATATATATATATATATATATATATATATATATATATATATATATATATTTAAAACAATTTTGTGCTATGAATTTGAAATAAATAACATTTTTCTCAGAGTATAAATGTTAAATATTAGATGGACCCTTACGTAAATGAACGTGAAGGTATAGTTTTATAAATATCTTTATATACTAATTTTTCATTACATCTAGCATGTCTGGAATATAAGAATTTTCCAGATTGAGGATGCCAGAGCACATATCCAGTAGCTGATTGTCCTACCATTACAGCTTTAATTGTTCTTTCTGAGAATTTAGATTCAGTTATTGGAATTTTTGCGTAAACTATACATCCAAATCTTCTAATTTTATCTAAGAGAGTTTTACTTTTAGGCGTTATTATGTTAATTAGCATTTCAAACTTTAACGACTTATGCGGGGTTCTATTATATATGAACCGCTGCATCTACTGCTAGCGTCCACATGCTTTTCGGTAGTCCAGAATCAAACATTAAAGCTCTTATTTTTATTTGTAATGTCTTACTAAATCTCTCGGCCGTGCCGTTGAGTTCAGGTGTGTGTGGAGGTGCTAAATTGCTTTCTATATATTCTTTTTGCATAACTTCTAAAAATTTTCTTCTTGTGAATTCGGTGCCATTATCTGCTCTAATATAACACACCTTTTCATCTTTCCCTAATAGATTTCTAGTTGTTATTGAGAATTCTTCTAGACAGTCTTCGGTTTCATCTTTGTGTGTCATTGGGTAGGCTCTTGCGTATTTTGTGTGATCATCTATAAATACCACTATAAATTTATTTCCTCCTGGTAATGAGCTTGGTTTTATGGGGCCCATTGTATCTGTGTGAATAATTTTTATGGATCTTGTTGCACTAGTTCTATCTTCAGAAAAAGGTAATTTTTCCATTTTTGCCATTATGCATACTTCACAATCTAGTATAGATTTACAAAATTTTATTCCTTTTAATTTTTCCTCTAACTTCTGCATTTGTTGAAGATAACCTAGAGATGTATGTCCTAATTTTATATGCCATAACATTCTTTCGTGTATATTGCCTATTTTATTATCCTCTAATTTTTCTTTATGTTTTAGAATTTCCAGAGATTCTTCTAAGTTCATTTTATCTAAATTGTGTATTTTTCTTTTCAGTTTATTTTCATCAAAGTCATAATGGTTTAATGTTTGAGAACTTGTCGTATGTTGAATTTTTTGTACGGGTTTTTCCAATTTCTCCCTCCCAATCTCAGACGGAACTTCTGTGATTTTTGTCTGAGACTGTTGTAAAAACTCGTCTGAAGAAACTATTCTGGCTGTGCATGAGTATTTACCATATCCCTGACTATTGTTTGACGAATTTTCTATCTGGTTTTCAGCTTCAAATGATATTACCCAGTTAGATTTAATGTATTTGCCTGTTAAATACTCTAATCCTGTTTTTTTATCGAAAGTATTTAGTGTTTCATCGTCTAAATATATTCCGAAACCTACATCTGCGAATCATCTAAGTGATATTAAATTATCTGCAATATCTTCTGCTGATATCACGTTTGTTAATATAATTATTTTATCTTTATTTATGTTAGAACGGAGTATTAGATTTCCCTTACCATCTATTTCTATGTTCGCTTTTTCATTTTTATTTGCACTTCTAATTACTTATCCTGAGCATCTTTTAAAATCTTTTAATACTATTCCTTTATGAACTATGTGGTCTCCCATATAACACCCAATCTATATCTTATATTGCTACAATGTTGTTTTGAAAGATTCGCCAGATTCGCCAATATTACATACAGCTTATCTAAGCTTGATCCAACCTGCAGACAACATTGCCACGCACCATATTTCCGCTTTTACATTGCTTTTTCATTGCATAGTTTTTCACAGTCTATTTTTACGATATGCATAGAGTATTGTAGCAACGTTGAGACCAAGTTGTGAAATCTTTCACCAATGTTCAAGGAAAGTAAACAAAATATTTTTTATTTATAAGGTTTTGTGAATTATGTTTTCACATTGCAGCAATATTGCAAGAGCATTTCATTTCCTGCCTGCAATATATAAAATTTTATTAATGCAATACCATCTTGAAGCAATATTTATTCAATATCATATAACCATTAATAAATATTTGTCATATATCGGCCCAAGTTTTTCATATTTATACAAATTTATTAATTAGTTTCTTACATGGTAGCAATATTGAAAGAGCGTTGTAATTCTAACCTACATCATTCACGAAATATAACCTGAAATTTTTTTGGTATTTTTTTAAAATTGAATATATTTGATACAATCTTGAAGCAATATTTATTCAGTATTAAGATATCATTCATAAACTTTTGACAAATATTATACAAGCTGCGTAGTCTAATAAAGAAATTTTGTCTTTTTGACAGTCGTTCGATATTTAAATTACAAGTTTTATTTTAAATAATGTATATACACGAATACAAGAATAATATAATTCAAGAAAAATAAATTGGTCTTCGATAATTCTTGTAGCAGGTTGAAATTCAAGGTGCAACTTTAAAGAATTTTTACACAGAAATAAAAATATATATCGAAATTCTATTGTAAGCTCTTTATTATAAATATATTAAAGAAGTCTCAAATTTTCTTTTGTTTTTCTATCGTGGAAAATGACTGTACTCTAGTCAATTTTATCCAATGCTCTTTTTGAGAAGGTACTCCACTGTAGCGCCTCTAGAGGACGCAGAACCGCGCTTTCATGCAAGTCTATATTCGTTGTTATTAGAAGTGAATAGATTTTGCTATGATAAAATGAATTATAACGATACTTTGAGTAACGATCTCGATAATGTCAAATTATTTGAAGGCTTCTGACTTTGTGACTTACTCAATATCAGGCCATAGTAAGAAGATTCAACGGCCCGAGAATCGTCGCTGTAAATTCCTAGAAGCAGCTGAGGAGTTCTTGCCGATGTTGATAGTGCAACTTGCATCTCGCGTTCGTTTCTTGTAGAAGTCGACCGAAAATATGCAAAATTACTACTTAGGCTGCATTAACAGGCTCAAGGAAGTCAGAGATTCATCATTGTCGCCTGAAAACTGAAACAAGAATACACAAAGTACATATTCTATAATGTTAAGGTTATAGTTTAAGATTAGTTAAATTATCCATATATTTGTAATAAAAAAAGAGTATAAAATTTGTTACTTATCTAAAAGCATAAAGTGAGAGAAGCATGGGAAGTGTCGGTTGGTTTGCATGTGAAAACGATGAGCTGGTTTTTCTCGATGGCAATGGGGAGACCTAGGGATTGAAAATATTTAACGATATTGTTAAGACTATTTTGGAGAATAGAGAGGCAAAAATAGAGATTAGGGGAGGAGACATAGAGAGTGACGTCGTCGGCAAGGCAGAGATATTGACAGTTGGGGTCGATGTGTTCGGGGAGTTTATGTGTTTTGATGTTGTAGCCTGTGGGGCTGCAGCAGCAGCCCTGGGGAATACCTTGGAGCATCTCGAAGGGGCCCTGGGTCTCACCCCCAATGTTGAAGTAAGTGGTTCTAGAAGACATTACGTTATGAAAGAATTTGCATATTTGCCAAGGAAGGCCTCAATCGCAAAGAATATGAACGAGTATGCAAGGGTCGACTCCGTCGAAGGCGCTCTTGATGTCGAGGAAAAGAGCTACATTATAAGCATTTTTGGCGAAACTGGAATAGATAGAGCAGGTAAAGATAGAAAGGTTGTTGGAGCAGGATCTGTGCTTGCGAAAGCCAAACTGGAAGCGGGGAAGGATTAGGTACCTCTCCAGCCACCAGTTGAGCCTTCAAAGGATCCATTTTTTAAAGACTTTAAGGAGGGATTGAGCTAAAGAAATGGGACGAAATTTGCCAGTGTTACCTTCAGGGATAAAAAAACTATGAATTCTTTCCACGAGGGGGGAAATTCGCCCCTCATGAAAAGTTCGTTGAAGAGAGAGAGAAGAGAGTCAAGAATATGCTCGGGGAGGTGGGAGATAAGGAGGTTATCGATCTTGTCCAGGCCAGGAGCCGAGTTACGCTTGACCAGACATTTATTGATGGAAATTTGGAGTTCTGAATAGGAGAAGGGTTGGCAGAAGAGGCTTGAGGTGATTGAGGAGGGGGTGAAGACTGAAGGAAAATTATGATAGAAGCAAGAGGGAGGACAAATGGAGGGAATTAAGTCTTTCTGCTTCTCGTTATTCGCGATGTTGTTGCGAGGTTCAGAGGGGCCAAGGTTATGATGTCTGAACGCATTAATCAGACTCCAGAAGTATTTAGGGTTAGAGTGAGGAGTATGGGAGGCACAAGTATCGTGATAGGATTGTTTTTTGACTTTATAAGAGGTGGCTTTAGCGTGGTCCGCAGCGGATAAAAGTTCTGAGTACAGATTAGGGTTGCGGCGAAAGTGTCGGTGGGGTGAAACGAAAGCAAGGTCAATGCAGGAAGGGTTGAGATAGGTAGGAGAACCACTTTTAATGGTTATGAGGTTACGGTCAGTGAAAGAGGACAAAAGATGCTCCCCCAGGCTGCAAGTATACCTGCTGCCCCAGGCAACGTTGTGGCAGTTGAAATCACCAGGAAGAAAGATAGTGTTGTAGGACTCTTCCTTATAAATATATAAGAGATGGAAGTGAGGAAGTTATGAAGATAAGAGTAGTCAAAGGGTGAGGGTGAGGGTGAGGGTGAGGGTGTAGGTCTGTATATCGATACGACAAAGAGCTCTCCTTTGGCAGTGTGGATAGAGATAGCGTTAGACTCAAAGTTATTGAAGGAGTTGTAGGTATTAACAGAGTTGAAGGGGATGGTGTTACGAATGCAAATGGCTCTACCACCTTCTCTGCCCGCATGTTGTGAGCAATAACGAAACCTTTAAGTGATGCAGATCCACCAGGGTTAAGCCACTTTTCGCAGAGAAGAATAACATCGAAATTCTTAAAAATGTCCTGTAGTTGAGATTTGCGTTGCCTAAATGATAAGCAATTCCATTGTAGAAAGCGAAGGTTTTTAGGCTGGAAATAATATATAATAATATATATATTTAAAACAATTTTGTGCTATGAATTTGAAATAAATAACATTTTTCTCAGAGTATAAATGTTAAATATTAGATGGACCCTTACCTAAATGAACGTGAAAAGTGGATATATAAAAGATCTTATTTTACTTTCCTTAAGTTCTCCGGCTTGAAACGTCACTGCAATTCCACACCTATGATGTCAACTGGCTTGAATGACCCCTCAGAGGTATGCCTCCTCCGAGTAAAAAGTCGATCGGTATAAAAACTGCCAACGTAAAACTGTCGCCCTCTTCGAAAGTTTCAAAAACTTCACTTTAAATATCTCTCTGCGCTAATTCATTAAAGTTATACTACTAGAATACTGATCGGAATACGAGAGACGATAAAATAGATTAAATTTTTTAATGTAAATATGATTTCGAAAAAGAAAGCAATACCTATTATTAGAATGAATTTGAAATAAATTATAATAAACAGTGAATAGGAGAGGCTTGGATTCCGCCTTCACGCTCTCAGCAGAGCGGCAAAGACGGAGGAAGGAAGAGACAAAAGAAAGAGGTTAGAATGCGACTACTCAGCTCGAAGCCTAAACGCGGAATTCCGTCGTACACCCTCGTAGCTACCACTCCCGTATATCATCTCGTCGTAATACCTCGTTCTGGGGCCTTATTCCCTAAGCGTGTCGCACGCGACACAGCAGATCGTGGCACACACAAGTGTCTCGATTCAGCGTCGATGATGCGCATGCGCGGACTGATGTTTTTAATTTAGCTGATATGTTTTAATGGCATCCATCAAGTGAGATATATGTCGAATAAAATACGGGCGCACGCAAAGCGAGCGGTCGTGCCTTTATGTGCTCTCTCAGTATTTATTTTTTACCAGTGAAATACGTGCCTCCGAGTGTCCGTGTATCCGTTCTCTCTTCCGTATCTTCTTCCTTTTCATTTCTGTATCTTTTCTTTTATTTACTCTTCTTTTTAGCTTTAATAATTTATCCTGCCCCCTCCGTCTAACCTCATAGAAGCGACGGGGGGCCCCCGGCCCTCTTTCTCGCCAATTACTCCTGCCACTTTGCTCATGTCAAACACTTTTGTTGCCTCTAACTCCTCTTTTAACTTCACTATGACCCACCAAACCCAGCCTTTTCAAAACTCTTCTCTTTATCCTCAATTCTACGTAAACCAGCTTGCTTCAGACAACGAGAAAGCTGCCTCTAAAGCTCTCCTTCTCTACGATCAGCAACAGCTCTCTGATTTTACTAATGTTTCATCCCAACTACATGGATTACACTCTGACCTCCCTGAAAAGGCCTAGAGACTTTGCCGCTGCTGCCGACTCCTCTCCTGAAGCAGAACTCCCTTTCCAAGGATTTCACCCTTCTAAAAAAGGGTCATACGCCCCTCAACAAGCTCCTGTCAACTCTTCTTTATCACCTTCTACATCGACAATTCTCTCCTCCGCTTCTCTCATCACGGCCGACACCAACACCTCCTCTGGCTCTCCGCCCTCTAGCTGCAACGGCACCACCACCTCTACCGGAAAAGAGATAACGTGTCACAGCAACAACAACAGCAGAGCAACACCACCTCCCCGACCAACGTTTCCCTTTCCTCTCCTCATAATCACGGCCCCTTCTTAGTCTTCGCCGAACCAATCGATCCAAAACTGGTTCAACGCCATCTGCACCCCACTACAGTCGGCAGACTAGTAGCTGCATCATATAAAGGTAACATAGCTTCCATCTCTGCCTCGGGCTCCCATAAAATTTCAATTATCCTTGAGGACCGTTAAACAGCCAACCATCTCCTCTCGGACCAATCCTTTTCTATACATAACCTTCGCTTTTCAGCTCCTGCTCACCGCCTCAATAGACAGACCATCATCAGAGACGTTCCCCTTGAACTCTCTAATGAGGCCATACTGGGAGAACTCTCTTCCGTATCCAACATCCACATCTCCAAAGCCGAAAGGCTCAACCGCAGGACCACCACCCCTAACTCCGCCTCTCAGCTTACTCCTTCCAAAACTGTTCGCCTCACCTTCGATGGTCAACATCTTCCTGATTATGTCCACCTCTTTTATGTTAGATACCCTGTTCACGTTTATGTTCCCCCAGTTAAGATGTGCTTTAATTGTTTTAGGTATGGTCACCTCAAGGACCAATGCAGGAGTAAGTCTGTATGCGAAAGGTGCGGCTAACTCGCGCACCCTCCTGAAAAAACCTATCCCTGTTCTGACACACAGCCCATCTGCGTTAACTGCAATCTACACCATCTCCCCAAGAACAAGTCCTGCCCCGCATGGAAATTCCAGCATGCGCTGCGCACCCACGCAGCTTGTCATAACCTCTCTCTTGCTGAGGCCCTTCCTCACGTCATGCAGTCTAATCCTCCTCAACACAACTCTCGCTCTTATCCCAACTTTAAACGATCTAGCCATATTCCTTCTCTCATGTCTACTTCTCCTTTTAACGCCTTCAGCCCTTTCCCACCCCCATCTCCAAGACCCTTCTCTCCCCTTTCGCCTACAATCTCCCCCACTGACTCCTCGCCTCGCCATTCCCACGCCTCTGTTGCACGTCCATTCAGACTCTCTCTTAACGCTGCCTCCTCGCAGCAAAACCTCGGCGCTAAGCCCAAACTTACGCCTTCTCAGTCATCTAACCCCAAATCCCTCTCTCAACCACCTGCGCTCTCTCCTCGTCCCCAACCCAGCAGCCCTCCCACACCCCTACACTACCGATTAGGCGATGCCAGCCACTCTCTGACACAGAGTGGTCACCCCCCAGCCCCCTCTCCCCCTCTTTTGTCACCACACTCTCTCAACTCCACCTCCTCAACTGCCTCTTCAATCGACTTTGACGAAAACTCCGTTGTCAGCTTCCTTCTTAATCTTATATTCCAATCTCTCTTTCCCTTCATCCTTTCCTCTGGTCGCTACGACACTGCCGCTCAAAAATCTGCCTAACAATGGCCCCACCTCAACAGCCTAAAACCCTTCGCTTTCTACAATGTAATTGCTTATCATTTAGGCATTTATGATTTGCAACGCAAATCTCAACTACAGGAAATTTTTAAGAATTTCGATGTTATTCTTCTCTGCGAAACGTGGCTTAACCCTGGTGGATCTGCATCACTTAAAGGTTTCGTTATTGCTCACAACATGCGGGCAGAGAAGGTGGTAGAGCCATTTGCATTCGTAACACCATCCCCTTCAACTCTGTTAATACCTACAACTCCTTCAATAACTTTGAGTCTAACGCTATCTCTATCCACACTGCCAAAGGAGAGCTCCTTGTCGTATCGATATACAGACCTACACCCTCACCCTCACCCTCACCCTCACCCTTTGACTACTCTTATCTTCATAACTTCCTCACTTCCATCTCTTATATATTTATAAGGAAGAGTCCTACAACACTATCTTTCTTCCTGGTGATTTCAACTGCCACAACGTTGCCTGGGGCAGCAGGTATACTTGCAGCCTGGGGGAGCATCTTTTGTCCTCTTTCACTGACCGTAACCTCATAACCATTAAAAGTGGTTCTCCTACCTATCTCAACCCTTCCTGCATTGACCTTGCTTTCGTTTCACCCCACCGACACTTTCGCCGCAACCCTAATCTGTACTCAGAACTTTTATCCGCTGCGGACCACGCTAAAGCCACCTCTTATAAAGTCAAAAAACAATCCTATCACGATACTTGTGCCTCCCATACTCCTCACTCTAACCCTAAATACTTCTGGAGTCTGATTAATGCGTTCAGACATCATAACCTTGGCCCCTCTGAACCTCGCAACAACATCGCGAATAACGAGAAGCAGAAAGACTTAATTCCCTCCATTTGTCCTCCCTCTTGCTTCTATCATAATTTTCCTTCAGTCTTCACCCCCTCCTCAATCACCTCAAGCCTCTTCTGCCAACCCTTCTCCTATTCAGAACTCCAAATTTCCATCAATAAATGTCTGGTCAAGCGTAACTCGGCTCCTGGCCTGGACAAGATCGATAACCTCCTTATCTCCCACCTCCCCGAGCATATTCTTGACTCTCTTCTCTCTCTCTTCAACGAACTTTTCATGAGGGGCGAATTTCCCCCCTCGTGGAAAGAATTCATAGTTTTTTTATCCCTGAAGGTAACACTGGCAAATTTCGTCCCATTTCTTTAGCTCAATCCCTCCTTAAAGTCTTTAAAAAATGGATCCTTTGAAGGCTCAACTGGTGGCTGGAGAGGTACCTAATCCTTCCCCGCTTCCAGTTTGGCTTTCGCAAGCACAGATCCTGCTCCAACAACCTTTCTATCTTTACCTGCTCTATCTATTCCAGTTTCGCCAAAAATGCTTATAATGTAGCTCTTTTCCTCGACATCAAGAGCGCCTTCGACGGAGTCGACCCTTGCATACTCGTTCATATTCTTTGCGATTGAGGCCTTCCTTGGCAAATATGCAAATTCTTTCATAACGTAATGTCTTCTAGAACCACTTACTTCAACATTGGGGGTGAGACCCAGGGCCCCTTCGAGATGCTCCAAGGTATTCCCCAGGGCTGCTGCTGCAGCCCCACAGGCTACAACATCAAAACACATAAACTCCCCGAACACATCGACCCCAACTGTCAATATCTCTGCCTTGCCGACGACGTCACTCTCTATGTCTCCTCCCCTAATCTCTATTTTTGCCTCTCTATTCTCCAAAATAGTCTTAACAATATCGTTAAATATTTTCAATCCCTAGGTCTCCCCATTGCCATCGAGAAAAACCAGCTCATCGTTTTCACATGCAAACCAACCGACACTTCCCATGCTTCTCTCACTTTATGCTTTTAGATAAGTAACAAATTTTATACTCTTTTTTTATTACAAATATATGGATAATTTAACTAATCTTAAACTATAACCTTAACATTATAGAATATGTACTTTGTGTATTCTTGTTTCAGTTTTCAGGCGACAATGATGAATCTCTGAGTTCCTTGAGCCTGTTAATGCAGCCTAAGTAGTAATTTTGCATATTTTCGGTCGACTTCTACAAGAAACGAACGCGAGATGCAAGTTGCACTATCAACATCGGCAAGAACTCCTCAGCTGCTTCTAGGAATTTACAGCGACGATTCTCGGGCCGTTGAATCTTCTTACTATGGCCTGATATTGAGTAAGTCACAAAGTCAGAAGCCTTCAAATAATTTGACATTATCGAGATCGTTACTCAAAGTATCGTTATAATTCATTTTATCATAGCAAAATCTATTCACTTCTAATAACAACGAATATAGACTTGCATGAAAGCGCGGTTCTGCGTCCTCTAGAGGCGCTACAGTGGAGTACCTTCTCAAAAAGAGCATTGGATAAAATTGACTAGAGTACAGTCATTTTCCACGATAGAAAAACAAAAGAAAATTTGAGACTTCTTTAATATATTTATAATAAAGAGCTTACAATAGAATTTCGATATATATTTTTATTTCTGTGTAAAAATTCTTTAAAGTTGCACCTTGAATTTCAACCTGCTACAAGAATTATCGAAGACCAATTTATTTTTCTTGAATTATATTATTCTTGTATTCGTGTATATACATTATTTAAAATAAAACTTGTAATTTAAATATCGAACGACTGTCAAAAAGACAAAATTTCTTTATTAGACTACGCAGCTTGTATAATATTTGTCAAAAGTTTATGAATGATATCTTAATACTGAATAAATATTGCTTCAAGATTGTATCAAATATATTCAATTTTAAAAAAATACCAAAAAAATTTCAGGTTATATTTCGTGAATGATGTAGGTTAGAATTACAACGCTCTTTCAATATTGCTACCATGTAAGAAACTAATTAATAAATTTGTATAAATATGAAAAACTTGGGCCGATATATGACAAATATTTATTAATGGTTATATGATATTGAATAAATATTGCTTCAAGATGGTATTGCATTAATAAAATTTTATATATTGCAGGCAGGAAATGAAATGCTCTTGCAATATTGCTGCAATGTGAAAACATAATTCACAAAACCTTATAAATAAAAAATATTTTGTTTACTTTCCTTGAACATTGGTGAAAGATTTCACAACTTGGTCTCAACGTTGCTACAATACTCTATGCATATCGTAAAAATAGACTGTGAAAAACTATGCAATGAAAAAGCAATGTAAAAGCGGAAATATGGTGCGTGGCAATGTTGTCTGCAGGTTGGATCAAGCTTAGATAAGCTGTATATAATATTGGCGAATCTGGCGAATCTTTCAAAACAACATTGTAGCAATATAAGATATAGATTGGGTGTTATATGGGAGACCACATAGTTCATAAAGGAATAGTATTAAAAGATTTTAAAAGATGCTCAGGATAAGTAATTAGAAGTGCAAATAAAAATGAAAAAGCGAACATAGAAATAGATGGTAAGGGAAATCTAATACTCCGTTCTAACATAAATAAAGATAAAATAATTATATTAACAAACGTGATATCAGCAGAAGATATTGCAGATAATTTAATATCACTTAGATGATTCGCAGATGTAGGTTTCGGAATATATTTAGACGATGAAACACTAAATACTTTCGATAAAAAAACAGGATTAGAGTATTTAACAGGCAAATACATTAAATCTAACTGGGTAATATCATTTGAAGCTGAAAACCAGATAGAAAATTCGTCAAACAATAGTCAGGGATATGGTAAATACTCATGCACAGCCAGAATAGTTTCTTCAGACGAGTTTTTACAACAGTCTCAGACAAAAATCACAGAAGTTCCGTCTGAGATTGGGAGGGAGAAATTGGAAAAACCCGTACAAAAAATTCAACATACGACAAGTTCTCAAACATTAAACCATTATGACTTTGATGAAAATAAACTGAAAAGAAAAATACACAATTTAGATAAAATGAACTTAGAAGAATCTCTGGAAATTCTAAAACATAAAGAAAAATTAGAGGATAATAAAATAGGCAATATACACGAAAGAATGTTATGGCATATAAAATTAGGACATACATCTCTAGGTTATCTTCAACAAATGCAGAAGTTAGAGGAAAAATTAAAAGGAATAAAATTTTGTAAATCTATACTAGATTGTGAAGTATGCATAATGGCAAAAATGGAAAAATTACCTTTTTCTGAAGATAGAACTAGTGCAACAAGATCCATAAAAATTATTCACACAGATACAATGGGCCCCATAAAACCAAGCTCATTACCAGGAGGAAATAAATTTATAGTGGTATTTATAGATGATCACACAAAATACGCAAGAGCCTACCCAATGACACACAAAGATGAAACCGAAGACTGTCTAGAAGAATTCTCAATAACAACTAGAAATCTATTAGGGAAAGATGAAAAGGTGTGTTATATTAGAGCAGATAATGGCACCGAATTCACAAGAGGAAAATTTTTAGAAGTTATGCAAAAAGAATATATAGAAAGCAATTTAGCACCTCCACACACACCTGAACTCAACGGCATGGCCGAGAGATTTAGTAAGACATTACAAATAAAAATAAGAGCTTTAATGTTTGATTCTGGACTACCGAAAAGCATGTGGACGCTAGCAGTAGATGCAGCGGTTCATATATATAATAGAACCCCGCATAAGTCGTTAAAGTTTGAAATGCTAATTAACATAATAACGCCTAAAAGTAAAACTCTCTTAGATAAAATTAGAAGATTTGGATGTATAGTTTACGCAAAAATTCCAATAACTGAATCTAAATTCTCAGAAAGAACAATTAAAGCTGTAATGGTAGGACAATCAGCTACTGGATATGTGCTCTGGCATCCTCAATCTGGAAAATTCTTATATTCCAGACATGCTAGATGTAATGAAAAATTAGTATATAAAGATGTTTATAAAACTATACCTGAAGAAATCGAGGGATTAGAAGAGAAAGAGAATCTTGAAGAAACAGAAAATGAAAACTGGTTATTGAATTTAGACGAACATAAAAACCAAATAGATGAAATTCAAAATGAAAAACAAACAGATGAAATTGAAAAAGAAAAAGAAATAGATGAAATTTAAAGTGAAAAACAGATAAATACTGTTACTGACTCAATAAAAGAAAAACAGACAACAAACAACAGAAAACCTAGAAGCAAAAAGACAAAAACAATCCAAAAGAAATGCAAAAACAACAGAGAATAGAGAAAAATACACAGCAGCTAAAACAACATAAAGCGTTAGATTGTTAGAAGGCACAAGTTCTATACATGTAAACCTAAATCAACCATCAGGCCATAAAAATAAAAATAAGAGTGAAATAAACAATTATATAGAAGACGATACAAAACATGCATTCATAGCAAATATCAACAAAGACCCTACGACATATCGAGAAGCAATAGAGTCAAAAGTTAAATCAAAGTGGTTAGAAGAAATTAATGAGGAATTGAAGTCAATGGAAGAAAACAAAGTATGTACAATTGTTGACAGACCAAATACAACAAATAAAGGCAAAAAGGCACACATTATAGATTCAAAATGGGTAATTAAAAAGAAAATAGATGAAAAAGGTGTAACTGTCCACAAAGGCAGATTAGTGATTAGAGATTTCAAAGACAAAAATGAATATGAATTAAAAGAAACATATGCACCAGTGTCTAGATTGTCAATGATTAGAACTGCATTTGCAATAATAAACAAATTCGATCTAGACGTATACCAAATGGATGTTAAAACAGCATTCCTGAACGGAACATTGGAAGAAGAAATTTACATGGAAATACCCAATGGTTTAGAATGCGACGCTGAAACAAAAGGGACAAAGGTATGCCAATTGCTGAAATCATTATATGGTTTGAGAATAAGTTCTAAAAGATGGAATAAAAGATTCTCCGAAGAAGCAATAAAATTCGGACTAGAAAAAGAGAGAAATAAATCTTGTCTGTTCACATGGAGAAAAGATAGAAAATTATCATTACTAGTTTTATACGTAGATGATATGCTGGCTGCGAGCAATGATAAAATTAAATTAGAAGTAATCAAATCTAAACTAAGCATGGTGTTCAAGATGAAAATTCTTGGCAAACCAGAATATTTCCTAGGAATGAAAGTAACTAGAGATAGACAAAATAAAATATTGACTCTAAAGCAAACTGATTACATAGTGAAAATTTTAGAAAGACATGTCAGAATGCAAAGCTCAAAGAACTCCCATAGTTACTAGACAGATCAAAAATAGAGAAATTAGAAACATCGAAGAGTCAAGTGAATTAGAAGCATCTAAGACAAAATGTAAAGCTCCCTATAGAGAAGCAATTGGAAGTTTGTTGTATCTGGCCGGAGCCACAAGACCAGACATTGCCTTTGCAGTAAATTATTTATCTAGACGACAATTAGATGCCACCGAAGATGACTAGAAAGATGTAAAAAGAATTTTTAGATATTTTAGACGAACAACAGACCTTGGCCTGTCATACAAAGCAAACGGAGAAAATTTAGAAGCAATGACAGACGCAAGCTTTAGAGATGGGTTTGATTCATCGTCAACCGGTGGATATGTAATAAAATTGTTTGGGGATCCTATTATGTGGAGAGCCACAAACAAACTTATGTCTCACTCTCCATCTGACAGGCTGAATATCTCGCTATGAGCGAGGCCTGTCAGGAATTAGTGTCATTAAATAAAGCCATTCGAGACATACTAAATAAAACAATGTATCCAGGGACTATCTGGTGCGATAATAAATCAGCAGGAGACTGTACACAAATAGATGGTAGCTATAAACTCAAGAACTTCGATGACAATTTAGAAACAATTAGAAGAAATCTAGAACTTAGAGAAAGAACTGGAAGTAAAAGTCATATGGCTGCAATTCATGGGGATTATATGAAATCATGTATCTTAGAAGGTAACGTAATAGTTAGATGGATCTCAACTAAAGAAAATGAAGCGGATATAATGACTAAACCTCTTCCCTTAGACACGCACCAATACCTAAGAAACAAAATTATGAATGTAGAATTAAATTAATTTAGGAGAATACAATTAGAACACGTCACACAAACACATAAAATATAATAATGATACATTATTATATTAGATGCTTATCAAAATTTTATTTATTTTCAGAACATAAAGAAGACAAGACAAACCAGAAGAATCAACTTAGAAGTTTATTTTATAATAATATTTTTGTACGAAAATGGACAAAGAAAATTAGAAGTCCATTCTTATAATATTCTTTTATATTCTATAATAATAAATAAAGAAATTAGATGGAAATTAATATGAGTTAGATTATTTAAAAATAATAGAAATGTGCGTACAGTTGAAGGGAGGGAGTGTCAGAAATATACATACATACGTACATATATATATATATATATATATATATATATATATATATATATATATATATATATACACATGCACGCACGGCATCAGACGTATAATATAAGAAAAGACGGACGCAACTATACAGCTCCAAAGATAATGAAATCGCATCCGCGGATACTAAAGTAATCTACATTGACAACATAGCGTTATTATCCATACAGCGCAGTTTTGAGTTTTTCTCTTCATCGTGATCGGGAGGCGTACACCCAGTAAATTTACGGAATTGACCCGTCATGACCCGCTTACATACATGGGCTTAGATGGGCGTTACTGACCGACATAACGTAAATTGACTTAGGTGTACACCAGCCTCTGAAGAAAGCTCAACTCGCCGCACCGACTCAGCGGCTCGGCCATCTTTTCCTATCCACGTTCGAGGTGATCTCTTGTAGGCCAAGTAGAAACGCAGTCCGGTATACCAGAAAAGCAAAATCGGTGCTCTTGACCGCGAAGTTGCAAGATTTTGTTCTGTGATTAGACTAATAGAAAAATAATAATATCGGAGCCAAAGACAAAAAAATCAAAAACGGTTGATGCTGAACCAGAGAAGGTTTACGAGTATAATCCAGATTGGGAGAAGCAAACATGGGCTAAAGGTAAGCATAATTCTTTTGTCTTAACGTGAACTTTCAGTTTGTGTTTTCGAATTTCTGCAAGATTATCTCGGAATTTATATTATTAATTTATGCAGAGTAAAAAATGAGGTTAGGTAGTTTTCCGCTAAAAAACATGTTCTAATTGCAACAAAACTATGCAATTTCTGTAGGCGGCTTACCCAAGTAACATGCAATAAAGATTCGATTTCAGCCTAAATTTTTTGTCGGTAAAATTTTACAGATTCGCTCGTTATACCACTAAGTATCAACTAAATATTAGTGAAGGTTTTTGCCTGAAAAAAGACTGCAGAATAATGCAAGCGGTCGTCGCCTATACAGTGCGTTTCATAACTTTAAGACCACACACATTTTGGGCTAAATCAGTGTAATTTAATATTGTATTGATACATCAACTTTATAATCTTGAAAATAATCAAATTTCTCAATATTTTACGCTATTTAGACAATTTAAAAATTTTTCGTAGTATTAAAATAACGAAATATCGTATTTTAGGCTGTTTCATAACAATAAGACCGCTATTAAGTTTTTTTAATTTATTGCTGTGCTCACAATATATATATATATATATATATATATATATATATATATATATATATATATATATATATATATATATATATATGGGTGGTTCTCTGACTGTTTTAACTAGTTTTAACTAGTTTTAACTAGTTTTAACTATTTTAACTATGATTAAAATCATAGTTTTAACTAGTATTAACTAGTTTTAACTAGTTTTAACTATGATTTTAATCATTTTTAGCATGAATTGATGATTATCTTAATTTTTAGACTAAGATACAGGCTCCCCTCCATTCTGGGACCTATACTGGGACTTTTGCACTATAATAAGGTATCTCCATGAATTTTTTGGTGGTCGAGGCTTTGATCGAACTCTTAGAATCAGCATTTTAAGGTTTAATTGGCATATAAGAGAGTTATAACATATATATATGACTTTGCAAGTATTTTTAATGCAAACTACAGAAAATTTTACAAAAAAAAGTATGTATATATTTTTTGTGAAAAATGCTTCCCTGAGGAGTTATAAATTAATTTGTATGGCCAAAAAATGCAAAAAATGCTTAGATGGCCAAGTTTGACCCTCTGTAACTCGGAAAATAATGATGGAAAAAATCTGAAAAAAATCAGGGATACTCATACATACTATAGGAACATAAAAAAAATATTTTTGGAAAATCCATTTTTTTTCGCGCACGATTTGTCAGAGAACCACCCATATATATATATCACTACTTGTAAGCGCTGATGTATTATTTTTATTTCAATTTAACAATTACCGACAGTACCACTCAGTAGGTAAATGCTTGGATGGTAACTATAGTCATAAATATAAACTGAAACGCAGGGAATGAGTGTGACAGAAAATGCAGGGAATGAGTGTGACAGAAACATGCAAGCATTTGTAGGCCTCTCCGGCACGAGATGGCTCGCTCGAGGTAAAGCAGTTAATGTAGTCGAAAATAACTATTTTGAGGTCAAAACGCATTTTACCATGGTAGCGTATACGAAAGATCCCAAAAAGAAATGCGCTACGGCGAGAATGTTAAGTGAATTTTTAAACGACGATAGAACATTGTTATATTTGAAGATTGTTACCCCGATCCTGACTGAACTCAATGATGTCAACTTGGCGTTCCAGAAAGACTCTGTGGACGCAGGTTCTGCGTATGACAATTTAGCCAATTTAATTTTTTTGGTGGCAAAAAAAATTGTGAATCCACATTTGTTACCTTTACCTCCCGACTCCGAAGAACTGCCTCAAGTCTTGGAAAACACAAACGCTTTTCGCAGCCCAGATCAGTCGGATTTCGGTATTGGTTACAAATTAGCACTGCTCGATTTAAAGGATAAAGTATCGAAAGAAATGATAATTGAAGTCGAACAACGAGCATTTAATTATTGCAAAAAAACTCTGCATCGAGTTATCGAGGCGTTTACCTGATAATCTGAAATATTTCCGAAAGCTTAAATCGCTCTCGCTTTGCGTCTGCTTGAGCCCTGCAATACGTTCAGATTTTTTAGATTTGCCATTTCTGGATGTCGTTGCAAAAAGAAGTGAACTTTCTATACTTGAAAATCAATACAACAGACTTCTGAGCGTCGATTGGCTGAGCATTCTGAGCAAAGAGAAAGTCAGTAATGTGCATACATTTTGGCCATAAGTGTATATTTTCAAGAATGCTGGAGGAAAATGTATTTTCCGCGAGCTAGCGCTGTTCGTGCTCAAATTATTGAGCGTGTCATCCAGCAATGCAGTGGTGGAGCGCGAGTTTACTATTATGAATAGCATTCGAAACAAATGCAGAAATAGAATGCTCATCCACTTCTGGATTCATTGAAGATTCTCAGATTGAAGGTACATTTTTATCCTCGCAAAATGTGCGGTCACAAGTTTAACCCGACCAAAAACCCAGATAAGTGCGAGAGTGAGAAAGCCGAAGATCTGGAGAACGAAGATCTCGCGACGAAGTATCACTACATATTGAATGAGTTCGATTGCCCATGCATTTGTATTGCAGAATAAATATGACGTAACCGTTTTTAAAAATAATTTAAATGCGTAGTATATAATAAAAGTATATATAAGTACATAGTGTATACAGTAAGAGAGAAACCATAACGCGACCTCAGTTTGAATTCCCGCTCAAAGCTTGAAAAAAGATTTTTCTTATTCTGTCGAAATTACGTACTTTTAGAGGTCAGGAATGGCCCAGGGTGGTTGGGTAGCTTCGACCCCTTACTCTGGGCCGTTTTTGACTTCAAGAAGTACGTAATTTCGACAGAATAAGGAAAAGCTTTTTGAAGTTTTCGGCGGAAATTTAAACAGGGATCGCATTATAATACCCTTCTACTCTATCGTGTAACCTAATGTGAACTCATTAATTCTAATGAAATATTTTATAACTTAAGTATTTTTGATTTGTATTTGTATAAGTGAGTTTCAATGTAACTTCGCTCAATTTATGTATAATTCTTTATAAAAATAAATATGCAAAATAAATAAAATATATAAAATCTGTAGATATATAAAATCAGAAAATGCATAATAAACTTGAATAATATAATGAGTTACCCAACATAATTTTTTCTTAAACGTCTGTAGGTTAAGTAAGTTTATGGGCCATAAAATTCCGTTTAATTATTTTAATACTGAATATCTATCATTATCAATCATTCAGGGCATATGGTTGTGAGATGTTTTGGTGAAATTATTTTCATACTTAAATATATCAAAACATATATTTTGATCGCGTTAAGTGGGTTTATGGAGTTTTGGTTGTATCATGTTTATATTCAAGTTTTTTAAAAACCAACCATTTTCTATATTTAAGTACGTAAAAACATAATGGTGAAGGAGTTATTGATTGGCGATTTTTGCGGCGATTTATGGCCCTTGTGCTGGCGATTTTGTGCGAATTATCGACGGCAGATGGCGAAACGCGCCCTAGCTGGTCTGGCAACGATGGCTCTAACTCGCGCTTCAGACTGCTGACCCGAAAGGACGCTTCGCCTGAATACCACATATACGTTCTGTAACTAGAAGTCTAGATAGAAATTAGAAGAGTATTTTGTATAATTAGAGGGTTCTATTCAATAATGAATATTCACAAAATATCCAGGTCTAACAATTTTCAAAATTAAAAAACTTCTCGAACATTTCTCCTTGTCCAATCGTACCGTGCGCCTCGCCTGGTGGCTAGGTGGCTAGGTGGCTAAGAATTTCCGGGAACGAAGAGGCCGATCTTCTTGCGAAGCAAGCCGCCAACGCTGGCATTACCCTCAACTTCCCCTACCATATTCGGACTTCTTCCCTCTTAGTCAATCGCTTTCCCAATCCGAATTTAACAATTACCTCAACTATTTCCGCACCAGTACTGGCTGCTTTTACTTTTCACACTACCGTCTTGACTCCCCAAAGCCTTGGTTTCACTCTCAGACCCTAGATCGCTCTTCCATTATCACCTTCTGCCGCATGCGTAGCAATCACTACAGCCTAGCACTTAGCCTCTTCAATAAAAACCTTGCAGCCTCCCCTGTATGTCCCTGCGGCGAAGATGACGAGGATCTGAATCACGTTTTCTGGGCCTGCCCACGCTTCATCCCTCTATACAAACCTCGCAATGATTTCATCGAAATTCTCCTTCGCTTTATATCTGACTGTGATCATTCCATCTAATCTCCGCTTGCTTGTCCTCTCCGCCCCTCCGGCCTGCTCTGCTTCCTTCTAACTCTTCTTAGACCCTACTTTTTCTGCCGCAGTAAGTTTCCCTCACAGGAAACTAGGGTTGTTCCCTAGCCTCTCCCTGCTGCCCTCCCCTCGGGTCCGGGGGGATACCCGGACCCGAGGGGAGGGTCTCGGAGACGCTCCTTTTTCTTTTTTCTGTTACAGGTTGCAGACTTCCCGGATCTCGGAGATTTTCACCTTTCAATTCTCCCGTATTTATTATACGCATGCGCAGCATGCTAACCGAAAGTTGATGGACATTGTAATGTAATAATACATCACGTGTTATTCGCCATTCATACGCGTAAATATTCAAATAAAATAATACGCATTTTATAATTTTAGAAAATATTCAAAAATTTATAAGCATTCGATTCTCGAACACACTTAGACACAAGATATTAATTTTTACAAACTGTGTCTGAAAGGCAAAGAAAACATACTCACTAAAAAAACAAAGAACCTCTGTTCTACGCGATATTGGGGGTCCGAGTTCAAGTGCTTTTCCGGGAAGAAAAGCGTGTTGCTTGCGCGACAACATGCGGCTGGAAGTAGCCTCATACAAAAAAGGGACCGGAGTAGGAGAGGAGCTCAATCGTACTACAACGAATTTGTAGACCACGAGTAAAGTCAGTCAGGGTCTAGGCGTGCTAAAGGACACACGGGTTTTCTCGCGATATTCATCTATTTTATTCTCCTCATTATTTCTCGTTTCAAACACTTTTAATGCGGCCGTAGCCGGTCTCAAGCCCGGATTAGACGCAGAGAGAAAGTGTCGTTATTAATCAAAACATCCTTATTTCAATCCGCGTTTATTATATGTTATTTCTGTTGTTTATTTCTAATTTATTTAAATAAACCGCTCTCGGTTCCTGCGCTACCTAACCTAACCCCAGTTGGGTCATTACACCGTACACACTTCTGACGCCACTAACCACAAACAGAATAGAATAGAGATATATGTCGAGGATAAGAAAAGCGTAAAATCTTTCAACGCCCTACCTATTGCACGTTGACTCGAGTAATTTGAAATTATGACAAGTCGAGAGCAGTACAAAGAGAGAATTCACCTCAATCGTTTACGATTAGCTGTGTGTTTGTCGCTTTCTTACTGTTCTTAAAGAAAATACGAACCATTAAATCTACACAGAAACAAACGTTTTTTTCACTTCTTCATTTACGATCAGTGTATTTACCGCTTCCTTACTGTATTTAAGGATAAAATTAACCTATAAAGTTACACAAAAACAAACGTTTCTTTTACTTTTGGTTGTTTTATAATTGTGTTTTGGAATTATAATTGTGATTGTTAGTGATTAAGAAATGGAGTCAATCCATTCATCCGATGATGATATTGATATAGAACAAATCATTGAAGGCAGAAATTTTGAGTTAGAGAAAAAACTGATTGTTGACAATTTATTTCCTAAGAAATCGAGATTTCTAAAAATTCTTTACTATTATAAATGTCATCCGTAAAATAATGTATCACAATAATTTTTTATGTGCAACACAATATCGTCAATTTTGTAATTTTATTTTTCAATGAATGTAAATATAAACTGTTTTTCGGTTCTTATTATTATCTTAATTAAATATTATTTCAATTAAATATCACGAACAATCAATTGTCTTTCTATTAAATCAATTATTTCAATTAAATATCACGAACAATCAATTGTCTTTCTTCAATCATTAGTTGTTTTATCGTTTTTGTTTTTGTTCATGAACAATCCTTTTTTTTCAATAAATAATTTTGAACTCTTATTTATCTTTTAACAGTGGAAACGGAAAATTAATACAAATTAATGCGTCTTTTTCTTTGTCTAAACATTTTTCAAGTATTTTTCAAGTATTTTCAAGTATTAACCAATATGTAACGAACTTTCCGCTGGGTATGATATAAAAATGTATATTGCACGCGTGAATAAAGTGAGCGAGCGAATACCAGCGTGTGTGGCAAACCACACGCGGGCATTTACTGGCTCACTTTATTACCTAGATGCATAATATACTATTTTATATTTTTATAAAAATTTAAATTATAAATAATCATATGTAAATTAGTGGTGAATATAAATTCTAATAAAATAAACATATTATTATAAAAATTTTAATCAATAGCCTTTTAAGTGATATTTATTTTAAAAGAATTTACATTGTATGTAGAAATTGAAACATTTTTTATTATTACAATCGAATGTTATAGTAATAATACGTAGTAAAGGTAAACGCTCTCTTCAAGAGTACAAATAGTTATTAAACATATTTTATTTCAAAGTATTGAAAGATGACAGTGTAGTATAAATGAAATCTTAAATGTACGTTGTCTATGAAGGAACGTTTTACAAAGAAAATAACATTTTTGGTGCATTTGAATAAAATATTGAATCTTCAAATTTCAGGGGGAACTTTAAACTACAAATAACAAAAGATTATGTTTCATTGCTATTTATTCACATATTGTCATGAAAAAATGTAATAAATATTGGGATTAATGATATTTCTATATGTAACAAAGCTCAAATTAAAGCTCTTTTAGTCTACTTTTTTTATCTTATTAAAACATTTTTCTAGTAAAATAACTTATAGAGTTATGATACAACTTCGGGTGCTAGGCATCATTTCTAGGTACCAGAAACCACTTTCTGAAGTTTCATCGAAAATCGCCTCCCACAGGTTGTAGACTCTACTTGTGAGTAATATTTATTTATTTTTATTTATTTATTCCAGAGTTACATATAACATTTGCTAAATTCGATACAGAGTAGAAATTATTTACACTATAACGCCGCAAATCCTGCAGAGGGAATTGGTATTCCCTGTTCGCAGGTCCGGATTAACAACAAAATTAAAAAGTGCTGGTTAATTTTACTGTATTCATAACAGCAAAAACCTCCAGCCATACTAAACCGTACAATGCAAGTACCAATCATTCATAAGAATAGAATGTATCCACGTCGGACTTCCAGACATGGATCATTCCATCCTTCACCATTCATTCATACATACTTTGGTTGGTTTATGAAGGTCTTCTAACTCTTCATTCCAACTCTATATAACAATATTAATAATTTATTAAAAATTTAACAGTGATATATAATCTCTCTTTAACATTTCCATATAAATCCTTATTAATTAATATTATCATTATAAATTGTGTTAAATATTCTATATTTTTATATAGTTAGTAATAATGTGACGACTACATTATATTAATTCGCGTTAATTATGAAGGTCTTCTAACTCTTCATTCCAACTCTATATAACAATATTAATAATTTATTAAAAATTTAACAATGATATATAATCTCTCTTTAACATTTCCATATAAATCCTTATTAATTAATATTATCATTATAAATTGTGTTAAAGATTCTATATTTTTATATAGTTAGTAATAATGTGACGACTACATTATATTAATTCGCGTTAATTAAGATTACATTGCACCTGCTTAAGATTCTATATTTTTGTACATTTTTCTTTGATATTATAAATATTTTTATTCTTATAATTTAATCTTTGTGACCTAGCACTATAATATTACCAATATACCTCACTAACATGGGTCTTGCCGTCGTAAATTTTTCTGTTGTCGCGTGTTTATCTCTTGCATATAATATTCTTTCTATGGTGTTGAGCCTAGCCGGGTAAGTAAGTTCAACAGCACAGGTAACTCTGTAATGTGAGAACATCTCTTTGTGCTGGTTAGCTGAATCACATTGGAGTTTGATGTAAAGACTATATCGTCAATAACTACAATATCATTATAAGATGATTGTTGTTTAAGTGGATACATTGAGTTTGTGAAAATTTGTTTTCCTCTTATTCCTCTGTCAAACTAAAAAATCGCCTTGTTCGATCTTAGGTAGTTGATATCTCCGTATGTCATTCTGTGACTTGCTGATTTGTTAATCTTCTGTCCAGGTGCAGCCGTTGCTTCCATTTTTCTAGCTTTCTTGTTGTTCTTTTCAGCCATTTCATCAATCTTGGTGAAGACCGTTTCTACTGGTTTATATTTTTCTATATTTGGATCTTTATTAACATCTAAATCATTATTTGCTCCTTTAACAAATTTTATGTATTTGATATTCGCTTTTCCGTTTTCTGTTTTGTGTGTCCATATATTTATTATTTCGTTTGTTATATATTATATAGACTATTGCTGATTTTTGGATATGCGTTTATCATTTTATTATAATTGTAGTTGGAGATACGCCGATGTATGCGATTATTGTATGATTTATATTTGCCCTTAGCACAAATGTATGTTCTAATATCGAGCATTATATTATTAGCCAATACTGAGTCTTCTCTTGATCCATACATACTAATGTCCAGTTTATTTTCAATGAGTGCTGCTTTTCTCTGCTACAGTAAAAACTGTAATTTAGAGGATATTTGGCACTGGTATACACATACATCTCGTTTGCACAGCGATAAAAGCCATAATTTAAATTGTTGCAATCTATTGTCGTTGCAGTGTTTATTTCATTCATTATTTCTCAACCAATCCTGTATCTTTTTTATATTTGTTTTTTGTATATCTAACATTTTCAGTTCATTTGGCAATTTATTAAAGATACTGATTGCTTTAATATAACTATATTTAGTACTAACAGTTTTTTAATATTTTGGTAAAATTAATAGTTTGTTTCTGGTTTTACTCGTCGAGTTGATATATGGATCTTTAAAATTTTCATAGTTATACCGAAAACTCTCATTTGCAAATAATTGCTGTAGGTTAAGTGGAATTATTTTTTAAACAGTATTTTTATTTATAATTTCAAAAATTTTTGTTTAACTGTTTGCAATAAGTGTAGTTTGCTTTGATGCGCACCACCCCACGCAATTATGCCATAACTAATAAGGCTGTGGGAGAAAGCATAGTATATAGTTTTTAAAGTATTAGTTTCCATGAATTTAGAAATTTTACTAAAGATGAAAATCAGGTATCTTGTCTTATGTATAAGATATTCAATATGTTTGGTCCATCTCATATTCTCATCGAAAATTATACACAAATATTTTGCTTCATTCAACCTCTTTAGTTTTTCATTATTGATTTTAATTTCAATTTTCTGTGGTACACTGTCACAATAGTTTCCAAAAGTTATATAAACCGTTTTCTGTATATTTAATGTTAATTTATTTAGTCTAAGCAATGTTGAGACATCTTCTAAGTATTTGTTCATTTTGTTTTCAGCTTCAGATCAAGTTTTTCCATTTGCTATATTACAGCAGTATCATCTGCATAGGACAGGATGGAATTGTCTGGCATGTTTGTTAGCAAGTCATACTGATAAAGTATAAAAAGTAGAGGCGCACGTACAGTCCCTTGAGGGACACCAGTATTAACGTTTTGAAATTCACTTACATGTGAACCTATTCTTACTTTTTGTTTTCTATTAGTTAAATAACTTGTAATTAGTTTATGCGCCTTTCCTCTTATACCATATGAGTAAAGCTTATCTAACAGTATTTTATGATTTACTGTGTCAAAAGCTTTTGCCAAATCTAGGAATGTAATAGCTATGGGTTTACTTTGATCTAAATTTTCATAAATTGTTTTAGATATAAGGCTTAATGCATCTTTAGTGTCAATATTTTTGATAAATTCAAATTGTTTTTTACTTAATATATTACTATGGCTTATAAAGTCTTTAATTCTATTGTGTATGATTTTTTCAAAAATTTTTGCTATATTTGATATTAACGATATAGGTCTCTAGTTTTCCATATCATTTTTTCCCCTGCTTTGTATATTGGTATAATTTCAACCTCCTTCAGCATATCTGGCCAAATTGATGTTTCGATACAGCGATTAATTACATAAGCCAAAGTGTCTGCTATAGTTGTAGCTATAGTTTTCAATGCCTTTGCATTAATATTATCTACACCACCTTTTTTCAGTTTTAAATTGTTTATTATCTTTATAATTTCAAATTCGTTTGTAGGTTTTATAAAGATTGATTTTGGATTACTATTAGGTAGTTCTAATTTTTTATGTTTTGGTATCTTTATTTTCTTACTCAGTGTTTCTCCAAGTTTGCAATAGTACTTATATTCATTTTGTTCGCAATTTCTTTCCTACTTTTAATTATTCTATTATCTTCAGTTTTCAAATGAGTAATAGTGGTATCGTTTCTGATTTTATTTTTCCCAATTTTATTATTTATACAAGTCCAGAGTTTTCTTGGCTCATTTCTATTAATCTCTATTGTTTTCTTATCATATTCTATTGTTGCTGCTTTAGTGACTTTATCTAGAGTTTTAACAAATTTTTTGTAATTGTCTTTGAGTTCATCATTATCTGGATTATGTTTTTATTCGTTTGTATAGTATTTCTTTTGTATTACAAGAGTTGAATATTGCTCTTATTATCCAGTCTATCCTGGGGGTTTTCTTGGAGTTGCGCAAATTTGGTTTTTTGTATTTTGATTTTTCAATGCAAATTTTAACCCTTTCGTGCACATAAGAGTTACAGCTATGGTGCGGGGAAACTGTTTACATTTCATAGCGTCCCGAGCCGCGCTGAATCCGAATCCGAGGTCAGATTTTGAAAATTCAAGATGGCGGATCCAATATGGCGGACGGGAAAGTCAAAAAATCGAGATTTTGAAAAACAACATTTTTTTTCGTATTCTACGTGAAAACACAAACAGATACTGTTTTTGGTGTTTTTTCGATATCTCTCTTAGTTTTTGGGTAAAAAATTCATAAACTTCGAGCCGCGCTGAACCCGAATCCGAGGTCAGATTTTGAAAATGAATTTTTTACTCAAGAACTAAGAGAGATATCGAAAAAACAACAAGAACAGTTTTTATTTGTGTTTTACGTAGAATACGAAAAAAAAAGTTGTTTTTCAAAATCTCGATTATTTGACTTTCCCGTCCGCCATATTGGATCCGCCATCTTGAATTTTCAAAATCTGACCTCGTATTCGGATTCAGCGCGGCTCGGGACCCTATGAAATGTAAACAGTTTCCCCGCACCATAGCTGTAACTCTTATGTGCACGAAAGGGTTAATTTCTTTTATTATTTCCTTAATAGTTTTATTTGGATCTTTTGTATTTTTAAATTTTGACCAATTTATTTTCAGGCACAGTGCGTTTCTTACACATAAGAATTATACACGTAATTATTGTACACAATTTAGCATTGGTCAAATTATATATAGATATATTTGACCAATGCTAAATTGTGCACAATAATTACGTGTACAATTCTTATGTGTAAGAAACGCACTATGCCTATTTTCATAGCATTATTGAATAATTTTTTATATTTGTAATAATACCTGTCAATTTTTCTCTTTATTTGAGTTAGGTCTACCATTTTTTATTTCTAAAAATAATAGATAATGGTCAGTTATGTGCACCATAAGTGTTAGTGATTTAGTGATGAGGAAGTCTGTTTTGATAAAAATGTTATCAATACACGTTCCTTTACCCGTAGTTATACTTGATGGTCTTGTGGTATTTGTAAATCCTGGGAGAAAATCTTTTTCCAATAGGTTGTTTAAGAAATCAACGCTGATAGCATTATAATCCTGTATATTTATATTAAAATCGCCAATTATAATATGACTTTTTGCTTTCCTTTTTTGTTCTAAATAGATTTTGAAATTCAGATTAAATTCAGTACAATTCAGTTCGTGTGATCTATATAGAGATGAAATTTCTAGTTGTTTATTATCATTTAATGTAATTATAGTGTTTGATATTTTTAGTTTGCCTATTTCTATCGTTTCATTAGTGTGTATAATATTTTCTTTTACGTTTACCACTACACCATCATTTTTATTAATTTTCCCGAAGTTATAATATAATTTGTAGTCCTTAATTCTATAATACTGACAATGAGTTAAATTCCATACCTCTGTACATACAATAACATATGGTTTTATCTTAAGACTTTTAATAAAAATTTTAAGCTTTTCAAAATAGGCATTTAGGCTTTTAATATTTTAGTATAAAATCAAACTATTGTTACTATTTCTTTCTTTGTTAAAAGTCTCAAGATCCCTATATAGTCTCTCCTGTTTGTGAATGTTATTTTGTATTTCTTCAAAATAGGCATTTAGGCTTCTAATATTTAAGTACAAAATCAAACTTTTGTTACTATTTCTTTCTTTGTTAAAAGTCTCAAGATCCTTATATAGTCTCTCTTGTTTGTGAATGCTATTTTGTATTTCTTCAATTAAGTTTATTTGTGCTTCCATTATGTAGTTGCTGTAGGTTCTGGTGTAGGTTCTGGACTAGTTGATAATGTTAGTTGTTTGTTGTTGTTGCTTTATTTTGTTGTTGTGTACGGGAATTGGCTGCGCTTAGTTTATTTACTATACTCTTCACTGATTTACCTGCCTTTGGTAAAGTAGTTTATTAGTTTGTATATTACGTATTTGTTGTAGTGCACTTGATTTATTCCATGCCGGTAATGTAGGCGCGACCGGATAATCAATAGAGTTAATATATTTTTTATTTTATTTTAAAGTATACTACACTTGAGTCTGTATGTTGGTAAGTGATCCGTTGGTAAGCTTGTTCTGTATTTAGAATTGTTATAATTACAGTTAACACATTCCGCTTTGGTATTTTTACATTGACTCACATTGTGTGTGTCAGAGCACTTAATGCATGCAGAATCATTTCTACATTTAGATGCATTATGACCATATCTTCCACAGTTGAAGCATGGGGTGACGTTTATCAGATCATAAGCTTTGCACAATTGATGACCTACAAAGATCTTGTTATTGTTTTCACGTATAAACTTGTAAATTTCTGGTGATACTTCCATCAGAACTGTACTGGTTTTGTTTCTTTTACTAGTGTACATGTGCAGTACTGAGCCATTGTTATTAAATTGCTTGAAATTTCTGACATTGATATCATTTTCTATATCCTGTTCTTCCATATTTGTAGTATTGTTTATACCGATAATTTTTATTTTTAGATTACCTTGTTGTTGTATCTTGAATACACAATTTATTAGGTTATCATTTAGAACAGTCTCCGCTGTTTCTAGACTTTTGATATTCATATAACTAATTTCTATTTCTTTATCATTCTTCTTGCGAATAAACTTAGTTTGGATATTCTTTTCTGAGACTAAGCAGTTCGTGAGTAATTGCATTGTATTTTCCTGGTTGGGGTCATTGGCCTTAATCGTTATTCTAGGAACTCGCTTCGGTTTCGTCGTAATATCACTCATCACTTCTGCATGTTTTATTACTTATCGGTATCTCAGCATTTTTTTGTTTTTGCAGTTCTATAAAGTCTTTCTGCAATTGGTTTTTATCTTCCAATTCTGTCACTAGTTGCTTGAGTAACGTATTCTCAGCTATTAAATTGTCCATTTCACTTTCATCTTCTTTGATTGTTGCATTATGTTTTTTCACTGTTTAGTTGATTATGCAAATTACTGTTTTAACTGTTTTAGTAGGGTGATACTTACAATATTTACGATCAGACTTATCCGGAGGATCTTTCGCGTTCGACGCCATGATAGCACATTTATATAGTTAAAAATAATAATTTGACCCTTCACACTCAATTACAATTTCCATTACTTTTTTTCACAAGAATGTAAGAGTGAAAAGCAATGCACTGAAATGTAATATCAGTTGTAATTCCTCCCAAACTTTAAGAAGAATAAACTTAAAAGAAAATTAACTTATCCATCTACAAACACTCAAAAACGTATAAGAACGTACTGATGAATCTTTGTCATTAAAGAGACTCTCATTTTTAGTCCAATTTTCTTTTGATAAATGTTTATGTACTAGTGTCATGCAAATATAATACGCGTACATTAATACACAAAAATATTTAACGTAACATGCTAAAGTTACAAAAATAAAAAAGCTACTAAAAATTGGATCTTTAAGGCTTGTTAGTCTCTTATACAAAATTAATCGAAAACAATCCTAGCTAAGTAGTTTTTGACTTCAAATTATGCAAATATTCAATACTGTGGCATCTAGCATAATACTTTTTTAAAAGTTTAAAATAAAATCTCTTAAGTATTCTATTTGTTATTACAATGTCCTAAAATTAAAAAATTCTTTTCATATTTATGATTTTTAAGCATTATTAAAAAGGGCTTTTCTGGTATCGCAACATTTATTTAGACATTCTGAAGTTAAAAACTCATCTTGACGTTAAAAAGACTAATACAATTTAACGAAAGGCGTTGTTATTTTGGCACGGCATAAGGGACAGATTTTTGCGTATCCAGCCAAATAATGATACAGCTCTCGCAGAAAATATGTTTGCAGTGCTGCTGTACGGGCTTCGTGTACTCGTCTTGACATATGGAACATATACGACCCGAAGCAACGATCTACTTACACCCAAAAGAACAAAAACAAAACGTAAAAAAGAGAAGATTGTTAACTGAGAACTTATGACTAATATTACGTAGGAGTACATAGTAAAAGATTTAAATTTATTGCTTTTTATTTACATGAAAACGTGTAATAAATATTGTGATTAATATGTAGGCTTTATCTATTATTTTAAAATGTATTACATTGATTATAATATCAGTTTCAAACACAGCGACCGTTTTTGAAAACCATTTCAATGAAACTTAACATTATCTTGGAAATTGTTATTAAAATCTTAGTAACATATTTTAAAATAATATTTAAAGCCTTCACGCTTAATTACAATTTTCATTTCATTTCTTTTCACAAGAACATATCAGTGAAAAGTAATAAATAAAATCTAATACAATTCATAATTCAGAATTGTCTCTGAAATTTGATTTTTCAATTTTCGCTAGATACTCAAAAAGTATTTTATTCACGAAGAATCTTCATTGTTAAAGATGTCACCGTGAAATACATTTTCATCAAGATAATCTTCATCGTATGTTTCCTCATCATCTCCGAAAAATACATCTTGCATATAGCTACTTTCCGTGTATTCATTATTCTCTTCTTCTTTCACTGCTTCTTAATTCAGTCACATCATCTTTTTTTTCATCTTCATCAGCAGCAGTTATTTTTTAGCTGTTTTGAGTTTGTAAAACTCTGGTGAACTCCTCTCCAATGAATTGGGACAAATTTTGTGGTAACATTTCACTTTGATATTGGAAGCAACTCTTTATCGCATTATTTTGCTGTTTGAAGCAATAAATGAACAGATTCGCTAAAGTCACAATCCATTCAGACCCCTTGAATTTTTATATATTTAATGACAATACAAACTTACCAGATATCGCTGCTGCTCCTGCTGTTGCTGTTAGAGACGGACTACTTTTGCTGTTGTACTTCAGTACATTTGCTGTTGATCTCTATATGCCGGAGCTCGTTGATGGCTCATTTGTCAAGTCCACATTATATAAATACGTAAGCTGAATTAGATTCAAGGTTAATATTGATAAAATGACAATGCCGAGACCATATGAATGTCAGATGTGCCCAGTCATTAGCATAGATAGTAAAATTTTGAAAATGAACATGAAACTTAAGATTTGAGATGGAGAGAACAAAAATTATCACGCCTAAAGGTAGAAAAATCGAGGTGATTCTTGACTCTCGAAAAGCAAAAGCAGCTTCTCGATGAGTAAAAAATTCGCCATTACCTCTTGGTAAAGATAAGTAGAAAGAAGCAATGAAAAAATTGTTGTTTTCTTTTAAAAGTGAGTAATGTAATCAGCTATTATAAATTATAGATAGTGATGGAGTTCAGAATAAATATTTATTGAGGTAATCATAGAATACTACGAGGGCAAAAGATACGCCAGAACTTGGTCTAAGTAAAGATTCATGAGTACCAGAAAAAAATTTTACTGAACAACAACCAGCTTTTAGAATAAACTGTGCACAATATTAAGTAGTAGTAAACTTCAAAGCTTATAAGCTTATAACGACAATATATTGTCCCGGAAAGCCCAAATGATGATAGAGGAAGATCAAACACGCCAATATCTTCATCAACATTGGGAACAATAGAGTAATATACGAGAAATAAGATACAAACATGGGATTTTAATCCAAAGCCTTTTAGTTTGATATTGATGTTGTCGATTGATATGTGTTTATACAGGATAGCTATTGTACTGTGTAACTGTTTATATTAAATAATAAGCGTTCAATTCCGTGAATCCAAGGTTAAAATCATACGTACTAGGGCGAAAACAAAAACATAACGAGATTGAATTCGAAGAAACTGAGATTTAGCTTATACTGTATTAAGTATATTGTCAATTTGATGTAAAGAAAGCAATATAAAGCTTTCACGATTATATAAAACAAAATATATAAAGGTTGACAACTGATCGTTTTTACAATGAATAATAGATAATTGCTTTTGTTTTTTTTTTGCAAAAGGAATAAAATGATGAAAAAATAAGATAAAAATAAGGGTTTTAAGTATCATGTACCAAATTCAATAAAAAACAATTGGACTATGAGGATTCTTAAAACAAAATAGATAATTTTAAAGTTTTCAATAAGAACCTTTGCTTTTTAGATATAGTTATTAAAAGGAGACTGCTTGTATAGTTTAAGATTTTTAAATTGAGAGTCTGATATGTATGTTATTTGTTACTAAGAAGATATAGAGAATGGTTTACTTTCCTGTTTTTCAAGACGGCGACGGATGCCGCTTGGATTCCGAAGCCAGAGAGAATCCCCCGAGTGATGAACTCCACCGAGTAACAGGTTGATGGGAGGTCAGAATCTGCTGTCACACCAAATAAACTAAAATCGAAGCCTCTTTACTCCAACTAAACTTTCAACAATTCCATTGGATATGACTAACTAAATAATCACTGAAATTGTACTTTTTGCCATAATATACACTGATTCAGACTCTAAACTATGGCTCCATAAAACACTTGTAGTTCAGAACTTCTTGGAATACAAACGAGAACTGTACAAAAGATTGAGATTTTACAAAAAATAAATCAATCACATTTATAGAATGGAGAAGAAGGAAATTTATTGTTTCGTTCTGAATAGATGGTAGAAATCTTGGAAAATGGGGAGAAAAATATGAAATTTGAAAGTTGAAAGTTGAAAATTGAAAATTGAAAATGAAAATTGTGGATTCAACCCACACACTCCCGAGAAAGCAACGAGAGTTAGGTAGAGAAAAGACGGAGCGAGCGAGTAGAGAAAAGAGGAGATATGTGCTCTGTCCGAAGTGTGCCGACCAAATCCTCAGATACGAGAGCTGCGCCGTTATACTCTTAGCACCCAAGATCTATAGAGTGTAAATTCTAGAGAGAGGGTAAAGGTCCTACACGAACTCTCACTCACACCAGTGCAGGCCCTGCAGCCTCCCGCTGATTGGCCAACGACGAGATGGAAAAGCCGTGGAAACTCTTGGTGCTTGTACAGTGGGAGAAATAAATTGATATAAAGAAAAAGATTAATAAGTTATTAATACTACACGATTTACAACGGGGTAGACGATGTAGGGCTGAAGAAATCGAATGGACGCTGCGGGAGGGAGGAGGAGGTAGCAACTCTGATAGTGATATATCTAATAGTGCAATGTGTAAATATGAGGTCGAGTCTCTTCTCCGAATTTCCGAGGACGTTCGTTTTTGCAAGCGATTTGTGCAAGGTCTTGGATCTCTAGTGAATTTCATTTTAGTCGTAAATATGCACAATTTTTTGCCCTTACAGATAACAGGATACTACATTAAAATTATCCATTATTCGTACGTTAGCGAGCTCATCTATCTAATGAATGATCGATCACGAATGATTAGCTTAAATCCTTTGAATTTTCTGTTTAATCATGTACGCAGAGATTTAATAAAAAAAAACACGTAAAAAATCCTTTCAAGAGTAAAAAATTAAATTATCATCGAGCGTTAAAGATCAAATCTATATTATTCGAAAATTAATCGCAATGCGCCATATCTAAGAAATCTCCGGAGTAATGCCTATTTACAAGGAGACATAGAAAGATAATTCGATTTTTCAATAATGCCCCATACTGGTAAAATGTGATCAATATTTTAATATTGAACTTTCCTAAACATCGGCAATCCCATTGAAGTGTACACAATATTATACGCACCTTAAATACATTCGTAAAGTTCGAAATAAACTCGCGTGTACAATCTACTTCGAATGGCAGCTGAAGAGACTATTGCATTATATATCGTTCGAGATACTTCTAAACAATTGTACAAGCATACAAGCAGCATTAGAGTTCTAACCAATTTGAATCGAAGAAATATGCTTATAATAGGAAAAAGAGGGAGATGAAACGATTCCCTCTCTATCACTCTCGTGCGATTTTAAATAAACTCTCAGCTGTTTCTTCACTTCGAGGTCCGATCGAGCGTCTATAGGTACGCACGGAGGTCGTTCGAGATCCGCTCGAGTCCCCTTCGATATCAATCGGAGCGTCCGAGATACGTCCGATGAAGTTCGAACGCTTCCGAAAGTTTCGAAACTTCCGAGGAGTTGCGAGTCTTCGTGTCAAATCGATATTCACTCGATCCGCTCGATATCCAGCAACCTACTTTACCGACCTACCTTAACAAGATAAACTTTATGAATGAATAAACTTAAACGAAAACTAAGAAGGCAATTAGTTTTCTCATGCTTTAAAAAGTAAGTGTGTAAAATTTCAGACCTCTAGCTTGAATAGCATTGAAATGACAAGCCATAATTTAGTTATATATATACCCATCGTGGAATGCTTTTCATGAGGACTGAAATTTTACACTGAGATCCTGTAAAGCCGAGTGAAGGTTTACAGGTAAAGGCTGTTAAAGAATAAATTTAAACGAAAACTAACAACGCAATTAGTTTTCTCATGCTTAGAATAGTAAGTGTGTCAAATTTCAAATGTATAGCTTGAATAGCGTTCAAATGACAAGCCATGTTTTAGTTACATATATACCCATCGTGGAATGCTTTTCATGAGGACTGAAATTTTACACTGTTAACAGGCACAGGCACAGGCACAGACACTTATTCCAAATGGCTGGAAAACGATGTACTTCTTCAATAAGATGTGGCACTTTACTCTCATTACCGGAGACACCAGACACGTACCTTATAGGTACTAGCACGATACACGTATAGACTTGTCGACTCGTGTGTATTTCAAACAAAAGCTAGCCGGCAATCATCTGGTCTCGACCGATTTGACTAGTGCGGCGTTGCCAAGATTCGCTCGGAAGCATCTGCACAAGCTCAGTACTATCTCGGTTGTTAAGGTAGGTCGGTAAAGTAGGTTGCTGGATATCGAGCGGATCGAGTGAATATCGATCTGACACGAAGACTCGCAACTCCTCGGAAGTTTCGAAGCTCTCGGAAGCGTTCGAACTTCATCGGACGTATCTCGGACGCTCCGATTGATATCGAAGGAGACTCGAGCGGATCTCGAACGACCTCCGTGCATACCTATAGACGCTCGATCGGACCTCGAAGTGAAGAAACAGCTAAGAGTTTATTTAAAATCGCACGAGAGTGATAGAGAGGGAATCGTTTCATCTTCCTCTTTTTCCTATTATAAGCATATTTCTTCGATTCAAATTGGTTAGAACTCTAATGCTGCTTGTATGCTTGTACAATTACTTAGAAGTATCTCGAATGATATATAATGCAATAGTCTCTTCAGCTGCCATTCCAAGTAGATTGTACACGCGAGTTTATTTCGAACTTTACGAATGTATTTAAGGTGCGTATAATATTGTGTACACTTCAATGGGATTGCCGATGTTTAGGAAAGTTCAATATTAAAATATTGATTACATTTTACCAGTATGGAGCATTATTAAAAAATCGAATTATCTTTCTATGTCTCCTTGTAAATAGGCATTACTCCGGAGATTTCTTAGATATGGCGCATTGCGATTAATTTTCGAATAATATAGATTTGATCTTTAACGCTCGATGATAATTTAATTTTTTACTCTTGAAAGGATTTTTTACGTGTTTTTCTTATTAAATCTCTGCGTACATGATTAAACAGAAAATTCAAATGATTTAAACTAATCATTCGTGATAGATCGTTCATTAGATAGATGAGCTCGCTAACGTACGAATAATGGATAATTTTACTGTAGTATCCTGTTATCTGTTAGGGCAAAAAATTGTGCATATTTCCGACTAAAATGAAATTCACTAGGGATCCAAGACCTTGCACAAATCGCTTGCAAAAACGAACATCCTCGGACATTCGGAGAAGAGACTCGACCTCATCTTTAAACATTGCACTATTAGATATATCACTATCAGAGTTGCTACCTCCTCCTCCCTCCCGCAGCGTCCATTCGATTTCTTCAGCCCTACATCGTCTACCCCGTTGTAAATCGTGTAGTATTAATAACTTATTAATCTTTCTCTTTATATCAATTTATTTCTCCCACTGTAGAAGCACCATCTCTCTCATTCGCCGAGAGGAGGCTGGAGACTCTCATACCCCTTCCTCCCTCTTCACCCTCAACGACACCACCAATGTTACCGCCCTCAGGGAGAGAAGAGCGAAGCAGCATCATCAAGTGCTCGCCAACAGTCAGTCCGAGTTCGACAGCCGATAGCGATACTTTTGTATTTTTTCGTGTATTTATATTAGAGATAATACATAAGATCTTAGGAGGTTATCCTAAGTATCTTTTAAACGTAAATTCATTTACCTTATTATTTCTTTTAACCTTCCGCGTGTTGAGAGAGCATTTTAATGTCGGAGCCTCGCCCCCCTTTTGCTGTCCGACCTATTTTGTATTTCTAATTATATGTAAAAACTACAAGTCTGATTAACTTTATCTTGTACAGATCGGTTAATTATAGTAAGCACTACACGGGTCTGCTCCGAATTTTACTGTAAAATAACGTTATAAAAAGTTATTTGCAAAAGTTTGGTAGGATTAAAATTTTGAGGTTAGGTTTCCATGCGTAAACAATCTACCATATTCCAAATTAATTAGAAAAATAATTTAACAGATCAACTTTATCTTGCATGCAAAAGCTTTATTATACAGAGCACTACGCGGCTCTCCTTTTGATTTTCCCATGCATTCTATTCTTCAAAAGTAATCACTAAAAGAAAAAACACGACTTTAGCTCCGACATCCTCTTAAATAATTAACCAAGACAAAGGCCCAGAAAGTTTTGTTACAGAGATTGGGCTGTGATACTTGTTCATTTACAAGTACAATTCGTGGCCGTGGCCGTCCATTTAGTCATTTGGTTCTAAAAACCTGGTGCACTAGATATACCTACATCTACGTCCAGGAGACAGGAAGAAGGAAGTACTTCAAAAATCAAGCTCCATAATCGTTCAGCTGTGAAGCAGTTTCCTTGCCGCTTTCTCTCTCCGAGGTTTTTCACGGTTTTCCCGGAGGCATAGGGCAAATGCCAGTGAACATTGCTCTTGTTACGTCGTGCGTTAGCAATAAATGACGCGAAGTTAATATGGAATTAAATCGCGTTCGCCTCTGATTTTGGTCAATATACCCACAGCGCATGGAAGGTTTCTGCAAGGTTCCTGCAAGGTTTCAGTGAAAGTTTCCAACCTTACAGCAACCTTTTAATGAAAGGTTGCAGTAACGCTTTTTTGTCCGGGACAACCTTCCTTGCAAAAGGTTTCAGGAAATGTTTCCAAAAGGTTGTTCTGAAAGTTTTGAAGAACATTCCATGCAAGCTTGCAGCAAAGTTTTCCCAAAGCTTTCAGTAATCTTTTATTGAAAGGTTTCTGCAATGTTCTTTATAGAGGTCCCCCAATATTTCCTGCAAGCTTATCACCGAGTTATCCAAAACCTTTCAGTAACCTTTCGCTAAAAGGTTGAAGTAACGCTTTATTGTCTGCGACAACTTTCCTTGCGAAAGGTTTCAGGAAATGTTTCCAAAATGTTTTTCTGAAAGTTTTGAAAAATATTTCGTACAAGCTTGCAGCAAAGCTTTCCCAAGGCGTTCAGTAATCTTTTACTGAAAGGTTTCTGCAATATTCTTCATAGAGGTCCCACAATATTTCCTGCAAGCTTATCACCGAGTTATCCAAAACCTTTCAGAAACCTTTCGCTAAAAGGTTGCTGTAACGCTTTTTTTTCCGCGACAACTTTCCTTGCGAAAGGTTTCAGGGAAGGTTTCCAAAACGTTTTTCTGAAAATTTTGAAGAACATTTCATGCAAACTTGTAGAAAAGTTTTTTGAAAGCTTTAAGTAATCTTTCACTGAAAGGTTTCCGCTACGTTTCTAATAACCTTCATACAATATTTCGTGCAAGCTTATCACCGAGTTTTCTAAAAACCTTTAAAAAAACTTTTGCTAAAAGGTTACAGAAACGTTTTTATGTCCGTTAAAAATTTCCTTGCAAAAGGTTTCCAAAATATATTTTTAAACCTTTCACTGGATGGTTTCTGGAATGTTTTAGTAACGGTTCCGTAATATTTCCTGCAAGCTTACGTAACAGTTTTCTGAAACCTTTCTGAACGCTTTGATTGGAATGTTTCTGCCACGCTTTTAGTAACGTTTCCGCAATATTTCCTGCAAGCTTACGTAACAGTTTTCTGAAACCTTTCTGAAAGCTTTGATTGGAAGGTTTCTGCCACGTTTTTAGTAACGTTTCCGCAATATTTCCTGCAAGCTTACGTAACAGTTTTCTGAAAGCTTTGATTGGAAGGTTTCTGTCACGTTTTTAGTAACGTTTCCACAATATTTCCTGCAAACTTAGTGCGGAGTTTTCTTCAAGCTTACAGAAATCTTTAATTATTTTCAGAAAAATCCCTTACAAAATATTTAATAGAATATTTCGGAAATATTTGTTTGTACATATTTATGAATATGTTATTTTAGCTGCATAAATTACTTATATTTTTGGTGGGTACATATTTCCATACATAATAAGGTATTGTTTTGAACACATGTTATATTCTTCAAATTTTAATGTCTGTTAACATTTGTTATATTTTTTTAATTTTGTCGAGCCTGTGCAAAATCGATGTTTGTGCACGAAGTGTCAAAAAATGTTTTTCAATATTTGATAAATATTTCTAAGATATTTTAACAATGTTTTAAAATATATTTATTATATTTTTTAATTTATATCTCAAAAATGTGCATCAATATTTTAAACGATTTTGTAATACTTTTAAATAATTTCAGTAACATTTCGTGTAGAAATATTTACTGATTCTTAAATTTTGAAATATTTTTATCATATTGTAAACTCTTTTTTAATTCATTAATAGAGCTAAATTTTTGCTTCCGCCTAGAGGAAGGTTTGTAATAGTAAAATTTTGAGTTTCGCTAAAACTTTATAAAAACATATTTTGAGGTGTTTGGAGTTCGAATCATGTGTTTTTAGAAAATGTCCGTATGGATGGGTGTGTGTGTGTGTGTATGTATGTACGTATACCGTCATATTTCTGGTACTACGCAAAATATAGATATTTTGATTACTTCTGCTAAGTTCTTTTTGTAGCTTATGAAACTCATTAGTTTAAAAGATATTAAGGTCCCAATTCTTTTTCTCTCACCCTGTATACCCTGTATAACTGAAAATCATGATTTCCGTTAATTCTTATAACTCGCTAACTAAAGCTAAGCATGTTTTGAGAAAATTCATTGTGTTACGAGGTTCATATCATAACCTCATTCATAACCTCATAGGAATATTTCTCATTTAAATTTCAATTCATTTATTTAAGTAGATCCGGAGAAAAAATCAAATACTGGAAATAATTGTTTTTTAATGGGACGTGATAACAGAAGTAAAAATGCATAAATCAAGTTGCATTTTGCTTCCTCTTAGAGGAATCTTTGTAATAATAATTTTAGAAAATGTCCGTATAATGTATGTGTATTCATACGGATGGAGATGAATATACATTTAGCAAACATAAATGAATAGGAAATTGTAATTGTTTTAATCACAAATAGATTTCTCTTAAAAAAAGGAAAATAAATTAACAAATTGTATATTGTGATTTTATAATATAAAAATAGTAACTATGATTCATTTTTGAGGAAGCTACGTGCTAATGCATTGGCTGCGGTTTTTTATTTATTTAATTTCTATATTTTATTCAATTATAAAAATAAACATTTTCTCTTACATTTTACGTTTTATAAATAATTATTAAATACGGCGCTCCCATAAATGAACATTTTAAATTCATCTTCTATTCATCTTCATTTTTTTCATCTAGTCTAATTTGGAGTGGCGTAAATACTTTACGCTTCGTACTTTTGCTGAAAGAAAAATTGATTAATTGGTTACTTATACCATAGGTACTTTTTTTTACAATATATTAAGAGAGACTACATTATTTCAAAGATATATGAAACCCTACGATTAATTAAGATTTTTGTAATATATATTTTTATGTTTATAAAGATTTTAAATATATCCAATTAATTTAATTTATACATTAACATGCATTTTACATTGACTTTGCAGAGCATAATTATTTATAATACCGATCAAATCAAATATTCTAATCTTATAAGTTTGCCACTTTATCGGGTTATAATCTAGAAATCATTTCAATATCTATATTAATTTTAGTTCACGAATCTAGTTCTATGTTATTCTGGCATATTTGTTTCTCATAGGTTATGCAATTCTCACGGGAATTTTAAGCGAAAATCGTATGAATTTTACGTGAAATACAGATAGAATTTGCGTAACCATTTCAGATTCTACACTAAAACGTACACATTAAATGAAACGATTTCACCTTGACTTAACTTAGATTTTACCTAAATTTCAAGTATAAATACAGGTAAAAACCACGTGAACATTTAGGACCGAGGACCACACGGTTGCTATAAAAAAAATCAAAATAAAACTGATATAAGCTGAAGACAACATAAATATACTATTGAAGAATATCGAAATTGAAACGGAAACGACTGTTATTTGATTTTCTTCTACTGTAAGTAGTTATAACTTGTTTTTTACAGTTATCAAAAGTTATGTTCATTTAATATACTTTTTTTTAAACGTTTTGATTTTAGTTAATAAATCAGTAGAAAATGTACTTTATTCGGGCTAAAACTGTTGAACAATGTACAAAAAAGTTAACAAAAACTAAAATAATATTCCAAACATTTTGATGTATGTAATTTAATTTGAGAATTTAACGTAACAGCCTAGTTAATATCCGAAAAAAATTAGTTTTATACATCTAGCTGATACCATAAGTATTAATAATCGACCAAAACTGTTTATATATGCTGAGAAAAGTGAAAGAAGGGTAAAGAAAATTTTTATTTTGAACTTTATTTCTAATTTGGAAATTGACAATAGTCAGGAAGTGAAGAAAACTATAATAACTGTTGTAATTCTTGCTAAGGACGATCTTACGATACTCAGACCCCCTGTCAATATAAGTTAACGGAGTATTCCATATCGTTATTATTATTAATATTATTATACGACCAGCCATACCATCGCTAAATAAATTTTTCTTTATACCTCGGTCGAAAATACGTACGTCCTGCATCGATTTCAATGCAGAAAGTCCGACATTTGTGCATTGATTGGGGATATGCGCGCCCTCTGTTCAACGAGAGCGAACGAAAAATTTTTGCGCTGAATCATGAGTGCGCTTGTGTGTGATGGTCTGATGGTGTAGGTTGCCGCTTTCCGGCGACGTGGAGCAGTCTGCCCCCCCCCCCCCCCCCCCGACCAGCAGCACTCGATTCGCTCGTGCTGCAAATGTCGCGGGCAGACATAGCAAGTTACAGTGCATTCACAGTAGCGGGCGAACGAGGCTAATTTTTGGTTACATCTCGGACCCACGGGTATCGCAAGTCTAACTTAGAAGTTACATCCGCGCACTAGCATTGACACTGGCATTGGACGAGTATATCGAAAATTTGCTTGCATCCGAAGGGCCATCGTGGACGCGCGCACAAATTCCAGATACATGCAGAGACTCGCGACACAAGTGGGCTGAAGTAGATGCGAGTAGTTTACTCGCAGACGCATGAACAGTTAAGTCTGTTCAAAAGTTTTTTAAAATCACCCGTGTCCCCGCGGTTACCCTTAAACACAGGTGAACTCGCCTCTGGCAAGGCCAATAGTTGCTCGCGATCCGAGTGCTGCCGAGGACACGAGAAATCAACGCGAGTTTGCTTGCCACCTCGTGTTGCACGCGCAGTGCCCGAAAGTAGCCAAGGCAGACTTTTTTACCTACATGTATCATGGCCGCCCTCGCGCAACTCTTGCGCGTAGGTCTCTAACCCGAGGGTCACCTCGGGCTGCTTCGGGTCCCCTTGGGTGTTCGTATTTCGCTCGGGTCCGAGGGGAATGCTAGCGGTCCGCTAGGGTACGAGGACAACGCTAGCGGTCCGCTCGGGTACGAGGGAACGCTAGCGGTCCGCTAGTCCGCGCGGAGAACGCTGGTATAGTAGTATACCCTAGAGGAACTCGAGCGATCCGCTAGGGCGCGCGGGAATCGCTTGTGCGTGCGAGGGATGCTCATGCCCCGAGGTTGGCTATGGGTTAGTTCCCAATTTCTTTTGAAATTTTCCTTACTCGTCGGCCGTTCGCGATTTTGTCCAGAATCAAATAAGGTTATGTTGATCAAAATTCAAAGTAAATAAATATTCACTAGGCAAGACTTCACTAAAGGAAAACCTGCTGCTGTTTATCAGATAAGTTATCTTTTAACTGCTTATTTATTTATCTAGTATTTAAAAATCAATAATTTTAAAAGAAATATAAAAACCTATTTATTTTGTCTACTATTCGACTAATGTCTTACACTGTTACACCATCCAAACCATAAAGAATTTGTATAGTTACTAAAACATAAATCATGGTTCTGCCTTCATAATTAGAAATTTACAAAAACTTTAATTCTACGTGTCCTAATGCATACGTAATACTATGCTACATAAATTACTTACCACTATAAAAAGCAGGGTTGAACAAATCCACAAGTATCAGGAACATCGTCTCTGTGTAAAATACTTTTGAGCCTTCGGAAATACTAAAAATAATTTCGAATATTTAAAACAAAGCAACTGCTCAATATTTTTGACAATTATAAATCTAAGGTAATCTGCATTTTTCAAATGTATAAATGTTTGACAATAACAAAAAGTCAATCACATTAAATATATTTCTCTCATAAAAATGAAAATTACCTAATTATAAATAAATAAGCAGTTAAAAGATAACTTATCTGATAAACAGCAGCAGATTTTCCTTTAGTGAAGTCTTGCAGTGCCCAGTGAATATTTATTTACTTTGTATTTTGATCAACATAACCTTATTTGATTCTGGACAAAATCGCGAACGGCCGACGATAAGGAAAATTTCAAAAGAAATTCGGAACGAACCCATGGCCAACCTCGGGGCATGAGCATCCCTCGCACGCACAAGCGATTCCCGTGCGCCCTAGCGGATCGCTCGAGTTCCCCTAGGGTATACTACTATACTAGCGTTCTGCGCGCGGACTAGCGGACCGCTAGCGTTCCCTCGTACCCGAGCGGACTGCTAGCGTTGTCCTCGTACCCTAGCGGACCACTAGCATTCCCCTCGGACCCGAGCGAAATACGAACACCCAAGGGGACCCGAAGCAGCCCGAGGTGACCCTCGGGCTAGATGCCTACGCGCAAGAGTTGCGCGAGGGTAGCCATGATACATGTAGGTAAAACAGTATGCCTTGGCTACTTTCGGGCACTGCGCGTGCAACACGAGATGGCAAGCAAACTCGCGTTGATTTCTCGTGTCCTCGGCAGCACTCGGATTGCGAGCTACTATTGGCCTTGCCAGAGGCGAGTTCACCTGTGTTCAAGGGTAACCAGGGGGATACGGGTGATTTTAAAAAACTTTTGAACAGACTTAACTGTTCATGCGTGTGCGAGTAAACTACTCGCATCTACTTCAGCCCACTTGTGTCGCGCGTCTCTGCATGTATCTGGAATTTGTGCGCCCGTCCCCAATGGCCCCTCGGATGCAAGCAAATTTTCGATATACTCGTCCAATGCCAGTGCCAATGCTAGTGCGCGGATGTAACTTCTGAGTTAGACTTGCGATACCCGTGGGTCCGAGATGCAACCAAAAATGTGCCTCGTTCCCTCGCTACTGTGAATGCACTGTTAGTTTCTTGACTGGCCGATAGAGACGCTAAAGCGAGGAGCAAAAATAAACGTGGCCGTGGAATCAAATGTGCTGAGGTTCTTATTAATAATTATAAACGTACTTTCGACCGGCTATAAAGAAAAATAGTATACGCTACATGGGCAGGAAAGCTAGAAGCCCTGAACTGCGCGATATGATGATCTCGGTTTCACCTCGAGCATCATATCGCGCAGTGCAGGAATCCTAGCCTTCCTGCCCTTGTAGCGTAATATACTATTCGTTATTTTTCTTTCCAGAAGTTTTTAAACTTTGTAAAGGTGTCGATAAAATTTTAGCTAAAAATTTTGCAGAATACAAGACGTGCGAATTCGCATAAGTCGTTAATTGTAATTCCTATGACAAATAATTAGTGTTCGGACTGTACAGTAAGTCGCATAATAATGATCGGTATGCGACATTTATTAAGATAGATAATATAAGTACCTTTGATTACTTTTAATCCGTGTTCGACACAAATCTAGCCAGGACGATATGCAGGTTTTGATGTCTTCGTCAGTCACATTCTGATGATTCAATTTTATGGCATCTATTTTAAGAGAAATTAACTATTATTTAAATATTTTATTTGTAGTTTCAAGAAGTTGAATTGAAATTTGATTGATGATAATATTGTAATCTTCAATAATGTAATTTCTGTTACTTTAGTCAGTTATACAAATTAATTATTTATTTGTAAAAATTATAATTTAAAAAATCAGTAAGTGAGCCACAAGTTGAAACTACATTCAGTTACAAAATTTGTGTTGTTACGAATTTACTTTATAACTTTTAAAATGCAATATAAATACTTGACTAAAAGGGGTTATCGGAGCTATAATTATTGATTCATACACAACATTTTACATTATTTAAATTCATTTTCAGCCTTTACTAATATTATCGCTGTGAACAGTTTATAATGACTTGAAGAACAGTGGATAACTTTTGGCATTGTTTAAATGAAAAATAAATAAGAACATTTAAAATACTAAAATTTTGGTAACTATATAATTCTACATAAGCGCCGACATCCCCTTATAAGATATTTATACTTCCATCAAAATAGATCTGTCCATTATTCGATTCATAAATCAATATATTATACGTAAGGTATGTAAAGAGTTCAATTAAATTTAAATTGAATTATAAACAAGGGAATTATAATGATATTTTATGCGGTTATATATATATATATCTCAAACCCACCAATGTACTCGACGTAAGGACCTATAGGGGGGGGATTGCGACTCGGATCATTATCTAGTAGTGGCCAAATTAAGAGCCAGATTAGTAGCCGGTCAAAATAGTAAGCGAGCGAATAAAGTAGAAACCTTTGATATTGGAAAACTACGAAGTGGGGTAGAGCGAATCAAGTACCAAGTAGAAGTTAGCAACCGATTTCAGGTGCTCGAGGAAGCGGATGCACAGACGGGAGTAGATAACGATCCGTACAGGTTATGGGGGGCTATCGAAAAAACTATAAAAGGGGACGCGAACAAAGAGTTCGAACTCTGGTTTGAAAGGCAAAAGAAGGCTAAATTAGATAGCGTACGCAATGAAAGCGGTAGGGGCATAGAAGAATACCATGAAATAAGAAAGCAAGTGGGTGTGATTTACAGAAACAAGAAGCGTGAGTATCAGAAAAATGAAATTAGAAAAATGGAAACTAATAGTAAGTAAAATAACCCGCGCGAGATGTACAAATGAATACACGCTACTAGGAAGGGTTTTCAGAGTAGATCGCAGTTAATGAAAGATAAGGACGGGAACCTCGTGATAAGCGAAAATGAACTATTGAAATTATGGAAATACTATTTCGATAAGTTATTAAACGTGCATGAAAACTCCGAGGAAATAGGAGACGAAATCCACACTGCTGAACTCCATATGGACGAATCGACCTACAAAGAAGTAGAGGTCGCGATCAAAAAGCTAAAAAACAATAAGGCCGCAGGAAACGATTCTATACCAGCTGAAATACTTAAATATGGGGGCACCGCGCTTACATCTAAAATTTTTGATCTAGTATGTGCTATTTGGAGAAATGAAACAATACCAGAAAATTAGAAAGAATCCATCATCATACCGATCTTTAAAAAGGGAGATAAAACAGACTGCAATAACTACCGGGGAATCTCACTTTTAGCTACCTGCTACAAAGTTCTGTCAAACGTAATACAGTCCAGACTCACACCATTATTATTCGCGAATAATAGGAGATTATCAGTGTGGATTCCGGCGCAACAGGTCGACGAGCGATCAAATGTTTACCATAAGACAATTATTAGAGAAAAAGTGGGAATATTGCGAAACTGTACTCCAACTATTTGTGGACTTTAAGAAAGCGTACGACTCTGTCAAATGAAGCAAAATGTATCAAATTCTAGTGCTCCTTGGCGTACCAAAAAAACTCGTAAAATTAATTCAAATATGTCTGAACGGAAGCACTGGAAAGGTCCGAGTAAGCGGTAATGTATCCGAATCGTTCATGATACGCGACGGTTTGAAGCAAGTTGACGGGCTTTCAACGGTACTCTTTAACTTGACGCTAGAGTATGTTGTTAGAAAAATGCAGGCTAGCGAGCTAGGCGCAACACTCAACGGAACAACGCAGATTTTAGGCTATGCGGATGACTTGGATATAGTGGGAGATAATGGTGAAACGGTGGCGAGAAACGCGAAAATCCTTATAAATCCAACTAAAGACACATGGTTAGAAGTGAGCGAATCGAAAACGAAATATATGGTCATGGAGAAACTGGTCATTCGCGAAGGAGAGGGGGATCTCAGATTCGGAAATTTCACTTTTGAGGTTAGCGAATTCAGATATTTAGGTATAACTATAAATGATCGAAACGAAATTAAAGTCGAGATTAATAAGAGACTTCATTCGGGTAATGCCTGCTTCTACGATGTGAATAGATTACTTAAGTCAAAGCTACTGTCGAAAAATGTCAAAATAAGGATATATAGGACTATAATAATGCCGGTAATCTTGTACGGGTGCGAAACCTGGGCGCTCACTAAAGCGGAAGAAAATCGCTTTAGGGTATTTGAAAATAAGGTTCTGCGGAAAATATACGGGCCAAAGAAAGATGAGGAAACTGGGGAGTGGAGGAAACTGCACAATGACGAGCTACATAATTTGTACGCGTCACCAAATATTAACAGAATAATAAAATTACGGAGACTAAGGTAGGCAGGGCACATGGCATGAATGGGCGATGATCGTACGGCAGCGCGCATAATGAAAGGAAAACCGAAAGCAACGCGATCTCTAGGTAGACCTAGCCGCAGATGGGAGGATAACGTAAACAGACGTAACTGAAATTGGGCGGGAGGGTGCGAAATGGATGGGGTTGGCACAAAATAGGGAAACGTGGAAGGCTTGCGTAGATGAGACGATGAACTTTCGAGTTCGAAATGCCACTTAAAAATATATATATCTCAAACCTCCGAGTCTGATGCTGTACGCATATTTGAATTTTATCTCGTGAGCAGCTGCGCTGAGTAAACAGAAGACAAATTAGGCCACTGCACACTCGAAAAAGAATATAAGTTCTCGAGTGTCGCATCGAGAGTAAAAGGGTTGACTTTTTTTCGGAAAATCGAGTGGATTTTCGATGATAAATGCCGAGATCGTTAAGACACTGCGCCTAGCTTTTTCGACTTATGACGACGTTCATGTATATAGTAATATAAAATACAAAAAATTTGTGTATAGTAATATAAAATACAAAAAATGCACAAAAATTTTCATGTCCCTGCGTTGAATTAGTTATGAAAAATTGACATATTTTCTAGTTTAAAAATTGAAATTCTCAAAACTGGTTCACCGTAGACACATGAAATTTTCACCCTGCGGTGAACTAGTTATAAGAATTTCAATTTTTAAAACTAAAAATTTGTTAATTATGGAATTTTTCAAAACTGGTTCACTGTACTACCGACATGAAATTTTATGTGCAAGTCTTCTTAGTCTATTCTAGCATGAATCTATTGATTGATCACTTATCACTAAGCCACAGGTATACTTTAGTCGAAAAGCCTTGCGCCAAAACTGAGATTTCAGTGGAAGGTACACCTTTGACTTGGTGATAAGTGATCAGTCAATAGATTCATGCTAGAATAGACTAAGAGGACTTGCACATAAAATTTCATGTCACTACGGTGAACCAGTTATGAAAAATTAGTCCTTTGAGTCTATTCTATTATATATCTAATGTTCTGGCACTTTTCACCAAGCCAAAGATGTAAATCAATCTTAAACCCTTGCGCCAAAATGATGATTCACAAGCAAAGTACACCTTTGGCTTGGTGATATGTGACCAAACAACAGATACATGCTAGAATATACTCAAAGGGACTTGCACATAAAACTTCATGACCCTTTGGTGAATCAGTTTTGAGAAATTCCATTATTATTAAATATTATGTTTTAAAAGTTGACAATCTCAAAACTGGTTCATCCTAGGGACATGAAACTTTACGTGCAATGCTTTTGAGTACAATCTGTTGTATATCTATTATTATGTCACTTTTCACCAAGCCAAAGGTGTATATCAATCCAATACCCTTGCGCCAAAATAGTAATTTGCGTCTAAGGTACATCTTTGGCTTGGTGATGAGTAAGCAACAAATAAATACATGCTAGAATATACTCAAAGGGACTTGCACATAAAATTTCATGACCCTTTGGTGAACCAGTTTTGAGAAATTCCATTATTATTAAATATTCTATTTTAAAAGTTGAGAATCTCAAAACTGGTTCATTGCAGGGTTATGAAACTTTATGTGCAATGCCTTTGAGTATAATCTGTTGTATATCTATCATTATGTTACTTTTCACCAAGCCAAAAGTGTATATCAATCCAATACCCTTGCGCCAAAATAGTGATTTGCGTGCGAGGTACACCTTTGGCTTGGTGATATGTGACCAAATAATAGGTACAGAGCTGAATAAACTGAAAGGACTTGCTCATAAAATTTTATGTCCTTACGGAAAACCAGTTTTTGGAATTCAATTGAAAAAAAAAATACTTTTTAAATACAGCTTCTAATGTTTCAAAATGTTTGCAAGGATATATCTTGAAAAATGTATAAAAATCCAAAAATGTAGTATGCGCAGGGATCATTTTCTGTCCAAACAGTACTTTTCGATGAACTAGTTCATCAGAGAACCTGTATATCTCAACTATTACATTAAATTTGACCAGAGCCACTTTAAGAAAGTAAATTGAAAACAAGGGTAAAATTTTAAAAACACAAGTAAAAAAATCAGTTATACTTACAGCAGAGCTATTCAAATGATATATACTGGAGCATATATACTGGACTATATGTATTCCAATTGTCTGTACTACTATATATTTACAACTGCTACTGTATATACTATTATATATAACTACTTCTATAGCTGGAAGCTGAAAATAAAATGAAACATTACAACTTTGAAATTTATACACATGCAATAAGACATTCAATGAAACATATAAGAGCAATATGAAATATAAATAGGAAGAAATGGCTAAGAAAAGTTTCTGAATACCATGGAGGAGAGTAAACGTTAGCAGAGATCATAGAACAAGATTTAAGAGAGAAAATTGGAAGTATAACTAATTTGATAAATTGTGGAAGTATAACAATTTAAAAAACTCAAGGCCGTAAAAGTATATTAGTTTACTTACAGCAGAGCTTCTATTCCAAGGAGAGATCTTTGTAGAAATATAAGGCAACGCAACGGTACCCTGGTAACAAAAGCATCGCAATTTCGCCGCAATTCTGCTGCAATCGTGCGTGCAATCACAAGTGCGACTAAGGGGGATGAAATAATGCACTCGCGAGTGCAGCAGAATTGCACCCGAATTGCGTACGATGATTGCGGCAGACGAGTGCAGCAGGATTGCAGCAGACGTGCAGCCGACAGCCCGAGTGAGCCCAAAACTGATGCGCTCGCCGCCTGGCGGTGGCAACGTATGTCCTATGCGCTTTGCTTCCACCGGCTCTGTGGCCTGCACGTCTGCTGCAATCTTGCCGCAATTCGGGTGTAATTCTGCTGCACTCGCGAGTGCATTATTTTATCCCTCTTAGTCGCACTTGTCGACTGCACGTCTGCTGCAATCCAGACGCACTCGTCTGCCGCAATCGTAGTACGTAATTCGGGTGCAATTCTTAACCAAATTTTATAACCCATACAATACACGCAATATTTGTAACGTATTTATAATACTTTTCCAAACTTTCTGAAAGATAATAATTTAAAATTAGATCATTGTTTTCTACCTTTAACATTAAAATGTCAGAGACCTGGATAAAAATTGGATTGATAATTGAAAACTTATCAATAAAAAATTATCTTGAAAACCTAAAACAATTTAACTGAATTTAATTTAAGTTTTTAAATGTTTTTCAAATAATGTAACCACTCCATATAACACAAAAAAACGCAGCTATCTATTTATCAATTTCTCTATTTACCTGAAAGATCGTTTCTATCTATTTATAAGTCTGAATATTTTCCTATTAATCATTATGAGAGATTTTTTAAAAACATTATATAAAACTAAATACAATGAGAGGGGGCGGAGGGGGAATATGAGGAGGGGATGAGGGGGGATGAGGTGGTCCACGTGGAAGTCTACAAAAGTGAAAAATAACGTAAAAAAAGTAAAATTTAACGCTATTTTGAGGAGATATCGTAAGAGGAGGAGCTGAGGGGGGGCTGATGGGAGGTCGAGGGGGGGCGAGGGGGAATATATATATATATATATGAGTATAAGGCCATAAGGAAAGGGTCGGCAGACTTGTCCGGCAGTCCGGCAACGGAAACAGAGATTTTTACAGTTACACCATAGATAAAATTTCGAAAGTTTTAGCGCCACCTATCGGGCGCCTTAGGTCGGATCCAGACTTTAAAATTCGATGACTCGCGTCGCTCCGCATCTCTCAATTTTTACATTATTTGTTGTAAATAGTATTTCTTTACTAAGTTTAAAATACGTCTATATATTTAGTGGTATATCTATTCATATTTTACCATAGAAAATATCTCACGTGATGTGTATTTATACAGAACTTAAGATTTATTTGCTTACATAAAAAAAAATTCCTATATTAATTTTATAAAGCTTTTTAGAAATCGTGCAGTCACCTTTCGTGAAAGGTTTCTTAAGTGGTTCGTGCAAGTTTCGTTGAAAAGTTTCAGCAATGTTGTCGGAACCATTCGCGAAACCTTCCGTTGACTGGTTTTATAAGATTTCTCGAAGCTTTTCAGAAATCGTGCAGCCACTTTTCGTAAAAGGTTTCTGAAACGGTTCGCGTAAGTTTTGTTGGAAGGTTTCAGCAATGTTGTCAGAACCATTCGCGAAACCTTCCGTTGACTGGTTTTCTAACATTTTACGAAGCATTTTGAAATCTTTCAGCTGCCTTTCGTGAAAGGTATCTTAACCGGTTCGCGCAAGTTTCTTTGAAACGTTTCAGCAATGTTGTCGGAACCATTCGGGAAACCTTCCGTTGACTAGTTTTGTAAGATTTCACGAAGCTTTCCAAAAATCTTGCAGCCACCTTTCGTGAAAGGTTTCTTAAATGGTTCGCGGAAGTTGCGTTGAAAGGTTTCAGCAATGTTGTCGAAACCATTCGAGAAACCTTTTATATTTTGATTACTGACATTTTCCTTGTAACTTTTAGGTAACCTTTCTGTATCCTTTCACGGAAACTTTTCACGCTATCTTTTAGAAAGTTTATGGAAGGTTTTTGCAACCTGGCAGCAAACTTCCACTGAAACATTTCACTAAATCTTTTATTGAAACTTTTCTTGCCGTGTGGGTACTTGCATAATTTATCTGGGAGTCGGGGCGTTAGCAAAAGCAGTACAGCGAAGATGATATTTAATATGATAGTAGTGAAAATAGGACGTGCAAGTTTACGATAGGATTACAAAGACTTAGTAAGGTATTTTGAGGCTTACGTTGTGTGTGTGTGTGTAGGCCTTGGTTCCTCGTAGTCGGGTTGGCTGAGCTGCGCTGCGCTGCGGGCGGTGTCGTACTCGAGTCGTACAGCGAATAAATAAGCGCGAGCAAATAAGTTTAAGAGCAGATTTATTATATTAGAAGTACAAAGTTAAATATAAGGGCGTGTCCCTTTTACAAGAAGTCAAATAACAAACAGGTGCGTACGTGCTTACGGCTCAAAGTTCGAATGCAGAAGGCTGTATGCTGAAGGCAAAAGGGCAAGGGCAAATGGCGAGGAGCCATGGCGAGCTATGCCTTTTATAACCACGGGGGTCGCATGCTTAGCCTAAACTAGGAATTAGTTATGCGTACTCCAGGAGGGGGCGACAAAGGTATAGAATCGTGCCAGGTAATTCGGGAAATATTGGGGTGGATGAGTGTGCCATCGTGGAGTATGATGTAGAGAAAGTAGGATACTCGTTATATAGCGTAGGCCGATAAGTAGGATTCAGTATGGTAAGATACATATAGCTTGACGATGAGAAGGTTTATACAGATACATATAGCTTGACGATGAGAAGATTATGCTAGGCGATGATCTAGATGTAATACGCCCGCCCCTGCAGACATGCGTCGCCGGTGCGATGCAATTCAAATCACAGCCTACTCGCTCCTGCAAGTGCAGATTTCGAGGTTTTTCTTAACTCGAGCTGTTCTGCCATTGAGTGGTCAGTGCGTATCAGCTGTTGAGATACCTTCTTAGCCTGCTTGAGTCTTGGCGTTGCAAATATCGGCTGTGAATCCAGTTTTCTTGATGCAATTTTTGTCTCGTTACGATATGTATAACATTTGATCGACATTATATCATAAAATTGCTACATATGTATATAGATATGGCATTCTCATTCTTTTTTGCCTTTACAATTGGATTTTCGCAGTCACGAAGATTTTTCATACATTTTCTTATGAACTCCAGCAACATGCAGACTGGTCATATGTAGTGGATATGTAGTTAGTGTTCTTCTGGGAGGAATTTTTATTTCAAGGAAAAGATTATAAGGAGTAGTTCGAAGGATATGTTGGATTATAGGTTAAACATGCGGTGAATATGTTTAAGATAACAGTCATTACAATTTTTCTTTGAGTAGACTCAGATTGCAACGTAACATTATGCTTAATTTAAATATAGATACATTAATAAACCATTTGTACTAAGGGAGTGATTAGTCAAAGTTCACGTTTGCGTTTGATTTGGCTCATTTAGTACATTACACATTGACAGATTATAATTTATTAAAATTTTTCTAATCGAAGTACATAAAGTTTTTTGTATTAATTTTTGTGAATTTCGTTGCCTTCTTGTTGCGTTGTTCTTTTGATATTTGCCTCGTCTGTTCTTGATAGGAACTTTTTAGAAGTCGGCCTTGTGTCTCTGCGGCATCTCCTCTTCTTTCTTCGGAATTGGGATTTTTGATGTTCGTGGTTTACTTTTGTATTTCGAGTTAGTGGAGTTCGTCTTGTGTACTCCTTAAAGATCGGTTCGATAGATAGCCTCTGTGAACAGTGTTTGTAGTTGGAGTGAATCTTTTTCCTTAGTCGCTCTCTCGTGGCGTTTCGGTAGTACCTCTGTTGTGTTGCTGTACCTCGCATTATATCTAGTTCTACAATGATTCTTTTTCAAATGACACAATCCGTTACATGGGAATTGCATTTCCTTAAATTAATAAATACGAAAAAGTAGCCTTGTTTACGTACTTATTACTTAATTCTGTTAACATTTATGTGTATAGTGTAAGTTGTTTAAATTGTTCACATGCATATGTCATATATTTCATTTAATTTACTTGTTCGCATTTTTACAATGTTGTTTATAGTTCGGTATGATTAATAAGGGAATATCACTCGGTTACTTATGGATAAATTAACGAAGATTTGTTTCTATATAATTAATTACATAATTTCAATTTGTTTACTATCTTTCATCCCTCTTATTTAAATATTAATACATATTTGTATTTTTGAATAACCAATGAAGTTGTTAAAAAATTAACAATACCGATATTCCTGGAATACCTTATTACAACTTCATTCGTAGATTGCATATTTTATTATACATTCGAGGTGTTATAATAGTTTGTCAAAATTCCTTGATATACAAAATTTTATAACACAAATTATTATAACTTATTTAATATTTAACGAGATATTATAGTTATTTTTTGCTTCTGTTGAGACGGTGAGTTGTCGTAAATTGGACCCTTTCCCCATTCATGTGTGTGGAAATGGTCAAAATTGTCATTATTCGATGTGTTAACAAATTTACTTAAAAATCTTCAACGTTTAAAATTTACATTTATTATCAGTACGAAAAATGCTTTCATTGCACCGATTACATTTATGGTACTAGTCTATTTATTGATTGATAGCATAATACTACTATAATATACTATGATATAATAGCATGCTATAAGTACTGTAAGTATTCTAAAGCTTTGTTCGTACCTTACATACAAAATTTTCGCGAATATAAATCGATATGCTAATATTTTTAATCAATCAAGTATTTATTTCAATCGTTTGTATGGTAGTAGTGATTGTCAATCACAATAATCGATTACGTTTACTTAGAGTATATCTTTACATTTGTTTTGGTTTTCATTTACTGACTAGATATTTTGCATTGCAAAATGCTAGTGGTATTTTAATACAACTGACACTTTCAACTGTTATACTACGTTATATTGACTGATATATATATATATATATATATATCTGCAAAACTGAAGCATTTGTTATGTTGCTATGAGACGATTATTCTAAACATTATAATACATAACATATGAATTTACTTTCATTTATTTTTTTTTAATTGGTCATATCATTAATCAAATAACTTAAGTCATAAACACGTTATAAAAGATGTTGATTTGAAGTTATAAAGTGAAATTAATATTTACAAATTTATTAATTTTCTATTTATTTCTACATACGCAAAAATAAATTGATTTTGATAATCATATATCTATTAGTGTTTTTTTTTTTTTTTATGTATTCAACACTACCTATTTTGTTTAACTAAGTTATTTCGTTTGTATTTTCTCATTTTGTATTTTTATATGATCGCGCATAAGATTGTCTGCTGAATAGAGTTAGGTCAGATTAAATGTTCTTTAATTGTTTTCGAGATTCTTTTATCCATTTGTAAAAATGCTGAATAAAATTTTCAGTCATTCTATTTCGCTTTGAGTTTGTGATGCTTTAATTGTTAACAATTTTCCTTTATTTTAAAATTGTATGGTAAAAAGAACCTCGTATTTTGCTATTACTGTTGGTCTAGTATCTGAAACAAATGATTACATATTATAATTAGTTAAATAAATATTGAGATAAACTGCTCGTTTTTGAAGGTCGCGTGTAGATTTTATCTGTAATCAGTGAATTATATATTGTTATTTGATCATATTATTTTGATTGAATGTGCGAAAAGCGTAGGCGGTTCATATGCACTACCTTTGTTTTATTCTCTTTCAACTGTATTTTTACATTTTCATTTTCCCAAATATATAACACTAACCCACACGGCACGTAATGTTACCGAAAGGTATGTGCTCATTGATAATGTTTCAGTAATGTTTCAGGTATCGTTCAATCGAATTGTTTCAACTGATATCTTTCAGAAACCTTTCAAAAAGATTTCATATGAATTTCATCCATAGAAACATTGCAGTAACGTTACAGAAATATACTAATTGTTATGTATCAATTATGTTGCATGCAAAATGTTTCCGCAACATTCCCTATGTAATATTGCAAGTGTTATATGTCAGAAATATTTCAGAAAGCTTTCACGAGTAATAGAAAAATGATCAGCTAAATATAGTAAAGAACTCTGTTTTACCGGCACTCTACTTTGAATTCTAATGTAAAAATATTTTATCGATTTTAGGAAAATGTAGTTTTTAGCCATCTTTGTGGATGTTTATTTTTACGAAATATAAAAATATTTTCATGACCAGTAATTGTAGATTATAAGTCAGATTTTTTTATTGATTTCAAAGTTCTTCTGTAGCGGAACGGTTAGAGCGTTGGAGTTTCAGGCAGAGGTCTTCGGATCGATTCCCAGCTCCGTCAACATATTTTAATTGATTTATTCTTTCAGATACATATATCAAATAATTTTAAGCAAAATATTTGTTTCAGATTAATAAATACCTAGGTATATAAATAATATATAAATATTTTAAATTCTAAAATTTTCGTAGAAATATATAAATAAATGTCAATAAATGAGTAGATTGGATTAAAACCGATTAAATGTTTAATAAGTAGAACGATAATCAAGATTACAGATTAAGATTAGCACCAAAAGAAAAATGCATTTCTTTATCGATTTTAATATCATATTTTTAACAGGATTGTAAAGCAATATTACTGAGGTGTTATTGAAACCTTTCAGTAATGTTACAGTCACATTACTAAAATGTTACTGAAAGCTTTCGATAACATTACAGTAATATACCAGATATATTGCTGATACATTTCGGTATTATTACATTAAAGTAATGTTTCTATAATCTATCTGAAATGTTACATTTGACATGTTAGCGGACATTTAATGTTTCTGAAACATTACAGAAAGACAGCTTTTAGAAACATTACATGCTGTATGGGAAATAAGGACCAGTATACGGATCATCGAATTTATGCGTCTTGGGTCCCTTTTGTAACCAAACGTAATCACCTACTTTGATTTCTACGTGATTAGCCTTTAAATCGTAATATCGTTTTTTTTTCGCTCTCTCCTTAGCTAGGGAGATTCTTTCGGCAGCTATTTCACGTAAGGCGCTCAGGCATGAGATAAGATCTTGCATGTAGTCGGTGTACGCAGGTAAGAAGTCGTCGGTGGCGGGAGGCTCGCTTGACGGTAGTCGTGCTAGACGCCCAAACACAAGCTCGTAAGGTGTAAAAATGGTCGATTCATTTCGCCCAGAATTATGGTTAAGCATTGCTAATACGACCCATTCATCCCATTCGACTTCTTTAGAAATAATCATCTTGAGAAGTTCACTTAACGGTGCGTGCGCTCGCTCGAGAGAGCCGTTCGACTGCGGTGAAACGCGCGTCATTAATTTACTTACAAAATTTGTCCCTTGATCCGTTAATATAGCTTGAGGAGCTCCGAAAATACAAATTAATCTTTTTATAAATGCGTTAGCTAGTGAGATGGCTGTCTGGTCGGGAAGGAAAACAAAAATTATGAATTTCGAAAATTGATCTTGCATGCTAAGTATTTATTGATTACCCATTTTAGTTTTAGGCAATGGTCCGACTATATCAAGAGCTACTTTAGCAAACGGTATTGCTGGATAATCAGTAATAATTAAATTTTGATTGGTTTTGACTCTAACTAATTTTTTTAATTGACATTACTTGCATTTTTTAATGAATTTTTGTACTTCCTGCTTAAGATTTTCCCAATTATATTTATGTCTAATTCTATTGTAGGTTTTATTGACGCCTTTATGTCCACCAATCGTAGAACAATGCATTTCTTTGATAATTTTTGCACGTGCAGACAAGGGAGGATGTTGTATATTGCCAAGACATATAATGATTTTGATGTTTGTTGAATATAATTCTTTTTTAATACTGTTTAATATTAAATTGAATTCAATGTTTTCAATATTTTTACTTTTTACTACGTTAAATGTATTAATCTCTTTTTCAATTAAAATAAAACTCAATTTATTAAGTAAAATTAGCAAAATATTCATGATATTTATTAAGCTTTCACGTTCGCTCTTCTAAGTGGCATTACTATATGGAATCTAGTATTGACTTCGATTAATTTAGGTTCACCAACAGTTAAATTATCAAGACGTGGTAGTTTATTGAGTTCATATAATTGCTTTGCTCCTTCATCAAGTGGCTGGCTTATGGAAATGACGAAATATAAATAATTGTCTTTTCGCATAAATAATTTTTCTCTCCAATTAATAATATTTCTACTAGGGAGTTCGTTTGTGTGTAGTTCATTAGACTCGCTTAAATTTTCATTTAAAAGAGTAGTTACATTAAGATCTATATCAAATTCCGCAGTGTTATCGGCAGCTGTAGTGACGGGGCTGCGTGCGCGACTTTCATGCCTTTCTTCAGGGTACGTGCTTTCACCGTCCTCCCCCTGAAAATTTCCACGCGGCGCGGCTGCGAGTGAGGTCATTTCTACTATCTTTATAGCTGCAGTGGCCGTGTCATGTGTCACCGGCCTCTCTTCGTCAAACATTTTACGACCTCCGGCTGTTCTCTTGCGTGGTGCGAGGGCCTGGATGGCTGCCGCGTACCGTGTGCTTGGCTGTCTGCCTGCACGTAAGCGCGTCATCATGCCGGATGGGTCGGTGGCGTTTGGCCTTACCTGACTTTCCGATGCTTTATTATTCATTTCTCTGTCATTTGTCAGGTTGCAAAGTCAGATTAGCTTTTATGAATCTTTTTAATAGCTCAGCTATTATTTCCCAATGTTCTTCGATGGTTTAAGAGAAAATACAAATATCGTCAAAAAATGCTACTACACCTTTCATACCTGCGATTAGTGCCGTGATAAGAGCAAGAAAAACTGATGCACTTGTTTTTAGTCCAAACGGGCTGCTGCGGAAATGAAAAGCGCCTAAATTACAATGAAAGGCTGTTTTGTGTCTATCTTCTTTTTTTATAAAAATTTGATGGTAATCAGAAGCTAAATCGAATACAGAAAAATATTTTGTGAGCCCCAATTTGTCTAAAATATCAGTTATATTGGGTACCGGATAATTGTAATCAGGTATAATTGAATTAAGCTTTCTGAAATCTACCACCATTCTATAACGTTTATTGCCTTTTGAATCGGGTTTTTTATCAACGCAAAATACTGGTGCTGAGTAAGAGCTGATCGAGGGCTCGATTATATCGTTGTCTAGTAATTCTTGTAATTGCCTATTTATTTCCTCATTTAATGCAGGAGGGTGGCGGAATTGTTTGATACGAATGGGTACATTACTAGTGAGGGGGATTTCGTGCTCGAGCACAGTTGTTGCCGGCAAATTAACGGCAAGAGTGCTTTCACCTTGTGTGCTCTGCTGTCGTTCCCTTCGCATTCTTATCAGAAATGGTCATTATCTTACTTTTCTAATTTCATTTGCATTTTTTATCATTTTCTTTCCTTTTATGTGACTTTTGGCTGCGTTAATTGTATTGCTTAAAAGCAGAAATGAGTAATCGCAGCTGTTATTTTTAGACCTTGCGTGTACTGTGTACATAACTAGTTTTTCAGCTGCATAATTAGTTTGTGGATTTCGTTAACTTTCTCATATTTTAGCATATTTAGTATTACTAGTATATGCTTACAAATGATTTGAATATTTTCAAATTGTTCGGGTAAGAATTTATTTATTTACTGACTTTCATTAAGTAATTCAATTTTTCTAAAAGTTCATTTTCAAGCTCACTTTTATCGCAATTTTTAATTTCATCATACGCAAGTTTATTTTCTTCCAAAAATACGTTGTCATTAATTTCTCAATTCGATTTTTTATTTGTTTCTAACAGCGATGTTGTATCAGCTTTTTGAAGCAATTTTTCATTGGCTTGAGAGATTTTCTAAAACAAGAGCTAAAAATATTGTCTTTTGCTCTTTTATTTTCTAATTTTGGAATGCTTCTGCTACGATTTCGGTTTTCGAATTTCGGAGTTCGATTAGTTTTCTAATTTTGAATTATTATGATTTCGATTTTGTGCACTTAATTTAGTATTTTCGAATTTCGGATCTCGATTTTCGGAACTTCGAATCTCGGTTTTAGAAGTAAAAATTTCGTTTTTCGGATATCGGATTTCGGATTTCGCATTGGAAGTGATTTGCGTATATGATTTTTGACTTTGCGAATTTCGATGTTCTAAGCTTGAATTTGGCAAATGTTCGGGTTTTGATTGCACGTGCTGTTCTGCGTTTTCGGTAAAAGTAGCGGTTAAAAACTTATGTACATTTTTATTTTTAATTGACGGTAATTTTAGAGGCAATTTATAATTATCAATTATAAAATATTGTTCTCTATAATTGATGTCTGCATCATAATTAATAAATATTTCACTGCCGAGCAGACCGTCTTCCTCAATAGGAAAATCATCTGGTACTAAGTGAAAATAAAATATTAAATCATGAAATTGCATTGGAATTTTGCCATACGTATTTGTGCTACTTTTTGTTATACCGGTTAGTTTTAAAATTTTTTGAAATTGTGAAAAGTGCTGGCCCAGCGCCGGTTTCTAGCATTAGTGACAACGGTTACGGGCATCAATTTGGTTTAAACATAATAGTTGGTGAACAATTATTAATGCTTAATAAAACAATCTTTTTTATTAATTGTATTGTTGATTGTTTCTCGTATAATTTTGACGCTTGGGTTGTGGGAGTTCGCTGGTTGTGTCGTTCTCCAGGAACCCGTTTTCGTTTCCCTGATGCATTTCTCTCATTTTGTTATTATATGCAAGTTTTCTACATTCGCTCTTCCAATGACCGGCCTTTTTGCAATAATTACATGCTTTAGTGGCGCCATTTTAGGCTTGGTTTGGCTGATGTACATTGGCAGCGGGAACATACTTGGAGTATTGATTTTTATTTTCGGGTGTTTTCCATGATTGCGTGACACATTGCGGCCGTCCCTGCGAGTTAGTAGGTATTGATTTGTCACGATCGGGCGTAGCCCAGGTGCTTTTTTGGGGAGTGGCCGGCGCCTTCGGAGCGTCGGCGCCATTGGTACGGTACCGGAAATTAGGCGCTGTGTGGCCCGATTTGTGACATATTTGACACGCTTATACCCTTTTGCTATCGACTAAATAACTATGTGCCGATTCTTTTTCGTTAATTTTTGGTTGTGTAGGAGGCTGTGGTATTTTCATTTGTTCGTCTGTATTTTGGCATGCATAATCGCGCTCTATGTCGATTGCTTGGTCGATCGCGGCGTCTAGAGATTTGTGTTTGCCCATTCGCTCTTTTATAACCCATTGCAAACCGCGAATGAAATATGCTACACTATCTTTTTCTAATTCGGATTTAAGATCTGGTCTGTGCTTCTTTTCACGCAACGCGGCCTCGTATGCTTCTTGTGCAGCAGATTTTAATCTATTCGAAAATTAAATGACGTTCTCGTCGTATTTTTGTTTCATTACTGCTAATTCGCCTAGTAATTCGTGAAAACGTTTTGCGGACCCGTATGTGCGATCAAAATACATTATAATTTCCTCCATATTAAGAAAAATTCTTTGTTGTGCACTTTTTAATGCCTGCCCGGACAAGCGCATTTTCATCAATCTCGCTAAATCAGGCTCATTACACACAGAACATTGGTTTATAACTACAATACCTAAAAATAGTATAATAATTTAAACAACAAAACTAGAAATAAAAGCCTAGAGCTACCTAAAGTTCTTTCAGAAATAGGTAAATCAAAAGCAATATATATATATATATATATATATATATATATATATATATATATATATATATTGTCACGGATGAGCTTCTGGCTTTCCGTGGCATTTCCTTATCGCAGAGCGGATGCGCGCAAGACACGCAGTCAGCTCTGCCCGACGCTGCTCCAGTGTTCCTACGCGCAAAAGTGCAGTACTTGCACCTTTTGCGCGCGGGACCGTTGGCGGGTCGCGATGCGACCGCGAGCGGGCAGCAGATAGCCGGCGGTACTCACGACGAGAGGTGCTCGGACCTAATAAAGCCACGATTACCCAAAAGCCCCGTCTCCTCAATTCCTGCGCGCCTTTCTCTGGCGGCACAGGAGGACCCCTCCAACCATCCGTCACATTTGGCATCCCTCGTGGGCCTGTGTGGAATCGAGGATTTCTCTCTCAAACGTTTAATTAAAAACACAAAATATATATACGGGCGAGCGCGCGAGCAGGACATCGAAGTGTGATAGTACTCTTCAGCAGACGCCAATACGTCGCGCAAGCAGCCGTCGCAGAGCATAAAAAAAAAAAAAAAAGAAAAGAAGCCGCCACCCGTAATCGAGAGCGCAGTGGTTTTGCAGAGCACCGGCCGCCGAGCCACGAGAGCAAGCAACGATCAGAGCGGCCCACTGGCGATAAGCCGCAAGCCTACACTAGGCCAACGAAGCCCATCGGGGCCAACAAAGTCCATCGGGGCCAACGAAGCCCATCGGGGCCACCTAAGCCCGCCTGGGCCAACGAGGCCAGTCCAGCAGCCTCCACGCGCAATTCAATCGTCGGCGCGGACCAGCCGCCGACGCGCGCGAGACAGCCGCAGCCCAGGAGCAGCCGCAGCAGCAGAGAGCAGCCGCCTTCGCACGCCATCACCAGTAATACCGACGATGTGCAGCCACATCGTATTCTTCGCTGCAATTCTGTAAGTCGTCTTTTTGTCCTAGCGCGCAGCTTCGGGAATTTTTTTTCCTTTTTTAAATTAATAGTTGATTCGAGCGAACAATTTTAAAATGCCCTCCGACTTATCCGATGTGTTGTCCGACGAGACGGACCCGGACACGAAATCCGAGAGAAGAGCAGTGATCCGGGCTCAACGCGACTCCGAAATCATCGCGCGCGAAGATCGTTTAATAGAAAAAATTTTAAAACGCCTAGGTAAATTCGACCTTGCAACGCGGAGCCTGCTAATTCAGGGCAAATGGTCGCGCGCGTCGCATACATCGGGAGACCCGGCGAGCAATAAAAAAATATTTCAGCGCGCCGAAAAAGTGCTGGTACATTTAAGCAAGCTCAGCCCCGAGGCACGCAGAGCGCTATGGCGCAGCGAGATCGAGCTTGCATCTCGTGGCTCGGGCAGCTCAAGCCAAGGTGAGCGTGCGCATACAAAATCGCACGAAAGCGGAGGTGAACGCATCGTCGACGACCGTGATCAAACCGCGAAGGAAGCGGCGACGGTGGATCAGCATCCTCTAGTAGGCGACGCATTGATAGGTTGCAATGCAGCAGGTGCCATCGGAACGAGTGCCGAAAAAGCACCGTCTGAAATCGGTCGCCAACTAGAGGAAAGGCTGGCGCGGCTCCGTGACGCAGCGAGATCTCCGTCGGAAAGCGGCTCCGCCGACTCCAGATCGGCCGACAGCGAGCTCGGCAGCGACGCCGAAAATTCGGTAGTCGGCGATTTAGAGGTCCCAGAGCGTTGGGCCATAAATGATAAATGCAATGACGGGGTAATGAATTTACTCGGAATTAAAAATATAGTTTGGAAAAACGGAGATCCCGAATTAACTCGCGCAAATTCCGCAAAAATAAAATCTAGGAAGAATCGCGATGCGAGCAGCGAACGCGGCAGAATCGAACACAGCAGGACCCGGGCGTCAAACGTAAACGTTGGCGAAAACCCGAATAATTTACGCAAAAATCAACGCAGGCAACGCGAGCTTAGTCCAGGAGAGTGGAGCGTGCAGAGCGCACGGAGCGCAAGCGGTGCACGCAGCGGTAAAAATGCAGAGTGGCCCAGAAAAACAAAGGGCTCGAAAATTTCCAGCGAGCAGGAGCAAGTAAGTGCCGCATTGCTCGCGTCTGTCCAGGCAGCGATCAAGCAAGCGATGGACAGCCGTCAAAATTGCCACACGAACCGACAAAAATATAGTAGCGACGGTTCCGGAAACGGCAGCGAGCCTGAATCACTCGCCGAGAGGCGCGAAATATTCCAGGAAGATCGCGCAAAAATAAGAAATAAGCGGCGTCTAATTTTGCCGTCCCAAATAAATAAAAGCATGTACGTACGCAACGGTTCGGATAGCGAGGACAATCGCGCCTCGGTTCGTACTCGGAAATCGTTTGAAAATCGAGAAGCATCAAGGAGCGCACGGGCCACCGAATTACACCGATTCACGGGAGATGCGTGCGCGAATACGGGGCGCAACGAGGAGCGCATGATAAACCCGCATAGCCGTACAGCGCGCTTCGAGAGTGGCGCGATAAGAGCATGCAGCGGCGCAGCGCGCGATTCCAGCAGCGCGCTAAACGTATGCAGGCGCTCAGCGCGACCCGAGCCTCGAGAGCGGCAGCGTGGCGTACGTCCTTACAAGCGAAGCGAGCACACTAGAAGCGATCGGTGTGCTTGGCGCGAGAGCGAGCGATACCGCTCCAGTCGCAACCCGTCGGATGACAGCGGGAGCGACCGTAGCAGCCATCGGGATCACGAGCGTAGCAGGCGACGGCGCGAATCCGACCAAAAACCATACGTCTATTATGTCGGCTCAGACAACGACGACGAGAGTGATTCAGCGCCTAGCGACCGTAGTAATGATAGGCATCGCCGGTGACAAGGATTCGGCGGGAAAGTCTCATTTACTCAAGCTGTAAATTTATTGCCAACGTTCGACGGCAACCCGGACAAACTAAATCTATTTTGCCAGTCGGTCCGACAGCTGCGCGACTCGTTTGGCCCCGAATTAGAGAAATTATTAATAATAGCATTGGCCAATAAATTAACGGGGAAAGCAGCTGACGGATATCAAGCCAGGCTTACCAGCTATAAGTCGGTGAGGCAGCTTTTGGCTGACCTCACAATGCAGTACGGCAATATAGGAATTGCCGATGAGGTGCAGGCCAAAATAAAGATGTTGCAGCAGGAACACAGGGAGCCAGTCGGCGATTATGGCTTAAGAATGCAGAAACTCTATAATCGCTTGCTGACGATAGTCGAATCCGCGCCGGACCTGTCGAAGCGCGACAAGGAAACCCGAAAGCGTTACGCCGGCGAGGATGCCCTGCAGCAATTTATGTTCGGGCTAAAGGCACCGCTCGACCACCAAGTGCGCATTCAAGGGCCAAGGTCACTGAATGAGGCGATAAGATTCGCGCTAGAGTTCGAAGGAAAACAAAGCGCGCGCCGATCAGCATTAGGCCAGCTGTCAGGAGGCACAGCGCTGCCGCCCCCCCCCCCCCTTCTCGCGACGATTTGCAGCCAAGTAGCAGGCAGGCAGCCGCCGACCCAGTGCAAGTGCGCCGAGCAATAGCTGATAACACTTGCAGCTGCAATCCAGCGCCAAGGACGAGCGCATCAAATAACTTGCGCACGCAAGCAACTCGTCCGCTTGCTAATCCATATTGCGACTATTGCGAGCAATCAACGCATGACATTAGCGAATGTTGGAAGCTACAAAAAGATGCCAAGAATAAGGTAATAAAAAATCCTTGGCTGGTCAATAATCGGGCCAACGAAAATAGGAATTTTAGCAATTCAAGAAACCGGAATAACTATAGTAGCACCAACAACAATAGAGGCAAGTATAGAAACTATGCTAGCAACACTCAGCGTAATGACGTGAAGGTCGACTCTGTTAGTTCCGGCGACAGCAGCGGTAATGAGGAGCCGCCGAGCGCCGAGTCGATACCCAACGATAGCAGCGAGCAAAACAAGCAGCTTAGCAAGCAGCATTTAAACTAGCCGCACGCTCGACGCGATCCTCGAACGCCGAGCGTGAAGAAAATCCAAAACCAAAAAGCAAGTTAGTAAAAGAGTCGATAAAAATCAAATTTTTGTCTGCGGGTCGTCAACCGCCAATAGTAAACATCGATTGCCCCCAATTGAAGCAGAGACAGGGCAAATTCTATGCTGATTTAGGAGCCGACATTTCCGTCGTGAAGATCGGGTATTTAGAACCCAGCAACCCAATAGATAGGCAAACAATTATAGAAATAAAAGGAGTCACTCCGGGAGCCTCTTACACCTTGGGTCAGGCCGAAGTAGCAATACAAGGTCATAAGTGCACAGTGCACGTGGTATCCAACGATTTCCCCATAGAGAATGCGGGAATAATCGGATGGGATATAATAGACCGCTACGAAGGTTGTGTAGATGCAGCCACAAAGAGCCTTAGACTCGGCAGTTCGTCCATACAGTTTGAGACGAATGAGAGATTAACCGTGCCTCCAAAAGTTAAGATGATAATCAGTGCCAGGGTTGCAAACAACGACGTAAAAATAGGTTGGGTTCCAATAATGAATCTGCATAAACATTTACTATTTGGAAATTTTATTGCCGAAGTTAGGAACGGCAGAGTCTATGCAGAATGCATAAATATTGGCGACAAGGAGATCTCGATTGACGCCCCGATAGTTAATTTGAAAGAATGCGAAACGAGCGTAGAAAACCCAAACCCGCTCTACCAAGCCGACGGGGACGGCTCAGCTGATAAGGCAGTTGATTTTTCAGCATGCTTGAGGCGCATGTACGAGGTGGATATCCCAAACCCGCTCTATCAAGCCGACGGGGACGGCTCAGCTGATAAGGCAGTTGATTTTTCAGCATGCTTGAGGCGCATGTACGAGGCGGATAAACAGAGAGAAAAATACAAAGAAATAAGGGACCTAAACGCAAAACTGATGCACAACACTGATTTACGCAAAGAGAGGGTGCAGAAAATCCTAGAGCTGGCAGATTTAGAAGGATGTAATGAAGAAGAGGTAAATTACATCACGGAAATCATTGACGAGTACGCAGGAGTGTTTGGCCTCGAGGGAGAGCCCCTTCCTGCGACACACTTGATACAACATAAAATCGAACTTAAATCGAACAAGGTAATTCGATCAAATAGGTTCCGGTTTCCACCAGCCCTAAGGGAAAATATGACTAGGGAGTTAAACAAATTGCGGGAGCAAAATATAGTTGTACCATCAAGGTCAAACTATTCTTCAGCGCTCTGGATCGTGCCAAAAAAGCCAGATGCGCAAGGCAATAAGAAGTATAGACTGGTCACGGATTTCAGAGCCCTGAACGAAGAAACAGAGGGCAGCTGCCACCCTTTACCATTCACAAGCGACATATTAGAACACTTAGCCTCAGCCAATTATATTACAGTAATGGACCTGAAACAGGGCTATCACCAGATCGAGATGCATCCCGATTCAGCTCATCTTACGGCTTTCCACGCCCCTGACGGCGAGCACGGTCAACAGATGCTCGAGTATAGAAGGATGGCGATGGGACTCAAGGAGGCCACCTTGACCTTTGTCAAGGCCATGTCGTTAGCCATGGCAGGCCTGCAAGGAGATGAGGTCGAGATATACCTCGACGATTTAATGATTTTTGGCGAGACGCTAGAACAGCATAACACAAGATTGCGCCGTGTGCTGAAAAGATTACTGGAGGCCAATTTGACAGTTGAGCCGAGAAAGTGCCAGTTTTTAAAGAAAGAAGCACTCGTGCTGGGTCATATAGTGGGCGGCGGGCTGATAAAAACAGATCCCAATAAAACAGCCGCTATGGACCAATACCCGGTACCAACTGACGCGAAGAAAGTAAAGCAAGCGCTTGGTCTCTTCAGCTACTATAGGCGCTTTATTAAAAATTTTTCGAAAATAGCCCGACCTATGTTTAAACTGCTACAGAAAGGAGTGGAGTTTGAGTGGGGACCAGAACAGCAAAAGGCGTTCGATACACTTAGGGCCACGATGTGCAGCGAACCAGTGCTGAGAACACCGGATTTAACGAAACCATTCATAGTAACGACCGATAGTAGCGATTGGGCCCTTGGAGCGATACTCTCGCAGGGCGAGTTGGGCAAGGACCAGGTTTGCGCCTACGCGTCGCGCTGCCTTAAAGGCAGCGAGCTCCGCTATCCCACTTACGATAAAGAATTACTGGCAATAGTTTTTGCCAAAGAACAGTTTCGCTACTATCTGTTTGGTCGAAAATTCACGATCGTAACAGACCACGAACCGTTAAAACACTTCCACACAACCAAGAAGCCCGACTTGCGTTTTAACAGACTCAAGGCGGCTCTCATTGGCTACGACTTCGTAATAGTTTATCGGCCAGGCGAGAAAAACGCCAACGCTGATGCCCTTTCGCGGAACCCAGTCATCAAAGAAGGGGAAGTGAATCCAGAACTTCCGCGCGTAGAACTCTACAAGCTCGCAAACGAGCAGAATGCAGCCGAGCCCGATGAGGAAGCAGATGCACCACCTGAAAGAATTTTTAGAACGCGAGCAATCAAGAAAAAAGGAATCGACCGCGATAAAAAGACTAAGAACTACAAGACTAGCTCGGAAGATTCCGAAGGGCAAGAAGCCCCAAAAAGAAACCGTAAGGAAAAAGACATCTTATATAAAAAAGGCGAAATACTGGCCGTAAGAAATGATCACGACGATTTTTATTTATGTCGCGCAAGGAAAAACATATATTGGGAAGACGAGGACGCCCATATACAGTGGTTCACGCAAGAGAGCAACCGCAAGAACACATTCTCCTTAGATTATCACAGTACAATAAAATTAGCATGTATTATGACTACAACTGAGTTAAAAAGGACGGAGAAAAAGAAATACATACTCAGTAAGAAAGAGCGCGAACGAATCATAGAAATCTTACGAGCATCGATCGAGTTCAGCGCCAGCCAAGAGCAGAAGGCGCCGCCAGCAGTAGCGACTGGCCTGGACGAGCCAATGGCAACCAATACAGCTTCAAGCTCATCGAGCTCTTCCGAGACAGAAACTGACACGTCAGAGCCTTCTCATAAGTCTATTTCTGCATCGAGAACAACACAAGGCTACGCCACAAGATCGAGTCAAAAAAGTAAGAGTCGCACGGAACCCAATCTATTCGAGCCCAGCGACTCCATTACTTCCCAGCCACGGCTCAAAACGCAAACGCTGACGAGCATCGAGCCGCTGGAAACTATCGTAATTCCCAGTAAACCAAAGTCGGGAAGAAACGATAGTCCAGTCGGTCACAGAGCTCAGGTATGCGCAGCATACCCGATCGCCGATCAGTCAGGTAGGTCGCCTTCAACTGAGGAGCAGCTGCGTCACGTCGATCCGAACACTTCGACCAATATTATTAAATCGCCACTAAATGCAGTATTGCCTCGAATAGGCACCAGGCTCAACACTAAACTGACAGTAGATATACAGGAAAAAGAAATAGAAGGAAGAGACGGCTTTCAGATAAACATCTGGGAAGCAAAATCGTAGGTAGGTTCCCCGGAAAACAGTCTCACTGGCCTCGCAGGCGGACAGACCGCGAAACCGAGTACAGGCAAGGCGAATAGTAAAAATCCGGTCGCCGATTCGGGCGCCGACCTAAACAGGTCGCCGCAAATCAACGAAAACCCAGCTCCGGCTAGTCCCGGTAAACCTGCGGACAAGCCTTTATCCGAGGCTCCCCTTCGTCCTATTTCTCCATCAGGATGGTCAGTCACGAGTGGCGATGGCCCGTTCGAGGACTTCGCCGATATCCCGCGGAAGTACGACTGCAGAGTCGATTCCTCGGATGAGAATTCGTCAATCAGCTCAGGCAATATTCTGACACATGTCTACATTCGCAAAAAGCGATGCGCAGAGCCGTTAGTCAACCTGATCCGCTCAGACGATATTCCTCAGTCGCCTCCAGGTAACTGCTTATTTGATTCGTTAATTAAGTTGGCAAATCTAGATATCACAGCCCTCGAGCTCAGAAGCCGACTTCGCGCGTCTCCCCAGCTGACGCACTGCGGCGAGCCAACAGAGACGCTGAGGATACTAGAGTCTGACACAGAGTACGGCACAGTAGATTGCGCCTACCTGTTCGCCCAGGAATACAAAAGAAATATCTGTATCCATTATGACATAAGCAGCGACAAGCGCATATATTGCCATTTAATAGCCAACACGGCTGAGGTATATATGCATCTGAATCTAACCGGCCACCATTTTACGCCATATCTGCGCATCGCAACCTCTTATAAGGCATCCGGGGTTAGCCCATCGGATGACGACGAGCAAAGTCAGCCAAAGTCACCGGAATTGGGCAGGAAAACACGCAGGAAGCGCAAAATGGCGGCTCCCTCAGCGCCAGCTGATCAAAGAGACGTCAACCCCGACGACACGCTCAGAGATAGTCCATGCAACGACGAATGGGAGCAACAGCCGATACTGGCCGAGCCCGAAAGAAGCGACCCGGGGCCTGCAAGCGCAGGGGCCGACGATTGGCCCATGGGTGAAGCACCGCCAGGCTCGCCTCCAGAAAGCAGCTCCGACAGCAAGGATTCTGCGGCGGGACAGGGCGACCCTCCCGCTGAAAATCTTGCAGGAGCCCCGCAAGCGAACGGTCCCGCCAGCGACAGCGATAGGCCCGACGGCGTCGTTAGCCGCGTAACGGCTGCAGCAAGCGACGGTAACCTGAAGCGTTACGTCGTTTCCAACGCACGGCCACCTCGCGAAAAGCCACCATGGGCAGCTCCGGACGGCCAGTTGCCACCTCCGTTCGTTCACTTACAATCTCTGAACGAACATCCATTCCGTTTTCGTGAAAACTTAGTATATTTAATATCAGCGGACAACTTCATAACAACAGAGATACAAGAAGCCTTAATAGAAAGAGGATACCTAAATCCGGACGAACTGACAAGCAGAGAGTTCAAGGTCAGCGAGATAAATATCTCCGAGTTTCAAGGCATCAAACTCATAGGTGTTTATGTAAAGAAGTATATAGACGACCGACCGATGCGTGCTGATATTGGAAAATGCCTACGGACTTTGAAAAACGTAGTAATAGCCAAAGAAATAACGAGCTTGGCTATTACCCGCGACTTAGCAATTTTGTCCCTAGCAGAATGGACAAACTTCAACGATCAATTCGATAGAATTTTTACAAACGCCAAGATAAGCGCAGTCCTATTAAAAAATAACCTGCCCGTATCTAATGTCATGGAAAGGTACAAGCTAATTAAAGAGTACCATGAGGCAGCCATAGGCGGCCATAGAGGTATGAATAAGACGTACAGCAAAAATGCTGGCGACTTTTACTGGCGAAATATGCACCCAGATGTGCGCCAATTTGTCGCGAGATGCACTGTTTGCCAGAGCAATAAACTAGTTCGAGTAAAAACCCGTCTGCCGATGTTAATTAGTAATACACCGGCAGCCCCTTTCGAGCAGCTCGCCCTTGACTTCTACGGCCCGCTGGAAAAAACCAAGAAGGGTTACAAGTATATTTTGTCAGCGCAAGACGCACTCACAAAATATACAATTTTAACACCAACAAAATACGCAACAGCAAAGGAGGTAGCAAGAGCTTTGACAGAAAAAATAATCTGCATATTTGGACCACCAGCAGCGATCCTTACGGACCAGGGGACCCATTTCCAAAGCCGTTTATTGGAAGAATTTGCTAAGATATTCGGAATCGAAAAATTTTGCACTGCAGCCTACCACCCCCAATCGAACGGCTCAATAGAAAGGATGCATCATACACTGACGGAATATCTCCGAAAATACATAAGAGACGTAACTGACTGGGATAATTGGACAGCAATATGCCAGAACGCTTACAACTGCACAGAACACGAAAGCACGGGCTATACACCGCATGAGCTTATGTTCGGTTTTAAACCGAGAACACCATCAAGCTTCACAACGAAAGAGTTAGCGCTGTCCTATAACAGTTATATAGTGGGTATGCTATCCCATCTTACAGTCCTACAGACGACAGCAGCCATGAACTTAGTGCAAGCGAAATATCGCACGAAGTATTATTACGACAGGAATTTAAACATTGAACACTTCCGAGAAGGAGAACAAGTCTACGTCCTTAAAGAACCAAAGAAGGGAAAATTCGCAAAGGAGTATACGGGCTCTTTCGAAATAATAAAAATAAACCGCAAGACGAACAACGTCACGGTACAAAACGCTGACGTGTCTAAAACCGTCCACGTTAACAAACTCGAAAGGCCCGGCGAGTTAGCTAGACAGTCTGATAAACTAGCGTAGAACAGTCGTTTTTTTTATTGTTTTTTTTACGCGGCCCCGGACGAGCCGCGCCCCGGAAGAAAAACAAGATGAAGCGATTAATCGTACAGAATTGTAGGAGAACTAGCCAAGCTGCGCGCGATAGTTAAAGTTCCATGTTCGGCAGCTAACAGAAACTTCTGTTTTTTTTTAGAGCAAGTCTCGCTGTTGCGCAAGTCGCGAGCCGCGGGGAGACTACAGGGATGCCGCAGCGGTTCCTCAAACAGCTCGACGGCAATCCCGGCTTGATCACTGAAAGAATAGCGCCCTTGACTACATCCAGCACAGACTGGAAGATCGTCCAGAAAGTTAACTTAAAATCATATTTTGACGCAGGTAAAATCCTCGCAAGCCGGGGCGAGTCCTTAAGATTCGAGGGCGGAGCAAGGCCCGAAATTATTTACCTGCGATCCCGAATAGACGAGGAAGTATTACAGGCTGAAAGAGTTGCGAGCCTATTTTCAACACACACAGTAGGCAATAATGCGAACAGAGAACAACGTTCAGTCCTCCCGTTCGTTGGTCAAATCAGCAAAATTCTGTTTGGCACGATGGATGAGGAAAGCGAAGCAGAACTACGAACCGCGATATCAGCTGTCGCGAAAGACTCGCGTGTAACAGCCGCACTACTCGCCAATCAAACAGAGATAGTCGAGCACGAACTATCGAGCTTGCAGAGGAAGATCGATACACTCTGCAACGCAATAGGCACCCTGGAAAACAACACACAGGCGGAATTATACGAGTTAAAAGTCGGCGCAGCCATCGAAGCCTTAACCGAAAACGTGCTCCAATATCAACTGGACACAGAGGTTTTAACCGACGCGGTCCTATTCGCGGCCAGGGGAATAATTCATCCCCGGATAATGCCTCCAGAGGTGATAAAATCCTCAGCAGAAACGGTAGCCAGTACCGTAGGAAATGCGCGTTTTCCGTCGCTCGACGGCGAGATTGCAGCCATACCAATTATGAAGGTATCCAAACTCACAGTGCTGTTTGTCGATATGCACTTGGTTTATGGTCTAGCAGTCCCACTACTAGACGTACAAGAGTTCGATTTGTTCAGAGCTCTACCACTACCAACGCATCAGAAAGGAACGAACGCGTCCACCGCGGCCGCTTACATATGGCCAGAGGCGCACTACTTCGCATTGAGCGAGTCAAAGAAAGCCTATATGCCAGTGTCAGCCGAAAAAGTCGGCGATTTCAAGAAATTAGGCAGTATTTTCATCTGTACGAGCCCGGAACCAGTGAGAGAAATACGCGAGAGCGTGGCATGCGAGATCAAACTAGCAGTAGGTCTCGATCTCGGTAACTTGGAGTACTGTGATGTGCGCTTCAAGATGCTGACAGACACGTTCTGGTTGAGGCTCCATGAAGTTAATTCATGGATATACTCAACGGCCACAAGAGAAAACCTGTACATACAGTGTATAAGGGCAGAGCAAACAACGGCTGAAATTTCTGGCGCGGGCGTACTCCAACTACGCCCAGGGTGCTCAGCACACACAGCAAATGCCCGACTAACAGCATCAAGGATATTCACGACCCAGCCTAAAGAAACGGTATTCCAAACGATACCGCTGAATATTGCTAATTTATTGGCAAATATGAAAAAGGCAAATTTCACATTGGTGGAGCTAAAGCTAGCCATCGATTCTGAAACTGCCTCGCAGGCAGAGAACTTGCATGGTATCGGACTTCAGACCTTGCAAAGAGGAACTGGGCTCAAGGACATCGCCAAAAAAGCGAGAGAGTTGGCCATAAATAAGGCGTCAGAGACAGAAGTGCAAGCGCTAGGCTACTCGTCCGCGATATTCGGCTACTCCATATCGAGCGTAGTGATCCTCCTATTGGTGCTCGTAGTAGGGCTATACTTTTTGAGCCGCCGCTGCACCAAACGCGTGGTTGACAGGCACATAGAGAGTGTGTCAGTCCGTAACAGGCGCAGAAGATTTGACAGAGCTCGCAGCGAGGAGGTCCTGGCAACCTCCCCAGCCTAGGCTCATAAACTTCGCCCCCTGAGCTCCACCCAGGAGCATGCCGCGCTAAAACGCACTTCCGTCCCCCATAACATACCTGAAGTATGCTATCAGGTGATGAGAGCACGGGCAGGACAGGGGCAGCGTCAGCGAGAAAAGTGCGAGCATACAGCTATACACTACCAAAAAAAAAAACCAAACAAAAAAGTATCTTACGCGACGACGCGAATCGAATAAAAATATTAAGGTTGAATAAAAAGGCAATAAAAATCAGGGTCAAACGCGAGCGTGTTCCAATTGAAGTAAACGAGAAAATAAAGCTGCGCGCTTATAGGACGAAAAGCGACCCTAAGCGCAAATGTCCAATTACATATTTTATATTTTAAGGTACATAAGAGTTCAAATAAAAGCTAAGATATAAAAATTTAAGAATTTAAAAATTTGAAAAATTTGGAAATTTGAAAAATTTGGAAATTTGAAAAATTTGGAAATTTGAAAAATTTGGAAATTTGAAAAATTTGGAAATTTGAAAAATTTGGAAATTTGAAAAATTTGGAAATTTGAAAAATTTGGAAATTTGAAAAATTTGGAAATTTGAAAAATTTGGAAATTTGAAAAATTTGGAAATTTGAAAAATTTGGAAATTTGAAAAATTTGGAAATTTGAAAAATTTGGAAATTTGAAAAATTTGGAAATTTGAAAAATTTGGAAATTTGAAAAATTTGGAAATTTGAAAAATTTGGAAATTTGAAAAATTTGGAAATTTGAAAAATTTGGAAATTTGAAAAATTTGAAAATTTGAAAATTTGAAAAATTTGAAAATTTGAAAATTTGGAAATTTGAAAATTTGAAAAATTTGAAGAATTTTGAAGAGTAGAGAATTTTAAAGTTGAGAAATAAAAAGGGAAAAATTTAAATATAAGCAAGGTTTAAGAAATTTGTAAAACGAAGTAGATAATAAGATATAGAAATAAGTATATAATGTAGAGCACCTCTCAAATGATATCTTGTAAAGCAGCAGCGGCTGCTTATCTGTAATACATTTTTAGAAAGTGGACGCTATAAAAAGCCGAAAGGACATAAGTTAATTAATATCATTTAAAATAAATTTTACATGTGTAAGTGCTAGCGCGCTTTTGCGCGCTCTCACTTACACACACAAACTTGGCTATTCAGAAACATGCACGCTAGAGCAGTACGTCGGTCGTACGTTTTCATTGTTTTTTTTTCGAGCAACGCGGACGTCGCCCAACGCGGCCCCGCACGTGTCACGGATGAGCTTCTGGCTTTCCGTGGCATTTCCTTATCGCAGAGCGGATGCGCGCAAGACACGCAGTCAGCTCTGCCCGACGCTGCTCCAGTGTTCCTACGCGCAAAAGTGCAGTACTTGCACCTTTTGCGCGCGGGACCGTTGGCGGGTCGCGATGCGACCGCGAGCGGGCAGCAGATAGCCGGCGGTACTCACGACGAGAGGTGCTCGGACCTAATAAAGCCACGATTACCCAAAAGCCCCGTCTCCTCAATTCCTGCGCGCCTTTCTCTGGCGGCACAGGAGGACCCCTCCAACCATCCGTCACAATATATAACGCAACAAAATATTTTAATCAATTACCAAATGAGTTGAAAACTTAAATTATAGTATGGAAAATGTAAAGACCAAAATCAAAAAATGGGTGATATTTAATGTATAATAATATTATTTAATATATTAAGACAATCATTTATTGTTGATAGTTTTCAGATGATAGTTTTTAATTTTAGTTTTAGTTTGCAGTTTAAAATGATATTAACTTATAATATTATTCTTAATTGCAATTAATTATTAAGGTTTAGTTATTGTTATTGTTTTGGATTTTAAACACGTATTTTAAAATCTATAAGCAAATATATAATATAATATTAAGATTAACTAGGATTGTGTACAGGTAGTTAAACTACCTCTGCTATCTTTGATGCTTGCCGCAATGTAAAGCATGAAGGTACTCTGTATCTGGTATAATAATACTAATAATAATAATAATAATATATTTTAAATTCTCTACATGTTAAAATCAAATAAATCTAAAAATGTTCATTGAATATTAACTTTTTTTAACTTCTCTAAACTTCAAACGAAGCTTTTAATAGTTTATGTAAATACTGGTCTTATTTAATTGAAGATGTTAATATTTTATTGTGTTAACTAATTCTAATGCATACACACTAAATAAAATGTGAGTGTTTATGAACTTCTATTGTTAAAGTAAAATGGAAAAATAAATGGATGAAAATAATTATTGCGACTTAATTATTGTTATTTGTATTTTAAACGAGTGTGAAAATAATTTTTGCAAACTTTTGACTTCTGTGTTCAACTCGAGTAGTGTCAGAAATTGTTCTCATCTTTAATTTACCGTGCAAATTAATAATGGGACATTAGTAAAATCTCAACATTTTACACAAAAATATTGATTATACTGCATATATAATACTTAAAGCATATGATAAATTAAGATAACATTTGAAAAATATAAGAGATATTAGAAAAACTACTTACTTACAAATAGTTAGGTTAACGCGTGTATGTTTTTATTTGTATTCTGTGCTATTTCGCAAAAACCAGATTCCTAATTATTCTAGGAATTTGCATATGCCTTTTTAAAGACTTCAGCTAGAATGTCTCAAAATTTCGTAGCTTTATCTCTGTTTTGATTTAAGATATGGATTAGGACATAATTAAGTATTTTCAACGAGAAGAAAAAAAAACAATCTTCCTAAACTTCTTAAAATTTGAATATGTTATTATTTAGTAGATATCTGATGAATCTCAAAATTTTAACAAATTCTGTTAATTTTCAGATTTGGGTTTCAAGTAGCTACGTAAATAGTTATGTAGTTCAAATTTAAACCTAAAATAACTTTATATTTATACTATGAAGTTTAACTGTCAGAACAATAAAAATATAAACAATATATATGTATCTAGATTCTTCCTTTTCATAACCTTTTAAAAATTATTATTTAAGATTAACACGACAATAAAAATACGAATGAAGCACTCGTATATTTCCTAAATTATTGACTATAAATAATTGTTACAGTTATAAATTTAAATAATAGAAGATTGTGCAATCCTTGTAAGATATTATGTTTAAATTTAAATGAACATTATTTCCTTCTTAGAACAAAATTAATTTAAAAATAAGTAGATTAATTGTGATAACTATTGGCCTCAACGTGCATGTAAATGCGTTAATTATTTGTACATAAATACCTGTTATACACACTCAATCATTCACTCATACAACGCAAGAAAATAACTATTTGCCTATATTTTTAGTGATATTTCTCTTTTAGAGTTACGAGTAGATTTGATACAATTTAATATGACTTAATCAATTTAAAAACAAAACTATACAAATAATTTGAATCTGTAAATTTTTGATGAACTTAGTAACATTTAACAAGTTCGTGAGGGACCTTTACCCTCTCTCTAGAATTTACACTCTGTAGATATTCGGTGCTGAGAGTATAACGGTGCAGCTAACGTACCTTCTCAGCGTAGTAAAACAAAGGACACATTGTCTTTCTCTTCATTTCGAGGAACCCTTAAAATGCGTCTCGAGTGAAAGGAGACCTAAGCACGTATGATTTTTGCTCGGTACTTTAGGCGTTTTAGTTGAACACATTATTTATGACTCTTCTCGGGTTTTCCGCTCGCGAGGGAAAATAATCATAAATAATATTGACTGATGTATCTGTTTTACATTTTACAATCGCTTTTTATTTTCGAGTGACCAAATAACTTATTGTACACTTCGTTTTAGGCTGGTACAGAATATATTAAAGTGTACAACCGTTTTCGGGAAAAGCTAACAGAACATGAGTGAATATATGTATATAGCATTCATTCGTATTTCGTATTGACACAGTAATGCGTAATATTGACTACACGCGAGTTCGAAACTCGCCGGAAGTCATCTGATTTGACACTATATTCTCGGTCAATAAACGTAAATAGAGAAATTCGCGACGTCACAGGGTATATGGCTGACGCCATTATGTCCCTATTACGATCCTGGTCCCCCTCGTTTGGTGATTTTGGAAGACTAGGTGTGACGTATGACGTTATGAAACTGATTTCGTATAAATCTATAGAGCTTAAAAGCAGCCCACGCTTATTGGGCTCTCCAGCGTAATATGATGTTATCTTTTTCCTCGATAAAACCAAGCGTGGGATTCTATGGTAAATACGAAAATTGATTTGTAAAAACGGTTAATTGAGGTAATTATAGAGATCCGGTAAGGTCCAATGATTCGCCAGATCTTGGCATTACTCAAAATTTATAAATACCTAAACATCTTATTGAATGAAAGAAAATTATAGTATGCAAATCAAATAAAATGTGGAAAAAAGAAGATAAAACCTTAAGTCAGCAATATACTGTTCCAACTCTGGTGGAAGTTGAAATTGTACATTTTCAAACATCTTTGTACAATTCTATACATTTATGTATATTTCTGTACATTGTTGTACATTTTTTACACTTATTAGACTTTTGTATAGAAGTGTACAGAAATGTACAGAAATGTACATAAATGTACAGACCCCATTAGCCAGGCTTGCCATGGCCAAATCGCGACAATAGTTGCTGTGCGATGTTTATTAACAATTTGCTTCCAACTTGCGCTTAAGAAATGACGAATATCAAGGATTGATGTCAATGTGCCATAAAATTGACTGCAAATGCTTGCCACCAAATTGCTGCCATATACGGACGCAAATTTACTTACATTTGATGTATAACTGTTGCTGCAAGTTTTGTACATCTATTTGCTTTTAACTTGTTTTCAATATTATTAATATATTATATTATTTTATTTTCAATATTAATCACACAATATCCAATAAAATTACTCATATATGCGACAGTGCAAGAGAGATAGGGAGGAAATTAATAACAGCATATTGATCGAAATTTGTGTAACATAAAAATCGAGAAATGTGACGACAATATGATAGCAATTTATACCTACGATACGCCTGCACATCATGAACAATAGTTGCTGTAATTTTGCCTTCATTTTGCCCTCATAATTTACTTCAATACTTGATACAAAATTTCCAGCATATACGGACGCAGTTTTACGTCAAACTTAAGGAAATCGATAGCAAAACGGGTATGTCAAATTGCTAACAATTGGCAATACATTTGGCTAATGGGGGAGATGTACAATAATGTACGGAAATGTATAATAATAAAATAATAAAGAGATGTACAATTTAAGGGGGTTTCAAAGTCAGTTTTCCCTACCTTACCGACCTGAGAATCCTAAACTTTTGGCTATAATTAAAAAAATGAACAGAATTATGAAAAACTAAGAGATAATTGCCCTTCGTTTTATAATTATCTACCACTGTGCTACTAATTATCTACCACTTGAAGTTTCAAGTAAATATTTTACGGCTCGTGTCAATGGCATTTGAACGACATTTCATGATAAAACAGAGATCTGCGAAAGGTAATTCGAAATTTCGTTCAAATGCCATTTATATATATAATGATATTATTACCTGAAACTTAGCACAGTGGTAGAATGCTACAAAAGGAAGGGCAATGATGTATTGGTTTTTCATAATTCAGTTTATTTGTTAATTTAAACCGATTATTTATAACTCGGTCAAAGATTTGAGGTTACGAATTTCGGCGGCAAATTTGAATCGTCTGATACCCTCTCAATGATACCAAATAAAAAAATTTAAATATACTTTAAATTTCGTATTCTTTTCTGTGAAAATAGCATTAATTGATTTTAATAATTAGAAATAAATAAGAAATATGCATGTTTATAAATATAAAAAAAAATTTCAGGTTTCTATTTTTAAATTACAATTCTATTATAGTAGATAGCGGAAATAACAATTAGACATTCCAATTTATTACTATGCATTTATTTAATTAAACTTTTTAAATTTTTTCATACAAACATAAAAAAACTTTGGTTGTAATTCTTAATTTAATAAACTCCATAAACATAAAACGCTTATGTTATTTAAGATAATTTAATCTTAGTAACACTCAACATAATATAAATGTTTAATAGTAATAGTAAGAAAATAGTAACTTTTTAGAGTTTCTTAAAAGTTTCTCAAGAGGATGCCGATGTACCGGTCAGTGATCTGAAATGCCGGCATTACGATTAACATTACTAATTAACCGTTTAATAATTAGTCATCGCCGGAATTTAAAAAATCATTATTAAACAATTAATTATCAATGTTAACTGTGATTTCGGTATTGCAGATCTCTGGCCGGCACCTCGGTATCCCCTTAACAATTCAGATTATTTATACTTAAAATTAAAACAATTTGTATACAGCTCTAGAATTATTTTATCCAGTTTCATAGAATCTCTAAATATTTTTGATTTCAAAATAGAAGCCTGCAATTTTTTGCTTATATTTATATTTACAAATATACCCTGGTAGAAATCTTATCGTGGCGCCCACATTCGCTTTAACGGCCTTTATAGGCAAACTAGATAGTACTAGAGTGTACAAAACTCGATAAATCCGCACAGATCTACATAGTTTTCTCAATAATAATATGTACGTATAAAATCTGTGAGGTTATACATAATTTATTGAACAGAACTTTTATTATAAAAATTAATGTTAAAAGAGTTTAACATGCAAGTGTTCAATTATAATAATAAGATCTACAGTTCTATTCATACTATTTACATATAAAAGTAGTCAGAAAGCATATTTAACCTAAGAAATGAAAATTTAAAAACAATGTTCCTTGCATATGAAAGACAGTGATCACAAAATAATGTTATTGATTGATGTAGTTGTTTCTTGAAAAGTAATGTATAAATAATAATAATATCATATATACAAATATGTACTTTATGCCATGCTTTATTTAAAAACTAGAATTTTAATTTCAGAACCGCAAATAATTTTGTATATATATATGTGAGTTCTTATAACACATAAACTGCTCATCCGTGACAACATTTTCAAAGACAAACTCATTAGTCGAACACATGTAGACGATAATTGTCTTTATAAGTAACATTATTACTATGTTTTAACTGGCCATCGATGTCAAATGAAAGTGTTTGATTATAAATTAATCACAGTATGAAATACAAAAATAGAACATATATATCATAACTCAAATACATTATTTCTTTTTAAAAATAGAAAATTAATCAGTAGATAATAAATGTCTGTGAAAATAGTTTTCCTTACATAAACCATACAGGTTTTTAACATAATCAAATGTAAGGAAACTAATTTTTCATAAACAAAATAAATATATGCACTAATACTTCATATAGTTATTCGGATATTCAGATTATTTTCTTATTTTTATTGTTTAATATATATGTGTAACATAATATTGTTATTGAATTAATTCTTAAATACATAAACTCGATGGATCTAAAATTTGATAACCTTACACTTTAGAGGTTATTTACATTTACTTACATTGGTAATATGTGAACAATAACGTATAAATACCTTTAAATCAAAATAATACATAATAAGCATAATAGATTATGCTTCTGTTTTTAAAACATAACCTTTAAGTGGTTGTTATTGTCATAATTTTGCTTATCTAATTTTATCGGGGCAAATAATATGGGAAACTAGAAGGGTCGACCGTTACACGCCTTCATAGTATCTATCTAGTTTGCCTACATAGTGCGAGATTATTTTACATAAATCTATTAAGTGGACGGGATAAATTTCTACCAGGGTATATGCGTATTTATTTAAACGCTTGTTATGGAAAAACTATTAGATGTAATTATATATATATAGGTATATATAATCATATATTACTATATATTATCCCCTGATAACACATGACGGTTTTCGAAAGTTTTAAAAACGTAAGCATTCAAACCTTCAAACGCTGAAACGGAAAGTTTTAAATACGTATGAAAAACGTTTATAGAACATTCAAAAAACGTTTTATAATTTCTCCGAGAATTTTTTTAAAGTACAAATTTAGACGTGTTTCAACCGTTTATTAAACGTTTTACAAATAATTTTGAAAACTATCGCGTTGTAAAAATGTAAACGGATTTAAATCGTTTTTATGACATTTTAAAAATCACTTGAGATTTATCGCACTGAAACGATTAAAACGTGTTAAAACGTTTTTCAAACCTATATTTTCAGCTTACCATTTTATATTTTAGTATTTCAACGAATTAAAGTGTGATTAAATTAAGTAAAACAATAAAAATAACAATACATTTTTTTATTACATAATCATGTACATAATAATGATATACATATTGAACATATAATTATTTTTTTGTAGCAGTATACGTATGCATCATTAGAAATACTACAAAAGCTTGTTTATAATGCATTTTACCTAGCTTTGCTGATATGGATTCATAGCTATATAACTGTAAATCACTCGTTGAAAATTTCACTTTTTGAATACTTAAATTACTACTATTAATAGGGATAGAATAAAAATCACTTATAACTTTAAACGGTTTTCCTATAATGAATATACTACTATTTTCTTTTCGAATAAAATTAGAGCATTTTATGTAACTGCCGTCTTAATAATTAATAATATCGAATTATTTTTTGTGTCACGGCAATTAATATATAATGTACCTCTGCGTAGAATTCGAAATTGGTCATCGCATAGATTAGGCAATATTGGATCATCAGAATGTTTTTTTTTGCAATTCAACTGACTCATCAGTATCAATTAGTGTATATTCTTTAGCAGCATTTAACTCTGAAAGTCTATTAGCAATCTGTTGTAGAGGTTTATCATCGTTTCTAACCAATTGTTTAACTTCTCTTATGTGATTCTTAAACCTGAACGCACTAAAAGAATCTAATGGACCATAATTCTTAACATCAGCAATGACGTGCAGCAAATTATGAATATTAAATATCACATTTTCTTGATCATACAACTTTGCAAATCGTTCCACAATTTTTTTTATTAGTTCATCAGTAATATCTAAATATGTAGAATCTGTAAATAATATAGGATTTACTAATATTACTATTGCTACATTTAAATACAAAAAGTTTTCTTACAAATCTATATTTAGTATGTATAAAAGTACTACAGGGTTAGAATATAATAAGAATTGAAGTAATTCGTGCGCCTTCCACATACGTCTAAAATTGTTAAGTTTTTTTTTTTTTATTAAGCCTTCTCGGGATTATTTGGCTATACATAGAATTTGATACATACTTAGTATTACATTTATTGATTGCGCTAAACATATATTAACGTTATATATAAATTAAATAGAGTATGTACAAAATTAGCAAAATTCTTAAATATTAAGATTACAGGTTTTGATTAATTGAACCAAAATTTTGCATAATGAAGGTTTGGTTACGCTGACGCTGACAAGTGATCTTGCGACCATAGGCAAATATATACCTTTTTGTTCGAGTCTTTTTATAAATTTAATTCTTTCGTTGGAGTACTAGGGACATTGCCACAATATATGGTCTAAGTCCAACTGAACATTTGAGAACCAAGGCTTAGCTTTGTCTGTGTAGTGGTGTCGAAAGTAATATTGACCTTTTTCTAACCCACTTGTCTCTAGAGTCAGTTTACTATTTCTTTTTGCTGTCCCCCTAAACTCATAGTATAGATCCGAAAACAGTATGTGTATGTTTTTATCATGATCCTGGTTTGTCGCTGACTTCGCTAATCGATCGGCAGTCTCGTTTTCATTGATTCCCCTGTGAGATGGAATCCAAAACAATTCAATTTTATTATTATTTGAGCTTAATCTATTGAATTTAAGAATCTTTTCTTTTATGTGATATATGATATTGTTGGTTTTTATACTAATTTCGGTGGATTGGAGTTTTTGTAGGACGCTGAGGGAGTCTATGAAAACGAGAATGTTAGATTCAACATTTTTTAGTGCCAGGTCTAGTGCATCGTTTAGTGCAATGGTCTCAGCTGTAAAAATGGATGCTTGCTTTTGGATGCTGCGCTAAAGCGAGAAGCCAAGATAATTACACACACATGCCGTTCCCACTGATGTTGCGCTGTCAATTTTACTCCCATCAGTGTATATAGCAATCGCGTTTTTCGTTGGAATGAAATCATTTAATACTCTATTCGGGTATTTGTCTACTTGTAAGCGCCTACCCAGTTTTGTATCATATTCAATGGTTGTATTGAGAGTTTTGTATTTATGTGAATATATGCTGTAGTGTTTATCAGTATCAATTATGTTTCTCAACGGTGTTAAGACGTGTATGCATTTTATGAGGAGACGATCTCGTTGTTTAACTTTTTTGCGCTTTGTGTGATATCTGATGACTGACTGACGAACGGGCAGACTTTTGTTGGAATTTATTTTTGACAAGTATGAGAGACATAGATATTAGCTTCTTTCGTGCAGATAAGTGTGTTCCGATTCCGCGATGAGAACATTTGTGGGGGTGCTGATCCTGTAGCTGAAGGCGTATCTTATAGCAGTATACTGAATTCTTTCGATGCTTTCTACTTGCTTTATTTATGAGGAAAGTATATAAAACTCGCGTAATCTATTAGGCAGCGTATATGACTTTTGTATAATATCAACAGAGTGTTTGGATCGGCACCCCACCATGTTCTTCTAAGAAATTTCAAGATGTTCATTGCGTTACGACATTTTTTCTTAATAAGCGCTACCTGATGTTGGAATGTCAGTTGGTAATCGAGCGTTATTCCAAGATAACGAACGGTTTCACTCGATCGGATCGTGACATTGTCTATTTTTATTTCGGTTTCTTGGGGACAGATTCCCTGCTTGTTGAAGTGTATCAGTTGGATTTTATGAGGGGCGAGTTGTAGTCCAAGTTCTTCTAGGTTTTTTTTAATGGTGTTAATTGACTTTTCCATGAGAGAGATACATGATTTAATGGACTTTCTTTTTATTAGTATGGCGATGTCGTCTGCGAATTTGGAAACTATGGCACTTTTTGGTAAATTTTTTGTGACTAATTTGATATATAAGATGAATAAGAGAGGACTGAGAACTCCCCCCTGAAGAACCCCTTTGTAAACTTTTCTATAGGCATCCTCTCTTTCATAATTTATAAATTTGACAAATTTTATTAAATTTATGGGGCAGTTAATTTCTGCTAACATATTCTGTAGTAATTCGCATTTTATATTATCAAAAGCTCCGGTTATGTCTAGAAAAGATCCCAGAACATGTTGTTTAGCCTTGAATCCCTCTTCTATTATGAGTGTAATGTTTGTGAGATTGTCAATGCACTGCTGGACTTTGCGAAATCCGGATTGAGATGGAGGGAGGAGATTATTGGTCTTGACGTACCACTGTACACGATTTTTTATAAGAACTTCAAACAATTTGCAAACGCAGGATGAGAGAGCTATAGGTTTAATAGATAGTATTTTTAGAATTTTATTGTCGATACCGTCGAGACCAGGGGCGGATTTCGTTTTTCGGTTTGCTCGGTTCTCTACTAAAATCATTAGGCATGTAATTTTTAAGATTTAACAATCTATCGAAAATTTGTTGACTCAGACAGTTTTTTCTTTACTGGACAATTTGCCCAAAGTTCAATTAATTTTAACATTACAACCGAATAAACTAACAAGTAGGGACCACGGAGTCCGGGTCACCGATTTTGATGATACTTTAGGGATCGTTTTCTGATACCTAAAAATGAAGCCCAATACTCATGGTTTTATCCAATGAGCCTTTGTATGGTATATATATTTTTTTTTTTTAAATGGCATTTCGAACTCGAAAGTTCATTGCCTCATCTACGCAAGCCTTCCACGTTTCCCTATGTATGGTATATATAGCGTATTTAATTAACGTTGACGGTATATCTATATATTTGATTTTTAGCATTGCCCATATAAGCAATGCTAATGTTTTTTGGCACTATCTCATATTTAAAGACCTATGGGATAAAACTACGGGTACTGTGCTTCATTTTTAGGTTCCAACAGTCGATTCCTAAAGTTTCATCGAAATCCAAGACCCGGACTCCATCGTCTCCCCTTATAAGTGTATGTAATCTATACTTACATTACTGACTAATCCAAAGCCTGGAATGTTACATAAAATACTTTGTCCGCGTTGATAGCCATCGTTTAACCCTTTCAGTCACGCAATTCAATTCATTTGGTTATGGAAGTGCAAATATATGTTTCCAATGTATTTTTGAACGAAGAATCCAAATCAAGTGTCAAAAATTGAATAAATATAAAAACAACCCCTCAAATGGGGTGAAAACCACCCTTTTAGTTAAAAAATGCAATTTGTTTGGTAATGGAAGTGCAATATATGTCCACAATGCATTTTTGAATGCAGAATCCAAATCTGATATCAATAATTTTATACATATAAAAACAACCCCTCAAATGGGGTGAAAACCACCCTTATAGTCATAAAATTCAATCCGTTTGTTATGGAAGTGCAATATATGTTTCCAATGTATTTTTGATCGTAGAATACGAATCTGATATCAAAAATTGAATAAATATAAAAACAACCCCTCAAATGGGGTGAAAACCACCCTTATAGTCATAAAATTCAATCCGTTTGTTATGGAAGTGCAATATATGTTTCCAATTTATTTTTGAATGCAGAATACGAATGTAACGTCAAAAATTTTATAAATATAAAAACAACCCCTCAAATGGGGTAAAAACTACCCTTTTAGTCATACAATTTAATTCTTTTAATGAGGAGGGGGTTTTTTTACTTTCATAACCAAACGAATTCAATTTCATGACTAAAAGGGTGGTTTTCACCCCATTTGAAGGGTTGTTTTTATATTTATAAAATTATTGATATCAGATTCGTATTCTACGATCAAAAATACATAGAAAACGTATATTTGTACTGCGATAACAATAGAAATCAAATTTTGTGACTAAAAACAATAGGGAGCCGATATATCGGCTTCTGTGACTGAAAGGGTTAATCAATTATCAGCATAAAGATTCTCTTTAAAACCCAGATCTGTTTTTAAGGTTTCACATTCTCCAGGGAAACACAGTTTGTTGCGCCATTCACCTTTTAGTTTACCTTTTAGTTAGTCTAACTCAAATAACCTGTATGATCCTTTACTTTCAGAACGTATGCTTTAGCAGAAGTATCGCATATTAAAGCATGAAGTTTTATTTTATAATGCTTTTCATTATATACAATGCCTTCATCTATGAGTTTTAAGCTCATAATAAATATTAATTCATCAACAAACTTTTCTAACAACACATTACTGTTCCTTGGCTTATCTTCTCCGTGATAAATGCTTACTACTTCAACATTTTTTAGTATGGATTCTGATGCAGAAATAATCCAAAGTCCTTTTTCTGAAGATGTGGCAAGTGGAGCACCATCAATATTTACTAGTAGTTCCAAACAATCAGTATCGATTTTTTTTTCTAATGTTATGAACAAAATAACTGCATTATTCATTCCATAATGACAATAGTATCCACTGTCCATGGGAAATACTTCTGAAGATCTTGGAGCTTTTAAAAGGGATCGAGCATCTTTTAAAAATGGAGTATCAGTATAATCTCTTAGTATACCTAATAAACTATTTATCGTCACACTTGTCTTAAGAATCACTGCCTTAATCAAAATTGTCTTCTCCTTGTAAATACCCTGGTAACACAGTCTGACGCACTCGCGAGTGCAGCAGAATTGCACCCGAATTGCGTACGATGATTGCGGCAGACGAGTGCGGCAGGATTATAGCAGTCGTGCAGCTGACAATTGTGAATAAGGGGGATGATGTAACGTATTTGCAAGTGCGTTAAGATATACTTAAAAAACGAGATACACACCTCGTAGCGAAAATCCTCGGAACACCGATAATGGTAACAAAAAAAAAGCTCCAAAGAGTTTTATCTCCCACACGGCTTGTGCGCGATCTCTTATAGTATCTACCACGCCAAACTAGTCGAGTGAGCCCAAAACTGATGCACTCACCGCTTCGCGGTGGCGACGTATGAACTATACGCTTTGCTTCCACCGGCTCTGTGGACTGCACGTCTGCTACAATCCTGCCCACTCATTTGCCGCGATCGTCGTACGCAATTCGGGTGCAATTCTGCTGTACTTGCGAGTGCAATATTTCATCCCCCTTAGATGCACTTGTCGGCTGCACGTTTGCTGCAATCCTGTCGCAATCGTCGTACGCAATTTGGATGCAATTCTGCTGCACTTGCGTGTGCATTATTTCATCCCCCTTAGTAGCACTTGTCGGCTGCACATCTGCTGCAATCCTGCCGAACTCGTCTGCTTCAATCGTCGTACACAATTCGGGTGCAATTCTGCTGCACTCGCGAGTGTATTATTTCATCCCCCTTAGTCGCACTTGTTGGTTACACGGCTGCTGCAATCCTGCTGCACGCATCTGCCGCAATTGTCGTGCAGCGGAAACTTAGTCGAATTGTGAAGCAGACCGCACGTCGGCTGCTGCAATTTTTATGATTGCACGCACGATTGCAGCAGAATTGCGATGCTATTATTACCAGGGTACGCAATCAAATCCCTAAAATTACTAAAACAGTTATCATCTATATTACATTTTTTGTGATCATTATAAACAATCACATTTTCTAAATAATTATTTAGCAAAGTACCATCATTGAGTGATTCGGTCGTAGTACATTCTATTGATTTCGTTAAATGTTTATTACTTACTAAACTATTCAGTATCGCATTTAAGTACATAATCTCTTTTTCCTCTGATGAAGCAGAAGAGATCTCGGTCCAATGGTCTACAGTCTTCTGCTTGCTATTAGAACAAGTTAAATCTAAATACTCGAGGAATCTTGCACCTGACTCTTGAACAAATAATGATCTTTTGGAAGATTTTAAACAACAAATATTCTTTTACTCATATCGTCTTAGTAGTATTCAGGTGATCTTGCAGCTGAAAAAATATGTCAATTTAGCTTTTTTGGTGCTTTTATTATATTTATCATTTGCAGGATAAACAACGATTAAGTTATACAATTTACTTTTTCTATATATAAGTAATCAAATGTAATAGATGCAAAAAATATTCGTAATACTTGTACAGACAGAGAAGTTAACAAAAATTTGAACAAATTAGAACATGTCTTATATACACTCTGCAACAAAATTAACGCAACACCTAATTCCGACTAAAAAAAGGCGCAAATTCGAAGATCAATATCTCAGGTAAAAAAGGTCATATGGGGGTAAATTTTTTTTCAATTAAAGGTTGAAGTCTCTACTTTAAGATGATGGAACTCGATTTTCGATTTGACGCAACCCCTACTTACGTGACCTTGAAATTCAAGGTCATTTTTTAAAGCTTAAAAATCGTAAACTTTCGCAGTGCGTCCACGCGTGGGTGATTTTTTTTCGATAATTCTGATCATTGCATCTTAAAGTACAACTCTTTCCCTTTAATTTAAAAAAAATTAACCGCTACGATTTTTTTTTTACCATTTTACAACGTTTGAAAAATTGTATTCAAAAAACGCGTTTTTTCGTGAAAAATTTGAGAATTTCGATCCACCCTACGATTGAATCAGCGGTGTAGAATGACTCGACTTCGTAGATCGATATCTCAGGTTGAAAATGCCATATGCACGGGTTCGAATGTTATTTCTTGGTTGATTCTGATCAAATTGAAATGGAAAACTCATATCTAAGCGAAACGAATATTACCGTCGACTTTAGCGTTACCTAATAAGCACCACGAGGAGGTAGTCGATCGGATTTAACTCAAGCTAAATGTAAAAAGCAAGTTCTTAAAATTTGTAAACGTTATTATTTTATAACTTTTATCTTACATCGAATATCTCTTAAAAAATAGGAAGTGTACAAATTTATCAAATTTGTTATCCGTTGCATATTTTTTCCTGAAATTAGTAATGTAAAAAAAAATTTTCAAGTCCATCTCTGACCGTGTCCAAATTTTAACGAATACGGTTCTTTTACAAATCTACCATTCTTTAAAAAATATCGTTTGGCAAAATAAAAATGCCTCCGTTGGATGAAAAGTTATACAAACCTTTCATAAAAATTCTGCATTAATCCACGCTATTTCTTTCTAAAAGACGTTCCGACACAATATTGCTGCTTGCCTGTATATAACAGACAAAATAACGCATTATAATATATCTTACAATTATATACGCCAGTTTGATAGAACTCGAGGAGCCAGGTACGTTAGTTCTCTCCCGATAAGGTTTATTGTGGGTCAAATCCTATTCATGAGTCGTGTATTTACCTTTCAATTTTATTTATTTATTTCAATTTTATATAACCTACATATGAAAGTTCAATAAATAATAGAACATTACGCAAGTACTGCGCGAAGAAGATGATCTCGCCGGATGCGACGTTCGTCAAGTAGAATTCCATTTTAGGCTTTAGTGACAAAATAATATATTGTGTACTAAAGGTGAAAAGTAACCTTTGTTTCCCCACATGTGGTTTGCAATACGAGTCGAGGCGAGCAAGCACGAGCCGATGGCGAGTGCGTATTGCAAGCCAAAGACGAGTACTGCAATCACACAATGGCAAGAAAGACTTTTCATCCAAGGTACACCGTACTTTTTGTCATATACTGACCCATTTTAATCGCCGCACCCGAATTTCTCGGAACCTAAGCCAGATACGGAAAAACGGTACAGACAAAAGTTGTAGGGGACAAAGGAGGCCACACGATGGCGCTAACGTCTTTGACCTTGAACTTGACCTTTAAGGTTATTTCAAGGTCAAAGTGGTTTTTTCATATGGGAACACCCAGTTTTGACCCCGGATTCGGAAAGAGTGGCAAATTTTACGCTCAAAATCATATTGAGAAAAATTTTTTCAAGGTCATTTCAAGGTCAAATCAAGGTCAAACTCCGAAAAGTTCGTTTAAAATCTTTTTTTCCATGAACCACAGGCTAAGCTGGTTCAAATTGATCGTAGGCTTAATAGGAGAACACACACACCCAAAACTTACACATCCTAGTAAACAAAACTCAAACTCGCACATCCTAACCCCATAAACTTCGTGCCCTTACATACTAAACTGTTACACCCCAGTCCCACACAACCATATCCCACACCCCCCAGTCTCACACATCCCTACCCCACGGGTGCTAATCCCACACACCCCAAACCCACACATCCTGAACCCTGAAAAATTTTTCTCAAGGGCCAAATGATTTTTTAACGGAAACTTTAAGATCGTTGAAGCTTCTATTATAAATGTATTAACCTTACTTTTCGCGCTACCCAGAAACAACGACGTGGACGTAGTAAGGATTGTTTCCTTTGGGGTGCTTGATTAAAGTGAGTCCCCTTGCCTCTCACTGTTCGGGGTGCTTGATTATAGTGAGTCCCCTTGCCACTCACTGTTCGGGGTGCTTGATTATAGTGAGTCCTCTTGCCTCTCACTGTTCAGGGTGCTTGATTATAGTGAGTCCCCTCGTCTCTCACTAATGTAAATAAATTTTTATTTAACCTCGAAGCAAGTGTTCGAAATGACGACCATTTGCTTCAAGACACAAGTCAAACGCCTTTGAAAATGGCGAACGGTGTTCTGCAAAGTTTGTTTCGGAATGGCAGCGCATGCTCGACGAATCCTATCCTGCATATCTGCTCTTGTAGTGGGTTGTTGCTCAAAAACAGCATTTTTTAAATACCCCCATAAATAGAAATCTGGTGATGTAAGATCGGGTGAGCAAGCAGGCCAGTTAACCGGACCTCCTCGACCAATCCATCTGTTACCATAGTGCTCATTCAAAAAAGCCCTTACAATTCGAGCGAAATGTGGTGGTGCGCCGTCCTGCTGGAGCCATATTCTTCGTCGAGTTCCTAAATCAACATCTTCCATCAATCCAGGTAGTTCATCTCTTATTAGCGTCAAATAGGTATGTTGATTTACATTTTCTTCAAAAAAATAAGGACCAATCAAATATCCATTGATAATCCCGCACCATACCATAATACTTTAACGTCTTTGATGGTTTACAGTTCTGACCCAACGAGGATTCACATCAGACCAATAATGGCAATTATGCCTATTCAGTTCCCCATCAATTTGAAATTTTGCCTCATCAGAAAAAAGAACAAAGTTAAAAAAGTCTGGATCATTTTCTATCATTCGTAAAGCCCATTGGCAAAACACAATACGCTGTTGGAAATGCTCAAACTATAGCTCTTGAACCAAAGTAATATGATACGCGTGATATTGAAGCACCTTCATAATTCTTAAAAAAGTATTTCTTGGAATACCAATTTCCCTTTCGACTCGACGAGCGCTAATGTGTGGGTCAAGATGAATTATTGCAAGGATAGTTACAACTCGATTATCATTTTCATCATACTCATGGCGCCTACGTTGGCGAACCATGTGTCCACCACGAGCTCTTTGAGTTAAACGTCTGATAGCTCTATCGTCAGGGTGTCGTCTGTCAGGATAGCGTTCAGCATAAAGTCTTGCCGCACCACGATAATTATTTTGGCTTGCTCCTAAAATCAAAATCATATCAACGATCTCGTTGGACGGATAGTCAGCCATTTCAGAGCCAGCTATTAATTACTATTAAATTTAAATAGTAAAATGGTATAAAAAATATTAATAATTATAAGGCTCGCCCGTATACGGTCGCACCTAAAAAGGAAACACGTTGGAAAATTATGGTAACTTTATTTAGCTAACTGTATTTGCCATAAATACTTCGTTTGTAACACTTTTTTAATTTTAAATTTTAAATTAAAATAATCGTCAAAACATTAAAGGTATTCAATAAAGCATTATTTCTTATTTTGATTGCAAATAAAACTAAAACTTCCTTTTATTTTTTGTTTTATGTAAATAATGTGAATTAGTAGCGTGCGAATTTCAGAAATACTAATTTTGATAATGTAATCATTAAACACATATCTACGAAGAAAATAGGTTCCGTCAATGGTTCTTTTAATTAAATCTGAACTGCTCACCGATTTTAAGATTTTCCGCTCATTTTTAATATTAAGTTTTTTTTTAATAGTTCGATTCTAAAAAAATAGCTACGATGCTTTTTGTACCAAACAGAAATGTTGTATCTTTATTTTTTAGGAAGTTATGAGTTTTTTTTGTAAAAAGAATCACATTTTTTGACAGCTCATAATTCAAAAAATTAGGATCCGAGTAAGATAATTGTAGAAACAAAAAAAATAATAATTAATAAAAAATGCAAATACAAAGTCAAAATTTAAATTAAAGAAAAAAATAGGATATGTGAGTTTGGGGTGTGTGGGTTTAGGGTGTGTGAGGTAGGAAAATGTTGGTTAAGGATGCGTGAGTTTAAACTTTGCGGATCGAATGTTTTTGGTTTTGAGATTTGTGGGGTTAGGATTTGTGAGTTGGAATTTGTGGGTTTCCATTTTAATCTCAAGGTTAAATTGACTTCACTTCGGATTGTTTTTGCCTAGAAATCATAAAAAAATAAACAATTTTAAAAATTTATTTACAGCCTACAATCAATTTGAACCAGCTTAGCCTGTGGTTCATGGAAAAAAACGATTTTAAACGAACTTTTCGGAGTTTGACCTTGATTTGACCTTGAAATGACCTTGAAAAAAATTTTCTCAATATAATTTTGAACGTAAAATTTGCCGCTCTTTCCGAATCCGGGGTCAAAACTAGGTGTTCCCATATGAAAAAACCACTTTGACCTTGAAATAACCTTAAAGGTCAAGTTCAACGTCAAAGACGTTAGCACCATTGTGTGGCCCCCTTTGTCCCCTACAACTTTTGTCTGAACCGTTTTTCCTATCTGGCTTAGGTTCCGAGAAATCCGGGTGCGGCGATTAAAATGGGTCACCGTGTATAATGTCTTGTTTTCGCGATTTTTTGTATGCCTCTAAAGCGGGTACTATTGTGTCTATTTTTCGAATCGGTGTAAACATATATTTATAAAACCAAAATAAAATGGTAATGAAATTTCTTCCAAAATTTTCGAATTTGGAACGCCCGCACGTACACATTGCAAACAAGCTTGCATATAGATATACATTGAGTTTTTGAATAACGGGCGAAAAGTATGACCGGGAAAAAAGTAGATTTATCCCGCATTTGCGGGAAAGAAGTAAATTTGTGGGAAAAAATAGATTTGCGGGAATCCTACGACCCTTGTGTCCCATTTTTAAGGTCAATAAAATGTACATTACGGTTGAGTCCGGAATAAACCACGAAAATCGTGTATGTATGACAAAAAGTATTATTTAACAAAACTGTAAATCTCGCGTATGAAAGTTCAATATAGAAAACTTTCAGCGAAATCCTAAACTGTTAAAGCTAAATACCCTATGTATAAAAGGTCAACAAATATATTATTTTAAACAAAATGACTTATGTATAAGTAAACGTTTAATAAAAGCATTATTTTTATAACAAAGACAAGTCATTAATTAGGTCTTACTTAACTTAACTTTACTCAACTTTTTATGTAAAATTTATGTTTGTAGGATGTATAATATTGTTAATTTAGAAAGTCCGCTATTTTATGTATATCATAACCATCTACAACTGAGAAAAGCTCAAATAAGCCAAACAAATCGCGTTTTTCGAGTGAAGCTAAAAACAATACGATTCAGACACTAATTATTTCAAAATATACATTAAACATAAATATAATAAATACTGATCCTACCTCGCATTGCTGGCGATGCAAGGTGAAAAGTCGTCTAGAAGTGAGCAAGGATAGCATTGACTAAATAAGCAGATGAAGGCAATTCAAATGAAAATTTAATCAAGAATCAATATTCGTAGTTGCTTTTATTCATTTATCAAATTGTAGGACGTATATGATATAAAAAAGAAGTGATAAATAATTACTATATATTTAGTTCAATTTCTACTACCTCCCATCCACGTTTCCTCGGATAATTATAATAATAGTACTACATCTCACGTAATATACATTGATTAATGAAAATATAAGGAACTCGAACTTTTTCTGTTTATTGTTACTTATTTTTATCTTAACCGGGTACGATTACACTCAACGCCAAATTGATATTGTACGTCGGCCTCGTAACAAAAACGTCAAGTGTTTTCTCTTCGTTTCAATGTTGTTACCCAAGTTGTATATAATATATAACAATAAACAAAAATTCGTAAGTAATACTCTGAGGAAAGGGGATCCTATACTCGATGTCGCTTACGGCCGTAATGAGACAACGGTAGCCATGTTTCAGGTCGCCGCCCATCAGCATGGAAATAATGCGGAGATGGTTCTCCTCGTTGGCCCAGAATCAACAGTCATTGGCGGTCTGGAGGATGCGGTCGATCTCCTTGAAGAGGAAGTGCTCGGCGATGAACTTTTGCTGGACCTCCTTGCTCATGGAGCGACCACACCTCATGCGAGTTGATACGATGTACTCGTCGGTCGAGTCAAGGTTTTTCAGAGTGTCGACATTGTCCAAGTTGTTGGGCGGGTGCTTTTCAGTGTTCTTGAATCCACTGTGATATAAGTCCTCGATGATGGGTCGAAAAGGTCGGTGAAGACGGTGTAGGCCTCGGCGTCCGGGGCGTAGATGTCAACGCCAGAGTCGAGGTTCTCAACACCATACTGGATGACATCAAGCAGGGTTGAGCCGAAGGGCGTCTTCTTGGTCTTGAGGGCATCGAACACTTCCTTGGTCAGGTATTTCTTCAGCAGGGACTTCCTCTCCGAGGTCGAGACCTTGATGAAACCGGCCTCGAGCTTGTCCAACACTGCTTGGTAAACCATTCCACCTTTTTTGCTTGGCACAAAGAGTGCAACATGATGAGAGACAGAGGCATTCGGAGGGGGTAGCACATGGAACATCTACCACTGAGCAACAACCATTTAAAGTTTATGAAATAATAAAAACGAAAAATTCATAAATATTTTATTTTGTTTCAATCTAAGGGTATATCTGTCTCTTTAAATAATCACAATAGTACTGTTATACTACACTTTTTGTTACATTATTGTTCATAATAATAAAGTTAAGCGAGACAGTATAACAATATGCGAGCTGAACCAGCTAAATGCTCAATTCGATTACAAAGCTAGATACATTTACTCTCTTCTAACCAACTATTTCTCCAAAACTTTATCTTACCCGCTCTCCTCGAAGCACTGACACTTGTACACCTCTTGTATTTGTACCCTTATTATATTTCTTTCAATTGTCTTCGTTAACCCTTGTATTTCGCCGCTTTCCCGAACCGGGCCGTGAGTTTCTTTTTATTTACATTGGCTTTTAGGTAACGTACCAATTCTCGATTACTTTGAGAAATAATACGATTTTTCTCAATCTTACTTAAAATATGTCGTATAAACTTAAATTGGTTTGAATAGCAGTCTTATATGTGAATAATTGTCAAAAGGTTTGAAATGATTTAATGATTTTATTAATAAGAAAAATAGTACATTATGTAACAAGGGCAAAAGGTCGAATATTTTCCCGCGGATGAGTATACTGCCCGAGCGAGCGAAGCGAAGGCTACCCGAAGTATCACCCGAGGGAAAAATCGACTTTTTTCTCGTGTTACATACGAGGTCTGTCCCAAAAGTATCCGACCTACCTCGATTTCTCGGCGCTTGATTTATTCTTCGTCATCCGGGGGGTGGCATCCTTCAAAGTAGTCCCCATTTGATTGAACAAGACGCTTATATCGATGTTTCCACTTATTAAAGCACTCTTGAAAGTCAGACTTCGGAATCGCCTTTAGTGTATTCGTCGCATTAGTTTCAACAGTCTGTTTATTGTCGAATCGATGTCCTTTGAGCGGCATTTTCAATCGAGGAAACAGCCAAAAGTCGCAGGGAGCTATATCAGGACTGTATGGAGGCTGGCGGAGCTGCGCAATACTGTGTTTCAATAAATACTGCTGCACAAGGTTTGATGCGTGCGCTGGAGCATTGTCGTGATGAAGAAGCCAGTTACCGGTTTCCCAAATTCTCGGTTAAAATTCGCCAAACAGTACTTTTTGGTATTCCAAGTTCATCTTCCAGTTCTCTCACAGTCAAACGACGATCTTGTTCAACTGCGACACGCACACGCTCGACATTATCTGACGATGTTCCCGTCGAAGGTCGACCAGAACGAGGATCACTGTCAACAGATATGCGGCCACTTTTGAACCGCCTATACCACTCTTTTATTTGTGTTTTGCTCATACACTGATCTTTAAAGGCCTTTTGTAACATTTCAATAGTTTCCGCACAACTTTTACCGAGGTTAAAGCAAAATTTTATGCAAATTCGCTGTTCGGTTCGTTCTGCCATTTTTTAGCAATAAGCAAATTGCGACGAACGCAAAAAAGTCGTTGTAAACAAATACACGCTGCACGGGAACTAAGGCGTTTTATCGGTATCTCAGGCTACTGACGAGAAGGTTAGGGGTTGCTGGTGACGTTCGTACCCTCCAGAGGTCGCCTGAGTCTCTCCGCGCGAAGATATGAACGTAGGTCGGAATCTTTTGGGACAGACCTCGTATAGTACTTTATGTCCATCTTAACTGTGGCAACTTTTTGATTTGGAAAGCGGGATTAATTGACTGTTAAAAGACATGTTAGAATATCGCTATGCTTTAGCATATATATGTGTATAACTGTAGTTATACACTACTACATGCTCGTACAAAAATGAATCAACTTACTAAGAAATGTCCCAAAGACATAAACTGAAATGCGAGTATAGAAAAAAGTGGGGAACTATATGAGTTAGCTCAGAAATTCTCTTATGCCCTTTTTGTCAAGTGTTTTAGTCATACTAGAGCATCTAGCTAGAGCAGTGGTACATAACTGACGTTATTCCTCCCTTGTGCGAGTTTGAATAAACGAAAAGTTATTTTATTTGAAATATACATTGTGTTTTATCATTTATTTAACACCCATTTCCAATGAGACAATATTGTTAAAAGACAATCGAAAATCACCCACGTGAAAAGTCCCACATGGTTCCCATATGGTATCTTATGGGAACCACGTAGGAACCACGTGGGCTTCTGGAAAGATTTCCCAGTTCAAAACACATGGTTCTCATATGAATTTTACATGGTTCCCACATGATGAACGAAAAAATATAAATATTTAATCAATAAGCTAGATGATTTCTACGTGGAAACCATGTGGTAACCACGTGGTCCCTGTGAGTGTTCCCGTATGAGTTTCACATGGGTCTACAGACATTCTAAGTATGCTCGTATGAAAATAACTTTAAGTTCCAGAAAGTTCTTAAAAGCTATAAAATTCATAAAATGAGTGCCTATATAGGTGTTACCATGCAGATGATAACACCAAAACTGGGCGACTAAGCTAAATAATTCCTATTTTTTTAAATTCTGTTTAAAAAATATTAGCTGTAGTAAACTATATGGGTATCATATGGGAACCATGTTAAACATATATGGAAACCATGTGTTTTCAATTGGAGTCCCACTAGGAAATCTTTCCAAGAGCCCACGTGGTTCCTACGTGGTTCCCATAAGATATAATATCGACAATTGGTTCCGAATATAATTCATTATAATTTCGACATTAGGTCCATTGGAACTTTTGCTTTTAAACATGATTTTTACGGGTTTATGTCAAATATAAACGCCTTAGACCTACTATTATATAAACTAAGATATAAATTAACTAATTAGTACATGGTTTTGGATTTTGCTTCTTTTTATAAATTTCTATTATCAGAATAACCTCAGTACCTTCTTGTGTGATCCAGAACTGGTTAAACTACGTTATCAATCTACTATGCCGAGCAGACTTTACTCGCCACAAGCGGCTGACGAGAGTAACGATAACATAAAGTCGGTCGAGAAGAAATTCTTTAAGTACGTTCACTGGGCGACAGTAAAAGTTAGAAAGTTAATTTTCGAAAAAATTATTATAAAATGGTAATATTTATAATGATAACGTTTTATTTTACAATGTAAAGCATTAATATTAATTAATATACATACCTAGAGAACATAAAAATAATGTAATAATACCAAGTACCAAAGTACAGCATTAATTTTTGCGTGTACTGTACCATAAAATATAGGTATACATTGAAGCACAGCTTTAAATAGCGATATCTTTTAAAAAAGTATCGCTTGCTATTTTTAGGTTTTTATGCATTCTATATATACTCATTTTATACTACATAGTCGTTTGTCAGAACATTATAAAGAAAACCTACCTTACAATAAATGTTAAAAATTGAAAATTTGCAGAAATTTTTTATATTACAAGGGGGATCGAAATTTCAACCACGTACAAAACACACATACATTGACACATCCCTGCTGAAAATACCCTATTAAATTTAAGATCCAATTAAAAGTAATACGATTTAATTATAATCTTATCCGTTTTAATAGGTGTAATCCTAGTCTCGGATTCATATTCATCGGACATAATCCGAACTAATCGTAATTTTATTTGGTGCTGATTTTTCGAATTAAATTTAATTCTGTTTATTCGGTTTTTATGCAACATGTAGAGTAATTCGTATTAATACGTTAAAACCCTATTTTAATTAATCGGTTCTAATATGAAGTTAATGCGAGAATTAATAATAGGTTTAAAACACCCGGGTAAAAATAATTCATACATGTTGATATATGATCATGTATGAAGGGTTCATATATGAGCATATCCAAGTTTTGGCAGATGTAATCGCATATGATCATATATTATAATCACATATGAAAACTGTAAGGATTATTTTTATAAATTAAAAAGAAACAGAAATAGTTCCGGAAATGGGAATCGATCCTCGGATCTTCAGATTTCTGGGCCATAATCCTGTAACCACTGAGCTACTTTTGCTATTTGTAAATTTACTCTCTTCTAACCAACTATTTCTCCAAAACTTTATCTTACCTCAATCAAGAGAATTTATCAAGAACTTCATAGAGCCAATCCATACATTGAACCAATAGATTTCCAGGGTGCATTCTGCTTTAGCATCACAAATAATGTCACATTTAACAAATATTAGTGCGCATGACTACCGTTAATATATATATTCATATATGGTCATATGTAATCATATATGATCATATAAGAATATGTATGAGCTGTTAAATTATTTTTTTTATTGTCTAAATCATAAAAAAAAGTTTTAGAGCACACCTATGGATTTTTTAAAATCTTTTTAATATTATATCAATCATGGGAAAAATAGTTAACATAGTTCATCTAATGGCAAACTTATTTTATAGCGATATAAGTGCACAGCTTTTCAAATAAATTTCGAAAAAATAATTTTTCTGTAGTATGTTAATTAGCACATTTTAAGAGAAATAGCATTATAGTAATTTTGTCTAAAACTTCAAAGTATGGAAGTTATCAGGGGTTAAAATTTGCATTCTAAGAGATAATGAAACGCTGGTACTCAGTATTTCACATTATTTAATAGTAACGAAAACTTATATACATTTTATTAATAATGTATTCTTATAGACCATAGTAAGCAAAATTCCTTTGTAAAATGTTAAATTTTTTATTATATCTTTAAAATTGGGATTTAAAAAAAATGTTTATTTTTAACGCGAATTAAAGTGGTCCTATAGTAAATTTTGAAAAATATACTTGTTACATGATACATTATTTAAATTAGTAGTTATATTTGTTATCTAAAAAGAAAATTTTTAGTAAATTTTCGTAAATTTTTAGAGCCATAGTTATGTTGGAAAAACTAGCAATTTTTAATAAAATTTTATGTATTTTCATCACTGTCCTTGCACATAGGAATACAAGTATAGAATTTGAAAAAAATTATATAATATCTAACACCTGTACCACACAGAACTGTGAACTCTAAATTTTTTAAAACACAATTATATATAAAAATAAATATATATTGAATTTTCATTGTAAAAATAACCTAAAAAAGACACATTTTTAACTCTATTCATGGGCAACACTTTCTTAATAAAATTTTTTGAAAAATCAGTTACAGTTTCAGATTAATTAATTTTAATCCTATGCGCATAAGACTTTCTGAACATTGCAAAACCATAAATGGAGAAAACCGAACTTTTGTAAAAAAAATATATAATTTTCAAGTGATTTTAAAACAATTTTTTTATCGCAGAATAACGATAAAATTTTTTTTCAATAATTTCATGTGGACACGGGTTTGGAATACATGTGGATACGGGTTTGGAATACATGTGGACACGGGTTTGGATTCGGTTAATTTAGGAACACGTTGGATTATGTGCAATAATGGTCGGAGGAAAAATACGTATAAATAACTATTAAGTTCATTAAAATTGTTTTTATGGCGAATATTGCCAATACAAAATCATTTTCTGTTGAAAAATGTACAAAGTATCAGAAAATGAAATTAAAAAAAATCGAGTTTTTCGTAAAATTTTACTATAGGACCGCCTATTTCATAAAAATAGATATTTAATAAATTATACCTAGTCATTTAAGGTTTCCGTATTTTTTATGTACATATAATAGATATACTGTAATGTTATGTGACAAGGTACACAAATTCTATGCCAAGGTAATGTCACACAATCTTTAACTTGCTGCATGTACTTACATTTTTAACAAATTGAGACAAATACGACCTTATTTGCATAAACTGTTAAAATATCAAATAAAAGAATCCATCTAAAGTTTTAATTGAAAACTATACAATCAAATCGTTTAAAATGATGTGTCGTCAACGGTCCTTTAAGAAGGATCTTTCGCTAGATATTGGACATAAAACCAAAAATTAAATGAGAGTTTGCTGAAGGTCCTATAATATAACTTGTGAAATGTACACCCGAGGATCCAACTAATTTTCCTAACGTGCCAGTTAATGAGTGTCAAAATATGCATAGTTTATAGTAGAAGATACATAGTCAAGGTCATGTCCGAATATTATTGCAAGAAGTTCTTGAAATTATAGTAATATTTGTTATATTTCCGAATACTATATTCTTTAGTAAATTTTACCTACTTACGTATTAAATTCTCGTAAATATTTTAGTAAACCGTCTTGACTCAAAAAATTTAACCTCTAAAACTTATATGTAATCTTTTGCAATTAACCACGATACTTTTAATTCGATGATACAAGATCTTTTTCATTATATCAATACATGTAAGTTAATTAGAACTGCAACAATGAATAAGTGTATCATTAATTAATTAATGTTGACAAGATAATCATAATCGAAAACAAAGCATAGTGTAACTTATAAGGGTGATTCGAAGTATAGTAAACAAGGATTATGATGGTGCAGTAGATAGAGCGTGTTCGTTTGAGGATCTGATCCTCCGGTTCAAATCGTCACGAGGTCAGTTTTTTTGGTAAAAATAATTTTATTTAAAATTAAAGTGTACAAATATAAGAAATATAATATCTAGAATAAATAACAATCAGGGAAACATTAAATACAAAATTTTTTTTATAAATGTGAAGTTTAAAATTACTATTATAACGGGGTACTCAACTATCAATAATAAAGTAATTATTAGCCGATCTAATAACCTGCTGGCATGCGCCACACGCCACGCGTGTGCTCGGCTTATCGCAGCTCTTACCTTTGTATATCTTGAGGGCACGGCACACTATTCGTAGTATGGCCCTGATGTACATCCGCGGTTGCCGCGGGCTAGCCCTTGCCTCTATTATAATAGAGCGACGGTAGAAGGAGGCGACGCGCCGTTGACGACGATGTTCTCGTATCTCTCTCATTGCAGTCTCGCTGCAACTGCTCCGCACACGGGGTAGTGGAGTTTCTCCTCCACTCCGCTGTCACGGCCTCGCACTCCACTCTCTTTCTCTGGCGTTCTCCTTCGAGAACCACCAAACAGCTGATAGTCGGCGTCTTGTTTGGCGTCTCTTAAGATGACGGCGGAGCGTCTTTTTCTCGAGGCACACGGTATGAGGAGTCGAGTGGTAGTGGTTCTTCCTCTCTCCGGTCGCCCCCCCCCCCGCTCCTTCTCCGTTCTCGTCCTTCCACCTGTTTTGCGCGCGTGGGGTTGAGACGGCGTTTCATGCCTCTTTGGCGTCCTCTCATCCGTGAATTATACGCGACTCGTTACATCCCCCGCCCAGACAATGCTTGCCACGCTAATATAATGTTTATATCGCAAACAATAAATTGTTCATATAGATTAGTACCTCATAAGAAGTCAAAAATATTGTTTGAAAATATTACTCTTTAAATGTATTAATTTTAGCATGAAAAGTACATAAAAAAATTTATATTCCAATCCATCGTAACCCATTTTTGCAGAGTGATAATCAAACATATGGACTGTATTTAGCATCATTTAATGTAATTCTACAAATTTTTCACGTTGAAATATGAAATTATATCCGAGATATAAGCCATTTTTTGGAGGTCCATAAAAAAGTAGTAAAACGGCTGCAGCTGTAAGTGACGTCATAGTGCCTGAAATAAAAAAAATAAAATGGCGTTAAACCAGATAATATTCTGCATAACGTGAACTAGGATTTTAAAATAATTAAAATTAATAATAATTAAAAATAATTAAAGAAAAAATATTAAAAATTGACAAAATGGCGGCGTTTTGAAAAAAAGTTTTGAATTTTGCAAAGAAAAACGTCCGTTTTTTTAACGGATCAGAAAGATCCTAGTTCATGATATGTAAAAACATGTGTTTAGTATACCCTAAAAATTTCGAATCGATTCATCGATTTGTTCGCGAGTTAGAATTGCAGCCATTTTGAAAAATGCTGTTTCGAGAAAAACGCGTTTAAAGTTTGAACTACTTTAGTTTACGCACGAGGGTCGACTACCTACCTGCCGAGTGGCTTCGTTTCAGCAACCTGCCATTTCAATAATATTTTAGATCCGACTCCAAAGATAGACCGAATATTTTGGGATATTGTTCTTTAAATGTTAAACTATCGAAAAATGCAAAAAAATCGATTTTTTTAAAGTGAGAAGCTAGTCTAGCCTCTTAAGAATTATTTACGTATTGCATTATTTAATAATCTGAACTCGTTATAATTTCGATGTTAAATACATTATATTGATCATAAAATGGATATATAACCTAGAAAATATCCCCTTGGAAATGCTACTAAAAAATATCACATGAGAAATGTCATAATAAAATATCACCTGAAAAATATAACCTTTTATTATTATTTATTTATAAATAAATAAATAAATGTCACCAGAAAAATATAACCTATAAAACGTCACCGGAAAAATATCACCTAAAAATGTCGCATAAAAAAAACCTAAAAATATCACTTGATATATTGACTTGTTAATTTCGCGATTTATCGCTTAAAATTCTTCTCATGCCCCAGGTAGAAAAATGCATTTTATGAATATTAAAGTGAGTTTGATAATAATTAGAGGTGAGACATTGATGTCAAAAAATTATATTATCACTGATCGATTTGGTTAAAAAATCGTCTCTCAAGTCACGCATGAAAATGTAGGTGACGAATAAAATGATATGTATCATGGCATTCATGCCATACATGTCTACATGAAATTACAAAAGTTTTTTTACTATGTCAAATAAATTTTTTTTAATTAATTTTAGGTAGAATATGATGAGTAATTTATACAAAATGTTACCTACCAAAATTAAGAGGAAAATGCATTTTATGTGGCATGCATTATAATTTTAATCAAATGGATATATAACATAGGAAGTGTCACCTACAATGTAGAAAATCGCACCAGAAATATATCATCCAAAAAATATCACTTGATATCTATATTACGCTTTATTACCTTAAAATCACTGTAAATATATCCCTACTCCCAATCATCCCGTTTTTTTCTGGCATCACGAGACAATTTGGCAACAGAATAATCACTTGATTCGCATTTCACAAATTGTAATTGTTAAGAATCAGGATTCATTATAATTTCGATGTTGATTGCATTATAATAGTCGTCAAATGGATATAAACTTAGGATATGTCAAATGGGTAATGTCACTTAAAAAATATTACTTAAAACATATCACTCGATATATGATAAATGTTACGCTTCAGACGCGAATGAGAAAATGTCACCAACCAAAACGTTTTAGGCAGTGTTTATAAGTATATTTAAAAAGCCGCATTACATAAAAATTATCTGATTCAATTTTCAAGAAACTCGGTCATTGTGTGGATTTAGAAAACGTGTTTAAAAAGTACCCTTTCACGTCCCTTTAAGAAGAAGTCGTATCTACTGTCCTTGTCTAATCACAGTTTTGCTAATTACTCGAATAGTAATTTGTTAATTGTATTGTTTGTTTAGTATTTCTTTTCCGAGAATAGGTTGAAATGCAAAACCTACCTATTAATACTTTATAAGAATAAATATTAAAATTTTGAACAAACATAAAGAATAGTATTTAATCATAATATTTTGTCAAATCAAAAATCACAATCTATTTCTTTCGTGTACAAAAATGTCTTTTAGCCAAGTTTAAGAAAAATTCATTAATTTTGTAACGTTTATTTAAAGAAATTAATTATTTTTCAAGGTGTATATCAAAACTTTACTTTACGATGTCCTGATGGTGAAGTAGAAGACGAAGCAGCAGTCATCACCTAGCTCAGGTTGCGTTACAGCTTTATGGGAACTGGCCAACACAAGCGACCTCTTGCTGTCTCGTGTTCTGGCTTTCTTCGTTCTCCTTCATCTTTTGTACAAACCTAAAATTTTAATAAGGATGGAGATTAGTAAATCGAAAGTAAATAAAATCTTTTGGAATTAAAGTCACCTGGTTAGAAGTCCTAGAAATCATGATATAGGTCTACCTTGGCCAAAGCAGCGGCATTCCTGGGTACTTGAGTTCAACATAATCGATTTCAGAAATTATAGATTCAAATTAAAAGTGTCTAGATGAATTGAAACTTTCTTATCTTATTACGGGGGATAAGGATCTTTAGGCAGTCTATGGATCTCCAATGTACGTCTGCAGCCTTACTCCCGGAAAGTTTCCGTCAGCTTTTCAACAGCAACAATAACACTATATTCGATCACAACCTAAAACATTTAGAAAACACTTAAATCACGAATTGAAACAAGCACAAAACAAACGTCTTCTCTTCTAACTGTCATGCGGAAAGTATACCAGTCATGAACCACACTTGTCTTCGTCGTCGCGTTCGTCGTACATCCTCGTAGTTGCCACTCCCGTATACTTTTTTTTTTTATATCATTATGGGTATGCGGCTTATGCCACTATGTCCCTATTACAATCCTGGCTTCCCTTGGCGAAAAATAGGAAGACAAGGTGTGAACGTGAAAAATGTGAGATAAATAAAAGGGACCATGTATCTGACCGACCTTGTCGGTCAGGTACGGTAACAGAATTGAATTAGAAGAAAAAGGTATTTATAGATGAAATAAAATGAAAATATGGGGTTAACCCCTTCCTTGAGGTATAAAAAGCGAGGTGTTTTTTGACTCCCAAAGAGCAACAAATTGGCTTCTTGGTGAGTCAAAAATTCACCATTACCCAAAAGGAGGTTCGAAGGCGAATAAAAGCTATAGATGACGGTATAAGTGTGGATACGATGACTTGATCCACTGAATAACCTAATATATGAAATCGTTCATACGTTTAGGATAGGAATAAGAAAACGAGATTACAAGATTGTATGTGTTGTCGAGATTCAGCGAGACATCGTACGCCAGTCTCAAATGAATTCGAGCAACACAACAATTTGGACCTCGATTTGAAATTACTAAAATATACTCGACGTTGAGATGATCGAAAATATAACCGATAGTTATACAAGAGATTATTATGAGTACGTATACAATGTATGGAAATTCAAAATGTAGCACGTATTGTCAACAAGATGATATATGTGAAATGCTATGTACAAGAAAGTACGTGTCAACAGACGGATTCGTCTTTGTCGAAGAAGTCGAAAACAAGACAAATACTTTGGGCTACATGGTAGCCGTGTAAGGTCAAATCTGAAAATAACAGGTCGAATAACAGTGAGCGGTATTGAGAATTATATTCAAGGAATAATATCCAAAAATAACGATTACGAGGGCGTAAAGGATATTTAGAAAATGTGATAAAAATTATATGAATTGATTTTAAAGTTTTAATACATAAAGCCAGAAATATTAAAACAGAAAATGAGAATTTTATGAAAATAACCAATTGAGAATGATCCATTGTAGAATTAATAGAGAAAATAATCAGAGAGTTTGAAAATTATTAAAGTAGAAAATTGGTATAAAAATTATTGAGTCATATTATTCATGACCAGTTATTTGTACTACTAATAGGTTTACAAAGAATTAGTATGAGGATGTAAAAAAAGAAACAAAAGTTCAAAGTACACTTATGAAAAGTAAAGATATAGAAAAAATTTAATTTTACTTCCCTTAAGGGGGGTGGGGGGGTACACCCTGGAAGCGTCAAAATCATGCCTATTTTTACAATTTTTTTTTGAGAAAATGAATAAAGATAGAGCAATTTTGTTTTCAGATGTTTATTATACAAGCTTTGAAGAAGATTTGATAATTTTTTTATGACATTTTAATACACAATGGCGGCGTGGCGGCTTATCTTCCGAAGCGTCTTAAAAAAAAGATGAAATCGGGTGGAAAATGTGCAAGTGATGCCGGATGACTTAGAACAAAAATTTTGATGAAATTGTGCTTATAATTGGGTTATCTCGTAGCTGTCATAGGGGTTTTGCGATTTAAAATTTTTTTTATAGGTATGAGACTTTAAAGTAAAAATTTTTTTTTGCTAAAATAATTGTTTTAAAACAAGCATAAAAATTTTTTTGAGCAAGATATCAAAAAACCCCTATGACAACTACGAGATAATTATGTTACAAATCAAATGAATTTGAGGTTAGGCAAATCGGTCAAAAATTGTAGCAGTAGGGCTTTCCACTATTTTAAAAACGTGGTTTTGAGAAAAACGCGTTTGAAGTTTTTTTTTTTACTTTTTGTTAAATCAAAGTAGGAAAAAAATATTTTACCTCTAATCATCTATTCCAGCTCCATACTGTACGCCTTCCTCTTCAACAAATGATGCTTCAGACTGTTTTTGATCATTTTTTGATCTTCTGCGAGCATCTTTGGCTTCATCGCTTATACTCTTTTCGACGTACTCGATTCTCTCGCTGTCAATCTCGAAGCGGTAATTGTAACAATTTTCTCCAATTTCAAGTCCCAATGCCTCCATTATGTACATGATACTTTTGAAACCATCATTAAAGGTGCAAACTGCAATACTAGTTGCAATATCAATAATAGTTTTGCCGTTGGAGTGATGCTTCGGCGCAAAGTTCCAAACTACGCTGTTGAACGACTCGTTACTGTTCTGCGCGTAGCCGCCCAAGTAGCGCTCGAGTAAATCTCCTTTCAAAAGATTTTCATAAACTTCTGTGACTGCTTGAAAAACTACATCTTTCATCGGTGGTTTATGAGTAAAATCTTTTAGTTCTCCAGCTGCTTTAGCCTTTTGCCACTTGCACCACGAATCAGGACCAGGCGGGCAATCTTCGTGCTGTAGTTTATTATCGGTCGACATTTTATGCTTTAGACCAGCCCAAATCTCTTTTTTCATGGCTTTATCTGAGTCGCAATTTCTTCTTATTGCTAAACCAAAATTTATGTTATCTTTCTTTTTTTTATCTTGTCGCGTAGTCGTGTGCCTACACGCTTTTGCACAGGATCGACGCATTCCTTTTTTTTCACTTCGAGATCTGGGTAAGGATTACTGTCAGCAATACCTTTTTTTGTTTTTGTCACCATCGTCGATGTAAAATTCGTACTTGACTCCATGCAGTTCTTCAGAACGCTCGAACATTTCAACCACAGAATCAACTTCCATTTTGCCGGACGATTCTTCGTGATTTTTCATGCATTCATCTTCGTGCTCCTCAAGCCAATTGTCATACTCTTCAGTGCCGTTTTTCTTCTCCCAAAGTGAGCATGATAAACAAAATTTTGTTTTCACTAAAATGTCGATTACTTTACCAGTATACCATCCAATCAAAGAAACGAAACCAAACAAAGATGTAAAGCCTTTTTTCTGCCAACTACCGTCGCCCGATACTGTTAAACCTTTTTCTTTTCTTTATATAGCACAAAACTTTTTCAGACTGTACATGCCGAGTCCCATCAGTCTAAAGGCAAATATAATTCTTCTATTTATATCATAAGCTCTACTGTCAATCAAAGGACACGAATTTACTTCTTCTTTTTTACAATCATTTGAGCATTTCATTTGTATTTTGAAACTGAGTCCACGACACGAAATTTCAGTAAACGAAACGTCGCCGTGACACTTTTTGCAACATAAATTCTTCGATAGAAAAGCAAAAATGCCACAAATTTCAATGATGCGATAAGCAAATCCTCCATTGAAAGAGAAAGCGGAATCATTCTCGGCTAGTTTTAATTTTTTTGCTGATGCACTTACATTAGACATATCACATTCACGAGTATCATCGTAGCGATTTTTCGGAGGCTGTTTTCTTTTCTTATGACTACTCCGATCGTTGATTTCTCGACTGCCTTTATGACGTTCTTTGAATTTCGGCACTTCTTCCATGTTTTCACTACTAAATTAACACAAACAAAACAGAATTTAAGTATAAAAACACCAAAACTATTTCTCCGATGGGAGAGTAACTGTGCTCGAGCATGTGCAGCTGTTTACTTAAGTCTAACGGTTTTCTAAATAGCTTGGCGTCCTTAGAACGCCCTCGATAGGTTATAGAGTACGAAAAATACTACTTACCATTAGCCAAATATACCTGGCATTATTATACGATGGTTAAAGCATATTTATACCTGCTGCGCTAGCGCGCCCGAAGCGGGTCGACGTAGACAGTTGACGCGCTCTGAGGTACTTTTGGAAAATCGCTCATAACTCACAAAAAAATTTTCTTTGCTATAAAACCAATTGGACATCATTCTTACGATAATAATAGATCATTTTATGCAAAAAAAATCGATTTTTTAAAAATCTTAGGATATACCCCCCCCCCCCCTCCTTAAGATTTCTCGCAAAAGAACGTCCCCAGCATTCCATACCATAAATGGCACGCAGGTCTGATATGACCCCTCGGAGGTGAGCCTCCTCCGAGTAAAAGGTCGAGAGGTAGGCAATCTAACGGCGTAGAACCGCCGGTCTACTCGAAGGTTTCAAAAGATTCACTTCAAATAACTCTACGCTAATTCACCGAACTTCTACAAATTTATCACTGATCAGGGTATGAAAGAACAGTGTGATAAAATAAAATACTTGTCGAAAGTATGATTTTAAGAAAAACGAGATCCTTAGGTAGGATGAGTTTGAAGATAATTCGCGAAAATCGAAAGAAGATTTAGCAAATCGTGAAAATCGTGGACTCGGCCCACAAAAACTCAAGCAAACAGCGAAGAAGGCGACAGGATAAGCAGAGCGGGAGAGAGAGAAAATAGAGCGACCGTTCACTTGAACGTCTGCGCATCGAGTCCACTCCTGTATACTATCTCAACGTAATTCCTTGCCCTGAAACTAAGAAAGCGACCGTGCAGACGTCCAAATCAACGTTTATATCGACCGTTGATCTCGAGCATCGCGAGCCTTCCGAACTTCCATTATTTATAGCTAATTCAAAATGAATGAGCTACTATAAATGGCGGATGATCCGAAGGCTCCTAGCGAACACACTTCTCTTTTCATTTCCATCGTGGGATCAGGGGTCTTATTCCCTAAGCGTGTCGCCCGCGACTTAGCAGTTCATGACATACACAAGTGTGTCGACTGAATTATGAAGCTCAAGCGCGAGCTGATGTTTTTAGTTTTAATACCTGCATAAATTTCAAAATGAAAAAGAAGTATAATATTTTTCAACACCTACAGTTTTTTTAATTTTAATATAATACAAAAGAAATGTATAAATAATCCTGTGAAAATTACTGTGTTTATTTTCAATATTTCACGGGTAAATCAGAACTGTGTTGAATTTTCTCTTTGAGAATACAGGGAGTAATGCCAAGAAGACGGCCTATTGAATCGTGAAGTGTGAAATCTAATGGATAAATTATTATTATTAAATGGACCGCATTTAATTTCACTTCTGAGAGTATTGTTGTTAGCTTTCAAGGAAAATTCAATACCTTTTGATTTCAAAGTTTCTTGTAAAAATTTATCGATAGCATCAATCTCGTAGCTGCCAGTTGGGATTGTAATAACGTCGCCATTTAAATGAAGTGTATTATTTGAATAGTCAACATTGGGAATCAAGTTGAATGTTAAAAGTTCAACTAAACCCAAAACCAAATTTTTATGCTGTGGTAGTTCAATTGAAGGAAAATATTGTGGTTCTAAAACAGAGGATTTTCCTGAAAGACTTAAAGTAAAACTATCTTCCAAGAATGACTGAAAGATAATGATTCCATTCGTCGATAAACTTCTCTTTTATAGTTTTCCAGATAAGAATTGAAGACAAAGATGGTCGCAAATAAATGAGTCAAAATCCTGATATCTTTTATAGTTATATTGTACTTCTTTCACGTTGAAATACAACATGAGATCAATGGGAGGTTTAAGATCACCAAAACTATCAAAATAAATTACATGAGAACCATGTTTTCGATAACACACCCAGTGTGTGCGTTTATTTCGATAATCACCCAAGTTAACAATAGCAGATACATTACGCGACGGACCTTTGGAAGGAAGATTATTTCTCATGAAAACACCTCGGAAATTTGGGATTTGCATAATATGAGCATATTTTTGAAGATTATAGTCAGCCAGTGGACGATTTAGTAAAGTTAAATCGAAGTTTTTTTTTGTTTGACCATATCCAATATGAGGTTTCATAAATAATCCCATCCCAGTTTTATGTGGTTTAATATAGAGACCTTTTCCTAGAACAATAGATTAAATAGTCTCATTACATCTCTTACTTTCTTCAATATTTTTCTGTGCAGCCTTAGCATCGTCTACAGATTTAGATATTCCACCAGCTCCTCCTGCTAGAGCACCGGTCGCACTTAGTCCTGCGAACAGCGGTGTGAGAAAAGAAAGAACTCCACCAATTTTTGCACCTTTCAAGGCGGATTGAATAACCTTGCGGCAACATTTACTTGGTGATATTGATTTTTTAGCAGCCGTCACTAGCTTACTAAATTTCCGACCCATTCCAGTTTATCCTTTTAATTTCATAGCATTTGTAACAGCATAAGCATATGTTTTTTCACCAAGACTGGCATCCTTGGCTCTAACACGCTGCCATGCTTTATCGGCAAGCTTCATGTCAGCAGCATCAAGATCAGCATTTTTATCAGAGTAAGCTATGCCATATTCTTTGCATGCTTGATCAAGCGGATTAATTCCAGGATCATCTCTTTTCATTCGTTTTTTTAATTCAGTTTCGGGACCACAGTATTGATATCCAGGAAGATGCATTTCAAAGGAAAGTTATTAATCACTTTATCAAGCAATGCATAACCTTTTGCCTTTTTCTAAGATTTGTCTCTAAGATCATCTCTCTTCGAGTGCCGATTTACAATTGACGATCAAAGTATAAAACAAGCGTTTATATTTCTAGAGCTCAATGTCAAACTCGACTTTGTCTCGTGAACATGGATTTAACTGAGCAGAAAGTCAAACTCCCCATCATGAACCGATTTTGGAAAAGAGAAGAGAAAAAAGCGACATGGAAAATTACTACCAGATAGAATACGAGCAGTATTCTGCGGTCCATCTAACTGTGGAAAAACAAATAGTTTATTAGCTCTAATTAGACATCCCAACAGACTTAGATTTGAAAATGTGTATGTATACTTTAACTCCTTGAATCAACCCAAGTATCAATTTCTCAAAAAAGTTTTGGAACCTATTCAAGGTGTATTATATCTACCGTTTAGTGAACATGAATCTGTAGTTCCTCCAAATGAAGCCCTACCAAATTCAATTATAATTTTTGACGATGTGGCTTGTGAGAAACAGAATAATGTCAGCCCTTTTTTCTGTATGAGAAGACATAGAAGTGTAGACAGCTTCTATCTATGTCAGTCGTATGATCATATACCGAAACATCTCATCAGGGACAATATTAATATTTTAGTAATTTATCGTCAAGACGATGTTAATCTTAAACATATCTATGAAGATCACGTAAATACTGATTTAACTTTCAATGAATTTCGAAATCTTTGTTCTGAATGCTGGAAGAATGATAAGTATGGATTCGATGTTATTGGCAAAGATAGAGCGATGAATGATGGTAGATACAGAAATGGATTTGACTGTTTTGCAATAAAAAAGGAATGATGAATCTCAAATTTTCAGTTTAATTGCCGACAGTATCTTGTCAGCATGACTGACTTCAAGAAAGAAAAAAATATTCTCAGCGAGCTCGTGCGAGCACGTGGGGCTGTTAAACAAATATTCTCTTTATTCAATCAAGAGAGAGATGATTTCGAAAAAGTTATTGGTGATACATTGAAACCAGTCATTTTACCTCTCGAGAAACATGTTGACTCAAAAACTGAAAGCTTTAAGCGACCTTCTAATGACGTTTTGGATTCTGGCAGCATCAAAAAATCAAACAAATCGAGAAAGAGATTGAGATCTGATCAATCAAGTCATATAGAAAACCATCTAAACTAGTCGATATCCGCAATTGAGGATGACGATGATGATGATTTTCCTTCGTTGTATGACACAATAATCAATTCAACATTCAGATCTACGCATAATGAAACTGATTTTTTATCATTGCTAAATGAAAGTCGCAGTAAAATCGACAACATATACGGAGTGCGAAATGTCAATGAAGTGTATATGATTGGTGATTCAGAAATTCACTTTGATGATAAAATTGAAAGATACGAGTTATTCTAAAAGTGAGGGACTAATGGAATTGTTTTTCAAGAAACAACCGGATGATAATCTTGTAAGTTCAACGGATCGAAAAAATTATCTAAGCATTCTGGAAGCATCAAATGCTCGTCGGAAAAAATATAGTAAAGATGAGAGTATACGCATTTCGAAGAGTAGGGAATATACGAATATCATAGCACCAATGTTCCATAGCAATCGTAAAAATAAATCTACCACAGGAAGAGGCCTCATACCCAAATATAAAATAGCAAAGAAAAATTCTTCTATAGATCTAATCTACTGGGATGATCCGAATGAGCTTATCGACTCCGGTTATTGATAGCCGAACGATATGAAGAACATAACAATCATGGCAATGAAATACAATCAACTATTGAGGAACTACGTGAAGCTGGACATATATATTGACGCACACGATTTTCTAATCAGTAGTAGTAACATGAGTCTTGACGTGTTCGGAAGAAAACTTTAGGGCTCGCAAGAAGTGAGATGCGGTCCTCCAGGCATTGGTTATAATCTTACATTAGATGGTAATTTAGATTAACAAAATAAACGATTATGTAACCTTGGTTATCCACGTCAGCCTAATGATCCAGTCACCTTGGAATTGCTATAAGTAAAAAAGTTAGAAATCTAACTAACATAATGGCTGTAATGAAAGTTGACTTAGAGATTCCCATAAACACTGAATTTAATAAAATCAATAATGTTCTTTCCCATCTTAAAATTCGATTAGATAATCTGGAGACAAAATTGAAAGAATGCTTTGAAAAAAATTCTGACTTAATAAAAGTCTCATAATCACAAATTTTTCTTAAACTTTAAACATAATATCGAAAAATGGAGCGACAAAAAATATCTGAAGAGATGCACAAACCAGCATGCCGCCATTACACGCGAAGAAAATATGATATACGTGGAATAGATGAGACTTGGCAAGGTGATTTTGTAGAAACGATACCTTACTCTAACGAGAACAAAGGTTTTCGTTACTTACTCACTATCATAGATGTATTTTCAAAGTATGCATGGGCCATCCCAGTCAAGTCAAAGAGTAGCAATGATGTTACTCTAGCTATAAAGTCAATACTGAAACAAGGATGCGTACAGACAAATCTGCAAACTGACCAAAGGAAAAAATTCTACAATTCAAACTTTCAGAAACTCATGAAGAAGTACAAAATAAACCTATACTCTTCACATAGTATTCTACATTTAAGCATATGTGAGTGTTGTTAATATTATTCAGTGGATGTCAGGAAGAGTGAATGTGTAGCAAATAGGTATGATGAGTGACTGCTAGATTTATTTTTAATAACTTATATATAGGTACAAACTAAGGTAAGATTACTCCGATTTCTGAAATTCGATATAAGCGACCGCTCTAACGCACGAGGCTAACAGTGCACGCTCTAACGCACGAGGCTAACAGTGCATGCTCTAACGCACGAGGCTAACAGTGCACGCTCTCGCGGCTCACTGCTGGTGCCTGCGCAGATCAGCACAAAGCGACGCTCCGCTAGAGAGAGATAGAGCATGCGCCCGAGCTGTCTCTCTCATACACAGCATTCATGCTAGCCTATATCTACATATATATATGAGCATAGAAAAACATTCTCAACACTTCCGCCGTTTTTATATGCTCATTATGATTTGTCGTACATACATCATACTTCGAAAAATATTGCTAAGCTAAGTAGATTCAGACTAGCGCACAATCGCATGAATTTATCCCTAGGTAAAGCTTTGGTAAAGATATTAGCTTTCTGATTATCTGAAGGAACATATTTTACTTCAAGCTCTCCACTTTCACACTTTTCTCTAAGAAAATGGAATCTTATATCAATGTGTTTAGTTCTTTTATGATATTGTGGATTTTTAGCTAATTTTATTGCACTTTGATCCACAAACAAAATTGTACTCAAATCACATTGACAACCGATTCCACTTACTAGTTTTCTCAGCCAACAGATCTCTTTCGCAGCAGTAGCTGCAGCAACGTACTCAGCCTCCGTTGTGCTGAGAGTAACTAATTTTTGTCGCTGTGAGCTCCATGTCACAGGCAAAATCAGCATCAGAATAACCAAATGGATCACAACCATTCTCATTCCAACTATATGCAATGCCTACATCAGCTGTTCCTTTCAAATACGCAAACACTCTTTTTACAGCCTTCCAATGATTAGAATCATGATTGTTTAGAAACCTACTTAATATATTTACAGCGTAAGCTATATCAGGCCTAGACACTATAGCTGAAAACATAAGAGAGCCTACTGCTTCTCGATACGGTTCGCGACAGTCATTCTTGCACTCAGGATCTGCCGCGTGCAGATTAACATTTGTATCAGCTGGCACACTGACAGAATTAATATTACTCATTCTAAACTTCAACAGAATTTGTTCAGTATATAGCGACTGATTTATACACATACTTTTCACACTCCTGTTTCTATAAATTTGGAGTCCTACAAAATGACTGGCATCACCAACAGTGATAAAATATTCATTTCTCAATTCAGCTATTATAAGTTTAATAACTTCTGATGACTTACATGCAAGTAAGCCATCGTCAACAAACAAAGCCAGATATATTTTGTAGCCTTCAAATTTACCTACAAAGACACACTTGTCAGCCTCACATTCTTTCAGATTAAATTTTCTAAGAAAACTTTTAAACTTCACATTCCAGCACCGCGGTGCTTGCTTCAAGTCATACAATGACTTTAATAACAAACACACTACACTGTTGCTGTCTTCGCTCTTGACCTGCACTCCTTCGGGAACTGCCATGTAGATCTTCTCTTCTAATTCACCATACAGAAAGGCTGCACATACGTCGAATGAGATCATCTCCATGTCCTCATGTGATGTATGCCAACAGAACACGCAGTGAGTCGTATCTCACCACAGGTGAAAAAGTTTCTGTGTAATCAAGGTCTTCCTGCTGCATGAAGCCTCTGGCACAGAGGCGAGTCTTGAAGCTTCGACCCTCATCGGTGTTTTGATTCACTTTAAAGACCCATTTAGAGTCTAGCGTCCTCGTGTCAGCTGTTCGAGGCACAATGGTCCATGTACCATTTCTTTTATGAGCTTCAAGCTCCTTGTCGATAGCCTTCTGCCAATTCTCAGCATCAGGCTCACTGGCGGCTTCTGTAAAACTATCTGGTACTGTGTAAGAAACAAAGTTTACATCGTACCTTGCAGGAGTATTGAAGACCTGTCCCTCAGAACTCTAGGTGCAGGTAGCGATGGTAACCTTTGAACACCTGGCGGAACAGGTGCTAGTACACCCTCCTCGTTGACTGGGTGAACTTGGCCGACTTCCTCTCCATCAGAATCAGCAGCGGCAAGCTCCTCCTCTTCATCTACACGAGCAGCTTGCTGTGGACCTACTGGAAAGAATAATGGATCGTCACCATCCACTCTGTCTTTCCATGGGTTCTCCGGCTCGCTGTGCTCGTTGAATCTGACATACCTGGCCACCGAGACTTTCTTTGACTCCGAACAGTAGAGTCTGTAGTTCTTGGACTCCTCCTCGTAACCAACTAACCTCAGTTTTGTGGATTTACTGTCAAACTTAGTAGTTAGCACTTTGGGAACTAGATTGAACGCATCAGATCCGAATTTTCTGAGATGCTCCAACTCCGGCTTCTTTCCCATCCATAACTCGTATCAGGTTTTGTTTTTATTCCTTACAGGTAATAATACTCTGTTCAATAGATATACTGCAGTATTCACTGCTTCCGTCCACAGTGAACCAGGTAAACTTGTGGAGTTGAGTAGAGCTCTTGCACACTCTACTATAGTCCGGTTCTCTCGTTCTGCCTTGCCATTCTGTTCAGGAGTGTATGGAGCTGTGAGCTGGTGAGTAATACCAAGAGACTCTAGGTACGTTGTCATTCTCTTGTTGACGTACTCTCTCCCATTATCACTCCTCAAAAACCTCATAGGACGACCAAACTTGTTACGTATAAATTTCTCAAAAACAATAAACCGATCAACCACATCAGCTTTATGCTTCAAGAAATAAACATACCGATATCCAGTAGCATCATCTATGAATGTTACATAAAATCTTGCTCCTCCTAGTGATGTGTAGATTGGTCCACCCACATCGCTGTGTATCATCTCACCTGGAACCGTATGCCTCTCAACTTCATTCTTGAATGGAAGTTTGTGCGATTTGCCAAGTTGACAGCCTTCACAGAAGAAATTCTCAGCACCCTTTACCTTGACTCCATCGATCACATTTTTCTACAGTAAGTCCTTGAGTGACTGAATGTTCAAATGACCCAGCCTCTCATGCCAGGTCCTAAGATCTGCTACTGCCACATTTGCTTCTTGTCGTTCAGTCTTCTTTACTGCTCTCACAAACATCCTGTAGCTGAGGTTAGTTTGCTTGACTCCGACAGCAATTACTTCCTCTTCATTCAAGAACACTACAGCGTCACCTTTGAAGCGCAGCTCCAATCCTCGTGACGTACCCTGACCTACAGAGTATAAATTTTTACCCATATCTGGTACATATAGCACATTGTGGATCTGTGCTTCGACCCACTCGTCATCTATGAGCCTCTCCGCTTGTACAGAGCCCTCACCGACTACTGCGCACTCCCGAGCATCGCCAAGCACGACGGTGCTTCCATCACTCCTCTGACGGCAACTGCCGAACCATTCTCTTCGAAATGTAATGTGCGCTGATGCCCCACTGTCGGTAAACCAGACATCGTCTTGGTCGGCATTCAGCAGCACTTGCTTCTGCTCAAGCGTTGGCTCCCAAATACAAGCTTTCGGCGCGAAGTCACCTTGCTCGTGACTTGTTGCTCCCTTACTCGCAGCAAACAGCGCGCAATTGCTTGCCGACCCGCTATGTTGATTTGAGTGTTTGTGTTTTCTCTTCGGACACTCTCTTGCATAGTGACCTTTCTCAGAACACACGTAGCACTCGACATTGTTTTTCGACTTGCGAAAATTGTTATTTTTCTTCTTCGTATGATTGGAGCCACCTGGTGTCACCTTCCTTGTTGTTACTGCTAAGGCCGTTGCTTCTTCTTCTTCCACATTCAAATACTCTTCTTCTTCTATCAAGCGCGCCTATAGAAGCTCAATTTTCTGCCGCGACGCTTTCATTGTTCCCCAGGAAGTTCGAAAATGTCGATATTTCAGCGGTAAACTCGCGAGAATTTTTGACATGACTACTAAATCCGGAATGTTTTTGCCAATGTCAATAAGTTGTCTAGCCAAATTTTGTACCGTTGAAATATGTTGAACCACTGTGTCGGTGGGATTCATGCGATACTCGTGAAATCTTTGACTCATGAGTAGCTTATGAGACTCCGATTTCTGTTCGAGTATCGAACTGAGAGTATCCCACATCTGCTTCGCAGTGGCACATACAAACAGGTTGTTCATTTGCTCCCATTCCATTGCAGCAGACATCAAGTACATGGCCTTAGCATCTTCTTTTACCCAGCGTTTGCCTACAGCGTCTTGCAAGTTCTCCGGCGCGGCCTCCTCGCCATTTACATGCCCGAGCAACTCATTTGCGACTAAGGCAGCGGTCATCTGGAATTTCCAGTGTTGAAAGTTCTTTCCATTGAACTTTATTAAGTTGCGTGCGGTGATTTCGCCTGCCATCTCACACCTTGTCTCGCGTGAATTCTTGCTGAAATACACTTGACGCACTTCACCTCCGTACCAATACTTTTTCACTCGCGCCCTATTTTGCTATTCACTTTTGTCACTGTGCGACAACTGGACCCATAACCTGTTAATATTATTCAGTGGATGACAGGAAGAGTGAATGTGTAGCAAATAGATATGATGAGTGACTGCTACATTTATTTTTAATAACTTATATATAGGTACAAACTAAGGTAAGATTACTCCGATTTCTGAAATTCGATATAAGCGACCGCTCTAACGCACGAGGTTAACAGTGCACGCTCTCGTGGCTCACTGCTGGTGCCTGCGCAGATCAGCACGAAGCGACGCTCCGCTAGAGAGAGATAGAGCATGCGCCCGAGCTGTCTCTCTCATACACATCATTCATGCTAGCCTATATATACATATATATATATGAGCATAGAAAAACATTCTCAACAAGTGTTTTAATAGAAAATTAAAAAATGTCATGTGATTAGAGTTCAGCAAACAAGGGAGCTATAAATGGATGGATATCCTGCCTGAGTTACCAATAGGTATCGAGCCTAAAAATGTTACGAAGACGAATGAGAGAGAGAGATCAAGAGACGATTTCCAAATGAAAAGTTACCAGTGAAAAAACCGAAATTCAAAGTAGGAGATAAAGTGCGAATAAGTAAGATAAAACAAGTTTTTGAAAAAAGTTATACACCAAACTGGTCTACTGAAATATTTACAATAACGCGAGTCGTATAAACTAATCCAGTAACTTACCACGTCAAAGATTATTATGATAAACCGGTCCCTGGCGGCATTTATGAAACGGAAATTCATAAAACTATGTATTCTGAAATTTATCTAGTAGAAAAAGTTTTGAAGAAAAATGGTAAACGCGTATATGTTAAATGTTTTGGGTTCAGTAGCGAGCATAACAGTTGGATAGATAAAAATGAGATTCTTTGATTTATTTAAATGTGAGAATTGCAGGTTTGAGGTAAATAAGAAAGCAATCGTATTATGTTTATAAATTTATTTATGTATTATTATTATTATTATGTACATGTTTTAATTAAATAAATAAATGGTTTTAAAAAAAATCTTTGTTACAATATTATCATCTGCTTCAAGCGCATGTATCGAACTAAAAAGAAGTTCCGCCCTGATATAATATAAACAAACAGAGTGAATTGTGGTCGAGATTTTCCAACACGCGGGAAAATCCCGATATTTGTTTTTATAGGAAAAAGGGGAAAAGGGAGAGGGTAAAATAAAGGACTCGAATTTTGAGCCACAAAAAGATGAATTTATTAGGCTCTGAGAGAGGAAAGCCTAAAACCCCTCTCGTTGTCGATATACAAACTGTGAGAAATTGAGGTATGGATCCTTGTATGTGTGTGTATGTGTGTGTGTGTATTTGCGTGCACGCGTGTATAACAAGGAGTGCGCACTCCTGCGGATCTTTCAATCGCGATTTGTGGCGAGGGCCACACGAATTCACCTGGTGAATTGCGTCGGTAGTGGCAGGGCCACACGGATCCGCACTAGTCACGGATCACGTCGATGGTGGTCAGAACACCTATTTTATAAAACGACCGCGCGTTGCTATTCCGCTTACCGTGTACCGGACAAACGCGACCCAATGATTTTGTTTCCCATTAACCGAATAATAGACAAAAAAACGATGCACACCCGTCAAGATGCTGAAGTTATAATACGACGGACGGACGAGAATATCTTACACTTTATATGGACAAAGCGAAAGAAAGATGCCGGACTCTTGCACAAAAGCACGTAGTGGCTTGATTGCTCAAGAGTGACTGACTCGAATTCGCGCGTTCGCGCCTGTCATTCGCGCTCTCGCGAACCCCCACCACGCTCGCTTCTATCGGTCGCCGAAAACATGGCTCGCTGTTTGCGCCGCTCGCATCGCGTCTGCGAGAAAAGGTGGCGCCACATACCACTGACGTCTGCGACGGAACACAGAGTTTATTTTCAGTGTCGGAGTGTTTGTAGAAAAACTCTTGATCTTTTAGGGTGGTTGATGAAATCTTCTCTGGTAAGAAGATTTGAAAACTTTCATCGAGTTCGGCTACAACCTTTGTACCGAATCTCGTCTTCACCTCTTTAAGTGCAGTCACCATATACTGCTGATCTTTTTCCAAATCTGTTACTTTCTTCCTCGGCAAGAAGTCACATTCAGCAATCTCATTGAGTGTAGATATTTTTTTAGAAAAAAAAAGATTTCGTCATTTTTGGTTAGAATTAACTGTGAACTTACTTAGAAAGGTGAGTCTTGGTTTCTTTCCACAAGGATGGTAGTTTTGAAGCTCTTGGATTACTCGAATGTGCTCCTCGTCGTAGTCCATCAGTTGATATAACTCATTTCTCACCACAATATCTGCCCCTTCCATTGCCACTTGTAATATAATCCTTCTCTCTTCTTTCACGGTACTTATCCCCTCGATTGATGAATCATAGTTCTGCATGAACTCCTCTAATGCGTCATATTCAATTATTATTTCTTGTCCTCCATTACTGTAAAGCGTCATCTCCACTCAAGTTGCACTATTTTCATTGGATGCTTCACACCCCCTCTCCATTTACCCTACTCTTTCTTGTTCTGCAACGTCCATTCCCACTGTCGTTTCTCTATTTTCATTGGTTACTTCACATCCCCTTTCCGTTTCCTTTCCCACCTCTCTTTCTTGTTTTTCAGCATCCATTTTTTCCTTTGAATACCCCTCTACTTGAAGTGACGCTTGCGCCATCTGTTCCTCCATAATTCTTCAATATCCCCAAAGTAAAGTGTTTGTATGGCAATAAGAATCTTTTATGATCATGAGAAATTTTCATACTTTTTCATACTATTTCATACTTTACTGTATACAAATTTCTTACACTATTCTCTCTCCATTTCAGATCCATTTTGAAATGTTGAAGACTTTTGGAATGTGTTTTAAAAATTTAGCTATAGTTGCATATTATCCAACGCAATTCTTCTCCAAGGGTTAATAATGGAAGTTCTTGAAAACTAGAGTAGCATTTTTTCAAAACATTTATTTATTGCAGAGAAAAAATTATAAAAGTGAAGACGGAAAGGTAGGGGAAATTTTCTTATAAAATATTTCAAGAAACTTTTAGAATCTCCGTGGCTCAACTGGCTAAAGCGTCCGACTCCGGTGTCTAAAACATGTTATTCTCTGAGGGCTTGGGTTGGGTTGGGTTCGAATCCCTGTCGGATCGATTTCTTGTTTTTTTTTGTTGGACCAATTGATCCCAAAGTTCAAATGAGTGTCAGCCCTGATAATATACTAGTTTAAATATAATGTAAAAGGATTATCCAAGTAAATAAGTAAATTATACTAATTGTAAATAATTGATAATGACAAGAAATTAATTAACATGAAAAAATTTATTTTCTTTATTTTAACTTATATAAATGTGTAATAGTCGAGTAAGTGGAGGGTAAACGAATAAGGTAAGATATTCAATCCTTTCTATTTCATAGTCTAAAGAGAATAATTGTATATATATATATATATATATATATTAATACTTTATTAATATATATATATATATATATATATATATATATATATATATATATATATTAATACTTTATTAATATATTAAAAATGAACAAATACAAAAATTATAATTTTCATACGAATATTACGCACGTATTCATACATAAATAAAGTTTTTAAGAATTGCGCATTTCTTGAATAAGATAATCGAGTTGAAGTGATGTGTATTCTAAGTATATAATTTTAAAGTAATGTTTTATAATTATTTTGGAATAAAAACACTTTTACAAAGTCATAGCCAAGTTAAGAGATTATATAAAAAAAAATTTAAAATTTTATAATATCATTTAATGTCAGTTGAAATCAGCGGAAGCGCTTTTCTACACATACAGTGGGATCGCGATATAATACATCGCGATATATTTCCGCTCAGAGTTCTTCCCCTCTGGACGTACTTTCACTCACACACACTCGCTGCCCTATCGCGGCACGTAGCGTCGGCGCGCCGCGGCTGTACGCGGTCTCTGCATCGGCGCGAAACAGTAGAATGCAGAGCTTCGGTGTGGAACTACTGCATGCAAGGAGATCGGGATATATTACATTATTGGAGAAAATTCCACTCCTACAGCCCCCGTAGGCGATAATATATCGCGATCCCACTGTACGATAGCATATTTCTATCCTTCGAAAGACGTTTTTTGTAACACAATAGTCGATTGATCAAATTTCTTGTATTTTGTTTGGTTATCTTCGGTATATTCTGCTTTCTTATTAAAAATAATCGATTTAGCGTCATATGTTTTAGTAAAAACGATTTCCAAATCGTTCATTGAAAGACATGAATATTGAATTTTAATCCAAGTAACTGCGTCGATACTGCCTATATTATTGAAATTAGATGGTAGCAGGATAATTAACTGTGGTTTTTCATTATGCAAAAGTTGTATTCCGACACTTATAATTTTTGTTGTCTTCTCGAATTTAATAATATAATACTGTATTCTGCTTATAAATATCCAAAGCGACTTACCACGTCGCCTTGCTTCAGGAGTAATTACAGAATTCGATATTTTACGGATTCCTCCAGTTTTCAATTGTCCTACAACTTTTATGAAAAACAGTTTGGACACTCTTCACATTTATTTCGGTGATGGAAAAAAAAATCAAAGATGATTCTTGAACTGATGGACCATAGCAGGCGCCGTGATATTATACAGGAAAACTGAATTTCTCTTTCCACTACGTTGTGTGGTAAGTCCAACGATTCATGAGAAATTTCCATCCCAAAATCTCAAAATCACCTCCCTTACAGAAATTTTGCAAATTCACGCAATTTCCCTTCCCAAAAAAAAATCTCACGAGAGCAGTCGGCGTATTGGTGCACGTACGTCGCTCATCTCGATTTTGCTTATGACCGTTAAAGTGTTCAGGAGTTTATCTAACGAACGCATTCGTTGTCGCAGTCGGCGTATCAGTTCGAAACGCTTAAACAGCCACGACTTTATCTAACGAACGATTTTCTTTCGCGCCGCCGGCGTATCAGTTTGAAATGTTTAAACAGCTACAACTTTATCTAACGAATGATTTCCTTTTGCGCCGTTGGCAAATCAATTCAAAATAAACAGCTCGAGAGGAAATCTCTTTTCCCACTACTGTAAAAGAGTGACCGCAACTTTATCTACTGAACGATTTCCTTGCGCGCAGCCGGCGTATCAGTTCATGTACATATACTCATCCCGTCCTTGAAAAAACTACGAGCGTATCGGCTTAAAAGAATTTTTAAATACCTCCGCGCAGTAAGCCTCTCTTTAAAGGGCGTTTATTGCTAAAAGCATTTGCTTTCACCTGCGCGCGAGATCCTTCAACGAAACCATTCTCTAAGATCGTTTACTGCTCAGATTTCTCTGCTACCTGCGCGCACCCACAGCAGTTTCTTGCTGAGATTTTTTCTACCTGCACGCACCCTTTCTCTAAGACCGTGCTGCGCGAGGATTTTTTTGCGTGGTCAATACATCGGCTCGTTTTCACTTTTTCGGAGATAGCGACCAAATGTTTGCTACTTTAAGATTTATTATCCGTACGTGCCGAGAAAACGCTCAAACATCTCGGCAATAAATTCACTCTTTTTTCTGAAAAAGTGACCAGGCCTATACTTCTTTATTAAGATTTATTATCTATTCATAACAGAACGCAAGATTTTTTCCCTGAACCTCTCACAGTTTCTAAAAGAAAGAAGGCCGCCCCTTTCCCTCTCTTCTCGAAAAAATCGGCCAATAGATTATCTCTCTAGGGGAAGAGGGCATATACCCACAGACTTGTGGAACATATAGTAAAGGGAAGGGGAGAGACGATGGGCTTTTACATACTACGGATTCTGGCTCACTTGGAGAGGGGTGACGCTGGAGGAGTGACAAATCCTACCACTGATTTTTGGAACACTCAGAGAAGGGAAGGAGATACATGGATGGGACTTATACACACTACGGATTCTAACTCACTTGAGGATGGGAGGGGATGAGCCAGAATCCGTGTGAGCTGATATACCTATAGCCTATCTACTAATAACTCACCAAATTTTAGTTGAGAGTACGAAATAACACTCAAATTGACAGTTTTTACATAAGGGAAGTGATACAGCGCTGCGCACTGTTGTATTGCCCCGAGACGGAGACGGATTCTCACGGCGGTCAACTCTTTAACCAGCCGCCCGCGCGATGTGGACATCTGCAATTTTTGTCACCACCCACGTCGATCTCTAAAAAATAGGGTGAAAAATATCAAATATGCTCCTCTTCAAAATATCTAGCTATAAGTTACAATGTATTCTGCAGCGGAAGAAAAGTCCAGAACCTTGGCGACGACGGACGGAAACACATCGTCTCTCGTCCCAAAATTAAAGGAACCTATACTCTTAAACCGTTACAATCATTCTCAACTCCTGTCTCCATACAAAATAAGTCATCATTCAATTCAAATCGAAATATTGTTTTCTCGGATTAGTTTTCGAGGAACAGCACATACACGACGGTGCAATGCCAGTTCGAGACACAGCGGCCAATTTAGAGAACAATTTCAATCAAACTTAACATTACTTTGGAAATTACTATTACAATCTTAGTAATATATTTTAAAATAATATTTAGAGCCTGAACACTTGATTACGATTTTCATTCACTGTTTTCACAAGAATATATAAGTGAAAAGCAATTCTAAATTGACTCTGAAACTTGAAGGTCTATCAATTTAGAAACACTCAAAAAGTAAAAAAAACTGATGATGAATCTTTGTCCTTGAAGATATTCCCATTTATAAATTCTTGTTCATACATTTTCTTCCTATTATTGCTATTGACAGAATAATTTATGACAATACTTCTATGTATAATATTCAGTAATAATACGGTTTCTTTCAGCTATTCCTGCAGGATAATCTCTACCTCTTACGTCATTATCGTTGTTGTTATGTACTACACGTTGAATGTCACCATTAATTTCCCAAAAAATGCTGGAAATAGACATTACATTTAAATAATTGTAATATAACTCAACTTTTAAGGTATCAATTATTTTTACATACGCATGGTTTCTTCGAAAATTGTGCAAAATGGCTCAAGCATTAATAATATTAGCTACTTTTTCTGGTGAGTCATACAATTTTCTACTTTGTTTAATCGCCATCCACACATTGTTAAGTACTCCAATTGTCTGCTCTACAATGCAGCGAGTTCTTATGTGTAATAATGCATAATTTGAAGCCGGAGATCCTTCAGGTACATTAAGTAGAGATGTTAATAATGTTGGAGAAGGAGTGTAACCATTGTCTCCTATAAAAATAAACATACAATAACTATCAAAATTAAACAAATAACCAACTAACATTAGAAATGTTTTTTAAAATAAATAAATATTCTTAGATATAGTCAAGCGAGATTGATGAGCATTCATTGCCTCCGAAAATTTCCAAACAAAGCGATCATTGTTGCTTCCATGGCAAATGCAGATATTAAGGATGTTGTACTGTGAATCTACAATCTAAGTTGCAATGTTCTTAATTTATCATTTTGTTATTTATATTATCTTTACCTTCTTACCCTTGAACACAGGTGAACCCGCCTCTATCAAGGCTAATAGTTGCTCGCGATCCAAGTGCTGCCGAGGACATGAGAAATTAACGTGAGTTTGCTTGCCTCCTCGTGTTGCACGCGCAGTGCCCGAAAGTAGCCAAGGCAGACTGTTTTATCAATATGTATCATGGCCGCCTTCGCGCAACTCTTGCGCGTAGGCCTCTAGCCCGAGGGTGGCCTCGGGCTGCCTCAGGTCCCCTTGGGTGCTCGTGTTTTACTCGGGTACGAGGGAACGCTAGTGGTCCGCTAGTCCGTGCGGGGAACGCCAGTATAGTAGTTGTGATGAACCAGCTGGGGTTAGGTTAGATAGCGCATGAACCGAAAGGTGTTTATTTAAATAAATTAGAGATAAACAGAAGAAATAACATATAATAAACGCGGATTGAAATAAGGATGTTTCGATTAATAGCGACCCTTTCTCTCTGCATCTAATCCGGGATTGAGACCGGCTACGGCCGCATTAAAAGTGTTTTAAATGAGAAATAACGAGGAGAATAAAATAGATGAATATCGCGAAAAAACCTGTGTGTCCTTTAGTACGCCTAGACTCTGACTGACTTTACTCGTGGTCTACAAATTCGTTGTAGCCCGGTTGAGCTCCTCTCATCCTCCGGTCCCTTTTTGTATATGTAGTCTAGAGGCTACTTCCAGCCACATGTTGTTGTCGTGCAAGCGACACGCTATTCTTCCAAAAAAGCACTTGAATTCGGACCCCCAATATCGCATAGAACAGAGATTCTTGGTTTTTTAGTGAGCATGTTTTTTTTTGCCTTTCAGACACAGTTTGTAAAATTGAATATCTTGTGTCTGAGTCTGTTCGATAATCGAATGCTTATATATACAACAACATGTGGCTGGAAACAGCCTCTAGAATGCATATACAAAAAAGGGAGCGGAGGAGGAGAGTAGCTCAATAGTGCTACAATGAATTTGTAGAACACGAGTAAAGTCAGTCAGAGTCTAGGCGTGCTAAAGGACACACGGGTTTTCTCGCGATATTCATCTATTTTATTCTCTTCGTTATTTCTCGTTTCAAACACTTTTAATGCGGCCGTAGCCGGACTCAAGCCCGGATTAGGCGCAGAGAGAAAGTGTCGTTGTTAATCAAAACATGCTTATTTCAATCCGAGTTTATTATATTTCTATTCATTTATTTATTTCTAATTTATTTAAATAAACCGCTTTCGGTCCACACGTTACCTAACCTAACCCCAGTTGGGTCATCACAATTATTACATTATATAGTATACTCTAGGGGAACTCGAGCGATCCGCTAGAGCGCGCGGGAATCGCTTGTACGTGCGAGGGATGCTCATGCCCCGAGGTTGGCCATGGGTTCGTTCCGAATTTCTTTTGAAAATTTCCTTACTCGCCGGCCGATCAAGGTTTTGCCCAGAATGAAATAAGGTTACGTTGATCAAAATTCAAATTAAATAAATATTCACTGAGTACGGATTCCGCGTTCAGGCTTCGAGCTGAGTGGTCGCATTCTAACCTCTATCTTTTGTCTCTTCCTTCCTCCGTCTTTGCCGTTCTGCTGGGAGCGTGAAGGCGAAATCCAAACCTCTCTTATTCGCTGTTCATCATAATTTATTTCAAATTCATTCTAATAAAAGCTATTACTTTCCCTGCTAAAAATATGCGATAGAAGTCAATTAAAAAAAAATCGAATTTTATTGAATTAAATTTATTTTAATTGATTGAATTGACTACCAGAAAAATAGTCAATTGAAAATGAATTGTGATTAATAAACTTTAATTGCAATTTAGTTCAATCCCTATATTTAGTATTGATTTCTATATATTTAAATCGACTTCTATAACAGAATAGTTCATTTTTTTTCGTATTGTATTTAATTACAATTTAGATAATACAGTTCAATGAATTTTAATATATTCCAATACTATTTGAATTTATCTCATTCAATGTATAAATTGACTATAAAACTTCTATCCACATTAATTAATTTTTATGAATTCCAAACGTGAATAGATTTTAATACAGCTTATTCGTATAAGCCCTGAATTAACTTTAATCACGTTTAATAAATGAAAATTTTATTGAATTTTGTAGGTTGTGAAAACTTTATTTATGAATTGACTTGAATAAATTCCTATGAGATTGGGAAATCAATAGATTCAAATACAGTTTATTCGTATAAGCCGCGAATCAACTTCAATAAACTTTAATAAACACATTCTATTGAATTCTGTAGGTTGCAAATACCTTTCTCATTAATTGATTTTAATCAATTCTTATAAGTGTAGGAAATCAATATAATTTAATGCAGTTTATTCATATTAGGCGGGGATCAACACTTTGATAAACATACTTATTATTGAATTGTGTAGTTTGCGAATATCTTTTTTATTAATTTACATTAGTCAATTTCTGTGAGTATAAAAAATGAATAGATTTAAATGCACTTTATCCGTACAAGCCGCAAATGAACTTGATAAACAAACTTTTTATTCAATTATGTACATGTGCGAATTATGATGGAACAATTTATGAAATTGTAGGAAGCTACATGCTAATCAATTGTCAGTGGTTTTTTTTACAAATAATTCAAATGTTAATTTATTAGAACAATAAATTAATTTTAAATTTAAAATTCAAGATGTCCCCAATTTGGTGTTTAAACTGTGAAAGTTTTCATGAATTAGAATAATTAACATTAATAAAAAATGGTACACTTTGAACTTTTTGCACTTATCGTCTACACAATGAATGAACATTACCTTAATCTACTATAAATAATACTTTTATAAAAGATTCTCTCGGTTGATATTTAAGAAAGTAATATTAGGTATTAATTAGGTTAATCTCACTCCAAACGGCATTAATTTATCGTAAACGTAAACAAATTGTTTCATGCTATTTTCGACACATCGTACAAATTACATGTGTAATATTTATTTATTTTATTTAAATTAGTTAAATTATTACTTATAACTGTACCATTACTTTTTGATAATATACGTATTTTCTATGAAACCACCTTTATTCAATTGGCCTCATATTGATCGTGAAAACTCATAAGCCCCATACAAAGCAATAGGAAAGAATGCAAAATTTATTTTTTGAACGGCACTAATTGTGCAATTGATAGAGAATCTAAGCTGACGAAAATCTTTTGTGTATATCTTTTTGAAATTAAAAAAGAAAACTTAATTTGCATAAGTTATAGTGTATTAAAATTCCTTTGAGTGATGTCACACCGTTAAAATATCTAAGGTGCCGACCGGAGTGATGTCACAACGTTTTTTAAAGATTTAACTATAACTTCTTTCATTTTGAAGATATCGTGAAAATTCCAAAAGTTTACAAAGAAACTATACCTCGTTCTACAAGAATACTCTGTCAACTAAAAATTAGCATTCTTCCCTATTAAAATCAATAGAAAAGAATTATATAGTTTTTTATGCTACATTTTAATTCTAAATTTTTCATAGCATTAAATAACAAATACACGGAGAGAAATGTTTGAGTAAAAATTACTATACTTTTTACTGAGCCGGGGACAAACTCGACATATGTAGGAAATTTACTATGTTTCTATGAAAATTTACTATATATTTATGAGTTTATGGTATACAGCAGTATTAAAAATGCTATGTAGTATAGTAAAAACTCTGGATATACTTTTTGGTAATATGTATAGTATAATTTAAGCAAGTTTGTTGTAAATATATGCAGGTAAGTTAGCAAATAGTATGGAAACAAAGAAGGAATCACCGGGACCGCTAATTACCGCGTCTAATGACCGTCCTAATTTATAGCTGTTGGCTCGCTCTTCTCATATGACAATGTTATCAGATGGTTTGTATTATATTCGAAAAACATGAATATAATGTTTGTTTAATAATAAATAATAAGATAAAAAACTAAGTTACTATTTATTTATAACCTATCATTGATAAAAAGAAGTACTTGCAAAGGCTTATTATATTTTACGTGTACCGTTCTTGCATTTAAAAAATGCGCTAGTTTATATATTTTACCGCTAGGAGGCGTCTCGTAAAGTTAGCTCGCAAGTGGCGAGATTTCCGTACGATTGCTATATAAGAGAGTTTCAAATCTTTAAATCCAATTAGAATTGCGATTGCGATCATGCGTTATTAGGTATCGATATATGTAAATAGCTTGTGATATAAGTAAATTATACAAAATAATTAGATATTAGATAAAAAATTCGATCTATAGACATGAATAACAAATAATTACATTTAATTAGTTAAATGTCTATTAAACTTAATTGACATGCATCAATTGTCATGTATTATATTATAATGCTAAATCTTAATTCTATTTTGTTATATTAAATTCGATTAATACTATAAAATGATAAAAATCAATTGATACCAATTACATTGAATTCACTAAATACCTATTCAAATCAATGGACAATCAAAGAAAATGTATTCCTTTTAATATATTTTTATAAACATAGATCTAATAGATTTGAATTGAATTCTAAAGATTGTATATATTTCTATTGCACTTTCCAGAATTAAGATTTAGCATCAAATGCAATAGATTTTTTTTCTATTGACTTTAATCTCATTTTTTTTAACAGCCCTGTATTATTGTAGATCGAGGTATAGTTTCTTTGTAAACTTTTGGAATTTTCACGATATCTTCAAAATGAAAGAAATTATAGTTAAATCTTTAAAAAACGTTGTGACGTCACTCCGGTCGGCACCTTAGATATTTTAACAGTGTGACGTCACTCAAAGGATTTTTAATACACTATAACTTTTGCAAATTAAGTTTTCTTTTTTAATTTCAAAAAGATATACACAAAAGATATACGTCGGCTTAGATTCTCTATCCAATGCACAATTAGTGCCGATCAAAAAATAAATTTTGTATTCTTTCCTATTGCCTTGTATGGGGCTTATGAGATTTCACGATCAATATGAGGCCAATTGAATAAAGGTGGTTTCATAGAAAATACGTATATTATCAAAAAGTAATGGTACAGTTATAAGTAATAATTTAAATAATTTAAATAAAATAAATAAATATTACACATGTAATTTGTACGATTTGTCGAAAATAGCATGAAACAATTTGTTTATGCTTACGATAAATTAATGCCGTTTGGAGTGAGATTAACCTAATTAATACCTAATATTACTTTCTTAAATATCAACCGAGAGAATCTTTTATAAAAGTATTATTTATAGTAGATTAAGGTAATGTTCATTCATTGTGTAGACGATAAATGCAAAAAGTTCAAAGTGTACCATTTTTTATTAATGTTAATTATTCTAATTCATGAAAACTTTCACAGTTTAAATACCAAATTGGGGACATCTTGAATTTTAAATTTAAAATTAATTTATTGTTCTAATAAATTAACATTTGAATTATTTGTAAAAAAAAACCACTGACAATTGATTAGCATGTAGCTTCCTACAATTTCATAAATTGGTCCATCATAATTCGCACATGTACATAATTGAATAAAAAGTTTGTTTCTCAAGTTCATTTGCGGCTTGTACGGATAAAGTGCATTTAAATCTATTCATTTTTTATACTCACAGAAATTGACTAATATAAATTAATAAAAAAGATATTCGCAAACTACACAATTCAATAATAAGTATGTTTATCAAAGTTAATTTAAGTTGATTCCCGCCTAATATGAATAAACTGCATTAAATTATATTGATTTCCTATACTTATAGGAATTGATTAAAATCAATTAATGAGAAAGGTATTTGCAACCTACAGAATTCAATAGAATGTGTGTTTATTAAAGTTTATTGAAGTAGATTCGCGGCTTATACGAATAAACTGTATTTAAATCTATTGATTTCCCAATCTCATAGGAATTGATTCAAGTCAATTCATAAATAAAGTTTTCACAACCTACAAAATTCAATAAAATTTTCATTTATTAAACGTGATTAAAGTTAATTCAGGGCTTATACGAATAAGCTGTATTAAAATCTATTCACGTTTGGAATTCATAAAAATGAATTAATGTGGATAGAAGTTTTATAGTCAATTTATACATTGAATGAGATAAATTCAAATAGTATTGGAATATATTAAAATTCATTGAACTGTATTATCTAGATTGTAATTAAATACAATACGAAAAAAAATGAACTATTCTGTTATAGAAGTCGATTTAAATATATAGAAATCAATACTAAATATAGGGATTGAACTAAATTGCAATTAAAGTTTATTAATCACAATTCATTTTCAATTGACTTGTTTTCTGGTTGTCAATTCAATCAATTAAAACAAATTTAATTCAATAAAATTTGAATTTTTTTTAATTGACTTCAATCGCATATTTTTCGCAGGGTAGGCTTCGGGCAACCTCAAATCTTCCTCCACAACATAAACAGACTCATAATACAATTGGATCCCTTTACAGTTACTTCTAACGTCAACAGATATTTAAAATTCAGAGTTTTAGGACTAAGTCTAATTATCTTGGTTTTCATATAGTGTTCTATTGCTACTAATTTGATGAAAAGTCTGGTGTTCGAAGTTTCCTTTCTCATTTAGCCTTTTCCCAAGCGGAAGTAAAAATTGTACATTTTCGTACAACTCTGTACATTTCTATACATTTCTGTACATTTTTGAACATTTTTGTACATTTTCGTACATCTCTGTACATTTTTATACATTTCTGTACATTTCTGTACATTTCTGTACATTTCTGTACATTTTTAACACTTATTAGACTTTTGTACAGAAACGTACAGAGATGTACAAGAATGTACGGAAATGTATAATAATGTACAAAAATGTACAGAGATGTACAAATCAGTGATACCAGACAAAGAGAAATGTTTATCTTATTTTTGTTCATAAATGTATACATTTTTAATGATTGAACATTACTCGTATTTTAATAATTTTTACTATGCAATATTCTAAAATATTAAATAGTAATTTTAAAATTCACATTAATAAAAACTTGTTTTCAGTTTAATATTTCCGTGATTTTTTATTTATTACACATATAATATTTCTTATATTTGTACAATTTAATTTCAAATATAAAAATATTTTTACCGAAAAAACCGACTTCGAGGAGATTTGAACTGGCGATCCTCAGTTCCTGAAGCGAACGCTCTACCAACTTCGCCGTCACGACCCTTGTTTGACTATGCTTCGAATCGTCCTTGTAAGTTACACTAGGCTTTATTTATTTTACTGTCTTGTAAATATTCATTAAATAATGATATACCCATCAAGATCCATTTATATATGGTAGAGCATAAGATACAGTTGTTAAAAAATACGTAAGTTTTATAAGTTAGATTTTTTGAGTCAAGACATTTATTAAAATATTTATGAAAATTTAACTATAAGTACGAAAATTTACTAAAAAATATTTATAATATAATATAAACAAGTACTTCTTACTAAATATTCATCACAAATTACTATATTTTTTTGTAAATTCTATAAATGACATTTTTCACTAAAGTAAATACTAAAATTACATAAAGTTTTACTTCGAGAATTTATATAGGTTTATGAACAACTTCTACAAAACTGTAAAAAGCATCCAAATGCAAGTAAATTCAAATAATCCTAATTTCTAAAATAGTAATTTTCATACAGTAAATAATAATTTTGAATACGTCCCATCTCTCCGTGCAGATACAAAATTTTAAACCTATTTTAAACTGTATCTCTTTAGTAAAAATCACATTAATTTATTTTAATAATAAGTAATAAATAATAAATATATATACACACTCATATCAGAAAATACTCACAAACATAACGTTTTTAAAACGTTTTTATAACGTGTTAAAAAGGTGCAAAATTTCCGCAATTTGGTTCAGTAGGCACAATTATAAAACATAAACGTCATATATATATATAATTATTTTGTTAATTATTTGAAAATATTGAAAACGTTTTTAAACGTTTTTAGAACGTTCAGATGTTACTGTTTTAATTACATGTATTAAAGATATAAAATAACGTTTTAAAAATGTTTTATAATTTGGCCTACTGAACGAAATGGCGGACATTCTTTAACTTTTTAACACATTATAAAAACGTATTTTTAACTTGTTCATTTAAACGTTAAAATGTATTTTGATGCAACCTTTTTAAAACGTTTTAAAATCGTTGTGTGCTATCAGGGCTCACATTAATACACACAAAATCAAAACACATGCAGACAGTCCACACAACCGCAAGCGAACATCGAAATCCTCGGATACATATCACAACAATTGCACACTGTATACGTAAAAAACACACATTAAATATATACATATCAAGACAAATGAAGATCACACCTACGGTGATGTTAAACCACCCGTTACCAACAATTACTAGGATCCACGTTTTTAATTTAATTTTCAATTTTGAGCATCGTTCTGGAACGTTGTTGTATTAATCAAAAACAACAATGTTCCAAAGAGATATTTTCTCAAAATTAAAAATTAGTTGAAGAAAGTTGTTCTTGGTATTTTTCGGTAACAGGCGAGTTTAAAATCTCCTTAAACTTACGCACATACACTCACTATGATTCGTCATAAAAGAAATGTAATGTTATAATATAATGGATTATTGTTTATTATATTTATTTTATAGTTATATATAATCATGTATAATTATGCATTATTCTATAGAGACAAAAGTTGTATATAATTATATATAACTGCTTATATACAATTATACATAATTATATAAGACTCATTTTTGGCCGGGTATGGCTAAGTAAACATTGCTGCGGTATCACTATATATATATATATATATATATATATATATATATATATATATATATATATATATATATATATATATATATATATATTGTGGAAAGTAGAAAAGTCTTGTCTGTAGAAAAGTTTATACGGCACTTTAGTTTTCTGCATTATTTAAAAACTTTTGGGTTGCTTTTAAGGCGATGTTAAACTCCCCTGTTATTAGAAAATACGCGGGACCACTATTTTCATTTCATTCTCAAATTTAAGAAAATATCTCTATGGAAGGTTGTTGTTTTTGGATAATACAACAACGTTTCAGAGAGATATATACACCAAAATGAAATTTATATGAAAATAGTGGGTCCTCGTAATTATCGGTGATAAATAGCTTTAGCATCGCCTTAAAATTTCAATTTTTGAATTGAAGACATTTAAGTTATAAGTAATGCCGTTTATGATGATTTGAAATATTTAACTTTTTAATCTTATTGACACCGGTGAACTACCTTAAATGTGCTGAAGTAGACCACACGTGCTTAGCACGCTGCAGATTAAAAAATCTATCTTGCCAATCTCCTTAATCGATTTTGTTTGTATTGGGTATACGTATAATGATTTATAATGATTATTATATGGAAATATATATAATTAGCTTTTTATTGAATCACGCATCTCGAATTTTGATCATAGTTATTGTATTGAATTTTTCAAGCAGTGAAATGCAAACAGTGATTTTATCATTACCCAGGTTTTACGAACTAAGAAATGTTACGATTTTCTACGCTGCCTTGGTTACCGTAGCTTGGCATACAAGTGATAACCTTATAGATATATACAAATGTAGCTACAGTTAATTCAGAAGGGTTGATAAGTACTGTAACATATGCGCAAACGATGGTTGTGTATAGTTCTATGTACCTAAGTAAATCTATGTTTTAAAAAGTGAGATGATTATCGACTTACAGTAAACATTACTAACCTCGTTCAGTAAAACCATAGCACAGATAAAACATGGGCTTGTTTGATCGCTTGGCGAATCTTGTAGGGCTAAGGAAAAAGGAAGTGAACATTTTAGCAGTGGGCCTTAACAATAGTGGTAAGTCGACGGTGATAAATCATTTCAAACGCGAGGACGACCGTTGCATAGACATAGTGCCCACTGTCGGGTTTAATGTCGAAAAATTCACATGTAAGTTCATCATCATAACGCGAGGAAAAAATCAGTGTCACATGTCGCATTGTTATAAGCTTCTTAAAACAACATTAATGTTTTTCGTTCACTTAATTTCTTACGTTTTTGTGTAGAATAAAAACGGTTCCCGTATGCACGGATATGGTAAACACATATAAGAAATGTATATGATGATGCATGGGTAAATACTAATTGTAACTATGTACTATATATATGGCAATAGGGTATTCGGACCGATTACTGAGCCAGCCCGACCAGATTACTGCGTTCTTGTACATAAATTAGTATTTACAAAAAATAAGCCTAAAAAGCTCAAATCAAGTTTTTTTAAAAGAAAATAAAGCTGTTATAATTGTGCTGTAAAGTAAAATAATATTGTTTTGATACAACTCAAGTGTATTAAATATCGCTATTAGAGGTTCCCAGCTAAAAATAAATCATATAATTATATATCATTGTATATAAGTTGTCATATATAATTATATATCATTATATATAAGTTGTCATATATGATTATATATCATTATATATAAGTTGTCATATAATTATATATAACTTTTATTTCTATATAATAATGCATGATTATATATGATTATATATAACTACCTTAGTGGAAATTTCAAAATGTGAAAAACTGTCACAAAAGTGCGAAAAAGTGCGTAAAACCTTGAGAATGTCGTGAAAAACTGTAAAATTGGGCTTACAGTTGGAACAGTATTTTAAAAAATAATGATAGAGTACTTCATAAATTTTGTCACAGTTTCTCATAGTTTTTCACAGTTTTTCAGTTTCTGGCATTTATCACAATTTCTCACAGTTGTAATTTCCTTTATATAAGAGAATGTAACGAAAGAAAATGTGAGAAAATGTGAGAAACTAAAAAACTGTGAAAAAATGCGATAAACTGAAAAACTGTGGGAAAATGTGAAAAATTGTGTAAGTTTTATTAGATTAAATATGTGTTCTTTATAAGTGTGAGAAACTGTGAAAACAATGAAAAAACTGTAAAAAACTGTAAAAAAAACTGTGCATATTCGTTTTGTAACAGATGTTCCAAAAGTATGTGTATTTTCAGAGTTTTTCACACTTTCTCACATCTGTCAGTGACGGGTAAGTTTAGCATCACCTTCATTGTACAGATGTCTTAATATGTCTTACGTATGCGCATATGCTTATGCATATGAGTATGAGTTTTAATTTGTACTGTTTTTTTCGTATACATATGTGTGCATCTGTATGTGACTTGAAATGTGTGCGACTGTTTTGATATGTATCTGAGTATTTCGATGTTTGCTTGTGGTTGTTTAGGCTATCAGCATGTATGTTTTGATATTTCTGTGTTTGCATGTTTTTCGATGAATGTAAGAGTGTATGTAGATGAGTATAGATAAATATTTTTATGTGTGTGTTATGTATATGGACATGCGTATGTGTTCAGATGCGTATGCATGTTAACTATATATACAAATGTATATAATCATATATGACTATATATTATCATATATAATAATGTTCTATCATATATTCGTTATATATTGTCATTAACAATCATGAATACTCAGATATAGTTATGTTGCATTAGAACAATCTGAAAATTGTATATAATGGTACATAATTTTGTACGATCGTATACAACCGTTCATGACTCTATCTGGTTATATATGATCATACATAATCATAATATACATTTTTAAGCGCAATTATATAGAGACAAAAGTTATATGAAATTATATACACTTATATATGATTATATCCCTGCAGAAAATCATTCCGTGCTTAAACACGTAAATATAAGGCACGTGCAAAGTCATGTGCAGAATCACGTATAAAAGCATATCTTAAATCACGTATCGTAGCACATGTAAAAGTTCGGGCCAACTCATGTGGAGGAGCAAGTAAAAATGCACGTGCCGAAATTAACCCATTTAATCACGTGTTTCGTACGTGCTTCAGCATGTGCTCAAGCATATGCTTCAGAATGAGCGAAAATAAATATAAAATGTAAAAAAAATTGCCCTGACCGAGGCTCGATTCAGCGACCTTACAGTTAGTTGGCGCATACCTTGACCACTCTGCTAATATAATCAGACTCTTGAATTTCGTAAACGTATAAGCAATATATAAGCTTTAATAGAAACAATATATTGCTTTTATATGATATACCAAAAATAGATTTTGATAAGACAACAACAAGCAACATTTTTTATTATCTAGCAATCAAGGGGATATGAAATACCAAACCAGGATTCTACCTTACCGGCTTTTTACTTTTTTTATCTAATCTTTATGTTCGTACTTTGTGATTGTAACTTTAACATAGTTGCAATGTTCAACAAACAAATATTTCCATTATTGCCATTCAAGAACATATCTTTATAGGTTTTTTAAACAAATAATTTCTTTGTTTAATAAAATATATTTAAATTTATTTAAAAATAAACAACAGAACAAAAACAACAAGTAACATATGTTGTAGAATTTTTACCTAAAAACATATAACCATTTGTTTTTAATTTTCGGTGGCTTAGGTGTGCTTAAGATTTTCAGTGCTTTCTTTAGGGGAATATGAAAGGCAAGAGAAGATATCTATGTTATCGACTCTATCGTAAAATTTTTAAATATATTTTTAAAAATGTTATAGAAAAGACGATATATCCGGATTTTTCTTTATCAATGAAGAATAACCGAAATTTTTTCAAGCCAATCCATTTATTTAATCGCTACGAGGTTTATATTCCAAATATCAAATACAGTTGTTTATAACGGGGAACTTAAAGTTAGTAGTGATAAAATGAAAAGAATTCATTGAAAAAATTTTTGATTCTTATTTATTGATAAAGAAAGAGCCTATGGCGTATCGTTTTTTCAATAATAATATTTAAACAATTATTTAGAAAATAAAACAGGTGGTATCGGTAATGTAGGAATTATATCCCCCCCCCCTCTCATCTCCTTAAGGTGATATGAAACCCACTCTGCTACCGACAATTACAGGGACCCATTATTTTCAATTAACTTTCGATTTTAAGAAAATATCTCTATGTAACGTCATTCATCTTTATTAAAACAACAAAGTTCCAAAAAAATATTGACTCAAAATTAAAAATTAAATGAAAATAATGGGTCCCTGTGATTGTCGGTAAGTATTGAGATTTCACATCACCCAGACTCTACGTTTTCTATTTTCTAAATAATTGTTTAAATATTATTATTGAAAAACGATACTTTATAGGCTCTTTCTTTATCAATAAATAAGAATCAAAAATGATTTCAAGTAATTCTGTTCATTTTATCACTACGAACTTTAAGTTCCCCATTATAAACAACTGTATTTTATATCTGGATCGTAAACCTCGCAGTGATTAAATAAATAGAATTGCGAGAAAAAATTTCAGTTATTCTTCATTGATAAAGAAAAATTCGGATATATCGTCTTTTCTATAATATGTTTAAAAAATATTTAAAGAAATTAAAAATAGAGTCGATACCATAGATATCTTCTCTTGCATTTCATATTCCCCTAAAGAAAGCACTGAAAAATCTTAAGTGCACCTAAGCTACCGAAAAATTAAAAACAAATGGTTATATATTTTAAGGTAAAAATAAACTCTACATCATATGTTACTTGTTGTTTTTATTTTCTTGTGTGTTTTTAAGTAAATTTAAATATATTTTACCAAACAAACAAATTATTTGTTTAAAAGACGTATAAAGAATGGTGCTTGAATTGGAATAATGGAAATATTTGTTTGTTGAAGATTAGAACTATTTTAAAGTTACAATCACAAAGTACAAAAACACAAAGGTTACATAATAAAAGTAAAAGGCCGGTAAGGTAGAAATCGGGTTGTTATTTCATATCCTCTTGATTGTTTAATAATAAAAAATATTTCTTGTTGTTCTTGTCTTATTAAAATCAATTTTTTATATATCATATAACAACAATATATTGTTTCTATTACGGCTTATAATTTGCTTATACGTTAACGAAATTCAAGAGTCTGATTAGCAGAGTGGTCAAGGTAAACGTCTACTAACTGTAAGGTCGCTGGTTCGAGTCCCAGTTAGGGCAACTGTTTTTTACATTTTATATTTATTTTCTCTCGGTCTGAAGCACATGCTGGAGCACATGCTGAAGCGCGTGCTAAACACGTTATTAAATGGATAAATTTCGGCACGTGCTTTTTTACATGCTCCTGCACATGATTTGACCCGTGCTTTTATATGTGCTCCATTACGTGATTTGACACATGCTTTTATACGTGATTCTGCACATGATTTTGCACGTGCCTCTGAACTTGTTTTAGCTCATGATGATTATCAGCAGGGATATAACTATACATGCACAATAATATATAATTGTGTATAATTACCCCATTAGCCAGGCTTGCCGTGGCAAAATTGCGGCTATAGTTGCTGTGCAATGTTTGTTATCAAGTTGCTTCCAACTTGCTCTCAAGAAATGACGAATATCAAGGATTGATGTCAATGTGCCGTAAAAATGACTGCAAATGCTTGCCACCAAATTGTTCCCATATACGGACGCAGATTTACTTACATTTTATGTACAACTGTTGCTGCAAGTTTTGTACATCAATTTGCTTTCAACTTGTTTTCAATATTATTAAAATATTATATTATTTTATTTTCAATATTATTCACATAATATTCAATAAAAATACTCATATATGCGACAGAGCGAGAGAGATGGGGAGGAAATTAATAACAGCATATTGATGGAAATTTGTGTAATATAAAAATCGAGAAATAAGATGATAATATGATGGCAATTTATTCCCATGATACGCCCATGCACATCATGAGCAATAGTTGCTGTAATTTTGCCTTCACTTTGCCCTCATAATTTACTTCAATACTTGATACAAAATTTCCAGCCTATACGGGCGCAGTTTTACGTCAAATTTAAGGAAATCGATAGCAAAACGTGTATGTCAAATTGCTAACAATTTGCAATACATCTGGCTAATGGGGTTATATATAATCATATATATTATATATGACTCATTTTTACCCGAGTTAGGCACAATAATAATGGGTGCCGGGCACAGAAATATTTTCCACGGTTTCTAATGGTAACAGAGGAGAGCACAGTAATACGGACATAATTCTATTATTTCAATTCGATAAAAAAATGTACAAAACACTAATGTTTCCACCTTGAAAAAATTTAATAATGAAAAAAAATGCTTAGAAACAAATATTAACTTTATGGTCGCTCTCTAATAATCTTCGACCAAAAATTCGAAACCAATTGTTTTGAGTTGAACTATTAACTCATCAAGAAAAATATTTTTATGATGGTATTAATTTTTTTAATCAAAAACAAATGCTTTACGAAAAGATCTTTTTGTCATTTAACGTCATATTTCCACTTTTATGTATTAATTTACGTTTTTCAGTAATAATAATTTTTGGCTTTAAGTTTTGGAGGTTAAATACTGTATCATAGTAATCAGATGTGTACAGCAGACAACAATGCAGCAACGTTTCAGCAATATTTCATTTCAGGTTTCAAAAATTTCAGAAATATAACAACGAAAGCTTTTAAAAATGTTTTATGCCCGTTCAAAGTACATGCAAAAATAATTCATGAAATATAATGGGCATGTTTCTCAAAAAGTAAGTAGTCCCTGGTAGAAATCTTATCGTGGCGGCCACATTCGCTATAACGGCCTTTATAGGCAAACTAGATAGTACAAGAGTGTACAAAACTCGATAAATCCACATAGATCTATATAGTTTTCTCAATAATAATATGTACGTATAAAATCTGTGAGGTTATATATTATTTATTGAACAGAACTTTTATTGTAAAAATTAATGTTAAATAAAGTTTAACATGCAAGTTTTCAATTATAATAATAAGATCTACAGTTATATCCATACTATTTACATATAAAAGTAGTCAGAAAGCATATCTAACCTAAGAAATGAAAATTTAGAAACAATGTTCCTTGCATATGAAAAGCAGTGATCACAAAATAATGTTATTGATTCATGTAGTTGTTTCTTGAAAAGTAATTTATAAATAATAATAATATCATACGTACAAATATGTACTTTATGACATGCTTTATTTAAAAACTAGAATTTTAATTTCAGAACTACAAATAATTTTGTATCCATCTGCGAGTTTTTATAATACATAAACTGCTCATCCGTGACAACATTTTCAAAGACAAACACATTAGTCGAACACATGTAGACGATAATTTTCTTTATAAGTAACAAATTACTATGTATTAACTGGCCATAGATGTCAAATGAAAGTGTTTGATTATAAATTAATCACAGTAGGAAATACAAAAATAGAACATATGTATATAATAACTCAAATACATTATTTCTTTATAAAAATAGAAAATTAATCAGTTGATAATAAATGTGTGTGAAAATAGTTTTCCTTACATAAACCATACAGGTTTGGAAACCAAGCCTGTATTTAGGATGGAACATAATCAAATGTAAGGAAAATAATTTTACATAAACAAAATAAATATATGCACTAATACTTCATATACTTAGTTATTTGGATATTCAGATTATTTTCTTATTTTGATTGTTTAATATATATGTGTAACATAATATTGTTATTGAGTTTTTAAATACAAAAACTCGATGTATCTAAAATTAGATAACCTTACACTTTAGAGGTTATTTACAATTATTTACATTGGTAATAGGTGAACAATAACAAGTAAATACCTTTAAATCAAAATAATACATAATAAGCATAATAGATTATGCTTCTGTTTCTTAAAACATAACCTTTAAGTGGTTGTTATTGTCATAATTTTGCTTATCTAGTTTTATCGGGGCAAATAATATGGGAAACTAGAAGGGTCGACCGTTACACGCCTTTATAGTAACTATCTAGTTTGCCTACATAGATCTACACAGTGCGAGATTATTCTACATAGATCTATAAAGTGGACGGGATAAATTTCTACCAGGGGTACAACGTTTTTAAAGTGTTACAGAAACATTTTATAGTGGGTTCCCACACAGCATGAAATATTTCTGAAATATTTCATAAAATATTTCTAAAATATTATTGAAATGTTTTGGTGACATAATCCGAAAACTCTATTCATATTACTACAATATTCCACGAAATATTGATGAAACCTTTTAGAAATATTTCTTGTACGATTTGTAGTACACTGATTTATTATAATTATTTAACATATTGTTAGATAATATATATTACAAACACGTGGCACATTTTATGATTAAACTATATTATTAAAATATCTGAAATAATAAGAGAATTAAAAAATCTAATCTGGCCGGGAATCGAACAGGCAACCAGCTGCGTGAGACTCCAGCGCTGTAACCACTTCGCCACGGCGGAGGTTTGAAATGATCTAAAGAAGTTTTACTTATATTTTACAAGTAACAGTTACGATGATAACTCCGTGAAGTATATTATATTATATTGTATGGTATTTGGATCTTATAAAAATAAATCCTGCATAATTTCTAAATCCATTAATCGGTATATTTAAAAAAATTATATTATATTACCTATATTTCTACGATGCCGATAAAACACAGTTCTGTATCGTATTTTCGTTTATACATCTTCTCTGTACTTGACCGAATCCTAAGAAATTTTTTGGGAATCACAAATTTACAACAAGGAACGTTGAAACCGCGAAAACAAGAAGAATTCTGGAAAATAATTATATTATAGAGAATTATTATACAATATTATAATAATCATATAATTTTGTTGGATTTCGTTGACAGTGTAATTTTATTTAATAATCATTAATTTTTTTATTCAGAAAATATAATTACGTAATCTTTAAATTATTATGTATTTTTCATTATAATAATAGTATATTGTGTACCGAGGACGAGAAATAGGCTTTTGCCGCCCGCGTGAGTTTGCTGTACGAGTCGGAGGCGAGCAAGCTCGAGCCCAAGGCGAGTGCGTTTTGCGAACCGAAGACGAGTACTGCAAACACAAGAGCGGAAAAAGCCTCTCGCCCGTGGTGCACACCGTATTTTTTGTGACACATGTATTGATTTTTGCGCTCTTACATGTCTATTCAGCGGAACTAGATGTGATCGTTTTCAACACGGTGCAACTGTCAACACAGCACACAATGTTTCAGTGAAATGTTCAGGAAACATTTCAAAGAAAGCTTACTGTAAGCTTGTGTAAACATTATAAAAAGTTTGTCAAAGCCTTTCTGAAATAATATTATGAAATATTTATAAAACCTTGCAGAAATATTTCATGAAATGTTTATAAATTATAACAAAATACATTTCAGAAAAGTTTTCTGAAATGTTTTAGAAATGTGTTTTGTACGTAATTTTTGTCCAATAAAATTGTTCTTTTAAGAATTCAAGAAAATATTTTCAAAACCTTTACAAAACATTTTTGTAAATGATACATGAAATTTATGACAACATTTCTCGATTAAGTGGTTTAGTAAGATAAAAGATTTACAGAAACATTTCAAAAACATTTCGGCCAACATTGCAGAAACTATATTTTTGGAATTTTTACAGAAACTTTTCAGAAACTTATTTAGAAAGTACGCTAGAAGATCCTCGCAGGAACTTTTCTTGAAATGGTTTGTGTAAAGTTTTCTAAGTGTTTCGACAATGTTTTGGATCATGTGGTTCAGAAAGATTAAAAGAGTTACCGAAACATTTCAAAATCATTTCAGTGTCAACTTTGCAGAAACTATATTTCGAACTTTTACAGACACTTTTAATAGTGATCGTGATTCTGTCCATTTTTGCACGTGTCTCTGTACGTGTTTTAGCACGTGATGATATTCAGTGATCATGCAATATGTATAAGTGGTGTGCAGATCGGGGCCACGCTGTTTTCACTTTTTATACAATTATATATAGTTATATATAATTAGATATAAATAAAATTTTTACAGGTACTAAGATGCTTATTATATCATTATATATATTATATGATTTTATATAATCATATATAGCTATAGCGAATAACCACGTCTGAAAATATTCCAGAAATATTTAAGCAATATTTAATAATATAAATAAAAAACAGTTAATAATAATTTTTAAATGAACAAATAGAAACTGTCAGATATAGTTAAATTAATTTAATTGCTAATTTATATTAATTTTATTTTACCAATACAAATATATCAATATATATTACATTTGATAACGTATTACTGGAAGTGAGTATAACTTTTGATAAATATGGAGCTGGTAATATAGGAAACTGCAAGTAAGTATTTCTGACGAATATAGATGCACACATGAGTCTCTCAAATACTTAGATAATTTAGAAAATCAACAATAAACATTGCAAGCGTAACTACATTTTTGTTTTTTAACATAGCCAGTTCATAATATTTTGTGTTAAATATATTTTCTTAACAATTCTTTAAGAGGTGTGGGGCTAATTTATTTCGAATTGTTCGTCCATAATATAATTCAAAGTAGAAAATTATAGTATATTATGACACTGTTGTGGGAGATGGTTTTCTACCTTGTTCGAGGGTTTTCGCACGAGCGAAGCGAGTGAGAAAATCGAGCAAGGTAGAAAAACACCTCCCACAACAGTCTCATACGATATTTTATAGCACAACAACCTCAAAATCGACAATAAAGTTGGCATTTTGAGGTTAGTGTGCTATAAAAGATTTTTCCGTTAACGCACATTTGCCGCATTATAAGAGAAATTTCTTATGAATCGTACAACCGAAAATAGAAAAGTTAAGACTAAATATACTTTGTACGAGTATTATAGAATTTATAAAGTCTTGTAAAAAAGCGATATTATAGACAACATTGGTATTAATAACATATTAACCTAAACTTTTCTATTTGATATTTCCTGCACATGTTTTACACATTTCCAGTCCAAACTATGTTTTGGAGATCTCATTAAAGTTTGAGTTCGATTCATAAAATATTGCTTCTGTGATCTATGGTAAATAAACAATAATATTAAGAGCTTTATTTGTCCTTCCTCAAGGATTTTTATTGGATATAACAAATAGAGATAATAAATGCTACATCTCTCTTAACATGTTAAGCGGGGATCCTACTTTAGAAGGCCTATAAAGAGCGTTTTTTGGGGGATTTTTTAGGACAGAAAAAAATAAGCAAGTCTAGCGAACTTTTTAGAATATTTTAATGTATATTTGAACATTATAATAAAATTTTTTTGAGAGAAAAATATTCAAACGCAGCTGATTTTTATGCACATTTGTGCAGCACCTTGCAATTGCAGTCTCCAATCGGCGGGAAAGATGGAACTCGTAATTTTCGTCTGAAACAAAAAACCAAACAAAATTTTAATTTTCATATATTTTTCTTCTAGGTAAAGTAAGAAAAACCCGAAAAAATGGTGAAATTTAAAATTTTTTTCCGGTTTGAAAAAAATTTGCTTTTTGCAAAAAAATAATCATTTCAACTTGCTAAAAAAGTTGTTTAGAAATTTTTGTTTGCATGAATCTTTATAGTTAAAATAGAAGAGAATATAAAACTGAAGCTAACAAGCCTTGGTTCGTTTTGATTGGTCGTCTAGTTTTCTTGCAATCACGTCCGCCAGTTTAGCAAAATCGTAAAAACGAAAACTCAAGATAATACGCTTTAAAGTTTAGTCAACCGCTTTTTACTTCCGAGCTTCTCTTGCTTCCTTTTATTTCGGAGTCATGTACCCATACGCTTTTGTACATGCCCCACGTACTCATTTTTAGTAACAGGGCAATCGTGACCGTATGGATTCATTTTGAGAATACCAGCAAAAGTTTTCGAATCGCCGTCGCCGATATAATTCGTATACTTTACTCCGAATTTTTCAACAGATCTAAAAAACATTTCCACGATTGAATCCACCTCCATCTTCCCTGCTGAACCGTCGACGTTTGAGGAGCATGATTCTTTATGATCTTTATACCATTCCTTAAATTCGTCATTGTCTAATTTTTTTTTTAGGGCACATGAATGGCAGTACGGACTTTTAACGATAAGATCGACTACTTTGCCAGAGTAATGTGCAATCAGAATTGTTACATCGAACAATGAAGTGAAGCCACGTTTATTCCAGGATCTATCGCCGGAAACTTTCAAATGATTTGCAGTTCTCTCATTTTCTACATTTTTTCCTTGTTCTTCTTCGACAGTTTTTTCACAGACATTTTCAAACATTGATTTTGACGCTGAGTATAAATGCTGCACTATTTTATCATATGTTGATTTCGCAAAACCTTGACATAGATCCATAAGTCCACAAAACAGATTCATGACTTCTCGTCCAACACCAAGAAGCCTCATAACAAACACATTTCGTCTATTTATTTCATAACCGGTGTTTATTAACGGTCCTGAATTGATTTCTCGTCGACCGCATGTACATGATAATATAATTTTCAAACCCAAGCCGCGATGCCCGCTCTCTGCAAATGTTATGTTTTGTTTACAAGATCTGCAACTTACTATCTCAGAAATTTCAAGAAATATATTTTCGGTGCTTGCGGTAAACAATTTATTCTCACTACTACTTGTGTTGCACTCTGCATCGTCTGGTCCACTTGTGAATCGATTCCCGTGGAATCTGCAATTTCGTGGCTTTGCAGAACGATCACTGCTTGATTTATCACCTTTGGGATAACTTGACATGATATTGTAGCGATATGCACTCGATTAGACTCAGAGCAAAACTAACCGTTGACGCTAGAAGCAGCTCTGTAGAAGCACGTACACAGAGAGGGATATGTATACATTATATACCGTTATAATCCGTACTATAGTTTGCCATGGCACTTCTACGAATTCAAAATATTGTTTCGAAGGATCGTTGAACCTTTTCAGGTACACAGTTCGGAGTTATTAGACCAAGGGGTGGAGCACGCGCTCCACCTGCCCGAGCGCTCGTATACCTGCTTGACACCCCACCGCGTTTAATGCTGTATCTTTGAAAACACTGCAAATCTTTTAAAAGCAGGATCCCCCCTTAATAATGCCCTATTATATGCAAAAAAATTTAAATTGCCAGAACAAAAGAAAAAGATTTAGTTAAGGAAGTACTATCGGTTTCATATTAGTGTTCAGAATACTCTGAAATTTTGTATACTAGTACGTTTTGACCTCAAACTTTATCATATAAATTTTTAGAAAGCTTCACAAACCCAGAAGGAAGATTAGAATTTTATATTTACTTTTGTAACACGTAACCTTATGATGGGAACTCACTTTTCCGACAGTTACAATCATGAAATTCATGAAAACTGCTATTCTGATTTCGACGAAATTTTGAGAAATATATATTTAATATTCCATAAATATAATGCAAAAATTCAAATGTTGAATCACCAATTTTGAGAACAAATATAAGCAAACGAATAATATTTGACTCACGGAGTACCGATAGTATTCCATTAGAGTTATTTTCTATATTTTTTATGTCTATGCGCTTAATTTCTACAATATATTTGTTCAGTATGTTTTAATAGATAAAAATATTGTAAAACTTCCTTCAGGAGGAAACAAACGTAATATCTAAAATCTAAAGCTATAGCAATTTATCTTACTACACGTTTATTAACTATTGTTGCATAATTTAATATACCTATTAGAATAAATTTCTACTCATCGAGGTGAAGATAAAAACGTTAATAAAAAATTAAAATTATATTTATTATAATGAAAAATATATAATTTAAAATTTACATAATAATTTTTTCTAAATAAAAAAAATGTTTATTACATTGTTTGTTGTAAATTTGTGATTCCTCAAACATTTTTTAGGAATCGGTCAAGTACAAAGAAGGCATATAAGAAAAAGTAGGTGCAATACAGAACTCTGTTTTACCAGTATCGTAGAAATATAGATAATATAATATAATTTCTTTTAAATACACCGATTATTTATAAATTATGCAGCATTTATTTATTATAATATCCAAATACGATACAATATAATATAGTATACTACACGGAGTTATCATTGTAACTATTACTTGTAAAATATAAGTAAAATCTCTTTAAAGCATTTTAAAGTTCCACCGTGGCGGAGTGGTTACAGCGCTGGAGTGTCACGCAGAAGGTCGCCGGTTCGATTTCCATTCACATCAGTTTTTTTAATTCTCATATTTTTTCAGATATATTATAAAATAGTTTTAATCATAAAATATGTCACGTGTTTGTAATGTAAATTATCTAATAATGTTAAATAATAATAATAAATCAATGTAGGGGAGAGCGGGGAAACCTTGGCTTGCCGGGTCACTTTGGCAGCTAAAATTTTCATATTAAAAATTCATATTTTAAAATGATCTTTTCCCTATTTATTTCCTCAATCGATAAACTTTTTTTCAATACCCGATATGTTAAAATTAAATTAATAATAACTAAGATTGAATATTTTACATAAAATACGACGCTCGCATCGATATTTCCATCACAGGGTAAACTAAGAAAGAATGTATACATGGGCTTACAAATGATCTTATTTGAAAGTTTAATATTCGATCTTTTAATTCCTTTTTTTTTTATTAACCTAAAGTAAATGCACAGAAAGATTTTTTTAATTGAAAAAGATATTCCGAGCGGGCACGCTTGGCAGGTGAGACGGGGCACGCTTGGCACTTGAAGCGCTGTGTCATTGAATGGAACCTCGCGTACATAACCTCATTTTACATGTAAATGTTTCGGAGCTCGAAGAAGTCAGGAGTGAGTATCGTTTTAATTGTTTTTTCGGATAGTCAAATTCAGTATATTCCATTGTCTTACAATACTGAACTAATTAGCAACTAAGTGACGACTGACTTTTTATTTTAAGAAAAGCAGTTATCAGTGCAAAATATATTATATTTTACTTTGTTACTTTGATCTCAGTATTTTATTACTGTAAGTTAAAAAAAATTGTTAACATTTTTCAAATCATTTATAAAATACTAAAAGACTGTAAATGTTACAAAGATTTGTAAGTTACGTTAATTTATAAGAAAGAAACAAAATGTGATAAATTTAGTAAAAATGTTATCATAATAATAAAAATGAAACAAAATGTGATAAATTTAATAAAAATATGTTATAATAATAATAAGAAAAATGTAACAGCCTGACTCTAACTGATGTACATTAATAAAAGTAAAATCCTGATCACATTTTCTAATTTGAAGCTTTGAAATTTCTTCTGCAATACCGCGCCAATTTCGCCCCACCCGCATGCAATGTTACCCCGATAGTCAGAAAGGCGGGGCACGTTTGGCAGGTTTCATATCGATAAATATACAAAAAATATTATACATGTATGCTTTTACAAAGTACAGCATTTATTTCGGTGATAGTTAAGAAGTAGGCTACGATTTTTAAGCTTCTTAAAGTCAATTAGTTTTTAATATAGCCTGGATCAAAGTTGATCTGCCAATCGTGCCCCGCTCTCCCCTACTATAAATCGTACAAGAAATATTTCTGAAAGGTTTTAACAATATTTCGCGGAATATTGTAGTAATATGAATAGAGTTTTCGGGTTATATCACCAAAACATTGACGAAATCTTTCAGAAACCTTTCAAATATTTAAAAAGTATTAAATCTGAATAACAAACATTCCAGAAATATTTCATGAAATATTTCAGAAACATTTCATGCTGCGTGGGAACCCACTATGAAACGTTTCTGTAACATTTTAAAAAGTTTCACTAGTAACTTTTTGAGAAACATACCTAAAATGTTTCATGAAATATTTTTTCAAGTACTTGGAATGGACATAACAACATTTCTAAAAGCTTTCATTGAAATATTTCTGAAAGGTTTCAAACCTTGCATGGAACCTTGTTATAAGATTATGTGCTGTGTGGGTGTCGTCCTGTTCTATTAAGAAATTAAATATGTATACCTACACATACATTGATTTATACACATACACCCAGATATATACATACATACATATATACACACATAGAGATATACATACACGTATGAAATAATTATTATCGTATATTAAAGTTTTTCAGGTAAATGAAAGACAAGATAATTTAATTAATTTTAATTTAATAATTAAGAGTTTTTTCATCATACGTGCTTGAAAAATGACATATTCCATGATGGTTTTGCGTACGCTAAATGGTCAATAATACACGGCGGGCGTTATTCCCATAACACACTCGACAGCATTAAGTTATGAAAATAACGCACGCTAACGCGTAGTGTCCAATAGCGCCACTTGGGCGACATGTCGCACTCGCTACGCTCGTGCGCCAACACGCCTGCGTACGCTATCGGCCACTATACAGCACTTGTTACACAATATACTATTACCGTACGCTGTAACACACACGCACGCATGCACGCACGCTGTAGTGAGCTCAATAATCTTTATCACTTCTTGTCCGTTTGAAATGCACGAAACGCGTGAAAATCGTGCATGTGTTACAAAAATATAATTTTAATTTTTTTATTAAAATTTTTATCTTTATCTCGATGAGTAAAAATCTGTTCAAATGTATTAAATTATGCAATTATAATTAACCCTTCAACAATAACTACCGAAGTGGCGTCTGTGAGACCATACTCAAAATTTAGTCATCTATAACTTTATCAATATTATACTTCCAGCCCTAAAATCTTTTTGTAAACTCATGAAATATAATTATAGTTATTATGTAAAAGTTCGGAGCTATAAAATAAATTAGTTAAAAAGTTATAAACTATTTAAGCATAGAAAATCGAAAAAATAAAAATAGAAATCTTAAAAAATTATATTTTTTTTACCAAAAACTGTTTGTTTTGAAAGCTTTAGACGTTGAATAAATATTAAAAAAGTTTCCATTAGATTTAGTAAAAGCGTTTTCGATTTTTTTTACTTCTTATGTGACTATCTTTTTGACGTGCTTAAAAATGAAGGCCCATAAGCTCTTTAAACAAATAATTTTATCTATTATATAAAATTGCTTTTATAACCGAATGTTATTTTTACCTTTTAATTACTAATATCTCTTAGTAATACAATTTTTTAATCAAGTAAATATTACGTATATAAATTGATATTGTCCAAATTTCGCCACGAAGTCTCACAGACGCCACGTTAAGGCTCACGCTACTAAATTTCACATCGTTAGTAAATGTTTAATAAACATGTAGTAAGGAGATAAATTGCTATAGTTTTAGATTTTAGATATGACGTTTGTTTTTCCTGGAGAAAGTTTTACAATAGTTTTCTATCAAAACCTAGTTGTTTGAAACATTTCTTGAAATATTCGAGTAATATTTCAGAAATATTTATCAGGCAGCTACGTACATTTGTAAAACAGTATATTAAAATACGACTGAAATATTTCCTGAATATTTCAAGAAATATTTAGATAATATCTTTCGAAATGATTTCATAGAAATATTTTATAAAATAATGCTGAAATATTTCTGGAATATTTCCAAACATGTTCTATGACTTTTTTCGAACTATACATGTAATATTTCTTGAAGTATTGCTGGAATGTTTTCAAATTATTACAAACAATATGTTTTATAAGATTTTAAAAATATTTCCTGCAATATTTCGTGAAAGATTTTTTTGAGAAAGATTACATAATGGATGGCAACAAATATTTTCTAAAATATTGTACTACGATTTCATAAAATATTGTTGTAAGATTTCCTCAATATTGCAATTAAATATTTCATTTCAATAATTTTAAATAATATAACTAATGTTGAGGAAATATTAACGAACGATTTCATTAGAAATCTTTCTTAAATATATCACTGGAATATTCCATGCCGTGTGAAAAGAACCCCCCGACAATCTTCCAGCGTACTTTCTAAATAAGTTTATTAAAAGTTTCTGTAAAAGTTCGAAAATAGTTTCTGGCTTTCTGCATTGTGGACCAAAATATTTTTTAAATGTTCCGGTAAATCTTTTAATCTTTCTGAATGACATGATCGAGAATCATTGTCGAAACATGTCAATAATATTTCATGGAATATTTTAGGAAATGTTTTTATAACAATTCATGAAACATTTTCCAAAAATATTGTGTAAAAAATATGAAAATATTTCCTTAAATTCTTAAAAAAAAATGTTATATTTATATAATTATATAAAAAAACGTTTCAAAAAATAATTCAGAAATGTTTTAGAAACGTTTTATGCAGTTTATTTTTGTGCAATAACATTTTTTTTTTAATTTATTTTTGTGCAATCATGAATTATTTCTGTAAGGTTTTGTAAATATTTCATAATATTATTTCAAAAGGGCTTTCGCAAACATTTTATAATGCTTGCACAAACAGTAAGCTTTCTTTGAAATGTTTTCTGAAACATTTCACTGAAACATTGTGTACTGTGTGGTATGTGTTTAACCACCCTGCCTACAAACCCGAGTTAACTCGTCCAAACGAGGTCGTTAACGTATGCACACCCTAGTGTAAATGGAGAATTCAAATGGATGGATTCAGAATATAGATTGAGGAATTTCGTTTTATCCTTTTGAATCCACGTTCTCGATCTAGTCTATTCATTTCTTTTTTGTATTTCTACCAGGGTAATAACAACACGATGTGCTTGGACAAGGTTTAACCCAACCCAACCCAAAAGTGCACTGATCTACGAGATTCTTCTAAATATTATTTCAGTGAAATGTAACGAGTAATTTAAGCTTACAATTAAAATAATCACCGGAAGAATTCAAAAGAAATCTCGATTTTACTACATTTTTTGTAGGTTAATTAGTCACACTTCGCAAAAAAACCATTCCATGTGAATAGTTTTGGGTTTAAAATCTTCGTCTGATTTTCGTGAATAATATTTTCTTAGTCAGAATTCATAAACCATCAATATTGTTTTTAAAATTCTAAAAAACAGCCAAAAATCGAGTGTTTTGCTGGTTTTTGGAATATACCTTTTTACTCATACACTTAAATACCATAATATTCACATTCATTTGAAAGCTTATCAATTTACCTACCAACAAATACCACATTGGTACCCTCTCTACTGAATATCAAAATATATAGCTATTAGAACATGGCGACCTTGGGAGACAAAATGTTTGCGATGCAAAATTTGAGCTATAATTTTGTAACCGTGTCTAATAGGGACAAATCATTAACTTTTCCTTAAAATAGCCTGACTTTCGATAAAATAAAAAAAATTCACTATCTATTAATATTATAATCACAGATATATCGATTTCGATAATCCCGAAATACGGGACTCCGTATCTGTAGCAGTACGCGCAATAATGCCGTGGGAGAATGCTTGTGTAAAGCGTTCGATCTTTGTATATTAGTCACTGTAAATTTAAAAGTAAGATGTAAAAACGACTTTTCATATTTTAACACATAATAATCTTTATTTGTAGACGGTTATTAATACTCGTTTTTGGTCAATTTCAAGGCTAAATACAAAAATACAAAAAAATTATTTACAAAGTCGTAAAGAATTAAAAAAAAACAGCATATAAAATAATGAGCAAAACTTAACATACCCAAGACTAAAGAGCGGCTGGTAACTATGGCATTTCTTAATTAATGAGGTTCAGCGATGTGTTAAAAATTCTGCGAGCCAGTAACCAACAATTGCACATTGGATACTAAATCAAATATTGTTTATTATTAAGATTTAACCACAATTATTATTTAAAAAAACACTTAAGATGGAACACAAGATTCTTTTATCAAGTTTATCGGAGATTCTGAATCTAACATTGCGCTTACAATGTACTTACAAATATTTCCGGATTCGTCGGAGATCGAATACTGTAATGCTACCACATATGGAGCTGCAGGCGGTGCCGGCTGCACGACATTCGTCGACGTCATCAGGCTGGAGGACTGCTTTCCACTGGTTGGCGGTCATTTGAAGCTCGTTTCGGGGAGTCCTTGAGTTGATGCTGTATCGAATTGCATTCAAAGCAAGCACCAGGTATTCTCTTCGGCTTCGAACATCTTGACGACACGTTCTCTGTGCCCGAGCAATTGAAACACGTCACTGCATTTTCTTGTGAAAATGACGTATTCACTACGTATTTACCTCTTTCTTCACTTTTACTTCACTTGATTTTTTGAGTCTATAGAAAACTTTTTGAAAGCTTTCAAAAGATCAACATTTTCCTTAAACAACTGAATTCGAGCAATTTAGTCCCTCCTCCCTTAGGGATCCATGATTTTCAATTCCGGTCTGTACCTATATACATGTCCTAATTAGGGACACCATGTATATATCCTAATTACGAGTGTCCTGTATATGTCCCTATTACGAGTCGTACCCTGCATGTTTCGATTATTACGTGCACCCCGTATAAGTTCCAATTATGATCATTGTTAGCGCCGCGATTCTCAGTAAAAAATTAAGTGTTCTAAACTTGATTATCGCTCGCTTAATAACCAACGAACTGCTGGCGTTCACGTTTGAAAGGAAACGGAGAAATTGACACGTGGTTTTAGGTAACAATAAAACAACAGAGATTTATTCTCTTTCTAAGGTAAAATTACAAGTGTACATGTGACTAGTGGTTTTAAACAGTAAATAAATTAAATGCGTAGTGTGTAAAAGGGTGAGTCTGTGTGTAGTAGTAATGTGTTCGTTACCGAGATAGAAGCACGGAGTTACTGTTACTTACCTCGAGGCAGCCGGAACAAGAGAGCGAGCAACCCCGAGCGCTGGAGTTTTGTCCAGCGTCGGGGAGTTGCTAAGGTGAAACGGGGGAGACTCCTTTAACACGGAGAATCGCGGCTCCGCGTTCAAATTAGGCCGAACGGGGAGGCCTCGCGCTACGGTGCGACCTCGCAGTTGCGCGGAGTTGCATGCGCGCGCGTGTCAACGTTCAAAGCGCGCGAAAACTGAAGATGTTTAAACGGTCCGAACATGCCGCCCGCCTCGTTAAAGGCAGTCAACGAAACGGCGATGAAGTCCACGCGGAGAACAAAAAAAAGAAGAAAAAATCTGAAAAAATAGAAACTGAGTAGCGTTAAGATAAGATTGGAAAAGAATGATGCTAACTTCAAACTAAATAGAGATATAAAGTCGGTGCGAGATTGCTAGAGTGTAAAAAAAATGTATTTTGTATGACTCTAAGTATAAGAGAGAGTGTAGGTGTTGTTGTTGCTGACATGCCGCCCGCTATGACACGTCCCAATTAGACACTGCGTTTCTCGATGCTGGAGTTGGCGCTCAAGGCCGATGCAGCTGCCCCGGTGAGGGGTAGTTGAATGACCTTTTTTAAAGGTGGTTGCAGCGTGGTTGTTGCAGTCCGGAGCGTGGCTACACTAGCCAAGCCATCTGGGCCCGTGTGTAGGGCCTCGATTCGAGCTAGGGGCCATTTGAGTGGTGGCAACAAGTCGTCGGTCAGCAGGACGATATCTCCTTAAGTGAGTTTGTAGTCCGGCTGGATCCATTTCGAGCGCTGTTGCAAGTGATGCAGCACCTCCTTGTGTCATCTGCGCCAGAAGTGCTGGTGCATTTGCGTGAGCATCTGCCATCTCGGAATACCTGAAACATTCAAATCAGACGTAGGTGCTTCTGGCGTAGCTGTCAGAGCTTTGCCGATTAAAACATGGCCGGGCGTCAGCGCAGCGTCGTCGGTGGAGTCGGCGCTTAAGGGGCTGAGCGGTCTGGAGTTTAAGCAGGCCCCGATGCTCGCAGCCAAGGTAGAAAATTCTTCGAACGTCAGTATGGCATCTCCGATGACTCTCTTGAAATGGTGCTTGAAAGATTTGACGGCAGCTTCCCACACACCGCCAAAGTGTGGTGCTCTGGGTGGAATGAAGTTCCATGCTACCTCGTCGGATTGAATGGCCTCAGCGACTTCTCGGCTGAAGGCCGATGCTTCTTGAAAATATCGCTGCAGCTCGTTCTCTGCACCTTGAAAGGTGGTGCCGTTGTCGCTAAAAATTTGGTGACACAAGCCTCTTCTCGCCACGAATCGCTTGAAACCTAGTAAAAATGTCTTTGATGTGTAATCAGATACAACCTCAATGTGAACTGCTCTCGTAACGAAGGAAGTGAATATCGCTACGTAGCCTTTGAAGGAGCGCTGGCCGCGGCCCTTCGACGTGCGTATTGCGAATGGACCGACGTAATCCAGTCCTGTAACCTCGAAGGGGCGTGCTGGAGTGACACGCACGGCTGGGAGTGGGGCCATCTGCTGCTCGACGGTGCGACTTTGAAAGCGGCAGCAGCGCACGCATTGCTTGCAGAGCATCCGAATTTTATTGCGTGCCTGCGGAATCCAGAAGCTGCGAAGCAAGTGGCTCTGGATAAGCTGGAGGCCACCATGTAGAGTGGCGAGGTGAGCGTCTCTGATAAGCAGCACGGCCAGGTGACTGCTCCTGAGGATGATTATCGGGTGCTTCTCGTTCTGCGTTAAGAAGAAGTATTGGAGTCGTCCTCCGACTCTCAGTCGGCCATTGTCCAACATCGTTATCCTACTCATTGCAGCAGTGTAGCCCTGTGTTGAAGTCGAAGTGGACCCGGAAAACCTTGCAAGCGCAGGCTTTGGCCCAACTGAGGCAAATTCTCCTTGGGGTTGCACCTGCATAGACCGTTCGTCCTGGTGCAGAATAGTGTGGTGCTCCCTGCTGCACTGCTTGTATCTGCTTCTAGATGGGCAGGATGCGCTGGTGTGGCCAGAGCGCAGACAGTTGTGACATAATCTCAACCTGTCAATGCGCTCCAGCCTCTTGGAGTAGGTGGCTTGCTGCAACGAGGGGCAGTACCCAATGTAATGCTCACCTCTGCACACTGCATAGCCCTGCTGCTTTGACGGAGCCTTCTTGACAGCTGGCACACTGGCAAGATGAGACGAGACACGCTTGTCGGAGGAAGGTTGCTGCTTACTTGTAGGTGTGAAGCTTGTAGAGTGTCTCCTAGTCTGGCTGTGTAACTGCGTGTCGCTGCAGTGAGCTGTATCCAGAGCCTTGGTGCGGTTTTCGAGGAACTTGGTTAGTGCGTCGTAGGTGGGGAAAGTACTGACCTCTTCCAGCGACTTCTCCCAATCCTCACGTGTGTCTGGGTCCAGGTTCAAGATGACTAGCTGGACAAATCAATCATCCCAGTGATAGACTGGTCTTCCAAGGCTGCGCAGCGCTCTGATGCTCTCGTTCGTGGTGTCGAGAAGCCTCGTTATCTCTGCCACTGACTTGCATGCAGCTGGAGGCATGCCCAGAAGCCTGCGGAGTTGCACTGAGAGGCGCAGTCTCTTGTTGTCGTACCTGGTTTTCAGGGCCTTCCAGGCAACCTCGAAGTTGACCCCCACTACCTACAAGTTGCAGAGGCGTCGGGCAGCCTCTCTGTCGAGGCACGACAGAAGGTGCTGTAGCTTCAGTACTGGTGTCAGCGTGGGCGAGTCCTTGATCATTGAGCAGAAGAGCTCCTTGAAGGATTCCCACTCTTCCTGCCTGCCGGTGAACACTTTATTTAATTTTCCGTTTTTTTTACTCGCGAGATCGAAAGTCCCGAGCGCAAGTTTTTGCGAGACCGTCGGAAAATCACTTAACACTTTTTTTAACATGCGTTATTAATTTAGTCTGTTTAAAGTTTATAATAGTTTATAAGTTCGTAAAGTTTTTAGAGTTTTGCACACGCGGTACACTTGCACTTTTCTCCGATTTCCACTGTGAACATAATTCGACTGCGAAGGACCAGTTGTTAGCGCCGCAAATCTCAGTAAAAAATTAAGTGTTCTAAACTTGATTATCGCTCGCTTAATAACCAACGAACTGCTGGCGTTCACGTTTGAAAGGAAACGGAGAAATTGACACGTGGTTTTAGGTAACAACAAACAAGAGACATTTATTCTCTTTCTAAGATAAAATTCCAAGTGTACATGTGACTAGTGGTTTTAAACAGTAAATAAATTAAATGCGTAATGTGTAAAAGTGTGAGTGTGTGTATAGTAGTAATGTGTTCGTTACCGAGATAGAAGCACGGAGTTACTGTTACTTATCTCGAGGCAGCCGGAAGAAGAGAGCGAGCAACCCCGAGCGCTGGAGTTTTGTACAGCGTCGGGGAGTTGCTGAGGTGAAACGTGGGAGACTCCTTTAACACGGAGAATCCCGGCTCCGCGTTCAAATTAGGCTGAACGTGGGAGGCCTCGCACTACGGTGTGACCTCGCAGTTGCGCAGAGTTGCATGCGCGCGCGTGTCAACGTTCAAAGCGCGCAAAAACTGATGGTGTTTAACGGTCCGAACAATCGTCCTGTATATTTTTACGAAATACGTTTACTCTTAGTACATACCCACATAGCACCCAATATTGCAGGAATGTCGTAGAAATATTCCAATGTTGGCGTAATATTGCGGATAAGTTGATATATTGCAACTTCATATCTGTACATTGCAGCAATCTTTCTATAACGTTACGGACCATATCTATTTTTAAATATTTATGTATCATATGTACTGAATGCTGTGTGAGTGAGATACATGTAGTGTGACCGCGAGTTGTCTAGCGCGCATACGCGTCGCTGTTGAGTGGACTAAACCGCCGAGCGGTCCGAGCGTGTTGCTATTCACGAGAGCGAAAATTGCGAGAGATTTAACGCGATTCCTAGGCAGCTAGCTGCGTGTGTAATTTGAGTGTTTGAAAGTACGCGATCGAACTAAATTGAACTTAATAATTATATTCTTTTAATTTATATTTTAATAAACCTCTTATATATATACCTCTTATATTTAAATTGAAAAGTTATCTGTGTTGTTTTATTGACAAGAACCACCTCGATCCTTAACAATAATATTATATTATGATATATCACATTGTAATATAGCAGTGATATTCTTGTAACACTGCGCGATGATAAATTACAACGCAAGATTGCTGCAATAATTCTACAATATTATATTGTAATAAATCACATCGTAATATACGTAGTACATCACTGCTGTATCGTTATGTGACATATATCACATTTCAATATTACATCGATATAACTACAAGTTTACAGTGTGACATTTCTCCATACATGTCACATTAATATTGCCGAAATATTTCTACAATATTTCATTGACACAAATCACACCGAAATATACGCGAAATATTCTGCAATATTATTATGTGACGTATTATGTTAAGATATTACAGCCATATTCCTGCAAGATAACAGAATGACCTTCCTGGATGCATTTGAAACTAATACTGTGAAAATATTTCTTTTATATCATACGGCAATCAATCAGTCATCATTTGTTTAACGATAACTTTTTAATGTTATGCTTTTATTTTGTCAGAAATTTTTACTAACTGTAAAAATGTTGTAATAATCAATTGTATGTAGTCAAAGTTTACATAAGAACGAAACGAGGGACCAGATTATTATCATTGTACATTATTTGAGAATCAATTTTCTCAAGATTGCCGCTAGATGGTGGTTTGGTGTTTTCTCGCAAGTGCTAAGATTCGTCTTCAGTTACTATATAAGGACTGTTCAAACATTACGATGATATGTGTCATCTCGAAGCTGCTGTGTGTGAACGATAATTGACAGGCGTTTATTCCATATATGTTACTATTACTGATAGTTGTACAAGCGTTACGGCAAAATAAAAATAATAAAAAATGAAAAGGAAATTATATATTCTTTCGATAAAATAATAATAATAATGCTGGAATGTAACTGAAATATTACCCAGTATTCCCATTATTATTGTGAAATGATAATAATATTCATGCAATATCACTGGAATATTTTCCGTTCTCACCACAACAACTAAGAAACCATAATAATATTGTACTGATGTTACTGAAATGTTCCCTGACAATCACCAAAATATTGTACTAATATTCCCGGTAATATTCATGTGATAAAAACGACGCGGACATGAAATATTGCTATAGTATCACTGCAATGTTACTGCTATGTTAGGCAAATTAAGTTATACGCCAACTACGCCACGGAGTAGGACGGCAGCCTTCAAGGGGGCGCCACGGTTTTGAAATGTGCTCTTCACAATATTCTTCTTTAAGGTTAAACAATATAACCGTAAATCCCAAAGACTAATTCCAACTTTAACCCCAAACTTATCAATTTGCATTGAAAAATTTTCGAATAGTAAAAGCGTAAACTATTAACTCTAAACCTAAATAACCCTCGCTCAGTCATTTGTATTTAAAAAAGTTTAAGTAATGAAACCGTAATCCCTTATCTAACTAACCCAAGCTGAGTAATTTCCAATTTAAAATATGATTAAATAATATCACTCTAAAATCTAATCCCTAAATACCCTACTACCCCAAGCTAGGCAAAATGCAATACAAATTTTTTATATAATAAAACTGTAAATCCGAAACCGAATTATCCCAAGCCGAGCAATGTCCAATAAAAAAATGTTTAAATAATATAACCTAAATCCTAAACTTTAAGCTTAATTAACCCAAATTGAGCAATTTGCTAGTTTTATTTAGGACTACTTCCAATATAGCATGGGAATTTTTACGACCCACCCTAGGAATTTTTCCATTGCATTTTTGGAACAAAAAGAAAAATAAAACTCTACTTTTGATCGATATTTTCTTTTCAACTTAGTATAGTGAATTACGGTAACTATATTTCTAATATTAAGCTTAGATAGTATTACATACATATACACATATGGATGGTTCCATGTCAAGTGAGCATGTCGAAAAATAAAAATGTCTAAAACTCTACAAAAATGTTGGTATGTGTACCCAGAGTATGTAAGCAAAATTTCAGACCCTAAGGTGTTATATGACAAGGGCAATTAAAGGTTGAAAAATACGTTTCTTTTAATATTTTGAGATTTTGCCAACATTGTCTGATTTTCAACTCAAAAACTAGGGACTTTTGAGATAAAAGTGTAAGAACATTTTTTGTTAAAAATAATTGTGATCTCATGCGTTCTGATATATTGTGATATTAAGATTCTAGAAAATCTTAAAATTTTTTTCAAAATAAAAAATCTTAAAATTTTGTTTTTCATATTTCCATTAATTCTAGACTAGTTAGAATATGGTCTCAAGCCTGAATATAGTTTTTGCAGAATTTTTAAACAGCGCATTTTTTAGGTATTTTCATTGTATGACTGAAATAAAAAGTCACCATTTAATAGCTATAAATGTCGTTTGACCGCGGAATTTTTCCATAAAATCTTTTATAGAAGCCTTTAAAAACGTTCTTTAAACGTTAAAAAAACGTCTCTAATATATCTCCATAACAGTGAATAACGTTTTTAAGACGTCTTTAAGACATTTTTATATCTGAAAGTAACGTTCTAGAAACGTCTTATTAACGTCATTTAAAAGTATTTTATTAACAGAAGCTCTAGGAAACGAATATCTGTAGACGTTATACAGACGTCTTAAAGACGTTTTTCCAACCTAATATATATGTCCATAAAACGTTATAATGACGACAAAAGGACGTTTTTATGACGTATATATATATATATATATATATGAAAAAAAAATTTTTTAATCAATCATTATACTTTTATTTATTGAATGACTTGGTACACAAGATAAATGATCATTTTTTCAAAGCTGTAAGAGGATATTTATTAATTTTAAAAGCGATTATACAATAAATCACCTAAAGAATCTTAATCATTAATGCTTAAACTTAAGTTACATTCAATGTTACAAAATATCTGCTTACTAGCTTGCTATTATAATTGAAGGCTCGATAATCAGGACTTGTTCCGGTTTGTTCGACATCCTGATGCCGTCGACTGTTGAGCAGCTTATCTCCGTAGACTGTTCGACGTAACCGTCGCCGTATCCGCAGACGTCGCGCGCTCCAACGTCCTCGTCGTCGTCGCTGCTACACTGCTGCCGCTCGCTTCAGTTTTCACACACCGCTTACTTATCTCTCTCTTTCTCACTCTCTATTGCTCTCTGTCTCTTTCTCGCACACCTGGCTCGACTCTCTGCGACTCGGGCTCGCGCGAGCACTTCCGGTGGTTCGTGCGTGACAGCGCGCGAGATTTCGATGTGTGTTTCGGTGCAGCCGATCGCTTCCCAGTCAACGAACTTAAAACTTATGCACAATAAACGCTAGTACGCAACTCGTCCACGGCAGCGCGACGATCTCCTTCTGCATCCTAAAGATAACCGCGGAGCGAGAGCAAGCGGTCGAAACCTACCGATCGTTTAGTGGATTTATGGAAAGTATATCAAAAGCCGAGCATGTAAGTATAGGTATATGAAAAGCTGTTCAAAGATGAGACGACTGATTGTCAGAAGAGAAAAAAGAGCAACAGAGTAGAGACAGAGACAGAAAGAGACAGAGAGCAAGAGAGAGTGAGAAAGAGATAGATAACGTTTTTTTAGATTTAGATTTAGATAAGTAAGCGGTGTGTGAAAACTGAAGCGAGCGGCAGCAGTGTAGCAGCGACGACGACGAGGACGTTGGAGCGCGCGACGTCTGCGGATACGGCGACGGTTACGTCGAACAGTCTCGGAGATAAACTGCTCAACAGTCGACGGCATCAGGATGTCGAACAAACCGGAACAAGTCCTGATTATCGAGCCTTCAATTATAATAGCAAGCTAGTAAGCAGATATTTTGTAACATTGAATGTAACTTAAGTTTAAGCATTAATGATTAAGATTCTTTAGGTGATTTATTGTATAATCGTTTTTAAAATTAATAAATATCCTCTTACAGCTTTGAAAAAATGATCATTTATCTTGTGTACCAAGCCATTCAATAAATAAAAGTATAATGATTGATTAAAAAATTTTTTTTTCATATATATATATATATATATATATATATATATATATATATATATACACGTCATAAAAACGTCCTTTTGTCGTCATTATAACGTTTTATGGACGTATAACTAGGTTGGAAAAACGTCTTTAAGACGTCTTTATAACGTCTACAATTATTCGTTTCCTAGAGCTTCTATTAATAAAATACTTTTAAATGACGTTAATAAGATGTTTCTGGAACGTTACTTTCAGATATATAAATGTCTTAAAGACGTCTTAAAAACGTTATTCACTGTTATGGAGACGTATTAAAGACGTTTTTTTAACATTTAAAGAACGTCTTTAAAGGCTTCTATAAAAGATTTTATGGAAAAATTCCGCGGCCAAAATGACGTTTAAAAGACGTTTTTATAACGTCCTTTTGGACATTGAAAAAAGACGTTATGTCGTCTTTTTTAAGACGTCTTAATGACGTCTTAATAACGTTTTGTCTTATCAGGGAAATACAGAAAAAAGGGCAGTATTTAAAATATACAAAAACTATACTCAGCTTAAGACCATATCTAACTAGTCTAGAATTAATGCAAATATAAAAAACAAAATTTCAAGATTTTTTATTTTGAAAAAAATTGTGGCGATTTTCTAGAATCTTAATATCACAATATATCACAATGCATGAGATCACAAAACATCACAATAGGGTCTAATACAATTTTTTTTTGATTTCTTACCTTATTTTGAACAAAAAATGTTCTTACACTTTTAACTCAAAAGTCCCTAGTTTTCGAGTTAAAAATCAGACAATGTTGGCAATATCTCAAAATATTAAAAGAAACGCATTTTTCAACCTTTAATTGCCCTTGACATATAACACCTTAGGGTCTGAAATTTTGTTTACATATTCTGGGTACTCATACCAACATTTTTTAGAGTTTCAGACATTTTTATTTTTCGACATGCTTACTTGACATGGAACCATCCATATACATAGACATGATCACAAATATATAAACGCTGTCGGTAGATCGGTATTGCACACACTCTACAGTAAGAAGCTTGAACGCTTGAGGCCTGGTCACCCTTATATACTAACTATAAGTTCAAACCTAGCGTTAGCATCGGGGTAATGTCAGCTTTCTATATATTTTTGACATACATAAGATATTTATACTGATTTAATTTGTATAATAAAATTGTTATATTTGATCATTCTATTATGTTTAATTTATATAGGAAATATATAAAAATATCACTTTACCCCGAGACTCAATTGGCCTCAATCTTTCCTATTATAATAGTGTAGCAAGGGGGAGAATTAGGTAATATCTCGCCCGCATAATATATGAGACCGCTCAGAGCGGACGATAAATTTTTTTATCACTTTCCAACGACTTTTCTGGCCCGCTACTCACTTTTATCGACCGATACAGATTTTTATCGTCCGCCAGTTGGAAAACGGGTACTTTTATTCTCCTTTTCAGCGATGAAAAAACTTTTCTAAAAAGAACTAATAAAATAATTACTTAAATAACATAAATTAAAAACCATATTAAATCTTTTATTCACTGAAATATATGATCGGAAATGATTGAAAAAAATTAAGGTGATTAGGATAATGGAGAATATTATTCTGTAAAATTATATAACGTTATAAAAAATTATAAAACTACGAAAAAGTTTTAATTGTAAAAATAGTACACATTTATTATATTCATAAATAAAATTTAATTAACAATAATAGTGTTGCAATATTTATTAATGTCAATACATTTAAAAAAATGTAACTTGATATACAAAAACTTTCTACGTTTTTACAGAATTTAAATATTTTTTCATAATCTATGCAAAAGTATTGCAAAGGTTCAAAAAATGTTTTCTTTATTTCAGACCATAAATTGAGTTTAACAGAGTCAAAAATATTAACTTTTATTTAATTTATAGTTGGAAATTTTCTTTTTTTTTAAAACAAATTTTGTCAAATGTGCGAAAAGAACTTTTTTAAAAGCCCACATTTTTATCAAAAAAATATGCGTTTTCTCCAATAACTTGTAAAAAAACGTTTTTTTATTATATAGTTTGGAAATAAGAGAAGAATGACTGTAGAACACTTTTTAGTTAATCGATATATTTTTTACGTTTTCTTTTCCAATACAATTTGTAAGGAATAGAATTTAATTGAGTTGAAATTTGGGTTCACAGTTAAATTGAGAAAAAGCTATTTTGAATAACTAACTCGAATAATTACACTTAATAAATATTTTTAAGATTTTCTTAGTAATATATTATCATCTAATCTTAAGTTTATTTGTAAAAATGGTATGCATTATGTACATTAAAGTATTCTAATGAACAATATCGTTTCATAATCTATACTATACTTTTACCTAAGTTTAAATTGCAAAATTTAAATATATTATACATATATATCGACATAATAAAAAGCAATAGAATTGTTATTTTTATTTTTCGCCAAAATTTTAAAAAGAATAAATAATTTAATTGAGTCAATTTATAATGATTGAAAAAGCTAAGTATTAATGAAATGGCAGCGTTTTTTTTATTATAGGTATGCTATGTTCTTTAAAAGAAAATAATTTCGAAACAAGAGATTGTTACTAAGTACGTTGTTATTATGTTTAAGAAAATATCTTAAAAGTTTCAGCTCGATCCGCTGAAACCGAATGCGCAGAAGACTCCTACAGTAACGTCTTGAGACAAGCACACTTTTTTAAGGAAAAAAGTTATTTCCCAAAAATAATTTTTATTTATACTTTACAATCATCATTGAAATCACATTTTACTTTTTATTTTACTTAAAAATATACTCCTCTTTAGTGTAAAAATGTTTAAAGAAAAACAAAAAAAGACCGCTGACAATTCATTGGCACTTAGCTTTATCAAACTAAATTAATTGTTGTAATATAAAATTCTTTGTTAATAGATTAATTTAAAATTGCTATATCTCTTTCTAAATAATACCTCAAAAATTATGCTTTTTATCATTGATGTTTTGACAAAAGATAATTTTTTACTAAAATTACAGAACGATAGGTAATAATTCTTATCACAGCAATTTTTTCTCTGTACGTGATTTATTAAAAGTATTTAAATATTTAAATTAACTGTAATCATATTTTAGTACGTAGATTTACTGAATTCCTAATCATTTAAAATTTTGTGAACGATCTGCCATCATATATTTCCGAGATATATCCATTTAAAGTAAATATGACTGTTTTCGTGTATAACAAAAGAAGGGCAAGAGCCTATTTAAAATAAGCGGTTGTAAAAGATATATAATTTCATGCTCTGTTTTATGCATTTACACTAAATTGATCATAATATTTCTAACATACCAAAAAACTCGAAAAACTAAAACTCAAAAATCAAAAAATCCAAATATCCAAATATTGTTCAAATCTTCATTAAAAAACGAAAAATATGAGCCCTGTTTGGTAAAAAATGACCGTGTCATTCTCGAGATATAAGCGATAAAAAAACTTCAATAAATACGTAACCTCAAATATCTCGAAATATAAAGGTTATGATCTGGGCAAATAACTCTTTCAAGAGATAGTAAGGAGCTACCGTTTCGAAAAGTTTCAGATCAAATGCTGCCGATATACTCCTGTATTTGCATCTGAATAAAAATCGATTTTTTTGCAGAAAGATTTGTTACCCTTCAAATAGAAAAGATAAAGCCTAAAAAAATTTCCAGAATATTCTTGTCCATATTCCTAATCATCTCAATTTTTTTCAAAAATTTCAATTCTTATATTTTACAGATATAACCATTTGAAACAAATAACGATTTTGTTAATAACCCAAAAATTAAAACTCCGAAAATCAAAAAACCGCTAAAAAGGCATCTAAAAACAAAAAAAAATTTGTAGAACAACTGTCCTTAAGGGGTTAGTCCTGTGTATGACATCTTATAGTGTACAACAAAAATTTTTTTTCATAAAGGCGCCATTTTGTTATTTTCAATAAAAATGTCTAAATCTGCTACCTGCGAGAATGACAAGCCTACAGAACAATAATCCGTTCGAATTTTTTATTTCAGGCAACCCAAACTGCCGCTATCGCCATGACCAGCCACCTGCCTTTTTTCTTGGATGTCCACTTTGGCTGTAAAAAAAATAATAAAACATAACAAAATAAACTTAAAAATTTTTTTTTGTACACTATAAGATGTCATTAAAAACATATGAAAAAATTGGAACGATTGCTTTTTATTATCTTGTAAAAAAAATTGCACGATAATAGTTAAAATTTAGGCGTTTACACAGGACTAACCCCTTAAAGAAAAACAAAATAATGAGCCCCGAAACATTAATTTTCAGCGTGTATATTTAGAGAAATGTTGATCCACATCCATACATATACATACGCACACTCACACACACACACACGCACACACGCACCCACATACACGCACGCACGTACGTACTCGCACGCACGCACGCACGGACGCACGCATGCACACACGCACGCACGCACGCACGCACGCACGCACGCACGCACACACACACACATCCATACAGACAACTTCTAAAAATAGTGTATTTTGATACCCAGTATCTCAAAACATGTTTCTAACATTCTTTCAAAATAAATAAAGATGAACGAAAAAATTGATAAAATTTCACTGTAACTCCACCTTAATACAACAATATCATAAAAATGAAAAAACGCTATCAAAAATGAATCGATACATCTTAAAAGTTATTTTACTAAAGAAAATGCAATCAAAACTTTGAAAAACTTAATATTATAAAAAAGAACAAAACGCTATAAAACCAAATCGAATCGAGAAATCTTAAAAATTCTGTTTGATTCAAAATCTTCATCCAATAATGAAAAAACTGAGCTTTGATTGCCCAAAAATGACCGTGTAATACCCAAGAAAGAACCGCTGCTAATTCATTGGCACTTACCTTCCTCCAACCTTATCAATTATTCCAATATGAAATTATTTGTTCTATATAATTTTATGCTAAAAAGTCAAAACAAGAAGATCATTTTTTTAAACGACGAGATACATAGTTTTTCTTCATCATGTTAATATCTTGTCATATTTTGAAAACTCAATATGACGAATCCAATATCTTGGACCAAAAAATATCATAGCGGCCCCAAAAACTTCCAATAGTAAATTTTAAGTAATTCCGATTAATTTTGAAAATTTTGTCCACCATATTGATTCCACCATTTTAAATTTTCTATTTTTGATAGCGAATTCGTGACCAGCGATCTCAAAATATCCAACTAGCAACTTTCAAGCGAATACAGTTGATTTTACAAAAATATTTTAAAAATCCTAAAAACGAAATAAGATGTTATAAAACAAAAACGAATCGATTAATCACTTTGTTTTATTTCAAATCTTCATCTAAAGACGAAAAATCAAAAGTTTTTTTGATGTAAAATATAACCTCAAATACCTTGAAAAATAAAAGTTTTCATGATCTGGGCAAATAACTCAGCCAAGAGGTAGTTAAAAGCTACGTTTTGAGAATTTTTTAAAAGGAATAATACCGATTTACTCAGGTTATTATATGTGGGGCCTGCGGCGGCTCAGTCGGTAGAGTGTCGGATTCCCACGCCGGTGACCCGGTTCGAATCCTAGTCTCTGCCGATTGATACAAACACCTCTGTAAAAATTACATGTGCTTTGTTTACAAACACACCGCAGACCCCCGTCGTTGATTAGCACCACATGGGAGCACAAATATGGCGACGTTAATTAAAAAAAAAAAAAATACTCAGGTTATCGTACGACATAGAAAGTTGATTTTTTTTTACAAAATGATTTTTTTCTCGAAAGCAGAAAAGTATTAAGACTCAAAACTTTTACTGAATGTTCCCGCGATGTTACTAATAACCAGAATTTTTTTCAATAAAGGACCGTGAACAGCCCAATGTGTTTTTGGGTCCCAGTCAAATTGTCTGAAATTTTTATATGTTGTAGTTTACGATCTCCCGAACAAAAGTCCCAATAGGCGCAAGTCCCGAAAATGCACAGATTTTGAGAAAATAATTATTTAAGTCGCCGATATTGGTCAAGGATAGTTTGGCAAGCTACGGAGAACAGACGATAGATATAGCGCGTTGGATATATAGACAGACAGAAGAGGAGGGTTATGTCGAAGGCCTCTTGAATAATAAAAAATACGACGATTTACAATTGCTCCGAGTATTTCTCGTCTATCAAAAAATATTCTGAGTATTTCTCGACCATCTAAACCTACTTCGAGTATTTTTCGACGATCTAAAATTGCTCCCGAGTATTTCTCGACGATCGAAAGATACTCGGAATGTATTTCGACGATCCAAAATTACTCCGAGTATTTCTCGACTATCAAATACTACTCCGAGTGTTTTTCGACAATTTAAAATTGCTCCCGAGTATTTCTCGACCATCGAATACTACTCTGTGTATTTCTCGACGATCGAAAGATACTCCGAGTATTTCTCGCTGCTATCGTTGGGACGACCTCGTGCTCGTACTTTTGACGCTGGTCCTGCTGGGACGGTGGTATTGTGGCCGCGAACTTTCCAATAGAATTACAATGGTCGAACTATGCGTAAGACGTAGCCATGGTCGCGGAAACGCCGTATTGGCGTGAGTGACTATGGACTATAGCTGTAACAACTTTTTATATCGAATCAACAAGCGAGAATTTCAAATTTAATATGCGGTATAATAATTTGCAGAAACTAAGAGAAAAAAGAGAGCGAGTAAATAAAAGAGAGAAACGGAGATGGTATTAAGCAGAACAGCCGCGCTGTTGTCAGCCACACGATCAATAAAACGCAAGGGATATTTTCAAATGATGACCCACGATATACAGCTTCACAAGATGGTGCTGATAGAAGAGGGCTCATCATACTGTATAGTGTTTAATGTTCTAATTCTTGAATTATTAATTTCTTAGTTTATTTGTCTTTCCTGAAGTAAATTAGTACTTATTTATATTTTTTTCAAAAACAGTGTTACAAACGAAAATTCAAAGTAGAACTATGAAAGTCAGTATAAGTTTAATTTCTTAGGTGGTCTGCTTTTTCTTGAAGAGCGACAAAGAATCTGCAACGTTACATTATTATAGCATGAGGCATCTTCTCGGCTATCCAGAGCTTCTTGTCCTGTTGCATCTGAACTGGAAGGCGTCCTTGTTCATGCCTTTAAACTCCTCCATCTTCTACTCGGGCACGGTCTGCTGCTGGTGATCGGTCTGCTCGTCGAAATCGGTCACCTGGTGCGCCTCCTTCTCCTTTAGTCCAATCAGATTAGACTTTTTCCAGGAACTAAATAAAAGAAGGTAAAAGATTATTGGAAGTTGTTCGGAAGGATGTCAGAATATTGGGACAATAGTTTGAGCGCGATTTCTGACTGTGGAACATTGTTTAAATAATCAAAGAAAGTGCAAAAAACCGTTTTTTGCGCATAACTTTTGAACCGTTGATGCTATTGAAAAAATACATATTATTCTATCAAAATATCACCTATTTCCTTACAAATGTAAAGAATTGTAAAAAAATTTGCGATTAAATAATTTTTTATCTAAAATCTAACACCGTGGTTGTTATTATTATTTGATTCTACCCCCAATTAAAAAAAGAATCATCAAAATCGGATCATTAGTTCCCGAGAAAAATTGTCTCGCTTTTTCAAATATAAGACGCTTGGCCAAATTTCAGCCTTGGCACAGCGGCGCACGCGGCGCATGCGCGCCCCACTCTCTACAAAAACGCGCTGTCGCTTTTGTCACCAACTCACCTTAAATATTCACATTCATTGTTGCTCAAATATCAGATATGATAGTTTAACTGTTACTGTAGACCACCCGTAAATTTGAGCTCTTAATATTAATAAACAAAGCCGCAATGATTTTTTGAAAAAAAAAAAATTATCTCAGCTCCAGATTATCGTAGAGCAATAATTAAAAGCTTAAAATTTGCATAAAAATCATATCAATTAAGTAATTGATGTGGAAATTTTATCTGAAAATAATTTACCATTTAACTTTTAACATTAAAAATTTATGATTTTCAACTTAATGTTTAAACAATTTACCCTTCAGTAATCAACTTTTCCTTTATTGTACGTTATAGTATAACTCTTTACGAGTAAAATAGACCCTCGGAGAAGTCTCTCCGACGTCTAAAAAAAAATTATTTATAATCTGGCAAGAGCCTTTTTTACTTAACAAATAGGAATTAACAAAAAGTTATGAATATTTTAAGCTAAAATTTATACCACTTATAAAGTGTACAAAGATCTTCAAAGAAAGTTGTAGTACGATTTTTTAGAAGCAAAACTAAATTAATTATAGAAAATTTAAAAAAACGCTAAAATCGGCGGTTTTTTTGTTTTTTGAGTAAACAAATGGGCGGATTTTAATTTAGTTTATCTTATTTTGTAGGTATTTTTAATATTTAAAAAAAAAGTATTAAACTTTTTTTCAATAGCATCAACGGTTCAAAAGTTATGCGCAAAAAACGGTTTTTTGCACTTTCTTTGATTATTTAAACAATGTTCCACAGCCAGAAATCGCGCTCAAACTATTGTCCCAATATTCTGACATCCTTCCGAACAACTTCCAATAATCTTTTACCTTCTTTTATTTAGTTCCTGGAAAAAGTCTAATCTGACTGGACTAGAAGTGCTGCGTGATTTTTTCCTTTTTGCCCTTCAGCTCCTCTAAATTCTCCTCGGGATCGGACTGCTACAGGAGATCGGCCTGATCATCGAACTCCTTCGCTGGCGTTTGATCAACGGTGTCTTAAGATTGGCGCAGCGCTGCGTGATCTTCTTTAAAAAATTATTTCATAATTGCGAGTAATAAATAACGAAAAGTTTTCTTTCTTTACAACACTCTCTCACTCAGGGCCGGATTAAAGATTTTGAGGCCCGGGGCTATAGTGCAGGTGGAGGCCCTATTATCAGGATTCGGGGGGGGGGGGGGGGGGGGGGAGAAACGATACAAAAATAACTAAAACTTTAAATAAGTCCTACATGTAAAGTTTTATATAATCAATTCTTATAATTTATTTTTAATACGCAGTTTTTCATTTTTATTCAATAACTAGTCGTTAAATTTCTAAAATAAACCATTTTTATAAACATTTTTGAAACAATAAATATTATAAATTTGTAATCAGTACAAACAGTTTACTTAAATTCATTTAATAGATTTTCTTTTGCACTTCTCTTCAGCAAACTCTTTTATTAAATTATTAAAATTTAGTGACCTTAATAACTCCGTTTCAATGGCCAACCTCGCTAAGGAACATAAACGCTTATCCAGCATTGTCGAACGGTACATATTTTTTATTCTTTTTAGTGTCGAAAGCGACCTTTCCGATTCACAGTTTGCGATAGGAATAGTTAAGAATAATCGAAAGGCTATGTAAACATTTGGAAAAATATCAATCATTTGAGATTTAATTATCCAATTCAAAACTTTAAGGGGAACTAAGATATCATTTTTATCTTTATTTTCTTTTTGATTAGTTATGTTGGTTAGAAAGTAAATTTGAATGTCAAATTGTAGTGTTCTGACAAATTACATTATAAGAAACAGTAAATTATTTGTGAAAAAATACCTATTTCAGCATTGTTGTTAGAACCCGTATGCAGAGAGTCCTCAATCTTATTCATATTTTCTTCACAAGTATTATTCAAAACTTCGCTATCACAATAACTATCTTCTTTAGAATTGCACGTTATTAGGTCACTGTTTTCGCACTCATGTTCGACATTCAATTGATTTTTACATTTTTTATAACTTTCGATCTCAGCACTACAATTCGCAGTCTTATTTCCATCACAGGTATCACAGTTGTCATGATTTTCATATTTTTCATGCACATTTTGACTATCATTTTTTTGTTCGTTCGATTGATTTGATTTGAAAAAATCTGTCACTTTCGGAAGTTTATTTTGAAAATCTTCTCGCTCTTTTTTTAACTTTCTCTTATAAGCCCCACTTCAAATCTTTTCGACATTTTAATATTTCACAAATTAATATTTATTATCTTAGAATCATGTAGTACTCAAGAACTTAATTCATACTTGTATCAAGTTTACGTTCTAGTCTACTATATCAAGCCTATCAAGTAAATAAAAAAAAACGAAAGTAACATGCACGTTGACGACCGACGTGTTAACTGTAGAGTCTACATCCAAAGTGTCAGAAACAACAACGTCCACCACGCGGTTCTTATGTTTTTCTGCTAATCAAAACAAATGCCAACCTGCGGCGGCACGAGTATATGTATATATATAAATATACATATACATATACGCAAATGCACGTACTGCGGTATTCTGTGTTCTGATTATCCTACTGATGTTGTTGCTTATTTTCGTAAATTGTTGAGATTATATGGACAATTAGAAAAAAATATGTTTTTCTATTAGTTGTACTAATGAATGTACAACAGTAAGTATTTTAAAACAACGTTTCTAAAGTGAATAAATCCGTAAAAAATATATTTATTTGATATCCCAACCCAAATTAAATTTTAACAAATTTTGATAACCCTTTTAAGTAAAAAGGTAGACATTTTACAATAAAAAAAGTTTTAAATAATAAAACAGCTGCCTGTAAGTATAGCTGGCCCAAGTTGATTATTAAACACTTTAAAGTAAAAAGTTAAAATAATAGAAGCGTGAAGGTTGAGCTTAGGGATAACTATTTTATCATTTAAACTATTTTTTGAAAAATAAAAATTTCATATATCCATCGAATAAAACGTAAAACCGCAATGTCGGTATACGGTATCCTCTTAAACTTTATTATTTCACATTGCTAAACTTGGGAAGTTGGGTTTTAAGGGGGTGTTTCAGACCTACTTTATCTACCGATAATATAATAGAAATTTTAGTTTTTCTCAAGAAAATACACATTACAATCAAATGTACATGCAGGATCGTATTATTTATGGAAAATGAAGAGCGAAGCGTTTGAATTATTATCAAGATGTGTATTTTTTGAAAAAATAAACGAAAAAATCGAATACATTTATCGGTGAATAAAGTAGTTCGGACGCATCCCATTAAAGTTTAGTATTTACTACTTCATTCTTCAAATTTATTTTATTGCAAATAGCTTAGATTAATTTAATTTAGGGTTAAAGGTTGTTTTATTATTCAAATTTTGTTAATTACAAATTGAAATTATTAAGCTTGGGATTGTTGGGTCTAGACACTAGCCTTTATGGTTTTATTATTTAACATTTTGTATAAAATGTAAAATGATAAAGAATACATATTGATCTGATAAACACATAATACTATATAAACATTAATCATTAAATAAAAGTTATAGCAATTTATTGTAGCAATTTGGGATATCAGAATTCTGGGAGAGCGAGGCCCCTGAAGACTCGAGGCCCGGGGCTATAGCCCACCCTAGCCCCCCCCCCCCCCCTTAATCCGGGCCTGCTCTCACTCAAAAATTTATAAAAATATTATATTAATTTTAATTGTAATAAAACGCTCTTTTTCTGTACAATACAAGCTCTCTCACCCAAAGAGCTCTGTACTATATTAATTGAATATATAAAATTTGCTATTTTATCTGCAAAAAATTATATTAACTTTAATAATAACAAAATTATTTCTTATTTTTCTATAAAACTATATTACTCAAAAAAATTCTACTACATGAATTCAATATAGTAGATCTGCTGTTTTCATCTACAGACAGACAGACAGACAGACAGACAGACAGACAGACAGACAGACAGACAGACAGACAGACAGATAGGAAGATAGATAAATAAATAAATAAATAAATAAATAAATAAATAAATAAACAAACAAACAAACAAACAAACAAACAAACAAACAAACAAACAAACAAATAAATAAATAATATACTTTTTTACTTTGTATTGTACACTTCTTCTAATGAATGTAGACTTAAATTTAACACAGGCAGTTAATATTTACATTAGGTATAAATATTTGGTTCATTCACCTAATAAACAGAAACCTAAGGGCCCGCCAAGTATGAAAAGAGCATATTGCTATTTGTAGAAACACATGTTAAAGAACATTAATAAAAAATGTAGAATATTATTGTTATTATAAGATAAATTTGTGAATATAAAAATTTTTGTTGTACAGCAGTAATAAACATGCTTCTACATATTTATCTACAGCCGGAGACTGGACATTGTTCAGTAATAATACCGAGTTTCAGATATTGATTCAGATCTTGTATGTTAATATTGCGAGTTATTTCAGACCAATGAAAGCAAAATACCAGATAATATTCAACAAGCTTGCACGTCGAGCAGTCATGTTTAAAGGGTAGTATTTGAATTTTTAGTTGTATTAATTGCATGGGGTTTATTATTATCTACATACAGTTAGACCCCGCGCACTATACAAAATCTCTGCCACGGCGGCCAATATAGCATTGAAGCGCTACGGCCCTAACTTAACAGTTTGCGGAGGCTGAACGTTATTAGTGCGCTGAATTATGTAGTGCACGAATTCGCAGTGCGCGGGCTTTAACTGTAAGGATAAAAATAATATCAATTGAAAATAATTAAAAAAAAATACTTGACGATCGTCATTAGATTTCAGTGTTTTCCTTAATATAATTGTAAAAAGAATTATCATGATTATTAAAATTTGTTTATTATTTATCACTGTCTGTATATAGATAATTAAAATAAAATATTTATGTATAAAAATGGTTGAAAAATACTTGACAATTATCATTAGATTTCAGTGTTTTCATTCAATTAATTATAAAAAAAGTTATCAAAATTAAAATTTGTTTAATATTTATTACAGTTTGTATATAGATAATTAAAATAAAATATTTACATATAAAATTTATTGAAGAACACTTGACAATTATTATTAGATCTCAGTGTTTTCCTGAATTTAATTGTAAACAATAATATGTATTTCAAATTTGGAGAGTGATGTGATAAATGGTAGGATATACCATACAAAAATACAGTAATATATGTTTAGTGCAAAAAAAATTATTAATCTATTTGTGTAGAAACCAATTTTTTTAAAATAGTTATTTATGCAGTATTTAAAGTGTATTATTTTAATACCTCTTATTACATAAAAACGAGATCAATATAAAAGGAATATATATATATATATATATATATATATATATATATATATATATATATATATATATATATATATATATATATATATATATATATATATATATATATATATATATATATATATATATATATATATATATATATATATATATATATATATATATATATATATATATATTGAATGTAATAAAATATATTTTATTAGCAGACCATTTTTATAAGAACAAATTTTTGTTATATAGTTATTTACATATTAATTAAAGTGTATTTTTTAAAAATAAAATCAATAAAAGTTAGCAATACTTTCCTAGCTTAGACCTTTTTAAAAGGTATTTTTTGGTTTACATATTATTTAAAGTGTATCTTTTTAATATCCCTTACATATAAAATCGAAATTAATAAAAGGTAGCAATACTTTCCTAGTTTAGACCTTTTTAAAAGGTAGTTTTTGGAAGATTTATTATTATGTTGAATTATGATGAATTTTATCATATACGTTTAACAATAACTGCTAAAAAATACAGTAAAAAGCATTGGAATGCAAGTAAATCCCACCATTTCTTCATAAAATAGTAATTTTCATATGGTAAAAAGTAATTTTTAATAAATCTCTTCTCTCCGTGTACCAAAATTTATTATCGTTTTAATATGATACTCCTGTATTTTTTTTATATTAGGAAAATAAAATTATTCCTGTTATACGTAGATGGTATTATATTAATTGCATTATTTTTATTGAGATAATTGTACAGCGTATCCGAAATCTTAATATATTTATTATGTTAAATTGTTTAAAAAAAAAATTAGAGGAAAAGTCGATATAAAAGAAAGATATTTCTTCGTATTTAAACTTGTTTTAAAAAGTTTATTTTTGAAGATTTTACTTACTTTTGTAGCACAAATTGCAGTTATTATACAATTATTTATAATTTTGTATCTTATAAGTACGTAGCAAATTAAGTAAAATTTTTAATAATAAAATAAAATATTTTTTTTTATATTTGTGCATAAAAATATTCTTATTTTCGTGCAGCAATAATAACATTTAAAAACTTATTCACTTATTAGAATTAAAATTATTATTATTCAATATTAATGTGATTAATAAATAATAATTCTTTGTCATGCAAAATTTGTTACTTAAATCTATACTTCTTCTAAAAATAAAATATATACATTCTTAGCACATTTAGGCCAAGCTTGTTTGCTTATAGTTTTGTCATCAGCTTTAACCCAACTTTTACCTTGACGCAACATATTTGTGTAGTGTCCTTCGGATATATTATACCCATGATGAAAAATGGCATTTATAACCACATAGTGTTTATGGCCAATCTTAACTTTCGCTTTTTGAACTTCTTTAATTTTAAGATCATTTATTTTTAAAACTTCATTGTTTTCATTTAGTGTAAATAATAATAATTGAGCTATAATAAGTTTATTTCGCGTACTGATAACAACCCCATTAGCCAGATGTATTGTAAATTGTTAGCAATTTGACATACACGTTTTGCTATCGATTTCCTTAAGTTTGATGTAAAAGTGCGTCCGTATATGCTGGAAATTTTGTATCAAGTAATGAAGTAAATTATGAGGGCAAACTGAAGGCAAAATTACAACAACTATTGCTCATGATGTGCAGGCGTATCATAGGCATAAATTGCCATCATATTGTCGTCACATTTCTCGATTTTTATGTTACACAAATTCCCATCAATATGCTGTTATTAATTTCCTCCCTCTCTCTCTCGCACTGTCGCATATATGAGTAATTTTATTGAATATTATGTGAATAATATTGAAAATAAAATAGTATAATATATTAATAATATTGAAAACAAGTTGAAAGCAAATTGATGTACAAAACTTGCAGCAACAGTTATACATCAAATATAAGTAAATCTGCGTCCGTATATGGCAGCAATTTGATGGCAAGCAATTGCAGTCAATTTTATAGTACATGACATCAATCCTTGATATTCGTTTTTTAACGCAAGTTGGAAGCAAATTGCTAACAAACATTGCACACAACTATTGCCGCGATTTTGCCACGGCAAGCCTGGCTATAATAATGGGGAATTTTTTCATTTTGATGACCTCTACATTTGTCATCATCACATAATCCGTCGAATTCTTTCCAATCGTCTATGCTATAGTCTATTATTTCCTGTAAGTTGTAAGTTTTATTTCTGTCTGGTATGTATAACGATAATATACAATTATTGTCTATTTGTTCCTTTCTATTTTGACATAATACATACCGCTTTACTATTTTTAATTCATGCTTCACTACACTCATTAGGGTATGAAATTTATTGCATTTTTAATAGCTACAATAGTATTATTATCGTTTTAATATGATACTCCTGTATTTTTTTTATATTAGGAAAATAAAATTATTCATCTAATTTTTATATACGTTTACCAATTGCTATTTGATATATTGATGTGAACAAAAAGCTTTTGTGTAACACAGGCACAGTTTTCGCTTTTCCCCCCTATTAAGCGGGTCGTAAGTGACCATTTTCAGTAGGAACATAACCGGTTGGCGATTTGAAAAAAAGTAATCCTAGAAGAATTTACTGTTTTTCATCATCTTAAACTATGTTCTATTTATAAAATTCTTTCTGCATGGTAATGATTAATGAAATTCTGTAAATAAACTCTCGTATTTACCACTAGTAAATAGAGGCGCGACCTAATAGGTGGTTTCTTATTGCAACGTTATACCCCAAGCTCCGTTATACCCCAGTCTCCGCTGTTCCCATAATTCAACACAAAGAATGTTAAATTGCGGTTTTCTTTATACCCCAACTATTTTTAAAATCAATTGTCAAAGTAATTTCATATCATTAAAGAAATTAGTTTAAATTATTAAAGTGTTATAATAATAAATCTGAGAGGAACAACAATATATAATAATTAGTGCACACAAAATATTGTGATTAAAAAATGTAAATAGGTGATTGTAATGAAAAGTGTTAAGAAAAATGATAAATTATTCTCCATTGATGAATGTATTTATTTATTATTTTTAATAATTTTTATTATTGAATAATAAAAAAAAACAAAGTTATTCTTAAATGTAAATAAGTAATACATTAATGAAACAATAGTGTAAGAAATATTATATTACGTTCTGTGTACTATATTATTTTAGCATAATAACTGAAATTAGATATTAAAATATAAGATTTTTTTCGCATAATAAAATGTACAAATAGTTAAAGTAGATTGTGCAAGATATGTATGAAGTTTAAAATTTTTACAGATATTGATTGAATTTAAGATAATATCAAAACATTGTAAAGTGGTATAATAAAATTTTTTATTATATTTACTTTTTAGGATTCAGATTAAAATAACTTTTCCAGATTTTGATTGCATTTAAGATAAGACTAACTATAATATTGAATTGACGTATTTAATCCATGTTGAAATGAAAACTAAATTATTTTGAACAATTTTGAAAATTATTTTGAACTGCTCCTATTTGCTAAACTTTTGATCAATATACTACAATATTTTGAGACTAATTCAGATGTACGATAATAGTCATTCTGATATACGATAATAATCATTCAGATATACGATAATAGTCAATCAGGCCTGTGCGTGTGAGTGATAAGCATATATAAAACCTGATAGTGGAAATCAGACATCCATTGGGTCAGAGACCCTATTTTTTAACTTTTCTCTCACTTCCACTAACATGCTCCTCTATGCTTTTCACTCGCACTCCCAGTTGATAATTGGCCACTCTCCTGGTACTATTATGGTATGCTACTGTGAGGCAGATACAACGTTTCTCATTATTATTGCTAATATGTATATACATAGAATATTTTTAACATTGCGTATATGAGCAATACTTTTTTAGTTGTATCTTGGGTTCTGGATCCTATGAAATTAAATTACGGTTTATGGGCTTTATTATTAGGTACCAAAAGATATTTCTTGCCAAAGTCTTATCAAATCCTGTACAAACCAGATATATGATCTTCTACTTGTAAGGTTATTCAGGATTTATTCGAGTTTGCTGAATTCTTGATTAATATGTTAACAACATTTTAAGATTAATTTAGTAATCTAATAATAGTCAATGCAGATATAAACATTTCATATAAAAAGAATATATAAAGTTTAATGTTAAAGAAAATATGTGATATAAAAGAGCGGAAGGTAAAAAGATGTAATAATCTGTACTGAATAAAAACTACGATAAACATTTCATATGTTCACATATTGTATACTCTTCTTATCCTACAATCAAAATCTGCAAAATCTTTTTTGAATCTTTATATTAAAAAATCAAGCTAACCATATATTAATATTCGAACCTCATCATATTAATAAATGTCTGAAATTTAACACAACAAATTGCCATTGTATTCATGATGATGTGGATGTGAATATGAAGAATATTGTCAGTTTATATTCTGAGAATAAACAATACACTTAGTACGTTACAACACATTATAATTATTTGTAAGATAAAATATGTGCCATATATGAAAAACTTTAAAATAATTCAGTATCCGTATGATATGACGGATAGCCAAATTACACTTGAAATATCACTTACATTGATTGAGAATTTGGAAAAGTGAAATACATAATGTGAACATTGATGATATTTTGAGTAAATTTTAGCCATTTCATAAAAGTGGACAATATTTCATACTAAACAAATCTCAGAATATTTATACTGCACCTGACTTTATCTTAAAAATGTTTACATTTATCTATTACAATATATTTGATGTATTTTGAAAACTTTTGAAATAATTAGCAACAGTTAAACTTGAAACTTTTCACGTAGTAATTTTATACTTTAATATATTAACACTTTTTAATTACACTAAATTACACAATTTCCTTATGCACACATCATCACTATTTATTGTTGTTCAATTCAGTTTTTATTAATATAATCACTCCCGTTTTTATAATCACAATAAACCAACATTATATGGATAACCTCATTTCACGAATAATAAACATGAATTCGTCTGTTAAATCCTGTACCTAGTTTTAAAATATTCATTTTATTAAAAACTTTATGAAGAATCCATTTGATAAATCAATTTTCTGTAGAGCTCCACTTTAAATGCATCTATGTGAATATAAAAACCATATTAAAGTAATTTATTTTGTTAGGAGTAAAAGGGATATTTAAATAAATTTCAATTCCATTAAATGAAAAAAGTCTGCCTTTTTAAAAGTAAACATCCTTAACTATAAGCTGAAACAATATAAAAAGAATGCGTATTTTCAAAAAATGTACTTCGCTCTTGTGTGTTTACTAGTGTAGCTAGTATAAATATTTACCCTAAGCAATTGTTTTTATTTTATTATTTTAATATAAATAAATATATTTTCTGAAAAATAAGAAATATTGTTCTTTATTACAAATAAATTACATGTATCCAATACCTAATTGATTAATAATTGAATTTTAACACAATTTATAGTAATTAAAATATTTTATAATATTCAGTCTTAACAATATAAGAAAAACACTTAAAATCTCTAAAATAATAATATCTAGGTATATGAACTACTATTCAGCTTTGGCCCAATCATCATATCTTTATACGTAATAGTTCATTTTCTTATAGAATTTACTTATCAAATGAACTTATATAAAAAAAGATATGATAATTGAGCTTATCGAATGAACTATTATTAATAAAAAACATGATAATTGAGCTTATCGAATGAACTCTTACAGATAAAGATATGATGATTAAGTTAATTTTATACTACATATTGTTTATATCAATAAGTAAATATACTGTTCATTACTTCTATGATCATTAGTATAACCTTCTAGAACCACATTAAAAAGTTAAATTTATATTTTTACTACTAAAAAAGTATATTTGTTGTCATTTTTTGTTAAGTTTTAAAATATAGTCTTTTAGTTTACATGAATCTTTGAGAATCTAAGTAAATAATGTGCAATATTCATGTTTTCCCTGCATCTGCTGACAATGACGACTCAAAACATTTTTGTATTCCTTTTCACAATATAATCTTCTAAGAAAAATTTATTGAAAGTATTCAAGAAAATTTTTTTACACGATGCACTAAAAAATATTTTATTGAAGTATTTGAATGTCATTTCAAAAATATTTTTGAAATTGATTACCTTATTATTTAAACAAATGTCATTGTTTGTAATATTCTATCTATTAAATTAAATGCATTCCTTAATATTATTTTGATACACCGTACTAATTTCTTAATAATGTTACATCATACTATAAGATCACTAATATTTTACATCGTACTAATATTGTTTCACTATTGTATTACATTTATATCGTATTAATTGTTTACCTTACTAATACTGCATCACTATAATATGATATCTGTACGTAAAAAAACTGTCCGTTAATACAAAATAGAATCCATTGCGATCAAATTTTATTTTAGTATGTAGTGTCTTTCCATATAATCTTTCCATAGAATTACATCTGTGAAACATGCAGTTTCCATAAAAGATAACTTCTTGATTCTTGATAATAAACAACACTGGAATGCAGTTTCTTTCTAGCAATTTATTCAATACCTAACTGTACAAAATAAGTATACAAATAAAATATATTAAAGTCAAATTATAAATCATAAAGTATAGAATGTAAAACAAAATAATGTATATTGTACTAATAGCCTGATGTTGTTACATAAATTATTGTTGGTGAAACATTTGCCTTGTTTGTATCCATAAACAAAAACACTACGTTACTTGATTTTTACTTCCTTTTTGGGCATTATTAGTAGCATTGTTGATGATCGATGTTGATAATGATTGAACCGAAAAAAAGAGCCTTAATCTGAGCATACAAGCAGCTGTTTATCCAAAGTCCGAACATTGTTTAAATGAACTTGGTGATTAAACATTTATCATCATTCCAAAGTGAAGTATCAAAACGGTGTCCATACTCTGAAAACCAAAAATATTTGCACAAAGTATTATTGTTGTTGTGTATAGATCATGTTCTGTATTTTGTATCTATTATGTTAACTTAACTGACGTCTTGACGCAAAATTTCCATTATTCAATTTTCAAGCAGACCATTTTTTTGTTAGGTTAGGTTTTATTAAGTATATACCTTTCTCTGTCTCACTCTATCACCACTCTACATCTATATATATATATATATATATATATATATATATATATATATATATATATATATATATATATATATATATATATATATATATATATATATATATATATATATATATATATATATATATATATATATATATATATATATATATATATATATATATATATATATATATATATATATATATATATATATATATATATATATATATATATATATATATATATATATATATATATATAATATATCTAAACTGACATACCGATCTCGAGACTCGAACGCCAACTATCTCGAATAAAAAAGGAAGTCGGAGCATCTCGAATGCGAATCTCGAATGAATCCGGAAGCTGCGGGGCGAAAAAAAGCCGCCGAAACTCAATGTATAAATGCTTGGGTGCTAGCCATGCAGAAACATACTTTCCTCATGGCGCTCCCGCGCCATTTGATTCTGCAATTAAAGCATATGAAATTTTATTACTAACTACTTTAGTAAAAACTGTCATTTATAGAATTTACAAAAAAGTGTAGTAATTTGTGCAGAATATTATAGCAAGAAGTACTTGAAATTACAGTAATGTTTGAAATTTAAATTGAAAAAAAATTTATATATGTGAAATTTAAAATTGCTATTTAATATTTTAGAAAATTGCTACATTAAATAGTAAAAATTGATAAAATACAAGTATGTCCAAACATTACAAAAGAAAATAGTAAAAATGTATGCATATATTAATAAGAATTATAACATCGTTTCTCTTACGTATTAAATTCTCGTAAATATTATAGTAAACCGTCTTGACTCAAACAATCTAACCTTTAAAACTTATACGTAATATTTTGCCACTTACCACGATACTTTTTATTGGATGATACAAGATCTTTTTCATTATATCAATACATGTAAGTTAATTAGAACTGCAATAATGAATAAGTGAATCATTATTTAATTAATGTTGACAAGATAAGCGTGAACGAAAACATAGCCTAGTGTAACTTATAAGGATGATTCGAAGTATAGTAAACAAGGATCATGATGGAGGAGTAGGTGGAGCGCCCGCTCCAAGAGCAGAGGATCACCGGTTCAAATCTTCACGAGGTCGGTTTTTTCGGTAAAAATAATTTTATTTAAAATTAAAGTGTACAAATATACAAGATATAATATCTAGAATAAATAACAATCAGGGAAACATTAAATTGAAAAAAAAATTATAAATGTGAAATTTAAAATTACTATTTAATATTTTAGAAAACTGCTACATTAAATAGTAAAAATTGATAAAATACAAGTATGTTCAAACATTACAACAGAAAATAGTAAAAATGTATTGATATATTAATAAGAATTATAACATTATTTCTCTCCGTGTAGTTTTTATCTATTTTTTATTCATTTAAAATGTAAACAATTCTGCCAATTTAACATTTTTGTATTTCTACCAGGATTGTTATTAATTAAAACACGTATAATTTTTTATAGATAACAATAAAAATAGCAAATCTAATATATTGAATTTGTTGGGTGAGAGAGTTTGTTTCGTGGTTATTGAGAAATAGAGCATTTCATTATGAATTAAATAGTACATTGTGTATCGAGGGCGAGAAGCAGGCCTTTTTTGCCCGAGTATGAGTTTGCAATACGAGGTGTAGGCATGCTAGAATGAGCTGAAGGCGAGGGTATTCAGCGCGCCGAAAACAAGGAACTGCAAACACACCAGGTCGAAAGCCTCTCGCCCGAGGTATACACGATACTTTTTGTAACGCATGTACTGTTTTTTGCATTTTTATGTCTTCAAAAGAGGGATTGAATTCACCACTTTTGGGTGCGGCAACCACACTTATGGAAGTATTTTATAATTTAAAGCTAGTAATTACATAATGAAATAAAATCATTTCTATTAACTTTAGAAAGAGCGAGCGTAAAGTAAATTAAGTAGCGGGCGAAAAGTACGCACTTTTCACTCGAATGGCGAAAAGTAAGTACTTTTCGCCCGTCGGGCATTAGATAAATAATATACGTCCATCGATCGGAAAACGGTCACTTTAGGCCCGGTATTGAGAGAGAAATAACGCAAAAATCGTACATGAATGCGTTACAAAAAATAATATCAATAATATAATTTTTCATAAGATTAAAATTGCAAATCTAATATATTGATTTTATATAGCACAGCTTTTTGGATGAGAGCTCGTCTCGTTAAAAAAGTAATCATTTCGCAATTATTCAAATATTTAATATAATTTCTTAATAGACAAAAATAGCAAATTCAGTATACTGAATGTATACAGTACAGAGTTCTTTTGGGTGAGAGGGCTGAATGTTTTTTTAATGATTAAAATTAATATAATTTTCTATAGAAGAAAACCGCAGATCTACTATCATACTGAAGAAATATAGCACAGAGTTTGTTGGGTAAGAGGGATCTTATTTCCCGAATGGAAATTAAAACTATAAGTTTTTCATACACTTTACATTGACCTACGTTCGCGTAGGTTTTGGTTGAGATTCGAACATTTTTTACAGCATTGTACAGAAACGTGCGCGAACGTACGCGAATGTACGTGGATGTACGTTGATGTACAGCATCGTGCAGAAACCTACACTTAGAGTACATTTGCAGAAAAAGATTGATATCAGACTATACGGCAACGTACACAAACGTACGCAAACGTACGCGAACGTACGCGGATGAAGGGACGTAGCTAAATGTACGGAATCGTGCAGAAACCTACAGTTACAGTTTTTAGTTCTTTTTTACGGAAATATTATAAAATCAATTGTTAAATAATCATGGTTATTTATACACCAGTACAATAAACTTTGTTAATTCCGTTGATAACATTTATTGTATTAGAAAATAAAAAACTTTTTATATTTTGCTTACTTTATTTTTTATTCTTACGAACCTTATAGCAACGATTGCGATCTTAAATAAATAGTTAAAAATTACAAAAAATATACAAAGAAACATTATTCTATAATAATATTTTTTTAAAGAGCTTGGTGCTCAAACATATAAATAATTATATTTCTAAACCTATTCATGAACATAATTTGTATGTTTTGGTTTTACATAAACAATCTAGAAAACTAAAACAATAATCTCTCCAAAAATTTTCAAACTTTTAAAAGATACGGTTGAAAACTGGGGCCCCTTATGGGCCAATAGTACATTTGATTTTGAAAATGAAAATAGATTGTTATTAAAAAAAAAAAATGTAATAATCGTATTGCACAACAAATTGTTTATAGACTAATGGTATATCAGTAATTACCTTTACTTCAACAAAGAGATTATATTTCAGATGATACAAGAAATATATGTAATAATATATGCAATGATAACAAACTGAAGAATTATGAAAAAATTGAAATTTGTAATTTATTAGGACGTGGAAAGATTCATGAACTTTCCGATTTAGAACAGTTATATTTAAGCACTTTTTTTAATGTCTCAAAAATAAGTAAATGTACAATGTATTGCAAAATTATTTTCAATGGATGTCGTTATACTTCTTGCACATATGATCAATGTAAAAAAACCAACGATTCAATATTTCGAATTATTTGCAAATTAGAATATAATGGTACAATTAATGTGTTTATATTTTTTAATAAAATAGACATCCAAGACACTTAACTAGTTCAAAATACTGACGTAAGTGTTAAACATTTAATACATTGTACAATACCGCAAACAAATGATTTAAATGTTATAAATTGTAATGATATACATCGACCATGTATTTAAATGAAAATAAAAAACCATCTATTTATAAGTTCCCTTAACAAAGCAATGATTTCTAAATATGTTAACTGAATTAAGATTTAATTACAGAACAAATAAATATTTTTTATAAAACATTTAATAAGAATAAAATATCTCCTGTCAGTCATTCAAAATTCCCTTGCATGTATGTACCTATATACCTATAAAACAGAAAATAAATAAATACTACTTTTCTGCACAATTGTGTACATACATGTATAATCACGTATGTGATTCCATACGTTCCATACGTTTCTGCATATATATGTACAATTGCGTACGTTCGCGTACGTTCGCGTACGTTCACGTACATTTACGCACGTTTCTGTACATATTCGTACAATCGATTATCTTTTCGTATGCTTTCGTACAATAAAATTTTATTAATAAAAGTTGCTTCATCTCTAAAATGTATAAAGCTGTACATTTTCGTATGAGTGAGTATATTCCAGCAATTCTTTGTACGGTCGCGTACGTTTCCGTACGTTCACGTACGCTCCCGTACGTTGGCGTACGTTTCCGTATAATGCTGTACAAAATGTTTGAACCGTACCCAAAACGTATGCGAACGTACGTGAATGTACGTCATAGTACACAAGTCTACCATATCGTCCTTAAATGTATCAAAATCATACGGCGATTTGTGTTATAATAGCTTTCAATTTTTCCATTCGGGTTCGTAGAGAAAGCGGGAGTTTCAATCTGATTAAAACAAGTGTAATTTTTTATAGATAAAAATAGCAGATCTATTAGATTGAATTTATATAGAACAGAGTTTTTTGGATGAGACAGCTTGTTTCGTTAAGAAAGAGTGGATTTTGTTAATGATTAAAATTGATATAATTTTTTATAGAAGAAAACAGCAGATCTACTATATTGAAGTAATATAGCACATAGTTTTTTGGATGTAAGAGCTTGGTTCGTAGAGAAAGCGAGCGGTTCAATCTGATTAAAATAAATATAATTTATTGAAGATAAAAATATCAGATCCACTACATTTCATTAATATAGCTCAGAGTTTTTTGGATGAAAGAGATTAATTTGTTGAGAAAGCGAGCATTTCATTGTGATTAAAATAATATAATCTTTTTATAGATAAAAATAGCAAATCTAATATATTGAATTTATGCAATACAGAGTTTTTTTGGGAAAGAGAGCTTGTTTCAGAGATAAAGAAAGCATTTTGTAATTAATATTATATATATATATATATGGGTAGTTCTCTGACAAATCGTGCGCGAAAAAAAATGGATTTTCCAAAAATATTTTTTTTATGTTCCTATAGTATGTATGAGTATCCCTGAATTTTTTCAGATTTTTTCCATCATTATTTTCCGAGTTACAGAGGGTCAAACTTGGCCATCTAAGCATTTTTTGCATTTTTTGGCCATACAAATTAATGTATAACTCCTCAGGGAAGCATTTTTCACAAAAAACGTATACATACTTTTTTTTGTAAAATTTTCTGTAGTTTCCACTAAAAATACTTGCAAAGTCATTTATATATATATATATATATATATATATATATATATATATATATATATAAATGACTTTGCAAGTATTTTTAGTGGAAACTACAGAAAATTTTACAAAAAAAGTATGTATACGTTTTTTGTGAAAAATGCTTCCCTGAGGAGTTATACATTAATTTGTATATAAGATAGTTATAACACACACATATATATATATATATATATATATATATATATATATATATATATATATATATATATATATATATATATATATATATATATATATATATATATATGTGTGTTATAACTATCTTATATGCCAATTAAACCTTAAAATGCTGATTCTGAGAGTTCGATCAAAGCCTCGACCGCCAAAAAATTCATGGAGATACCTTTCTATAGTGCAAAAGTCCCAGTATAGGTCCCAGAATGGAGGGGAGCCTGTATCTTAGTCTAAAAATTAAGATAATCATCAATTCATGCTAAAAATGATTAAAATCATAGTTTTAACTAGTTTTAACTAGTTTTAACTATTTTTAACTATGATTAAAATCATAGTTTTAACTAGTTTTAACTATTTTTAACTAGTTTAACTATGCGTCTGCGGTGTACCACGATTTCAATGCAACGCAAGATCTCAAACTTCATAGAGCACTAAATGCCTGCGTCCGCTTTGTCTGCGGCAACATTCCACGTATAGATCTTGTTACCCCGCACCGCATAGCTATCAGATGGCTCTCGGTTTCTCGAAGACGCGAATATTTTGTCGGTACTCAAAGTTACAATACGATCTCGAGAAAAAACCCCGAGTACCTTGCTAGTTGGTTCTCGGTCGCAAATACGCTCTCTTTACGCTGTGCCGGTCGACGTCTGCCCGAGAATCTATATTATCATAAGGCACCCCGCACTGAAGCAAAAAAGACATCCTTCCACATTCTCTCTACTCAACTTATCAACTCACTTCCTCTCCTCACATTTGACCCCCTACAAACTGATTCCTTCAAATCATCCCTCTTTCCTACCCTGCTTCACAGAGATATCTCGGACTGGCAGGGTTGTGTAAACCTTAGAGCGTATCTATAACTGAAGGCTGGATACTCGAACCATACTAGAATCATTCTTTAAAGCGTATAATCCCTATTTCTTAGTTTTATCTTTAATTCGTATTGTTACTATTATTGTTGTTAATGCAGCTATTAGTTTTAAGTTTTCTCGTGAACTGTTAAGTTTAATTACTCGACATCAGTTTATTTTTATTACTCTCATTTATACACCGCAACTAAAATTGTTTATTCTCTGCACTTATATTACTAGTTAAATCGTTAATTAGCGTTTAAAATTGTTATAGCGTTAAATCTATCTTAATATAATGCGCTACTTTGTACTATGTTTTATGTATCTTACTACGAATATTATTTAGTTCATTTTTCAATGTATTATTTTGCAATATTTCAGATGGGGTTGTACCCCAAGGCTAAATAAAAAAACCAATCAATCAATCAGTCAATCAATCTCTCTCTCTCTCTCTCGCTTTCTTTATCTCTCTCTCTCTCTCACTCTCTCTCTCTCTCTCTCTCCACCCCTCTCTGCTCGGCGGCTCCACAAGTACACCTGCTCTTACTAAGTAGCTCCTGCTATCTAGACCATTCTCTGCCGCGCTTGTGCCTGCGCCTATGTGCAAGTCACCACTGTAGTTGTTATCTGCAGCTGTACTGGTGGACTTGCATGGCATTTTCTCCTTGAAACGGCAAGACCATCGCAGCCAGTTTTGAGGTTAGGAGCTGAGTAAGCGGTAGAGTGGCAGGAGTTGCACGGGCCATCAAGAACACAGAGGTCCCACGCAGCTGGAACAGTGCATGCAGAGCGCCCTCTTTACAAGCACGCCATCGGTCGACTCGACGAACAACCAACATCGCACCGAGGTGACATCTGCTGTCTCCAGGTAACAACATCGCCTATTTCATCTGCAGAGCGTCTCTACTCTGTCACCACTACCATCATGGCCGACAAGTGCGCCATCTGCGGTGAGATTCACAGGAGCCAAACGCACTACGTAAGTGTTGCTTGTGTAACATTAGTTGTTAGCCGGAATGCAAACTCCTTGTTGCACTCACCCGCGCACAGCTCATCGAGCTTCAGCTCAAACCTAAAGCTGTATTGTGCCAGGAGTGCATATAGTCGAGAAAATGTTTGCTCGAGTTGGCAGCCCCATGCGCGAAGAGCAACACCGCTGCAAGTGGGAAAGAGAAGGAGCCAGCATCGTCCTTTTCAGCCAATAAGAGGACGACGGCTGCATAGCGGGCCAATCCGATATGCAGGGCCGCGCCCACCAGCTCCCTGTTTTCCGTGTTGTCATGGTTACCCCGCCCCCGTCAATAGTAAATTCCGGTTGGCGTCGTCGTCTCCGGTGACGTCACAGGGCCCACCCATTTCCAGCATGGTAGCTGGGCATAGTGGAGAATCCACGAGCGAATCTATGGTCATGGTTGCGGAGACTTCAATGCGAGGACAGGGCGCATCGCAGTTATTCAGGACGTAGAACAGCAGCGTCAACGCAGAAAACGCATCGGCATTGCGAATTTTGGATGCGACCTCTATTAAAAAGGGAAAAATGGTCTCGTTTGTAGTGAAGTATGCCAACTCGACCTCTAAAAATATTGACAGTGCACTTGCTAGGCACAATGCTTCTCTTGAAAACAAATTGGGTGCAATTGTTAATGCGTTAAGCTCATTACCAGCAATACACAACTTAACGCTTTCAATTGAATCCAAGTTGCAGAAAATAGAAGAAACGCTGTCTCTTCAACACTGCCAGCTGGAGGAGTTGAAGAGCGAAAAACAAGCTCTCTGTCAAGAAGTATGCAACCTAAAAAATCACAATCTCACCCTTCAAGCCACTATGACACAAACAATAGATAATTTTATAAATAAAAGTAATAATAATCATAACAAAATTATAAGAAAAATAGAGAACATTGAACACACAAATACAGAAATATCAAACTTGTTAGAAAACTGCAGACTTGGCATACTCCCTAGAAATGATGAAAATACTTTCTCGTTGACCACTATTAATAATAACACTAATAATAATGATAATAATAATTCTAACTCGAACAGTGATAATAATGACGATGTTAATAGTACTGGCAACATCCACAACGGAAGTAGTTTACTATTTCCGAATGACAAATGCGTTAATACCAATAAAAATAGTAATAAAAATAGAAATATAGATAGCGAAAACAACGATGAAGAAAGTGGAGCTACACCACTCCGACGTAGCATGCGGGTTAAATCGGTCAATGGGGGAGCCATGCGCGGCAGCAACATCAATACATGTAAAGATATAATTATTTCAAGAATTTATGATGGTAACGATACTAATAGGATTGATGTTGCACACATTGTGCTGCACAGGGTCGTCCCACTGATTCGGAAAGAGGACATTGTAAGTATCCGCCTGCTTCGATCGGATGAGTGACAGCCCCAGTCACCAATTTCCGCAAAAGATGGGGGTAGACGGTCGCCGTGGGTTATTACCCTCTCCAATAGTGAATTAGTAGGGGAAATTATGCGTGCGAAGAAGTTCATTACAAGCTTCCATACGAGAGACGTAGACACCCCGACTCTTGACCAAGAAACTAATAATTTAATAATAAATGTTAAAATATTCATCAATGAGCTCATAGACACAGACTCTTTTCTAAAATTCAGAAGCCTAAAGGCCCTTGCGATGAGGCTTAATTTTAAATATGTACGGCATAGAGGGAGCCGTTTCCTGGTCAAGAGACGAGATGGCGATGTCTCTCATCAATTTTCCTTAGCAGCTGATTTTCAAGCGATATTGTCTTCCTACGGGATAAGCTCAAGCGAATCGGAGGTCAAAAAATTGTGTAATACAGCAAATAGGAGTTAAGCAGTTGTCACTGCTGCTTTTAAACAAACCAAGGCTGCCGTTGCTGAATGACTAGCCAAGAGCACTATTGGGGGGGGGGGGGGTGCACGATAGGGAATTGAGAGCAGGTTTTGTCAATGTGACCTCTCTTTTAGCACACATTGAGATCCTCAGACAACATCTTTCCACTGGTCGCGCCTATCATCTCTTCAGAGTTGCTGAGTCGCACCTCTGCCCTGACGCTGAGAGTGATCGTATTCAGATCAATGGCTATTCTTGCATTAGACTCGATCGTAACCAATTCGGAGGCGCATTAGTCTTATATATTTAGAACACCTTCAAAGCTAACCTTCTGTACAGTTCATCGACTACGCAGGAGGGAAAGCCGCTTATTCAAGAATATATCATGTGTAGTGTGCAGCAGGGTACTCTACGGCCTGACATTGTTGCACTTATTTATAGACTACCTCATGTCCCGTATCTCCAAAGCTCTGATGTTATCGACCAACTCTCCACGCACACTCAAGATTATAGCCACAAAATCATCATGGGCGATCTGAATGGGAATTTACTCAAGACCTCAGACGATACAAAATTTGTTAGGCAACTTGCTGATGATCTTAATTTTCGTATAGTAGATCATGGTGCGACTCATCACCTCAAAGATTCTCACACTTGGATAGATCTAATAATAACTGATGATAATGACATAGTGCTTAGTAGTAGTAATCAGGCGGCGCCTTTTCCTAGTCACCACAACATAATAGAGGTTCAGATTGGGATTGAAACTGCTGTATCCCCTGCAGCTAACTAGTTTAGCTATCGGGATTTTAAATCCATACAACAAGACGACCTCCTCTCTCACCTTGCTGACTGTGATTGGTCGCCGCTTGATGACTCAGATACAGACATCGACTACCAACTGGAATGCCTCAGCGTCAACCTCATGGCTGCGATTGATAAAGTAGCACCTCTAAAGGAATTTTCACTGAAAAAGAAAGCAAATCCCCCCATGGGTTGACGCTGACCTAGCGTATCTGCACAAGAAACGAGACGCAATACGAAGACGTTACGCACGGACCAAAGACAACAAACTATGGCAGGAGTGTCAATCTGCGCGGGAGATTTTTATACAAAACCGTATCTTTGAAGTTCTTGATACAAAGAACTGCGTATGGAAGGAACTCAAGAGCTTGGGACTCCTGCCTAAGAGAAGAGAAGAGCTTCATGGGTTTTCACCGGATGAGCTTATTACCCACTTCGCTGGGGTGTCGGTCTCCCATAGTGAAACTGACGAAGATCTTGACAGCATCCTGGCCACAGCCAGTGATGACGGCTTTGTTTTCAGAGAAATCACCTTCTTTGACGTAGTCCTGGCTGTTGCCTATTTCTCGTCACAAGCTAGAGGTGAGGACGGCATTCCACAAAGTGTGGTGGCCAAGGCTCTTCCGTTAGTGGGTCACCATGTTGCGAAGACCTTTAATTCCTCCCTCTTAAATGGCATTTTTCCGGGGACTTGGAAGGAAGCTCACCTTGTGCCTTTGAAGAAGAAACCAGTTCCATCTTCGGTTTCTCATTTCTGCCCATTGCGCTGTTAAGCTTCCTTTCTAAGGACCTGGAAAAAATTGTCCATGACCAAATTTCTGACTTTTTGAGGACAGAAAATATTCTTGACCCAACACGGGTATTTCACATTCAAAGCTGCTGCGTAAGCTGTTGCGCATGGGTTTCTCCAGGAGCGTTCTCCCGTAGATTAAGTCATACATTACAGGTCGTAGGAAAAAGTCATTACTAATATAAATGGAGAATCAGATTGGCTAACCACCAATCTCGGCGTGCCCCAGGGCTCGGTCCTCCCAGTGGGATCCCAGTTGAAAACACATGGTTCCCATATGAATTTTACGTGGTTCCCACATGATCAACTAAAAAATATAAATATTTAATCAAATAAGCTAGATGATATTTACGCGGAAACCATGTGGTAACCACGTGATCCCTGTGAGTGTTCCACGACGTTCCTATATGAGTTTCACATGGATCTACAGATATTGTAAATATGCACTTATGAATTATTTTCAATACTCAACCTTTTTATGAATTTATATTAAAAATTTGCTGCCTATAATTTGTTTGTTTGTTTATTTGTTACTTCATCACGCACAAACTATTACTTCACCTATCCTAAAAAAACTTTAATGATTCTCTTTGTTTTCTTGTAAAGAAACACATGGGCTACGTAGAAATTACAGATAATGATTTATTTTTCCAGAAAAATGTAAAATACCTTATATGAAAACTCAATTTTGCTCTTTTTTAGTCATTTGATTTGTTACTGCATGCGGTATCACGTAAATACTACTGCACCTATGTTATTAAAGCTTCAGGAATTCTCTTCATTTTTTTCCAGAGAAACTCATAAGTCGCATAGAAATTACAGATAATGCTATAGTTTTTCAAAAAAACGTAAAATAGCCTAAAATAACACAACCAAATTTTTTCACTTTTTTTGGTCATTTGTTTGTTATAAAAATGAGCTATTTCTAGCGATGGTGAGGTGTGCAGCATGATACGGAGAAAATTTGTGACAAAATAATATGTTTATATGAAACAAAGTTTAAAGTAAAGCTCTTGTAGTCAATTTTTTATCTTATTGAATCATTTCTCTAGCAAAAAAACTTGCAGAGTTATGATTTGAAGTATAGGTACCATTATTTACTGAAATATCGGGTATTTTTAATACAAAAGGTCATATCTTGACCTCAAGGGCATATGAGACGAAACTATGGATGCTAGGCATCATTTTTAGGTACCAGGAACCACTTCCTGTAGCCTCAGTGAAAATCGATTCCTGCAGGTCGTGGACTCTCTTTGTAAGTAAAATTTTAATAGAAAGCTTCAATCGATACTTTAAGTGGGATTTTTATTGTTATTTTATGGTTAGCCGAAAAAGAAGTGCGAAGCTACTTTTAAAATAGAATTTCATGATGAAACTAGAATGTAGAGTGTTTAATCACCTGAAAGTAAATGTAAACTAACTATTTGGTTATAAAAAATTAGATGATCATAGTTTTTTAGTTGTAGATTCCGACAAAAAAAAACTATAGCTTGCTAGGCTCACAAGAGAAAACTTAACATTTCAAAATCATTGATAGCATTATGAGCTACTTAAATTTCAGATTCTTCTAAGAAATCGGCAACCATTTCCGGTTGATTTAAAGACTTTTCATCTTTTTTTCTTTTATATAGTTAAATTTTACTTGAAAATATAAATACTATCGCTAAAACCTGTGAAAAAAATGATCATCTCCTTCAATAACCCTACTGCTTTTGGTAACTATATTATTCAGGCAGCATCGAATCTAAAAACAGAGAAAAGTGAGTACAAAACGAGTCATTAAAAGAAATAATCATAATTATTTATAATAATTACCGGAAGCAATTATGAGCAAAAAGAATGCATGTCTTCCTTTGTTGTTTCAAAAAAAAAAGAGAAATCTCAAAAATCCATTACGAGGACCTCTTGCTGGTAGACGTACATATTGTCATCAATTATTTTTATTCCGGTTACCTCAGAAGCCTTAGGTGATATATTTTTTCTGATTATAATGTATGTATTGAAATGTTGATCATCACAGACACAAGCTATCTGGACCAAATAAATACTGTTATAATTATTTTTTATTTAATTTATAAAATATACAATATATTTTATAAATATTTACTTGAATAATCTTATGGTTACGTGGGGTTCCCGCCAATCACAGGGAACACTCGTGTATACCAATCTGCCCTAGCTTGCAGGATGAGCGAGGGATACGAAGGATTCCAAGGAGAGAGATAACACAAGGCTTAACCTTAATAACTCCTTATATTAGAACATATGTACAGTATATGCATAATGGGACTATTGTCCTGATATATTGTCCTGCTATAGCTAGATGAGCTCTGGGCGTGAGGCAGCGAGTAACTGCCGCTATCCGGAAGACTAGTTCGCCTCGAGCTCCACTCGAGGCACGAGAATCTGCTTACGCGGGTGTCGTTGCCACTCGATGCATGGCCTGGTCGTCAGCTGGTTGCTTGGCGGGACGACAGAGGGCGCCACAGCCACTCCCCTCTTAGTGCCTGTGCCGAGGGACAGGAACGATGAAGAAGAAGGCTGCGGAGGCTGCTGGACAGCTGAGTCCTGGAATGTGACGGAGCGTTGAGCTCGCTGGGGCTGCACAGCCTGCGCCTCGTCAAAAGGTATGAAACCCGGCTTCAGGGTTTCCGTCGAGCACGTCTTTGGCACCCCGTTGACTTCGATGAGGTAGCGCTTGGCATCAACGCGCTGCAAAACTCGATGCGGGCCAGTGTATGGCGGGGTCAGCGGGGGCTTGACAGCGACAACCCGTTTGAAAACATGCGAGCACATCTCTAGGTCCCTGTGGACAAAAAATTTAGGTTTGACGTGGTGGGAAGTAGAAGTAGGTTTAAGGAATCTGAAATGACTACGGAGTTCTTTGATAAAAGTGCTAGGATCTGCAGGTGCTTCTTGAGTCATGAAGAAATCACCAGGAACCCTCAGCGATGTCCTAAAAAGTAACTCTTCCACGTAAATCTACCTTGAACATGACTCTGAGACCCAGGAGTACAGATGAAAGAAACTTGACCCATGTGTCCTGACGAGTCATGGCTCTGTACATAAGGGCGTCTTTTAGCGTCCGGTGCCATCTCTTTATCATGGCATTAGATTGGGGATGATATGGCGTAGTTTTCACCTTGTCCGCTCCGATGAGACGTGTGAGTGCAGTGAAAAGGGCTGACTGAAACTGCATACCTTGGTCCGTATTTATGGTGAGAGGGGTGCCGAAGAGGCTAATCCAGCCACTGTAAAATGCCGTGCTACCGTTGCGGCCTGGATATCCTTTAATGGGATTGCCTGTGGCCATCTAGAGAAACGGTCGATTATAGTTAAACAATAACGATATTCGTCACTTGAGGCATGACAATTAAATCGATGTGAATGTAGCTAAACCTCTGTTCAGGCACACTGATGTTTGTCGGCGGAGTTCTTGTGTGGCGCTGAATCTTCGCTCGCTGGCACGGAAGACATTCGCTAGACTATCGCAGAGCATCTTTTTTTACCCCAGGCCAGACGAACTTTTCCTTTAGGAGCTTGGACCCGACCGATGGGGTGCGAAAGACCATGCACAACCTCAAAAGCTTTCTGCCGAAGCTCTTTAGACAAGCGGTTGGAGGTTGAGTGAAGAATCGGCAAGCTCATGGCCCGGATATATGTTTTCTCGCTGTTGGGCCTCATGGATCATCGCAGCATCCAAGGTCGTCGACATGCCGATGGTTTCCACTCGGGAGAGAGCATCTGCCACAACATTGTCGGTCCCAGATATGTACTCCAGCTTGGCACAGAATTGACTGATGTACTCCAGCTGGTGACATTGCGTGGTGAAGCTTTTTCAGGACGCTGGTCTAGGGTCTTGATAAGTGGCCAGTGGTCGGTCCGAATTATGAATTCACGCCCCTCAAGCACGTGTTCGAAGTATTTGAGCGCTGCATAAAATGCTAGCAACTCCCTGTCGTACGGACTATACTTCACTTCAGTGGGCGACAGCTTCCTGGAAAAGAAACCAAGAAGTCGCCAAACATCATCCTCCAGCTGTTCAAGTGACGCTCCTAAGGCCGTCGATGACGCATCCGTGGTGAGGCAGAGCGAAGGTGAGAGAAAGCTCGTACTGTTAGCAGCTGCGAGGCTGTCCTTGCATTTCTGAAAGGCTTCGATGGCCTTGTCAGACTAAACAATCTTCTTTTTATCTTTCTTCTTATAGCTACGTAAAAAATCAGTTAACGGTGATTGCATTTCAGCCGCGTGCGGAATACAGGCACGAAAATAGTTGATGATGCCGATAAACCGGCGTAGATCCATCACAGTCTTTAAACGGGAGTAGTTTGTGATAGCGTCGATCCGATCAGCTGGTGTCTGGAAACCGGATGTGTTGACGCAGTATCCTAGGAACTTCACCTCTTCTTTGGCAAATTGGCACGTATCTCAGTTAACGATTAATTTATTTCTAATTAATGGTGTCTTGTATGAGCACGGCTGCACGCATGGATGGGCATTTTCTCTGAAACGAAAGTGGTAGTGGCAAAGTCCGTTGAGGCGACGAGGAACGTTCAACCTTGCTCTGTTGCGTTCAAAATTACCTGCTCCCCGCTGTGGGCCTCCAGGAGAGCTTTTTTAGCATTTCTCGGTTGATGATGATGAGCTCTGCTAACAAAAGCTTAACTTGCGTAAAGTCCGACTCCCGCTGCATCACACCGACTTGCTGAGTTTGTAGAAAAATGAATGCGCAGTAGCCTGCTGGTTCGGAGCCGGCTACCATGGCACTCGCTGATATTGGATTTTCCAAAAGATGATCAGCTATTGCAATTAAATCATCAATATCATTTTTTTTGAAAATTGTTAAAACCCCTTGTGCATGAAGGGGTGATAAAGCAAGCCATTCCACGCGCAAAATGTCTTCGCACGCCGTATCTCCTGCCAGCGACTGCATTTCGCGATACAGCTGAGACGGTTTTCTCTCGCCGAGCATTTTCTGCTGATTGCGGTCTGAAGAATCAGAAAATCTTGAAAGAATTCTCTTTTTTAGCACATCATATTTTTCCTCAGCAGGCGGCGTCTTTAGCAGATCTGCGACTCCGATTAGCGCGTCTGCGTCCACAGCGCTAATCGTGAGGTGAAATTTCGATTCGTCTGATCTGATGCGATTAACTAGAAAGACAGACTCAAGCTGATAAAACCAAAGCCCGGTCCATTCGCGCCGCCTACTCCGTTCGGCATGACTGGCGTGCGCTTGGCGTCCTCGAGCAATAATGACACACTGGCGTCCTCTGTGGGCGAGACTTGCAACTGCAAGACCGTCCGGTCGAGCTCTTCTTGACCGGCGGACTCGGCGGAATCGTCGGCGGCGTCACCTGATGGCGAGTCTAGTACTTGCCCTCCGAGCGGTCGCAAACTTCACTATCGACTGGCCCGGCGGTGTCGTTTGCAGCGAAAGCAAAAGCGCGCGCAAAATTGGCGGGATTGCTTCCTTGCGGCGTCAACTGTGCATCCGGGTTCTCTATTGAGAGACGTCTGCCCCTACCTCTGGAGTGATGCGCAGCTGTAGGGGTGCTGCTGGCTGTCAACAAGAGCCTCTTCGCCGCAATGACCTCAATGACCCTGCTTCTCAAATGCCTAGCAGGAGGTACTGGAGCGGTCTCGCTGTCCTCAGCGTCTTCTCGCCTGGATGCGAGTGGGCTTGATTGCATGCCCTGCTGTCGGGAACTGAAGGATTTTCTGGAACTCCATGGTTCAGTACAAGAACACTCGCGAAGATTATTTAAATCTTGTCTTTATATTACAATTCTCACTCGGAGTCGGAGGGGTCACCACTAGGTTACTCGGGGTTCCCACCAATCACGGGGAACACTCGTGTATACCAATCTGCCCTAGCTTGGAGGATGAGCGAGGGATATGAAGGATTCCGAGGAGAGAGATAACACAAAGATTAACCTTAATAACTCCTTATATTATAACGTATGTACAGTGTATACAGAATGGGACTATTGTCCTGATATACGCCAGAGCTATATCGAGATGAGCTCTGGGCGTGAGACAGCGAGCAACTGCTGCCAGCCGGAAGACTAGTTGGTCTCGAGCTTGGCGGGACGACAGAGGGCGCCACAATCTTATCTGTATTTTGAAATCCTGTAGTTTCCGTATCGAGGACAATCAAAGCGCAATCTGTAGAATCAACATTATCTGGAAATAAAATATATTATGACAATAATTTTGGATAATCCAGCCAAGATTATTGCGCCGCACATGCAGACTTTAACATTAGTTTAATTCGAGACTTTAAATAAATCGTACACGGCAATTTAGGGTAATATTATGAACACTGGTGGTTTATTCAATCTAGTTACAAGTATTGAGCGCCAGCTGCGCGAATTCGCAGCACGATTTTACAAGTATTCTACCAACACATAGAATTGCTTATACAATTAACTAACTATGGTGAGTACGCGGTACGGTGGGAAACGGTAAATGATCGGGGGGAAGATGCTAATTATCAGGGACGCGAATTCAACTAATATACGGCGACGAAATACACGTGGGTAGGCGGCGACGCGATGCTCGACACGCACGCGGCGCTTGCTTTACAAAAAGTTATCTGTGTAAATATGTATATGGGTATGCACTAAGCACAATAATAACCTGTGCAACTTACTCTTTTATTCGAATCTGGTGTGGCCTCCTTCGACGATACAAGTTGGTCGGCATACACGGTATACGGTTATATATATATATATAATAGCTATATTCGCAAGCGAAACAAGCGGTTTGATATTGGCACGGAGCTGATACAAGAAAAACCGAAGCGTCTGTGTACGTGGCTCAGTACGAAGTGGACGAGTTGTCCCTTCGTTCCCGCGGCGCTACACTCGGGTTTCGGTAGTGCGGACCGAGCCCGCCTGAGGGCGCAGTGCATGCTTTGGCGAGGGAGAAAGAGAAGTGAGAAGGGGGAAAGGGGAGCGTCTGCTCTCAGTGACATCACGCTATGTGGCATGCAGTCGACGGCTTGCAGACGGTGTTGGAGAGGACGAGGAAGGACATGTGGCCAGGACGAGGAAGTGCGACGAGGGATGCAGCAGGAGGGGGGAGGAGCTGGGCAACGGTGCCGACGAAGGGGCACGAAGACGAGAGCTGCAAAGCCCAGGGCGGCGTACTTGCAGCAGGCGCAGTGGGCACAGTTGACCTCGAAGAGGTTATATTTACATACAGCTTCCTACTGCATTCATCCACTGCTACTGTTATGAGATGAGATTAGTGTTTTGTTTATCACTGTAATCTCCCCTTACTAATGCTATGTTGTTTCTAGGTACCTGGCGAATGCTTCGGAGGCTGCTGCTGCTGCTGTTGTGGAGGAGCGGGCTACGAGTTCAGCTACGTTGCTGTACCTGAGAGACCACTCTGACTCTGCAAACCCTTCAAACCAGGTAAGAGAGTTCCAATTTGGTGTGCATATCTGCTGTAGACTAACTCATCTTTATGTTTTCTAGGGTGTATGCCGCAGGCCTCCTTCATATCTAGAGAAGCAGCCGCTCCGCCCAAGGTTGATCTACTCATGCCATATATATATATATACTAGGGGAGTAACCCCCTGCTCTTTCCGTTCGCCAACCACCAAAGCATCATGATTTTTTTTGTTTTTATGAAGGTTTTCTATTTTTCCACACCACCCGGGAGGTAAATAGATTGGCGCGTTTTTTGTTTTGTTAATTAAGCTTTTTTATACATTCAAATTTATGTTTTATTTAATTCATTTATAAATAAATATATGTAACTCATACTTACATTTATTTATATTTAGTTTTAAGTATTGTATTTTTTAACGTATATATTTATTTTAATTTAATTTTTTAATTGAATGTAATATTGTAAAGCTCTTTTTAATTTGTATGTAATAATCTATATATGTAAATTTAATATTAATGAATATAATTAAAAAAAATAATTCTTTTGAATGTAATAAGAATTTACATTAATTTAATTTTTGTTTTAAATTAACAATATATCTTGTTATATTATATTATGAAAAACTTAAAAATTTCACTCATATAAATCTAAATTAATTTGCATGTATTTTATTTATGTGTTATACTTTTTACATATTTTTTAGATTTATAATAGTAATAATGAAGATGAATCCAAAAATGTATTTTATAAAATTTAAGTCTTATAAATCATAACATGGTAGCATGTATTTTATCAGAAAATCAGTAAAATGGAATAAACTGCACTGATATGTATAATGAATAAAACACTTTATAAATTTATAAACATTCACAATTATTATTATAAACAATTTATATATGTATAATATGTATATAGAAAAAAAAACAAAAATAAAAAATGATCATATATATATATATATATATATATATATATATATATATATATATATTGGAATGCTGAATAAGTTCTCGCTGTTTTCCAACTGATGACGTTACTAGTACTGCGTGCATATAGTTAAAGGTGGTAAAACATCTATATAGAAGTACTATAAGTAAGTTTGAAATTCAGTATATATCATTTCGCCGAAGTGTAAACTACTTATTTTTCATCGTGTTAAACATATCAAATTTCATGCCGGAAAAGGAGTATTTGCGGGGAATTTTAGGAAAAGTAGTGGCTAGCGATGGACAATACTTTGAATAACAGTTTTTTTTACTAGTTTTTTAAAATAAAGCACACATTTTCATGAAGAAACAGCGAGAACTTATAAATACACATATGCATAAAGAAATAAACTTTCATGTTTATGTATTAGTAAGGAATATACATATAAAAATACTATGCGCACAACTTTACTTTGTCAGAAGATGGATATAAGGCTCCGACATGAAGTGAGATACAAGTGCCTATATACACGATACAAAGGTGGTACACTAAACAAAGGGTGTTATGTGTATATATGTATACACAAAACTAGAGCGACATAACCTTTTCGAAAACAAACAAAAGTGAAATCCGTTAGCTTAACTAATAATTTAAATAAAAATCTCAATTTAATTAATTATAAACGCCATTAACTATAATGAATCGTAATTATTCGAGAAATCCAAAGTTTTATAAACACAAATATATATACAAAAACCCCTTGTATCTTGTATCTAGTCACTTGTATCTCACTTCGAAGCCTATACAATTAATATACATATACCTATATAGTATACGTATACAACATAATGTAGGTATTCATATACATATATATTATACGTATACGATATACATGTAAATTCACCGGTAAGATATTCTTGGTATATTTTCAATGGCGTCACTTGACTCGGTATTTGAAAGTACCTACATTATAAGGTATATGTAAATATGACGTTATATACCGTTAGTTAGACCACGAATATCTTACCGTCGAGTTTACATATACATATATATTGTACAGATTCACATATACATATATGAGGGTCGTTCAATAAGTCCTTAGAAAATCCAAGAGATGGCGCTCGTACATCGATTACTTGGAAACGGGGAAGACTATAACAGGAGAGAACGGTGCATCGTTATTGCACCGGTTGAGCAAGGAAATCAAGGAAAAATGTCCTGATTTGAAAAAGAAATAAATCCTCTTTCATCAAGAAAATGCACGGGTGCACACCTGCGAAGTTTCGATGGCCATAATTATAGAATTAAAGTTCGATTTATTACAACATCCACCGTATTCACCAGATTTGACACCCAGTAACTTTTGCTTATTTCCAAACTTGAAAAAGTGGCTTGGCGGACGACGGTTTACGTCGAACGAGGAAGTCATCGACTAAAGAAATGCCTATTTTGAGGAGCTTCCGAAATCCTACTTTTTGGACGGCTTAAAACATTTGGAAAAACACTTGGAAAAATGTATAGAGCTAAAAGGAGATTATGTTGAAAATAAAAAAAAAATCTACCAATCTTTTTCTAAGGACTTATTGAACAACCCTCATATATATACAATGAACATATATATTTTGTACACATTGTCTTTATTTGATATAATGTCTAGATAAACATAGGATAATGATTCACTAAAATATTTATGCGATTGAAGCCACAGGGTACAGCTAATATATATACACATATATATATATATATATATATATATATATATATATATATATATATATATATATATATATATATATATATATATACTAGGGATTTCCTCCTACACGCGACGCTCGCCAGCTCAAATTTTTACTTCTAATAAGATTTCAGTTACGTCAGCTTTTACGTTATCCTCCCATCTGCATCTAGGTCTAAGTAGAGATCGCGTTACTTTCGGTTTTCCTTTCATAATGCGCGCCGCCGTACGATCATCGCCCATTCTTGCCACGTGCCCCGCTCTGTGTAGACTGCGTACATTCCAGGTTCCCATTCTTAAGTTCCTTTTGGTTTTGGTTTGGTTTTGTTTTCTTTGAGCCATGATAGTAAGTGAAACCCGCGCGTTTTGGATCCTGTTCCGATCGCAGGTGAGTCCATCCGTCTAGGGGTGATAACCCTCATGCCTGCCTAGAACTAAGTATGAGAGCTTTCCGACTTTGTCGAGGATATAGTCAACTCGTCGTCAGACACACTAGGTTTCATTCTCATATCCTAACGCCCCCCTGCAAGGCAGCGCGCCTTCGCTGGCTTCGTTGCCGTGTAAGACTAGGTGGTGAATCACTCTACACATCCCCTCTCAGGGCAGTTGTCATTGCTCCCGCATCCTCCACAACAGCAGGATTTTTGGCCCATTTTTTGTTTGAAATGTGTGGTAAAAGAGATAGATTATAGAGTAAGGTAGAAGAAGAAAGTAAGATAGGAGATTTTGTATAGTGTTTGTAGTTGTTGTGGTGCTTGCGTAGTGTTTCTAGATGAATGCGTTCGCCAGTGCGGGCTCATCACACCCACGCCTGGGCCTATCGGCTGTCCGCGACTGCTTATTCAGTTTATTCGCAGCTAACCTCTTTCTAAGGGGTCGTTCCTCTATCCGCAATCTGCGGACGCGCTGTGTAGTGGTGATAGGCACCCACCCGTCCGCTCTGGACGACTACGCCCAGGACCCACTTAGGGTAACGGCGTTGCAATAGCTAATAAGATAAATAGAGAAGACAAATTAGAACATTTAACTGTAAAGTGAAATTTTTGTATAAACTTTAATGTTTTTAATATAATTTTAACATATACAAAGGGTAGTTTTGCCCATTGATAATAAATAAAATAAAATATTGATGTTAACAAAATGTATTTATGAGTCATCAATGATGGAAGAAGATTAAGATAATGTAAAAACACAATTTTATTATTGTATATAGAGAAAGAGTTTATTTCTTGTATCTACGCAAAAATCTAAATAATTAGGTATACTATACCATGTGCATCCAAATTGTATCTGATTTATACTCTATAGTCTATAGTTGTAGTACAGTTATTATAAGTACGATTTATTGTACAACAATATCATTATAACTAATACACCAACTTTGCGTGTGTTTGATTTACGGCAAGACAGATGATTAGTTAGAAAAATATATTACATAGAATTACCTTCAAATCATAATTCGGGAGATAAGGGCTCGTTTAAGGTGGTCCTATAGAAAAGTCGCTACTAAAAAGGATCACGTTTTTTGTCACGTGATAATCACGTAATATAATGAAACAAAATATCACGTGTTGAAATGGAAGAGAAATAAATTCTGAATCCAAGTAAAAAATTTTGTCATATTCACTTGAAATTGTCACGTGATTTATACGTGACATTCATGTAATCTTTTATATGAGACCTCACAAAGTTTCAGAAATTAATTCTCTATCATTTAAACACGTGATTTTTTGTTTCATAATTTCACATGATTATCACGTCATAAATCAAGTGATCCTTTTCAGTAGGGATTTGCCGAAAAGCTCGATTTTATTTTATTTCTTTTTCTGATACTTTGCACATTTTTATAACAGAAAATGATTTTGTATTGGAAATATTCCCCATAAAAATAATTTTAATGCACGTAATAGTTATTTTCCTCCTACCTTTATGGCACACAATCCAGCGTGTTCCTACATTAGCCGACTTTTCACTTGTACCTAAATCTACTCTTTACAATGCAGGCAAACTTCAAAAAACATAGGAAATATTAAAATGAAATTTGTTCGATATTCTGCGATAGACAAATTGTTTTAAAATCATGAAGAAGGGATCAATGGAGAGATGGTGGACGGTCAAATGCATTATAAAATAACGTAAATTTTTAAACGAATTTCACGTTATTTAGTGAAGGGGCTGTGGCGGTGCAGTTGCGAGGGGTAGCGGGGCGTGGAGGGGCATGGCGGGGTGGAGGGGGTTGGCGGGGTGGAATACCAAAAAATACGGTAACAACTATATAATATAAGAAGATATATATATTGTAACGAAATGAGGGCCATGTACCGGCGTAGGTTCGCACTATAGGCGACGCGCGCGCAGCAGGGTAGTTACCCAAAGAGAACGCGACTGGGGGCGCGGCGCTGGCCGCGCTGACACCTCGAGCGCGTCACTATCGATTAGGAGTTCGATCCGCGCGCATCAACGCCGTTTAAGTCTCGTCGCCATTTTCCCGCGTAAAAACGAGTGCACGCGGAGCGACCTGTTGCCGCGACGCCGCATTGCGAGTGGAGTGCGTACGCAGATATCTCCCCTCTGTGCTGTGAGTGTGGAGGCACATCCCACGAGCAGCCAGAGTAGAGTGAAGGAGAAGGAGAAGGACGAGACGAGAGGACCTGCTAGCGTCGGCTGCGAGGGAGATAGAGAGAGAGAGAGAGAGAGACAGAGATATAGTGATCGTCCTCGAGGCACATCTAGATAAGGTAAAGGCTAGCCCGCGCGTTTAGAATCATATAAACCGCGAGCGGTGTACAGGGCTGCTAACCGTGGGCACCACGACCTAGAGTACACCGAGGTGCCGTGACACCAGGCGCGCGTACGGCCTATCGTGAGGGCAACGCGTCCAGCGACGAACGAGCTGGGCGCGCACCGTCGCTTGGTCTGCGCGATTGTTAATCCATTATTGTTATATTCGTTGTTATTATTTATTAATCCATTATTGTTAAATCGCTTTGTAGTATTAGTTAATTTATTGTTGAATATAGTATATTTTGTTATTAAAAGTTAAACTCGCGTGAGTCAATTTTCCCCACGACCCGCCTGCTCCACGACCGAGTTAGGCAAACGCGAAAAGCCGTTATATTGGCGCGTTGCGACAATTAGCTTTCCGCGCTTTCGCGCTCCTTGCAGATCGCGAAAACCCGTGCGTCGAGGTGACTCTGCACGGAGCTGAATCCACCGGGGTTCAGCGAACTTTGCAGCAGGATGGCCAGAGCAGCGGCAGAAAGGCAGAAGCTCAGCGGCGTAACGCCGCTGGCTTACTCTAGGTAGGAGCAATAGTGGACGCCAGCACGCGTCGCGTGCTGCGCAGGCTAACGCACAGCAGCAGCTCGGCCGACGGCTTATTGGCCACGGACAATTGTTATTAACAATTGTCCCACCTGTTACAGATGGCGCCCTTCCGATATTACTCACGCAGTTAATTAATAATTAACGGAAAATATATATACATTTTTCAGAAGTATTAATTATTTTAAAACCACTTGTAAAATTTTATTTGAACGTGTAAGCAGGCCAGTGTGTGCTAGGTGGGTGAGCAGAGAGCGAATAAATAAATATTAAATAAGATTATTTGCTCTGACTAAAATATCGGAAATAGTTTAATAATAATTAGTTAACAATTTTCGACTATAACTAATGATCAGGCCAAGCAAAAACGAAATAATTATTTAAGGCGAGTCAGAGCAAAAATAACTAATCACGGCAGAGAAGTGTGTGTGGAAAATAGTAGAGTAGCGCGGCTGCGCAGTGAGCAGTACGATTAGCCGGCTCAACAGCAAGTGTACGAGAACAGGGCCGTACGTACGCGGCACAGGAGCCACGCTTCTACAATATTTTTTTTTTAATTTTTTTTTCAAGATTAACTTCAAACAGAAATTATTGTTTATTAATTATTAATAAACAATAATTGCAAAAATCATTTTTTTTATTTTTAATTTGTTTTTTGATTTTTTTTTAATTTCCATATTTTCTGAATTTTTGAACTTTTAATTTTTTTTGGATTTTATTTAGAAGGGTATATATTTTCTAAGCTTTTAAATTTTCAGATTTTACGATTTTTTTTGGATTTTGGAAATTTCTGGACATTTGAATTTTCGAATTTTTGGAAAATTTTTTTTGGATTTATTTTTGAGGGTTTCGGATTATTTTGGGATTTTTAAGGCCTTAAATTTTCAGGTTTTCAAAATTTTTGATTTTTTAAATTTTTTGAATTTTTGAGGATTTTTTGAGGTTTTTAAAGTTTTCAAATCCTATTCAATTTTTTTGTCTCTGAGATTTTCGAATTCTGAGTGGTTTGAATTTTTGACGGTTCTAATTTCCAAGGTTTATGAATTAATTCGAATTAGCAGTTTTTAAATTTTTTTTTCTTTTTGTTTTCTTCCCCAAAAACATCATAATAGAAAAATTGAGGGAAACAGAGGCTGAACTCATTTTTCGTTTCGAAGATTTTTGCGTCAAATCCCACACACACTTCTAACTTGCAAAACGAGATTTGAACGCGGTCACTCGAAGTTACTGGGTCAAATGAAAATTAAGTAAATCAATTAAAGTCACCGGTTTGAAGCGAGATTCGAACCCGAATACTTGCATAGATCGACATAGGAAAAAGAAACCCGTGATTAGTTAAGAAAATTCGTGGGCCTCCAGAGGTAAACGAAACAACACCAACAACCAACGAGACAACAGCCGATGAACAAACGATGGAGTCGGCCACACAGCCACTTGAGCAGATGATTACACTAGTGTCAGCACAAGGAACCGAATTCCAAATACCACAGGATATATCGTTCGTATTGGCAGAACTGCTCACACAGGTCAAGTTGCTTAAACTGCAAGTAGACACCCTGAAGTGAGAGCAGATTGTGTCAAGTACAAGGAACGAGGAAACCAGACGCCCGGGACATGTGAATTTCCAAGACACGTTCACAATACACGCTGACACACATCTGAACGACTCTCGTGCTACAATGGCGCCATCTTCTATGGTACGCAGCGCCTGGGAGGGGGCAGATAGTCGAAGAACAACTATAAGCGATGACCATCAGTGGCCAAGAGATCTACTAAATGTGAGTAGGAGTGGCAATCCTGGAAACAATTCAAGCCCAAGATTCGCACCAGGAAGTTTGGACGGAACGTCTAGGTTCGGTTCGAATAAAGATGTAGGGCAAATAGTAAGAAAATGGAACGTCAGGTTCTCTGGTAGCAAGAACCAGAGTATAGACGCATTCCTGGCGCGGATCGAGGATTGCAACGCATTGAGCAATCTAACGGGCGATGAGCTTCTGACAGCGCTATCTGAACTCTTCACAGACAACGCAGCGACCTGGTATAGGAATAACCGAACGAAGTGGCGGGCTTGGAATGACTTCACCACTTCAGCCAGGCGATGGTATGGTACAAGTCGTCAATACCAACAGAGGCTATGGAATGAAGCCAACCTAAGGACACAAGGACCAGATGAACTGGTCCGAGACTACCTCACGTGCCTCATCGGCATAAGGAACAAATTATCGCCGAGGCTTGAATATAGTCAGGAATTAGACTTGCTACACCGAAACATGCGGTCGGACCTACAGAAAATGGTCCGCAGGTGCGAGATCACTAGCGTGGAGACACTGCTGGACGCCGCATCAAACGCCGAGCAAACGTTGGAACGAGAGAAGAGTATACGTTTGCCCCCGCCTCCGGAAGCTTCTTTGTTACCCTAGATGGCGTATAAACCTACTCAAGGGGCAAAGAAACAGAAAGCGGAAGTATCTGCCATCTCGAAGGAAAAACTACAACCTTCGACATCTGATATCACGGCAATGTTTGCCAAGATGTTAGATGAGAAACTGCGCCAGTTTCGGCTAAACATGTCGGACAAAGTCACCGTCCCCAGGAGCGAAAAGGGCGGGGGGACCAGCACGGTCCGCAAAGCGCCTGACAAAGGGGGAAAACCGATTGGGTCGTCAACTCGAACGGGATGGGGAGCCAAAAGTTCGCAATCTCCTGGCATCCCGCCAGGAGGGAGTAAACCAAGGTTTGACCCCACGCAGCCAATGAAATGCTACAGATGCGGAGAGATAGGGTTCATGCGGAAGCATTGCCCTAAATGCTCGGAAAACGAGCAAGGGAGCGGCTAGAAAGGACCAAAGCCACTCCTAACGAGAAACTGGTCCCCGCAGAAACACTTCCCGTCGCAGCCGAGACTACGACGGAGGATGTGGACGTCCAAAAGAAGCCAGGCGATTCTCGTCCAGAAGGAGAGATAACACTGGAGGAGCCTCCGAAAGAGCTTACGGCCACCGTAGCTGCTCAGGAACTCGAAGCTACGGCAACGGCAGAGAACTTGGACGTCCAGCCACGGTCAAGCCAGCCGACTCCCGAAGGAAAGGCCGAAGCGAAGGCGTTCACCGGCTTCGATTCTGTAGTAAAAGAAGACGAGCTTGTGAGACCGTGGGGAATGAAATACAACCCCGAAGACGAAACATGCTGGTGGATGTCGATTGAAGTCACGGACTACAGGCTCAGAGCCCTATACGATCCTGGCGCATCCAGCACGGTCATGGGGGCGGTTGGACTGCAGATGGCCAGCGCACTAGGGCGAGAACTCTCCCTGAAGTGCACAGGACGGGTGAAGCTACCAGACGGTACTTGTCGCCCACTAGTTGGCCATGTTATGCTCCCCATTACTGTGGCGGGTATAACCAAAGAAATACGAGTAGGCATAGTACCTCACTTGGACGATGCGTGTTACGTCGGTGTCAATTTCGTCAAGGAATTCAGGGCCATGCTCAATCCAGATACCGATACGATGTACTTCAATGGTACGGGAGCTAAATTACTATGTGAAGTAGCCTGCTTAGAGGTGGGAGTAGCCTCACTCTCGTCCGTTGGTGTAGCAGATGCCACGGAAAATGAGCGCAAAGAGCTGGAAGACCTTTCTGGACGAGATGTTAGCAGGTCAAAGAGAGACGTGCGGATTGACGTGTGTCATAGAGCACAATATCGACGTCGGTTCCACGAGACCGATCAAACAACGATACTACCTGAGAAAATCGAGCAGGAAATGCACCAACAGGTAAAGGAAATGTTGGAACAGCGCATAATAGAACCATCTAACAGCGGATGGTCGAGTCCGGTGGTTATGGCGAAGAAGAAGAACGGGACGTATAGATTCTGCGTCGACTATAGGAAAGTGAATGCCCATACAAAACCCGATGCGTACCCACTATCGTATATGCAAGACATACTGTGGAAATTACGCAGGGCCAAGTACATATCGACGATAGACCTTAGAAGTGCGTATCACCACATACCACTAGGCGAAACTTCCAAACCCATAACGGCCTTTACAGTGGCCAGAAAAGGGCTATTTCAGTTTTTGAGGCTCCCGTATGGTTTATCCTACGCTGGAGCCACGTTCCAGAGATTGATAGACATGGTGATCGATAGCGAGCTCGAGCCATACGTGCTCGCTTACGTAGACGACATCATCATAATCTCGAAGACGTTTGAAGAGCACAAGCGTCTACTCAGGCTAGTATTAAAGACGTTAAAGGCTGCAGGGTTAGTGATCAACAGAAGGAGAATAAGAAAGTCAGTTGGACCTAACCCGACCAACCCCATCCCCGATCGATCTAGCATTTCGTAGGTTGGGTGGCAGAAGTTGCTTGCGAGGGCAAGCAACGTCTGGGAGGGGGTTGTAACGAAATGAGGGCCATGTACCGGCGTAGGTTCGCACTATAGGCGACGCACGCGCAGCAGGGTAGTTACCCAAAGAGAACGCGACTGGGGGCGCGGCGCTGGTCGCGCCGACACCTAGAGCGCGTCACTATGGATTAGGAGTTCGATCCGCGCGCGTCAACGCCGTTTAAGTCTCGCCGCCATTTACCCGCGTAAAAACGAGTGCACGCGGAGCGACCTGTTGCCGCGACGCCGCATTGCGAGTGGAGTGCGTACGCAGATATCTCCCCACTATGCTGTGCTACTGGGTCACACAGAGTATCTTAGGGCTGAAAACTTTTTTGAGAGCTTCTTTTCATAGGTACTTTCACATAGAAAATCGACGGCTAGTAACAAAGGCTCGAGTGCGCGCGGATTTTTAAAATTTGTTTGGAATGACACATATACAAGAAAATATATATATATATATATATATATATATATATATATAATATAAGAATATATATATATATATATATATATATATATATATATATATATATATATATATATATATATATTTTAAAAATCCACGCGCACTCGAGCCTTTGTTACTAGCCGTCGATTTTCTATGTGAAAGTACCTATGAAAAGAAGCTCTCAAAACAGTTTTCAGCCCTAAGGTCCTCTGTGTGACCCAGTAGAGTGTTCTGAATTGTCAAACATGGCCAAAAAAAGCTATTTAAAATAATTTTAGAGAACCACCATGTTCATAAATTTGAACGCCCCCAAAAAGTTTTCTTCATATTTTGATAAACTTTAAGAAAAAGAATATTAGACCCTCTTGGCAGCTCAATGGGTCACCTTTACAGAGATAAATGTAAACCTGAAATTTTGTGTTTCTTAGGTTATGTTTGGTCATTTGTCATGTTACGTCGTTAAAACAGATTTAGGTCTATCACATCACAAATTTTCGTCTTGAAATGACCTTTAATTCCTTTTTTGGTGTGCTTAAAACTGTTTTGTATAACCAAAGTATGTTCTAGAGGCTGTAACTTTGGTTATGCGAAACGGTTCTGAACGTACCAAAAAACGGAATTAAAGGTGTTTTGAAGACGAAAAATCTGATATATTGTAGACCTAAATACGTTTTGATTACGTAAAATGTCAATCGATCAAACATAAACGAAAATAATATGTCTGGTTTACGTTCATCTCTGTAGAGGTGACCCATTGAGCTGCCAAGAGGGTCTCATATTTTTTTCATAAATTTTGTAAAAATATTAAGAAAGACTTTTTTGACGCGTTCAAATTCATCAAAATGAACGTACCAAAAAACTACCAAGTGCTCTCTAGAATTTTTTGAAATATCCATTTTTTGGCTATATTTGAAAAATTCAGAACATTGTACCGAGTCACACAGTGTACCTTAGGGGCTTAACCTAAAATATACATATAAAACTATCATTGAAATTTTCTTCAACAAAATTTCTTGTGGCGCTCATCTTAAAATTTCATCAGTGTCTTGGCAAAAATTTGAACCAATCAAAATCATCAAATTTGGTGATGCAAAAATTACTATCATATTCTAAATCACATTCGCTTTCCAAAACACACTGACTAAATTTTATGTTCTATAGTTCTTTGAGATAAAAGATACATACATTTTGAGATAAATGAAAATAATGCAAATAATCATGTTTTCAGCTTGGCATAAATCCTGAGCCAATAGGGGTTTGAAATTTATCTTTGCATATTTTGGGTATGAAATACATAATTTTCTTAAAGTTTCAGAGTATTGATATTTTTCACTTGCTCACTTGCCGTAGAATAACCCATACGTATATTCTCGATTTTTCAGAAAATAATCTATATTTTTTTAAATTTGTAAATATGAGCAAGTAGTGATTTTTAGCATTTTCTAGAAAATTTCAACCTCTATTTATTTAACAAAAAAGCATTTTTTCAACAAAAATGGTTTTAAGGACATTTAAGGTGGTTTTGTAGAGTACTTTGTCGGTTAAGCAACATGAGGATATAAAAATATTTACCTTGCAGAAGATTAAAGCAATTGCTATCAGATAAGAAAGAATTTAGTGCAAGAGGTAAATCGGCAATTATTATGGATTAGTGAATTAACAGATACGTTTAATTAGATTAAGGGAAATTTTTGCATGCATGTTGTTATTATTGTTATAAAGCATATATATGTATATTTTTGGTTATGTTTGGTCGTTTGCTATGTTACGTAATTAAAACGGATTTTAACCACATTTCAAATTTTTCGGCTGCAATTTTTTTGGAGAACTTCTTTTCATAGGTATTTTTATATCAAAAAACGATGGATAGTAAGAAAGACTCGAGTGTGCACAATTTTTTTTTTGTATGACTCACATATATATATATATATATATATATATATATATATATATATATATATATATATATATATATATATGTCATTCCAAAAAAAATTTTTAGAATAAAATTTTTTAAAATTTTGTTTTTTGAATGACTTATATATTTAATGTTTATAATGTTTTATTTTTTAAAAAGTAATAATAAATGTTAGAGAATAATAAAATGCACTCTTTTTTTGTATATACTTTAATGAACATATCTCAACAATTTCATCCGGGTTCAAAAATTAGGTGTGCGCCAGAATGATTTTCCTCGTAACCGTATTTTTATTAAAATTTAACACGCTTCCTAGGATAACTCTAAATCTAAGAAAGGTAAATGACTGAAAATTTGTAAACAACTTCATAATATCTGTACAAATATTATATGTAAGTATCTATTCATAAAAATCAAAATTGTAGAAAAATTTGATGTCACTTTATGGGTACAAAAATTGCTAAATCAACTGTTAACTATATTTGAAATGGCACCGAGGTGCGAATCTAGACACTCTTCAATACTATATATTTGGTCTTACACATCTTTTAGATCATCAAGTGCACAGTGAACAAATTTATATGTGGTTATAAAAATTGCGATTAACTTCGAATGCAAACAATGCATTCGCCGAGCCATCGCACAAATCGCGGCACAGCATCAACTACCTACTCCACAAATAAACTTTTTGACGTCTCAGCAGTCTTCGGATGCGCAGATATCTCAGCTGTCCGCTTTCGAGGACAGAATAATAGAAAAAATCTGAACTCTACTAAAATGACAACTGATAAGCCGGTGCGAGCGAAGCGGTGCAGATATTCGCCGGCATTAATCGAACAGAAGCAAGTCGAAGTAAACAAATTAATAGAGCAGGGAATTGTTGAGACCTGAGATTCTCCGTATTCTAGTAACCTTTGGGTCCTGCCAAAGAAACCGGACGCCCAGGGAAATAAAAAATGGCGACTTGTCACTGATTTTCGACCCTTAAACGAGATCACTGTAGGCAGTTGCTTTCCCCTTCCTATAACGACCGACATACTTGAGACTCTTGCAACAGCTGAGATAATTACGATGGTGGGCCTGAAACAGGGTTTTCACCAATTACCGATCCATCCTAATTCGGTTTCAGTACCGACGGGTCGGCATTGTTTTAAAAGGAGCGACTGATGTTCTTTCAAAAGCCATAGTAATAGCTACGGCGATAATGCAGGGTAAAGAAGACGCCATATATTTGGATGATTTTATGATTCTTGCAAGAAATCTAGAAGAGCATGGCATTCGTCTCAGGCGAGTCATGAAAAGGTTTATTGATGCGAATTTTACAGTCGAACCCAAGAAGTATCTGTTTCTGAAACGCGGGACATCTGTCCTCGGACTCATTGTGGTGGGAGGTCAGATTCACACAGATCCTAAGAAGCTGGTGGCGCTGGAAAAGTACCGAGTGCCGACGACTGCGAAGAAAGTCAAACAGTGGCTTGGCTTTGTTAGATATAACAAAAAGTTTATACCCAAGTTTGGAGCAATCGCACGACCGCTTGCCACACTGCTGTGTAAGGGTATCAAATTTGAATGGGGGGAGGCATAGCAGTCAGCTTTTGACGAACTGAAAAAGATCTAGTGCAGCGAGCCAGTTCTAGCTGCACCAAATTTTTCAGACACGCGATCCGGTCTGGACGATAACTGATAGTCGTGCCGGCGAGAGCAAGCGATCGCCCCGAGCGGTGCGATCGCCACGCCACACATACTTGCACACACACACACACTCACTGCTCACGCAGGCGCAGAAGTAACGAATTTACATGAGAATGAGTTTGAAAATGTTGCGACGCAACATACTGCCGGCAACAGCTGCGAAACTAGTTTGGATCACAACAGTAGAGCAGTGTTAGACTTAACGAATAATTAACAACTTAGATCTATTCGCAACGTTGGTGATCTTTGGATCGATAGGAAGCATTTGATGTGGGTCAGTTTCCTTTGGAGGTACTGCCTCGTTGATTAGAATCATTATGATTGACTAGTCTAGTTTTGAATTCAACGCATACGAAATTGAATTGTTACATCATACATTTAACTTATTGAACATCAATTTAATCAAAATGCCGCCGTCGGCCGCATTCCTTGCAAAAAAATCTAACGGGTCTCATCGCAGATAGGAACCCAGTTTACCGGACCAGGTATCGCGTCGCAAGAGTCACCCTCTTGGCATGACTCCTGAGCTTCTGGCTGTAGAATTTCCGAATTCTACCCTTTTAGGACCAGGCTTGTAGTTCGCACTTCCAGAATGCCAGATGGTTCGACTCTTTTTGGGCAAACCGCCGAGCGCACATCTGGGGCATGTTACGTTTGGAGGGAGTGGGTTTGAGACTCTGCCGGAATCGCAACTTCTTGCTCTAAAGGTAAGACGCAAAGTCGCGTGATGTTCCGCTTGAAAAGTCCCGACGCCATCTTGATTGTTGCTACTCGAGCAATGCCGTCGCTCCCAGGGTGAACCTCGACGACCATGCCCAGCGGCCATCTTGCGCATGCAGGGTTGTCTTCCATCGACACGACGACAGAACCGGTTGTCAGAATAGCAGTAGACGTCAACCATTTTTTGCGAACTTGCAATTCATGCAAGTACTCCTTGTGCCATCTTTTCCAAAAGTCCTGTCTGGTTTTAGAGATGCGTTGGTAGATGGTTAGGCGGTTGTCAGGAACTGAAACAAAATCAGGTTCGGGTAAAAGATTGAACGGACGTCCGATTAACAGATGTGCAGGCGTTATAACTAACGCGTCGTTTAGATCCGCGGAATTTGCATATAACGGTCGAGAAATCAAAACGGCTGCGATTTCTTTTAATAAAGTGTCGAGTTGCTCATACGTAAGCGTTTGATCCTTCATCACGCGATTGAGATGATGTTTGAAACTTTTAACCGCAGCTTCCCACAGTCCGCCGAAATGTGGGAAAAGAGGTGGATTAAAATTCCATTCAATGCGTTCAGATGTAGCATAAGTCTGAATCGCGTCTTTAAATTCCGACGTAGCATGCAAGTCGTAAATTTTCTGAAGTTCGCTGTTCGCTCCTACAAAATTCGTTCCATTATCGGACTGCACCACCTGCGGTTTACCGCGAATGCTTATGAACCGTCGAAATACGCTAAAAAACCCTGAGTAGATATATCGGAAGCAACTTCAATGTGAACAGCCTTAGAGGCCATACACACGAAAACACAGCCATACGCTTTAATGAAACTACGATTCCGATCTTTCTTCTCCTTGATTAAAATTGGACCGAAGAAGTCTACGCCCGTAGCGGCGAATGCGGTATTGAGAACCACTCTAGACGCTGGTAAGTTTGCCATTTGTGCGTGAGGGAACTTCGGCTTTTGACGAATGCACGGAACGCATCGGTGTATGACGTGTCTAACCTGGTTCTTTCCGTTTAGAATCCAGAAACTTTCGCGAACCGCATAGAGAGTGGATTGAATCCCACCGTGGAGATTTCGTTGATGAGCATCGCGAATGATAAGATCAAAGACGTGATGAGTTTGCGGAAGCAGTATCGGATGTTTTTGATTAAATGGGAGATTAGAATTTTTCTGACGTCCGCCTACCCGGATTAAACCATCGCTATCTAGAAAAGGATTGATCTCGTCGAACTTAGTTCGCCCTTTGAACGCACCGGAGATTCTACCAATGGAATTGGGTTTGTCAGAATTGTGAATCTTAATTTCGGGAGCAAAGCTTTCCCGCTGGATGAGAAGGAGACTAAGGCGCTCGGCATGAGCTATTTCCGCAGGTGTAATTTTCCTCCAACGCAAAAGGTAAGCTATCGATCTGATTAAGCAACCGTAATCGGAAAATCTGGAATAGATGTTGCTCTCAGTGAGAGTGGTGGTTAAAACAATTCCCTCTTTGAAACCCAGGAGGTTATTCGGGAAAGGTGTTGTTAGCGACTGAGGCCAATTGTCGTCAGACAGGGCTAGCCACTGAGGGCCTGACGCCCAGAGGTTGTTCTTTAGAAGATCGTTAGGTAATTGTCCTCTAGACAGCGAGTCAGCTGGGTTGTCCCCCAAACGGATATGTCTCCACTCGGCCTCCTCACCTAATTCTTGGATATCCTTTACCCTATTAGACTTTTCAACATATGAGGAACCTTTTTTAGCCAGCATAAAACGATCATGGAGTCCGACCAGAAAACTACCCGCTCAACAGAAAAGCCCAGCTGATCTCTTGATTCGATGTAGATTCTTTTTAAAAGAGCTGCGCCAGCTAATTCTAATCGCGGGATCGTGTTATGTTTTAATGAAGTGACCTTGGATTTGCTACAAGCTAATCTAATAGTGACGTGTCCCAGCGAATCAGTAGAACGGATGAATAGACAGGCGCCATACCCGTGCATGGACGCATCACAGAAACCGTGAATTTCGGTAGAGGTTGGATTTTCGCAGCGCAAGTATCTAGGCATGGCAATTTCCTGTAGCAAGGGAAGTTGATTGGCTAACGCGGTCCATTTCGTATGGGCGTCTTGGGGTAGTGATTCGTTCCACGTGAGGTTGGCTCTCCAACAATCCTGTATTAAGGTTTTTGTGTACAACGTTAAAGGACCCAACAATCCTAAAGGGTCGAAAACTTTCGCGATTTGAGATAAGAGTTTTCTCTTAGTAGAGGTTACCGCAGGATCCTCCGGGGCGACGGAGTACGTAAATGTGTCATGTTGAGAATCCCACACTACTCCGAGAGTCTTTTTTACAGAATTATTCTGAATCCCACAGTCTAGGTCGAAAATTTTCTTGTCCATGTTTTACAAAGCGGACGGGTGGTTAGAAGACCACTTACGGATTACAAACCCCCCGCGACCGAGGAGCTGAATCATTTCGTCTCGGATTGTCCAGATGTTGTCCAGGGTATCTGCACCTGAAAGAAAATCATCGACGTAGAAATCTCGGCGAAGCAGCATCGCAGCCCCTGGAAAGCTGGTTTCCTCGTCCTTGGCCAGTTGATGTGAGGTCTGGATCGCTAAAAAGGGGGCGCATTTGACTTCGAATGTTACCGTGTTCAAGTGGAACGACCTAATCCTGCCCTCGTGATACCAAAGAATCTTTTGAAACCTCCTGTCATCGGGATGAACCCAAACCTGCCTATACATCTTTTCTATGTCGGCAGTGACCACGAACGGGTGCGTACGGAAGCGCAAAATCTGTTTCAAAAAGGTTTCCTGGATGGTAGGTCCCGTTAACAGGATGTCGTTCAATGAGATTTCAGTTGTGGTTTTTGCGGAGGCATCGAAAACTACTCTACACTTGGTGGTTTCGCTCGACTCTTTGATGACCGCGTGATGGGGTAAATAATAACCATCTTCGTCGTCTTCACATAACGTCATGTGATTTAATTTGAAGTAGCTATTGATCTCCTTCTCGTATTCCGCCTTGAGATTGGGCTTGGATTCGAACTTCCTTTCTAACGCGCGAAATTGTTTCAACGCTTGCGCCTTGGACGCCCCTAACTCAAATCTGTCATCTCGAAACGGTAACCGAACGGTGTAACGGCCTGAACTATCGCGAGTTGTATGTTCAATGTAGTGTTCTTCGCTAGCGACATCGTCGGGAGCCTTGACTGGTCGATAGTCAAGATCCTCGACGGCCATGAATTTCTCAAGAAGCTGGTCTAATTTGACGGCATTGCAAGACACCCTGTTGGGAGCCCCATTGGATATTGAACCACCGGCAACCACCCAACCAAAGGACGTTTTTTGCAGGGTGATCTGTGATTGAAGGTTACCTAATTTTATCTGACCTATCGCAAGGGACGACAAAGTAGTGCCCGAGACCAACAGAACATCGATAGATCTAGGAATGTGAAACTGCGGATCAGCTAATGATACGTTTTTAGGTATGTCAAATCTTTCCCAAGGAAAAGTTTCATTAGGCACTTTATCAGCGATTTTCGGTACTGTCAAAAAGTTTAACTAAAATTTAATGCTATTATAAGTTGAATAAGAAATGGCTTTCGCGAATTTATCCGAAACAGTGCATGCATCGTCAACTGCTCCGATGTTTACAAAACATTGATTAGTTGATAACTGTAACCGAGAAGCAAAACTAGAAGTCATTAGGTTAGCGTTTGAACAAGTGTCTAGAAGAGCGCGTGCCATGAAACTTTGTCCTTGGATTGACTGAAATCTTAAAATGGGAGTCGTCATAAGTTGAGAGTCCGAATCATACGCGTTCGACGCGTATGCATGACGAGAAAGTAGTCATGCTTGGGAGGCTTCGGAACGATCAGGTTTTTTCGCGAACTGAGAGTTTTCGTTGGTTTCGACTCTAAACTTCTTATCCGTGTGAAGTAACGTGTGATGGTCCTTTTTGCACTTTTTACATCGTCCAGTGCTGGAGCAAGGGGAAGAATGCGCGCAAAGGCAATCGCGGCAGAGTTTATTAGTTTTAATCAAATCCCACTTATCCTTTTGTTTAAGGTCCTTGAATTCAGAACAAAAATAGAGTTTGTGCGCTTGCTTGCATTTGACGCATGCATTGCTTGAAGCACTGGACGTTGTGACCAAGGTGCGGGCAGTAGTTTTCTTCCTCTTGGAAAAGGGTAAGGTGTCATCGTCTCCGGCCCGTTTTTTATTCGTTCGCCCGACCTTAGAACCGTCGTCCATCTGACGAAATTTAAACACGGTATTTTGAATGAAATCGTACATTTTTTGCAATTTAGGTAGCTTGTCGCTCGATAGACGATCTACCCATCTCGACTTTACACTGTTCGGTAAGCTGTTTTCCAAAATGTTAACTATTACTATGTCGGGGATGTTAACGTCCAACGTTTGCAACAATTTTACGTTTTGACGCACGGTATACATGAGCTCCGCTAATAACTCCGACTTGGCCTCGGTGACCTTGGGTAAAGTAAGGAGTTTATTAACGTGCTCGCTGATGATGACGCGCTTTTGATCGTAAGCGTTGCACAAAGCCTCCCAAGCAAGAGGGTAATTTTCTTCGCTAAGCTCGAATTCTTCTATGACCTGTGCGGCGATGCCCTGAACGGCATTACTAAGTTGCGCATGTTTCACGTAGGCAGTGAGTTCCGCGCGATTATGAACTAACGATTGGAAACTGTATTTCCATGTAGTCCAGTTATCGTGACGACCGTTAAATTTCGGGACTTGAATAACCGGGAGCTTCGGTAAATCCTGTCTCTCTGTGAATGTCAGATTGGTGGCATTCAGCGCAGTTGAATTAGCAATAGGGACGGGCGTTTTCAAGCTATGTACCTGAACCGCGGCAGAATAATAATCTGATTAGATTTTCGCAAACGCAGCGACACGAGGACTGTCCGGTTTAATCGCGATTAATTCCTCGTGATAGTGCGTGTACGCGGTGAATAAAGTTTCAATGTGTTTAAAACGGTACTCTGCATTGAGTGCGTTACTCGAATTTCCATTCAAAAATTCCTGAAGAGACTCAATTGATCTCGCCAAGGCTTGACTCTTCTGTTCAATATACTGTATACGCTTTTCTGCGTCGTTACCCATTTTAAGGCCTTCAAATTGTTCAACAAGATTTTATCGTAAATAGAGTCAATCCTCGATTAGATCAACTAATTATTTTATTCAAGTTTAATCAATGAATAAGCAAGATTCCCTCATAAATAATTGACTAGGCTTGTAACGCGAAATGAAAGTAATGAATGGATTTAATTTACACAAATGAACAACAGCATTTTGCAAAAATGCCAAGAAATTACACTACCGCGTATCAAGAAAATGAAATTTGAACTTTATTTCAACATGAACTATTAACAAACGAACGTTGTTGTAAAGTAATTACGCCCACACAATTGGTCAGAATGAACAAATTAGGTTAAATAAATAAATTGTAAAATTTGAATTTCAATTTAACCGCGACATATTATCACGAATTATGAATAACAAGATTAGCTAGAACGAGCTAGTTAGTTTAAATAAACAAATTATAAAATTTGAATTTTAATTCAAACGCGAAATATTTACAAACTAATTACGAAGAACAATATTAGCTAGAACGAGCTAGTTAGTTTAAATAAATGAATTATAAAATTTGGATTTTAATTCAAATACGAACTATTAATAAACTAATTATGAAGAACAGTATTAGCTAGAACGAGCTAGTTAGTTTAAATAAACAATTACTGTTGCGAGATAAATGCTTTAATAGAAATTGTTAAGTTAATTGTCACATCGACACAATAGGAAGATTATACACGCCTTTATCTCGCATTCAAGAAATAAATAGACTTATCTTAATTTCGCCGAAGCGAGACTGATGGCCGGCAGCGTGAAGTCCCCCTGGTCGGAAGCGACGGCAAAGTTCAATGTCGAGACGGTCGCTGACTGCGTATTGCTACGCCGCTGCATTGCTGCGTCGCTGCACCGCTGTGCCGAATTGTTGTTGGCGCAAGGTCAAAATAAGGGGAGGTAGAGACTAAAAGTCGTGCTGCGACAAGTCGCGCTCGCACGTTTTCGAGCCTCTTTGTTTCCTCACGTCCACGCGCGCACTGCACACTTCGCGAGGTCACCCTTTCTTTGAATTCGCGGAAACAAAGTTGACAAAAGAGGTAGAGATTTCTACCTCACAGGAGGCACCATGAAGAATCTTGACCTTTTGGGGGTCCCAAGAGGCCTAGTAAATGTTTTTTATTTTTCTTTGTTTTATCTTTATTATATTCAATGAGTTTACTTTGTTGGTAAGGAAATGAATTTAGGTATTAAGTAATTATTACGACCTTTTATGGGAAAAAGCCGAGCGGCACAAAAAACCCTGATTTATTAAAGCACTAATATACACTGAGATCGATTTTCTTTCGGATTACATTAAGTTACGCGAGAGTGACTTCACGAAGGGCGAATACGCGCGCACATGCATTCAATAAATTCACGTCTACACGCTCACATGCATCCAACACACAAATTAGATTTTCACTGATGGAAATGCTGATTGTGCGAGCGAGCACACCGTCAGCAACGGTAAGACCTTGAAGAGGCCGAGTAGTTTTGCAAGTATGCACCCGTTAGTATACGGAAGCTCGAGGTGAGCTGAAAGCACGTGCGCAGGGGCACAATGGAATCATACTCAAGAGAGAGAGAGAGAGAGAGAGACGCGAGGGAGCTCTGCACGCGATCCGGTCTGGACGATAACTGATAGTCGTGCCGGCGAGAGCAAGCGATCGCCCCGAGCGGTGCGATCGTCACGCCACACATACTTGCACACACACACACACACTCACTGCGCACGCAGGCGCAGAAGTAACGAATTTACATGAGAATGAGTTTGAAAATGTTGCGACGCAACACGCTGTCTTTTTATCATTGTCGTCGACGTTGTCCTCGTCGCTTCTGCTTCTACCTCTTTACCATTGTCTTTACCTCCTCCTCCAACGTTGATGATGATCATAATGAGAATGAATTTGCTCTATTCTGCTATGTTAACTGTTTCTATCTCTCATTTTCTTCATGGGCGAGCTGTTCTAGCTACTCTTACATATTTATTTCGCTAGCAAACATACAAGTAGGTCAGCAGCACACTGTATATAGGTGAAGGATACGTAACAGCAGCAGCAGCACTAGTATTTTGCACAACGACAACAACAACAGCAACCTTCTCCACCTCTCTCTCTCTCTCTCTCTCTCTCTCTCTCTCTCTCTCTCTCTCTCTCTCTCTCTCTCTCTCTCTCTCTCTCTCTCTCAATTCACCGGCTGGCTGGCCGACTGATCGGCTGACTGCAGGTTGACCGGCTGACCGAGTGGATGACTGCCTTAAAAACTGTCTACAACTGCTACTACGAGCTCTATCCCACGATGTCAGAGCTCTCGCTATCACTCCTGATCTCTCTTTTCTACTCCTGCAACTGCTGCTGCTGCTGCTGCTGCTGCTGCTGCTTGTTTATTGATGATTTATTGATATTATTACTAATACACCTTGATAATATTTTTTCTCTTCTTGTACTCATCTATACATGAAATCAGAAGTTTGGAAAATTCTAGCTTCCTCTTCGCAATTTTCTCAAAGATTTCTCTCACCCTTACTGTCTGTAAAAATGTAATTTTATAGTACCAATTCGAGTTACGCAGCTACAGCCTCGCATAGTTCTGAGTTTGAAGTTGTACAGTAAGCATCTTTATTGTTATTATCAACGTTTTCATTATTGAATAGGTTTTTATTTTTTATGTTAACATTTTTTAAATTTCTGCATTGTTTTGACATATTGGCTACTACTACTACTAGTACTACTACCGGTGTACTACTGTGCTGTGCTGCGCTCTGTTGTAAATAAATATTGAAAATGTAAGTAAAAATGACATCCATATTATTACAAAAATAGTTTATATAGTTAAAATGTATTAAAAAAAGTTTTTTTGTTCTGATAGATGTGTGGATCTCTCTAGATTACCCAGTTCCTGACGTTCACCCTCCAACTTGTTGATTAGCAATTTAATTTAATATAAAGAAGAAGTTATACAATTTGTTATATTTTAATTATCATATCATGTTATATTTGTTATACATTTTAAGATAATAAACAGGTTATAAATTCTAAATACGTTATTATTTATACTTTGAAAAATTTAATATTTATCAAAAGTGAATATGATATGTTAGTTAACTGTATTCTAATAATATAATATCTAGCATGCATCTCTAATCATACTATGATTAAAATAATAATGGTTTTTACTAATGAATTAAAATAACTAAATCTTTTTAGTCGATTTTATTCTAGATAATATTAATAATTATAATTATACTACAACAGATGTAGATTATTCAAATATAGATCAAATACTATCAATATAAGTTTGTTTACTAACTACTTAGAACGTCGTTTTTGTTTACAGAAAAGCATTTAACACGTTGTCCTAAAGTAAACTTTAAATATTTAAATTCATCAATATTTATAAATAAAAAGTATTATGATTTACGGAGAGTAAATATAATTGATTCAAACGTATATTATATTAATATTCCTATATCATATTAATATTTATATCTATATTGTACATTTCTACGCTAAAGTATACATAGATTTTAGTAAATTTTTTTTTAATTGTGTAAGAAATATATGCCTTAACGATAAAATTTTTTTATTATTATGCTAGTAATTCATTTTCTTCGATATCAATTAGTATTTAGCATGTCAACTCTATAAGATCATACAAATCGATAATTTTAATATAATTATATATTTTGGTTCATACCACTGGCACTTCTCGTCAGTCTGACATTATCTTTTCTTCATGAACAGCCGCTCTGTCTCTTTCTCTCTTAAGGGATCATCAGTGAAAGCTTCGTTGGTGGTCTCATTGCGAAAGGGAGCCAGGGCGGCTCTCCCACTTTCTATTTCCTTCGCGAGCGCGGAGCGGGTGACAGAACTATTCATCCCGCTCGCGCTCGCTCTCTTCCTGTCAGATCTCGCGAGTGATTAACAGCACGTTTTTTTCTCTTCAAGTTCTTTTTTTTTATTAATTTAGACAAAGCAAGAATTATTGTTAAAGCGTATGAATTTAATATACGATTTTTGTTAAATATTAAATTCAGTTTTGTCGGTTTATTTCGCCATCCTATTCACTCCTGCTCCTTACAAACAACGTGCTACTAATATATTGTTTGTGAACTTCGCAAGTTCGAACGCACTCGTCCTTCATCGGGAAATGCGCGAACATTTTTTATCCTTCCTGCCGTATGTACGTGGGTAATTGCAAGTGAATAGTGAATTAATAAATAAAATAGAAAAATCGTACTTTTCGCGAAAATTGTTAAAATCTTTTGACTATTTATTTTCTTATAAAATACAGTGCAGTAATTTTTTATGAATCCTGAATACGGACCTGTATTTCGTGCCGAAAGACATTCGACAACATCGCGACCTAAAAGGGACAATTTCTTGGGTTCTATAAAAAAGAATATAAAATGCCTGTGTGGGTATTAAGGTGGCTGCAAAATTTGCTTAAGGCGTCTTGTCGAAAAAAGAGAAAGTAAAATTCACTTCTTTCTAAAGGTCGTTTGAATGACCTTTGGTGACGTCACGGACATCGCGCGATAGTTACGTAATCACTGGCAGCAAAAGGGAGGAATCTATATTCCCGCTCCTTTAAATTATCGTGCTACTGCCGTACGCGCCTCGTACTCTGCCGCGCGCATTCAGCTATACGCCACTAGTGGCGCGCTCGACGCTGCACAAGTCGCGCAAACGCTGCCTTGCGTCCACGTTGTCGTCTGCGCTCCTAACCTCGTTACGGGCTATGAGCAACAGGTCGCTCTTTGAGTCGCTGCTGCCTGCTGTCGGGTTCCTGGTGTGTTGCTGGGCTAATCCCGGATTCTCAGCACCTTGCAAGGAAGCGTACTTCTACCTAAGCCCGCTCCTGCTCGAGGAAGGATGCGCACGTGCAAAAATTCAGGCTAAGTATCGCTCAATATAGCCAAAAATACGCTTGCTTATCCTACCTGCTAATCCTACCGGCTTTGCCCTGCTTCAAGTAAATAGCTAGTGCTCGCTGTACACTACTGCTAGTACAACAGTACCTTCTCAGCTTATAGCTATCTAGAAGCTCCGTCGCTAATTGCTCTTGCTCCTAGGAAAATGCTACATAGAAAGTTGCTGTCTGCACAGTTGATGGATGGTCATCATGTCAGTAAATTCATAGCGAACACTGACAAAAAAGGTGCGGGTAAGCTCCTTGTAGTTGCGCTCCAGTCTCGTCTCAACCTACTAGACAAGTACTCGGACGACATCGCCAACCGACACAAGGATCTGGTTGAGTTCCATGATTTATTAAAGGAGGAACAGTATCTCAGGGACGAACTCTACTACGTTTATGATTGTGAGTACATTGAGGCAAAAGCAGACATTAGAACTCACTTGGCTGAAATGGTTGGCACGAATGGAATCACAACCACAGCAGACAGCTGAGGAACAACCATCCAGGTCACTGCTCCGTCCTCGAATCTGCCGAATGGTTTAGCGGTAAGCAACTTGAATGGGAAACCTTCAAGGAGCTGTTCTGCTCAATGGTGAAGGATGTGCCCAACATTCGACTAGTCGTCAAGCTTCAGCATTTACTGTCCTGTCTGGATGGAGAAGCTGCTCGTCGCCCGCCTTCTGAATCTGCAGGTAAACAGTGCCAATTTTGATGTTGCTTGGGACACATTGGTCAGATACTACGACAACAAGCGTGTGCAACTCTCAGCACAAATGAGTCTTCTTCTGCCCATACCTCAGATTGTGCACAGGTCTTCGCACGAAATCACCCGACTTCTCGACTGCATAGAAGAGGGCATCAGAGCCATGACCATTCTTGAGAGGCCAGTTGACCACTGGGATGACTAGTTTGTTCAGCTGGTGCAGACTCGCCTGAATGCACAAACCAGAAAATACTGGGAGAAGACTCTCGAGGGTACAGAGGACTTTCCGACATATGAAAAGCTCGTAACTTTTCTAGATAGTCGCTGTCGTATCCTGGATACTGCCAGATTCAGTGATTCTGTCTTCCCCAGGAGTAACATAACCTCAAAACCTGTCACCAAACCTGCTGGACCTGTTTCAGTGTTCGTTTCCTGCCCCGCACGTAGCAGCAAGGACACTTCAAGCACGGATAAGATGCCAAGGCCTACCTGCAACCTGTACAAGGCTAAGCAGTTCATCGGGTACTGCCCCATGTTACAGTCATATACTCTGAAGAGAAAGCTGGCGTACTTCGACGAGGCTCATCTCTACGGAGGCATCAAATACCTGAATGCCCTTCCAATGGTCGCTGCAGGGTACCACAGTGCCACCAGCCTCATAATACCAGTCTACACTCGGAGAAGACTGACAGCAGCAACAAAGAGCGACCATCAGGCGAATTCTTGCCTCATCCTGGTGTGAGCGGCTACATCTCCCAAGTAAGTGGCATCCAGACTCACTATTCAATGGGAAACACCGTACTGATGGCCACGGCTAACATTGTTTTGGAGTTGCAGACTGTTCACTGTTTGTATTTAAGGACCATGCTCAATCCATGCTCGGAATGCTCCTTTGTATCTGAGCGTATCACTCAGACTCTCTCTCTCTCTCTCTCTCACTCAGACTCTCTCTCTCTCACTCTCTCTCTCTCTCTCTCTCTCTCTCTCTCTCTCTCTCTCTCTGCAGCGAAGAAAAGTTAATATGCCTGTCACGCTATGGTTAATGTGTTACTCCGCTCTCCACAGGATATTAATTTTAACTTAGAATTTTCAGTACTAGTTGAAATAGTGATGCTTAAGCTAACTGCTCTTCTGTACGAAAGAAGGTTTACCATCACCAGTGGAATCACATCCAGGGGCTAAATCTGGCCGACGCAGACTTTCACGAGCCTGGTGGCATCGACTGCATCATCAGAGGGGACATCTACTGCATCCTGCTGATTGACGGCCTTCGCAAAGGAAAGACAAGTGAGCCTACTGTCCAAAATACAGTGCTGGGTTGGATTCTGCACGGTCCAATCTTCTAAGGTAACTAAAAGGACCTTACACCCTCTGTGCGTTGCCACCATACTCGCATTTCTACTGTCTGTGATGACCTTTAAAGTTTTGAGGTAGAGGAGGTACCTACCAAATATAACATCTCCTGTCAAGATCAGGAGTGTGAAGACAACTACGCCAGGACTCATGCTTGAGATGAAAGTGGAAGGTATGTACTTTGGCTGCCTTTCTCACGTACTCTACATTTCCCCGGGTCTCGCAACGTGACCACTGCTCGTCTCATCCAGACTGAACGAAGGATAAAGATGAAGCCCGAAGCAAGGGAAGACATGTAACGAGTGCCTGCTTTTGAGGTTAATGCTGCAGCTTCTTATTTTATGCCGCATCATGCTGTCTACAAGAATGATGGCAGTGGAAAAATAAGAGTTGTCTTCAACGCTTCTCAAGCTTCCTCAAACCAACTCTCTCTCAATGATTGACTCCACTCTGGCCCTAAACTTGTGTCTGACATTACCATGATTATAACCTCATGGCTCTGCGTAGTCTGGAGAAACTCACCGAACAAGGCCATCGAAGCCTTCCGAATGCTGATAGTGACTTACGGAACTGCCTGTGCACCATTCCAGGCTATTCGCACACTGCTTCAGCCGGTCAACGGTGAGCAGCAACGTTTTCCTCAAGGTTTACGTATCCTGAAGGACTACATGTACGTCGATGACGCACTGACGGGAGGTGATATACTACAAGAAGCCCGGGATGCACGGGATCAGCTGATAGGCATTTTGAAATCAGCTAGCATAGATTTAGACAAGTGGTCTGCCAACCATCCTTTTCTGCTGTACAATCTCTGATCAATTTCTCAAATTGCCAATTTTGGAAACATTGGAACTGAGTTGGGACCAGGACGTGACGAGCGAATTACGCACTGCCTGGGCCACATTCTCCAAGCAGTTACCAGACATCGAGAACATCCGCATCCTTTGCTGGTTTGGCACTCTGCATGCAGTTTCCATATTTCTGGATGGGTTCTCTGATACATCCATGCAGGCTTATGCAGAGACTGTGTATCTGGTGACGACGGATAAAAATGAAACTAAAAAGTAAACGTTGATGATGGGCAAAAGTAGAGTAGCTGGGATCAAGACGCTCAGCCTACCGAAGCTCGAGTTGTGCGGGGCACTCCTACACGCTCAGCTCATTGCCAGTCTGCTTGAGCATCTGCGGCTTGCACCATTCCGGATTCACTGTTGGTCGGACTCTCAAGTCATATTGCCTTGACTGAAAAGATGGTCGACTTTCGTGGCCAACCGTGCCAGCTTGAGCCGGACACTCGTGCCTGATACAGTATGGGGCTACATCAAATCTGCTGACAATCCTGCTGACCTCGCCACACGAGGAACCTCACCAGCTCAGCTAAATTAAGAGAGTATCTGGTAGTTTGGACCATTGTGGCTAATAGTAGACTGGACTGGCTGGGCAGCTCCAGCCAACGAGTTCTCACCGACGTTAAGAGAAAAGAGAACATCTTGTCTTCGCTACTCAGAAGGCTAACAAAAAGCCATTTGATAAAATCGTTTCCAGGGTCTCTTCGGTAACAAAACTAATTCGCACACTAGCGTGCATTTGCAGGTGGCTGCCCAACGCTCAACCAACTCCAAATGAACGCTCTACACAGGCGCTGAGTGGCGAAGAATAGAATATATTAATACGCACTGTCCAGCTGAAGCACTACTACCTGGAGCACTTTTTTTATTTCAGGACAGCCGCTTCCAAAATCTAATTTTTAACGGCGATTTCTACCGTTTCTAGATAAAGCTGGCATCCTACGAGTTGGAGGACGTCTACACAACGCCTACCTCCACCAAGAAGAGAAGCATTCAGCAATCATCCCGAGCGAAAGCCACTTAGTCGAGCTGCTAATCCGAGACGACCAACTACGTATTCTACACGGTGGACCTCAACTCGTCATGAGCCATCTCCGGCGTGTGTACTGGATCGTACACGTGCGCAACCGCATCCGGAAGCTGACTAGAGAATGTGTTCTCTGTATACGTTTCCAAGGTAAAATGGAAACTCAGCAAACGACACTACTGTCCACCATGCGAGTCATGCCAGCAGAGCCATTGAGCATCACAGGGCCGGACTATGCCGGACCCTTCGCCATGCGCACATCGAAAGGGCGAGGCCAGAAATCCTTCAAAGGCTACGTGGCCATCTTCGTCTGCGTGATGACCCAAGCCGTGCATATCGAGCTCATCCCTTTGCATACGATACAGGATCTAAGCCTTGTGTCTCGTGGTCACTCGATCGGTTTTTCACCTTTTTTTCGAACACGTAAGTTTTTTTCTCTTAAAGTTCTTTTTTTTTATTAATTCAGACAAAGCAAGAATTATTGTTAAAGCGTATGAATTTAATATACGATTTTAGTTAAATATTAAATTCAGTTTTGTCGGTTTATTTCGCCATCTTATTTACTCCTGCTCTTTACAAACCACGTGCCAATAATTTATTGTTTGCGTATTATATATTTATTGTAACGCGCGAACAATTTTATAAATATTATAAACTAAAAAACATAAATAAAATTATATAGGAAAGATTGTGTATAAGATTATGTAATAATTCCACACTAATAGATCTGGATTATTTACATATGAGTGTTTCTATCATACCCACATAGATTACAAATCTCGCATACGAATGTATGAGGATGAAAATAAATATTAGACTGATTAATGTATGATCAACGATAAAACTATCTTTTGCGAACGTATCTTATATATTACGTCATGAGACATATTCTCATTGTAGTAGAATTTAGTTTTAACACTTAAACTTATAAACTGCATACAGTGGCAAAGTAAGATGCATGAAAATTGCTGATCATTAAATATGTTGATCACTGGGGGTATAGATAATCACCTTCGACCCACTTTAGAGCAGTTCGGGCGCAGAGCCACTCAAGTAAATAATTTGGATTCTGCTACGATTGTTACGCGCATCGACAGAGATACCAATATACGCCACTTATGTTATAATTTAAAGTAAATAAATCACATTTGATAAAGTACTTTAAGAACAGAAGTTTACGTGTGAACTTTATTTTTACCTCTCAACTTACCATAAACAAAAGGAAGCCTGTCAGCAGAGACGACAGAGATTCTGTCATCGATCGAAAAAGTAAGTACTACTTAAAAACATATAATAATAAATATTGCATAGAACAATTAAAATTAAAACATTAAGTCCGTACGTGTGTTTAATGCAAGTACGTTGACTTAACAGTGGTTCCGGTACCTAAACGAACATAAGTTCAAATGAAGTAAATATATCCTTTGAAAATATTTTATCTCTTTTTCTTTTCCTTCCTCTGGTCTGCTGAAAAGCGACCTATCCTTTAACCTGCTTTAAATAGCGTACATTTTCTTTTCTCTGGTCTGCTGAAAAGCAACCTTCTCTACGAACTGCTCGAAATAGCGGTTATTCTATTCCTAAAGTTAAGAGAGATAAATATTTTTTTTATTTTAATTCTCAAATGCAAGACAATAAGATTCAAAAAACAATTATTAAAAATTCAAAAAAGATAAGCGGAAAAAAGGTATATTTACAAAATCTAATAAGTGAAAAAAATTATTTGCAAGAAAGATTAACACACGTAAACAAACAAATAGATATTTATTTAAAAAATTAAACAAACCTACAAAAGACAATATAATTACAAAAGATCAAAAAAAATTTCAAATTTTCAAAGTGAAGTAGGAAAACAATTTGACCAATTGCTCAATTTTGCTGAAACCGAACTACTTAGAGAAAAACAAGTAGGATACAAAAAAGTGTAAACATACTAACGTTAAATAAAATACGCATGTCGTGTACAATGAGCCGAATAGAACGGTGAATAAACTCCGAAACAAGCTGATCGTGCGAAAAACTGTAACGTACGCAAATACTCGGCAAGGTGAGATTGCGATCATTTTTCATAACCAGGGCATTAGAACATAAATATAAGAATATAAAATAGTAATTCACCAATAATATTTTTCCAAAGAGGATTTTTTTTGTTAATTGATATTAGCCATGCAACTTTCAAATGAGTAATAACGATACAAATAGGTGGACAAGAAGCGCAATTCAATCGAATCCAGACCTTAAAAATCAATTAGTAGTTCCAAACGAACGACTTGTTTTCGGTAGGAGTCAAAAGACTGCTCGATCTCCAGGCAAAAAACGAGTATCTAAAGGAAATTTTAAAGTAAATGCCAAGGATAATAATAGTTTAAGTGCAATGCAAAAACAAGGGAGCTTAAATAAAAATAATTTAACATTAAATTTAGAAAAGTCAGCAGAATCTGAACTAAAAGTTGACGACTTACTTACACAATTTTATTCACCATTTACACCATATGTTAACATTCCTAAAAAGCCAGATAACGACCTTAATGTTACTTTAGGCAATAGTTTTAAACCAGAACCGACTTTAATAGATATTGAAAGTTATAACGAACAACCAAGTCTGGTTGGTAATACAATCCCAAACCACGATCAAGTAAATTTGGCTTTTAATTTCGATAATCCATTAGAAATTATTATGGCAGATCCACAATCATTGCGCCTATCTCTTAAAAACGTTGCAAATCTAGTGTCTGAATTCGACGGGAAAAATATATCTGTAAATGAATATATCGAAAAATTGAGACACGCGAAAAGCATAATCGCGGAAGCGGACGAGCCGAATCTTATTCCAATTTTGAAAATTAAACTTAAAGGAGAAGTCTATAAGGCCCTTTTAAACGTTGTAATAAAGAATATAGATAATTTTATAGGAGCAATTAGGCAATTATATCCATCAACTGAGAACATTCATACTTTATACGGGAAACTAACAGAAATCTTGCAGAAATCAGACAAATCAATACTTAGCTTGGGAAATAGACTTCAAAAAATAGTTTTACAAATCAAAGAAATAAAAAGTTTAGAAACTATGAATGCAGCAGCGGAACAGGCTTTTGATACAAGTATCAATAACGAAGCTTTAAAAAGTTTTAAAAAGCGATTAAAACAGAAAATTAGATTAGAATTGGGACAACAAAATAATTTAAGCTCTACTATTCAGGCAGCAATTGGAATAGAATCTCAGTTTAAAAAACGGAACATGTTAAACAATAATTCAACAAATATATTTTGCAGTTTCAAAAAACAAAATACAAATTTGTCAAATGCCTATATGTGTCAAATTTGTGAGGAATTTAATCATGAAGCTTTGTTTTGTAATAATGCAGCATGTGTATATTGCAAGAGTAAAGATCATTTGTCATATAACTGTAGTACTGTTAACAATAAAATAGAATTAATTTGTAAATTTTGTAATGCACAAGGACACTCCATAGATGCATGTAGAATGAATAAATTAAAAGGCAATCATTGCCAGTATTGTCAAGTGATGGGTCATACAGTTTCTAAATGTCCATTTATTATTGAATATAAAGTATGCTGGAAATGTAAGGAAAGCAGCCACGACCCCGATATTTGTATAAAGTTTAAAATCCGAACTGATTTATGCGATGTTTGCAACGACACAGGTTACACGATTCGTGTTTACCCAGCAATAATGTGTAAACGATGCAAAAAATGGCGCATACATTAAAACACTGTCCAATGTTAAAACATAATGCTTTTAAACTTATTATGTGCACAATTTGTAACGAACACGGTCATGAAGCTTTTGATTGTGAAGAAGCAAACATCTTAGTAAATCATATAGAGTAGAAAAAAATCAAAGTCAGAATTATAGAAATGGTATGAATAGAAATCTAAATAACACATTTCAAAAATATTGCGATTACTGTAAAATGCAAAATTATAAACTTCATGAATGTAGAAAATTAGAAAATCTTGAATTGCAAGCACAAAGGAAAGAAATATGTTCTTATTGTAAAAAAACAGGGCATACGATAGATACGAGTAGAATAAAAGAAAAATATTTGTGGAAAAATTTAAAGCAAGATATTCAAAATAGAATTAAAATATGTGAAGATTGTCAAAGAAATAAATTGAAACGAAAAAAAAACAAAACAACCTATGATTATAACAGATACACCGCTTAGAACCCTGGATAAAATAGCCATGGATATTGTTGGTCTATTCAATATTACTAAAAATAATAATAAATACATCCTTTCTATTCAAGATCAGTTATCAAAATTTATTATTATCGCACCTTTAAAAGATCAAACTGCAGAAACAGTCACAGATGCATTTACAAAAAAATTCATTTGTATTTTTGGTTCACCTAAAGTAGTGTTCACTGATAGAGGTACAAATTTTACGAGTAAAATTATGAAGCAAATTGCATGTAGGTTTAAATTCACAAAAATTGAAACGAATTCATTTTCACCACAATCAAATGGTTCTTTAGAAAGAGCGCATCATCCACTTTGTGAATAAATACAAAAATTTTCATCAACAAAATTTGAATGGGATGAACTAACAGATTTTGCTCAATTAAATTATAATACAAGTGTACACTCAAGTCATACTTTTACACCGTATTAATTGATTTTCGCTTATCCAGCTAGATTACCATCTAGCAAACCCCTAAAAGAATCAGAACAACTACCAACATTTAATGGGTATTTAGAAAAATTAATAAAGAATATGAATGAAACCGCTAACATAGCGCGAGGAAATTTATTAATTTCCAAACAAAAGTCAAAAGGATATTATGACAAATCTATTAATCCGGTCGATTTCAAAATTGGAGACAAAGTATGGTTAATTAAAGAACCAAAACCGGGAAAGTTGGAAAAAGACCATTATCAGGGTCCTTATGAAATACTAAAAGTAAATGAAAATGATAATATAACAATAAATTATAAAGAATAGCCAAAAATAGTTCATACGAATTCATTAGCTATCTGTAGCAAAATGTAGTAAAATAATTTTCTTTTCTAGGAATCTGGACAACATGATTAGTTTTCTAATTATAATAACTACTGTTTTTAAATTCAATTAAACAATAGTTGGATTCGACTGCGGGTCATCCGGCCCAGTCATCACAACCTACTCTTTATTGGACTCTGGAGAATGCGATTTTCATCAAAACGAAGTATATACTACTGCGTCAACCATCGAATTATTACGAATAGCAGAATTCAGATCAATGCATGTAATACAATGTAAAATAGAAATTAAACGAACTGTATTTCATTGCAGTATGTTCAGCCATTTAGGACCTACAGAACATGCGATGCAAGAATATCTTTATGATATTAGTCACGAAAATTGTAAAATTATACATGAAACTGGAATTTTTAAGTATGATAATTTTCATAGTATTGCAAATTTAAAAATAAACTCAACCAAATCATCGGGATTAGATCTTGCGGTGACAGTCAAAGGAAAAACTTGTTCGGGAGCAGCTTATTCTGATGATTATGGGACATGGAGTGACGTATTTGTATAAGGGCTTATAAAATTTACATTATTAGAAGAATATGCGGAAGTTAGTTTAAATAATAACAAATTAAGATTAAGTTCAGCGGGGACAGCATGTAAATATTCAGATCAATATTGTATAGATATGCAAGCAGGGTACACCTTTTGGTCACTTTTACCTAATGATAACTGTTTTAAAAGTAAATACGACATATTATTTCGAGGACTTGTAACAAAAATATCATCACCAAATCAAGAAACAATATATACTATAAGTACCAATACCATATCATTTGCATTATCAACTAGAGAAACCATAAATTTTTGTGATATTATAATAACCAAAACGGAACATCTTAAATTATTTATATATGAAAAAAATTATAATAATATATTATTTGAAAATGATGTGAAGTCAAATAATGATATATTAAATTTAGATATTTTTACATGCAGGAATTCGAAGTTCGTATATGTGGAAAAACATTTTAGGTCCCAAATTACAGACTTATATTTAAATATTTTAAGAGGAAAATATGAATTAGAAAGAGAGGTAATTAAAAATTCCTTATCCGTTGCATCCCTTTCACCTGACTAGTTTGCTTACAACCTTATAAAAAAATCCAGGATTCATTGCGAAACTAGCAGGAGAGGCTGTCCATATAATAAAATGTGCACCAGTGGAAGTAAAAATATTTCATACAGAGAAATGTTATGGACAATTACTAATCACTTTAAGAAACGAAACAAGATTCCTTACACCCAAAACCTATATTTTATTGAAGTCAGGATTGCAAATAAACTGCAATTCAATAATTCCACAATATTATAAGATAGGCAAAAACTGGATAAAGTTAATGCCAGAACCAAGAAAAACCTATAAACAAATACAAACGTTAAAACAATCAGCAAGCATTTCTTGGGAACCAGAAAAATTGGATTCATTGGCATCAAGCGGAATTTATTCGCAAGAAGACCTTCAAGAACTTCAGCAGCATATAATATTTCCATTGGAAAAAGCATCCTTGTTAAATGCAATAGCTAGAGGTATGCAAGGGGACGAAACTGTTCAAGGAGGATTAATAAATAATTTCTTTACAGAGAATACTAAAGTATCATCACCAAATCAAGAAAACTCATATTGCTGAAAATACCTGGAATAAATTTATTGAAAAATTCATGAAATTTGGATTAATAAGTTCTGTCATTATAATGATCCTTATAATTATATACGTTGGAAAATTAGTCATTGATGTGATAATAAGAAGCTATACCTTACATACATTGTTTGGACGGTCAATGCATTTATTAGGAGCAATTTTAAGTTCCATTACACATTTGCTAATAGTATTAAAAAAATGATGATAATAAAGAAATTCCAGGAAGAAAAGAGCAATTCAAGAATGAAGAAATAAAATTGGAAGAAATAAAAGTTCAGAAACCAACTATATTTCGACCAAGATTACCTCCACCCCTTCCAGCGATTCTACCCTCATTAAAAAATCAAATATACCACAAACCACGCCAACAACAGCGCCAGAAATAAATAAAATTACACTTTATTCATTACAACCTCTTAACTACAGTTTCTGCAAGTTTATACAAATTATTTATATTCAAAATGAAAAATACGATCCTAAAATGTAAATCTGTAATAATTTATTTGACTATGCAATTCATTTTTACACTCTTAATTCAGCATTTTAGCGGGGAGAAAAGCAAATGATTATTCAAATCATTCACTTAAGTTTTATTATTATTTAACTATCATATCATTTACAAAGAATTTTTGTTCTATAATAATAATAATATATATTATATATATTATTATTATTATCTAGAATAATAAATATTATATTATTATTATATATATTATTATATATTATTATTATTATCTAGAACAAAAATTCTTTGTAAGTGATATGATAGTTAAATAATAATAAAACTTAAGTGAATGATTTGAATAATCATTTGCTTTTCTCCCCGCTAAAATGCTGAATATATATATATAAATAAATAAAATACGATTATTGTGACTAAAGTATAATAATAATTACCGTAGGTATCATTTAAATAATTCTAGATTATTTTATAGTCCTTAGATCTTGTTAACTTCTTTTAAACGAAAAGCATGTATATTATTTTTCAAAAGACAATCTGGACTAATAATCCACAATTTTATGTAAATAACAAAAATCATTGATAAATCATTAACTAGACGTTCCACAAAAATTACTATCAATTAAAATTGATCAATAAAATTATAATTTGTACAGTTAAACGTTATTTATGATTCAATTAATGTTCTAAGAAACAGTTAAAAGTAATAAAATATGAAATTAAACGTCTTTAGATTTGTATACAAGTTTACCTGAGATATTTCATTTGGACTCAGACTCGTGAATACGGTGTAAATTTTTTTTCTAGATTGTTCGTTTCAGACGATACAGCTACCTTAAATTGTAGTGATGAAATTCACAGTAGCATTTTAAGACATATGATAATTTTGTATACGTAATAACAATAAACTATTTTAAGAGATAATTAATTAATTTAAGGAGGCTGGGTGTTGAAGAGTTGAGGTTCGCGAATGAATATAGACGAGACTTGGCGTTTGAATAAATAGATGTATTCTTGAGTAGTTTAATTTCAATATGTTTGATCGCAGACACTGAAAAGAGCAAGTGATCAGCGCGAAGGAGAGAGCGCAACTGAGCGCTGCGGCGTTATTGCCGGACGTAGATGGTGGGCCTCTCTCTTCTCATTGGCGCTGAGCCGCTGCTGGGCTAGCATTTAGAACGTTGCGAGGTTGCGTGATCGCCATGACGTATACGGGCCAGGACCGTATATATGTTCAATTTCGTACATTCCACCTACTTTCGCCTACTAGGCGAATAAAACCTGCAACATATGGGAGTGGTACGGAGAACTGGAGTAGGAATGAGTTTAATCTTTGAGTGGATGCAGGGAGATGGTCAAGACTACAGGCTTCTTCATTACGGAGCCGGGACTCCTGATGGTGACGACTCTGACCATTCCATCAGGACCTGGATGGGTTGCCTCAACACGACCCACAGACCATTTTCCTGGAGCTGTAGTTTCGCCTCGAATGATCGCCAAGTCCCCGACTGAGAGAGAACGTGAAGGGGTTCGCCATTTGTGTCGTTTTTGAAGTGAAGTGATGTATTCGTTAGTCCACCTTAAACAGAAATGTTGCAGTATTTGTGTAATCAGCTGCCAACGTTTTCTCAGCACCTTGACATTGGTGACATCAGGTTCGGGTACTAAAAGGACGTTTTTAATATTAGTACATGTGCTGGTATTAGCGGTTGTAGATCAGAGGGATCGTCACTAAGCGGCATTAATGGCCGGGAATTCAGGCATGCTTCGATGCGAGTTAAAAGAGTAGATAACTCGACGAAGGTTAAAACCTGATGATCTATAATGCGCTTCAAATGATATTTGGTCGATTTGACCGCAGTCTCCCATAGTCCTCCGAAGTGTGGAGCACCTGGAGGGTTAAAGTGCCAAAAAGATCCTTCCTGAACTAGCGAAAACGCGACTTGCTTAGAATGAGTAGAAGCTTCCTCATAGAGTTGACGAAGCTGAGAGTCGGCACCAACAAAATTAGTGCCTCTGTCGCTAAACAAATCCGCACAATGGCCTCGCCTGCCAGTGAATCTATGAAATTCAGCAATGAATGCTTCACTGCTGTAATCCTCCACTGCGTCTATGTGCACGGCACGAGTGCTCATACAGACAAAGATGGCTATATAGCCCTGGAGGGTTCCCTTACCTCGGGTTTTGGATAATCGCATACTAATGGGACCTGCGTAGTCGACACCAACCTTTCCGAAGTGATAGGAAGGAGTGACACGAACCTCCGGCAGATCGCTCATTAGCTAATTGTTAATTGAAGCTGAGAAACGACGACACTTGATACGTCGGCTAATTACAGATTTTAAAGCTTGACGTCCCCTTAACAGCCAGTATTGTCGGCCGAGGCTTGATAACGTCAACTGTGTTACACGATAAAGAGTGAGAGAGTGAGTATCTCTTATCAAGAGTGTCGAGAAGAAAGTGTCACCTGGGATTGTAACGGGATGATTTGTGTCATTTTCAAGGAACGCGTGGGACAATCGACCACCAACTCGTAAAAGAGATTGTTGAATGAAGGGGTTCAATCTAGATAAAGAGTTGTTGCTATTCAGCAACTTGAATAAGCTTTATCTCTTTAGAATAATAAAGACGTTGGTCTAAGTACACCCATATAAGCCTAGAATTCTCTATTTCTGATACTGAAACTTCCGCAGACATTTGTGCGTCAGAAAGGTTTAAAAAACCTAAATTTAACAAATTAAATTTCGAACCAAGCATGGAGGCTACTGATTCGCAAAATTCAGATATGAATTTATCTCTGCTCTCGTCAGATTCGCTGCTCGCCGTGAGTTGACCAACTCTTTGAGCAGTCGAAAGTTTGGCTTTGAGCAATTCAATTCTTAACCTGTTTTTGGCTTGAAGCCTTAACATTAATCTTTAAATAAATCTTAAACAGTAAGAAGTAATTCAAAGTAACTTTGGTAATTCAGAATACTTATTGACTAGCTCCCAAATGACTACATCTGATTCACGAGTGTGTAGCGTTTCTAACTCTACGACAGCTTCTTCCGTATAGTGAACAGTAAGAGTCTTGCGAGAACTATCACAATTTCCATGCTTGAGTGGCCAAGGAGTGGCATCAGCGCTTAACCACTTAGGATCTTGCCACCAAAGATTGAAAGTGGGAAGATCTGAGGGCTGAATGCCTTGCAGAACATCAGCGGGATTATCTTTAGACCGCTCGTGATGCCAGAGCGCTTTTGGTACAAGCGTATGAACATCAGAGCATCGATTGGCTATGAAAGTTTGCCATCGAGATGGAAAATCACTCAGCCAGTGTAAAACATCTGACGAGTCTGACCATAAATGTATCCTATCTAAAGTAATAGGCATTATTTCTACGAAATGGTGTACTAGTTTGGCTAGCAAATGTGCAGTACATAATTCAAGTCTGGGCACTCTCATAGTTTTGAGTGGAGCCACTCGAGATTTGGCTAACTGTAACGATACAGAGATCCTCTCATTATGAATGATTTTGAGATAGATTACGGCGCCATAAGCTTGCTTTAAAGCATCGGCAAAACAATTTCAGCATTGGGAGAGTAGTGAATCCAGCGTGGAATTCTTAAGGCTGATAAGCAAAGTAGTTGCTGTCGCAAGTGTAACCATCTGTTTGATATCTCATTTGGCATTGGAGCACTCCAATGGACCTTTATTAACCAAAGAGATTGTAGTAGAATTTTGGCGGTGATGAGTACAGGACCAAGCCAGCCAATGGGATCAAATAAGCGGGCTATGTTAGAAAGCACTGCTCGCTTTGTAAGTACGTCCGTGGTTAGAGCAGATTCTATATGAAATTCAAATACGTCATCATGAGGCTGCCAAGATAGCCCTAATACTGGGATAGCAGGTGATGCACTAGAAAATGATACTACGCCTTCAGCAAGAAGGTTAGTAGGTAACCAATTTATGATGGAAGCGTCATTCGATATCCACTTTCATAAAGGAAAGTCACCACTCGCGAGTAGATGAAAGGTTTCCCTTTGTTTGGCGATTGCTTCGTCAATGGAATGCCCACCTGATATTATATCATCAACATAGATTTCATTATCTACAACTTGTGCGCCAAGTGTATGAGTGGTGTAGCTTTCAAGAGCTAGTTGTTTAATGGAGCGACAAGCTAAGAAAGAGGAGCGAGTGATCCCATAAGTGACTGTGGTCAGACGAAAGATTTCAACAGGTTTATCAGGGCTAGAACGCTAGAGAATTGACTGATAATGCTGATCGTTTTTGTGAACTAGTATCAGCCGGTACATTTTCTCTATGTCTGCAGCAAATACGAATTCGTATCGACGCCATTTGCAGATCATATCAAAGAGATTTGAGATTAGATTAGCACCTGCATGAAGCAATTGGTTGAGCGAAGAACCTGTTTTGGTTCTGATAGAGCCGTTAAAGACGGTGTGGAGTTTAGTAGTTGTACTTGACTCCTTCCAAACACCGTGATGAGAAAGAGAGAAACACTCACTGACATCGTTTCGATTAGATTCAGTGGATGGAGTTGTTCATACTCGTACATGAATTTCTCGTAAGCATCTTTGAATTTTCAATATTTTTGAAACTTTGTCTGCATTTGTTTTAACATCTGAAGAGAAGGAGCGAATGAATCACGTAGATTTGCGTTTTGGAGAGTCGCAGGATTTTTAAACGGTAACCGAACTACGAAACGCCCTGAAGAGTCCCTACAGTGCGTGTTTTTGAAGCGATCTTCACATGCCTGCTCATCTGCAGTGTACAAGTTCCGCTTTGGGATTTCCTCCTGCTTCCAAAAATTCTGTAGAATCTCATCTAAATGAGACTCTTCTGACCAATGAAAGGATGAGAGTGTAGTGGAAGGTGAACAGCTATCTGCTGGTAAATCACCTGATATTACCCAGCCTAATAACGTTAAGATAGCGATAGGCTTATTCTCATTGCCTTTGATAACCGCGCCATCTACAATACGAGAATGGATGGAGGTTCCTAGCAAGACATCTATTTGAGAATCTTCCATAAATTGAGGATCTGCTAGATCTAGACCTTGAATATGATCAAAGCTCAAGTGATGCTGAGCTGAAGGTGAGCTATGGCCAGACACCTTTGGTAGAACTAGAGCTTCTACTTCACATGAGAATGTGGATTGAAATCTTGGGCGAATTATGAAACGAGTTGTAGCTTTAGATATAGCTCCTGTTTCTTCCTCTACTCCTCTTACAGCAACATGAGTTTTGCATTGCTTTAATCTTAATCTTTGACAGAGAGATGTCGGGATTAGAGAAGGTTGAGAGCATTCATCTATTATAGCACGTGCTACTACTTCGATTCCAGGTGGCCCTATTACCTTTATCATGGCAGTAGAGATAAGCCGCTTGCGATTAGTGTAACCTAGGTTAGTTGCACCGGAGAATGTCACTTGTTTTAGAGCATTGGACTCATTTTGAGTTTTAAATGGCTCTAAAGAGCTGTTCGAAGAAAATGACGATTTTTCAGGATTCATCGTGCAATAAGCTATGATGTTTGCCTTTACAATGAAAACATCGACCATTTGAACTACAATTCTTATAAAAATGTTTGCCTAGGCAATTGTAGCAGAGATTTTTGTTTGAAATGTAATGCGATTGATTACAATGAGAGCACTTATGACTCGGTTTTTTGGTTGACTTTGTTGATGAAGTCGAGGTTTGTAGAGAATGAACTGAAGATGATGACGAAGAATTGTTATTACGTGGTTTAGATTGACTTGGTTGTTTCTGCTTATTGACATTGGGCAGAATTGATTTACAACCTCCTTCTATGGATTTTAAAGTAATAATTTGAGATTCGAGGTTTGTAGAGAATGAACTGAAGATGATGACGAAGAATTGTTATTACGTGGTTTAGATTGACTTGGTTGTTTCTGCTTATTGACATTGGGCAGAATTGATTTACAACCTCCTTCTATGGATTTTAAAGTAATAATTTGAGATTCAAGAAATTTTTTCAACTGATCTGATGTGGGAGGGGTTTAAGAATTACCCATGTGTTTTTCCCAATCACGACGAGAGTTTGTGTCGAGTTTGCTAACTGTTATGTGCACCACGAGATCTCCCTATTGATCTACAGTTCTATTTAACGATTTTAGAGAATCAAGCGGACCAAAAGTTTCTTTCATCAATCGTTTACGTTCTGAAGATAACTCAAATTTCATGGAATTCACGGATAAAAACTCTGAGAAGTGCTGGTTAACTAGTCTACGGTGATTCTCATAATAATCGACTAGTTTTCCCCAAGCATTCTCATAATTAGCATCAGTAATGGCGATATTCTTTATTTTATCGAGAGCCTCCCCATAGAGATGAGTTCGTAGATAATACAATTTCATAACTGTCATATCTTCTCTGCAATGAATCATGGTACGAAACATGTCGCGAAAATTTTCCCAATCAGTATATTTTCCGCCGAATTTGGGAACATCCATTTTCGGGAATGATGAAAAGAGAGCGAAAGATTGAAATTGAGCAGTAGTGAATTGAGATTGAGGAGATGCAGGAGTTGCATTTTATGTTTGTTCTGGCTTTTCCTCTTTATCCCAATAGTCAAGAAAATCATTATAATCACCCTTTCTATCGTAATACGAATCCTCTACTAGATCTGCGAGCTTCGTTGAAAAATAGGTAAGTTTCTTATCAAGATTTTCCAAATTCATGATTTTTTCATGATTTAGGCGAAATTTATCATAATGAGCTTGAAGAGCTTCTAAACGAGACAATGCGGTATCCTTTGTCATGCTTTGAGTTCTTGATTTGAAATTTTGGTATGAAGTGGCGATTTTGTGCTGAAGAGTAAGCTGAGATTCAAAAAGTGCATCCATGATGAATGACAATATTTAAAGTGAATTTAAACCTCAAGTAATGAATTAATTCTGATTAGAATTATTCTAGATAAACCTTCAAATAATTCAATGAAATTTGAATTATTTGTTAACCTAAGTTTGCAAATAATTGAAGAAACTATTGAGATTGAATGCAATTAGAGACAATCAGTTTTGAGATTCCAATGAGAATTGATTCGTATATGATGAGGCTAGAATGCAGATATCATTCGAATAACCAATACGAAGATTCAATTCTAGAGAGAGCTATGAAATTGATTCGCATGAACAATTAATTTCATCCAGATGTGATTCAAATAATTGATGCAAATTATTCAATTTGAGAGATATTTGTCAAGTTAATTCGCATTATAAAAAGATTACGAGTCTACAAGCGATTGAAATAATCAATGAATGTGAATAAATAACTTGACTGAAAATGAGAGTTAATTCGCATTAATATTAGATTATAAATCTGGATACGATTGAAATAATCAAATGCGAATGAATAACTTGCATGAAAACTAAAAGTTAATTCGCATTATGAGATGATTATGAATCTAGAAATGATTCAATAATCAAATGCGAATGAATAACTCGATTAGTATTAGAAAGTTAGGTTATGAATATATGTCATTCAATTAACCGGATGCGAAAGGAATATAATTCAAGAATAATCATTGAGATTACGAACTGAATGTGAGTCGAGCCAATATGAGTATAATTGCAACTATTGAAATTTATACTATAAGTTACGCAATATAAACTATGAGCTTAATTTACGATTACATGAATCGAGAGAGAAAAAAAGATAAAATAAGAGCTAGTTCAAGCAACCGACTAAAGCTAATGTCAGGTTTCTATTCTGAGCTAACTGGCAGCTGTGAGTGAGTGATCAGTTCTACGAGTGCCTCTGGTAGTTTTGAGAATCAATCCCTGAAATTATAATTTTCTTAGAGATAGCACTGCGATGAAGTAAAGCACTGATATTTTATTTTTTGTTCTCAATCTTAAAAACATATAGGCATTTATGCGAGTTTACATTTACGTTACCAAGAATTGAGTTTGCTATGAAAGCAAAGGCATAAAGCTTTGAATAAAGCTACGAGATTGATACTAATCCTGATTTGTATACTGTACAGCATGAACAGATGTTAGGTTCACTTTACTAAAAGATATTATGATTGCGACGACTAGAAATTTCTTCATTTCTTTTAACTCGGCTGAATTGAATTAAATAGAATGATTCAATAATAATATTTAATTACTTAAAAGTGAAAAAATCAGAATTATATTGCCGTGTGATGACTGCTTGCTGCTTCCGAAGCAAAGCATCGATGGCAGCAACAGTGTTCAGTAGACCAGAGTGGCTCGCATCCAGGACCAATGGTGACTGGATCACTGTAGCAGCTGCGTCGACGGCAGCAGTAGCGACAAGAAATGTCAGTTGGGCGCACTGTGGCGATGCTACGTGCGACTTGTAGTCGAGCAGCAGCGGCAGCATCAGCAGCATTAGCATTCCTCCGTTTTTGGTTCGAACGTAAAAATTTGTTAAAGAAAATATGTGTATCTTCTATATCTATATACATATATACATACTATAGGTATGTATATAATATATTATATATGCATATATTATAATTATATTATAATATATGCATGTATAGATATACAACGTACACAAATATACATACTCTATTTTCTTCAGACACGTAGTGACTGGTGGTTGCTAGTATAGAATTTAATAGAATTATTCATTTCTTTCTATAATTATACAATTATGTTTTATTACATAAACGTGCAATGTTTAATATATATGATAATAAAAAATGTTACTATCGTAAAAAGCAAAAGCATTTTGTTTAAAGAAAAACTAGTAGTAAGTGATATTCTTCATGATATTGTTAGCAGCTACGTTTTAAAAATATAGTATTTAGTTATATACTATTACATTATATTTTAACAAGGGATAATCAATTAATATATTTCAAATGGTTAAATACTTCGTGCTTTATAATTTAAAAAGTATCTTGATTTATGGAGAGTAAATATTAATGATAAAAAGAATAATATATTAATTGTGACTGCAGGTATTTTATCTTAATTATAAAATTAAATAAAACTCATCTTTTTATAAAATACAAGTTAAATTGTTAACTAGTGCGATTGTCACCTGGACAAACAGGCGACAACAATAAACCGCGAATAACGCGAAGTTGCGCGTTCCAATAGAATATAATACGCGCCAGCGCGCGAAGGCCAGCAGCTAACGCAGAAATTTCGAAGATGGACTCGGAGTAGAGGGGAGCGATTAAGGAGAAAGTAGTAGGAGAGAGTAGTGGGAGATGAGAGCGAAAGCGAAAGGTGCGCGGGGCGACGCGATCACATGTACGCAGGTGAGTCGCGGGCTCATTAACAGTCTTCTCGAAATCTCCGACGACGGCGGTTTACCTAGTGATACCGTTTGCTCGAGTAAATGAGCAGCTGAGGCCTTGTAACCGCTCTTCCACACTCCCATTAATGATTATAATATTCATTTTTTACAAATAAAAACTAATATACCTAATCAGATCTTTTTATATTTTACATGCCTTTTTTCTCCCTATACCCGCTTGGAAGCACCGAATTCTCATTGGTAGCATATCGAAGGAGCTAAAGTGCTAAGCCAAGTTTTACCTATGAAGAGCGCACTCTTGAAGCAGTCATCGCACTGCTCGAGTGTCGACTTTGTGCGGTTTTACACGAAAAAACTCTCACGTGTTTTTTCGAGGTTTTGCCTACTCGCCTCACTTGAGCGCTAACACGCGCTCTTGCCGGACCGAGCTTAATAATCAAAAAACAAAAACTACATTTACGGAGCTCTTACCTAGGCGGCTCCGGGAACGTAGTGGGGATCTATGGTCATCAGAACCACCTTGGAAGAGAAATTGACTTTTTTGGATCATTTTCCTCGGGTCAGTACGCGAACCAGGTACATTTCAAATCATCTTCCTTAATTCAATCGGCTAAGACTGTTACATTTGGTGCCCGGATATTAGGGACCCGAGAAAGTGACCGAAAAAATAAATAATCAATGATACTGGAGATAGACGGGTCGTTCACGGAGATACGCATCCATTCGCAAATCAATGATATTCAAAAGATTGTAAAATGGATGATCCTGATTGGTGAGAAGCACGAAGCGAGACTTGCTATCCTAGACGATGAAGTACGTATATTAAAAACGTAAAATGATTGAAAAGCTAAAACAAATGGTCGTACTTCATCGTCAGGGTTTAGAAAATTTATATAAATCTATAAATATAGGAATTGATGATACAAACAAATTAACAGTAAAATCAAGTAACGTGAGGAGGCATTTTGGGATGTTGACTAAAACAGCAATGGTAAATTTTAATAAAATTGATAGAGTATTTCGGGAAAGGGATGAAAAAATTGCCAAGCTCACCTGCTTATTTAGTTCACACAAACTAAAATAATGTCATAAAAAGGCATAGGGTTAGAAGAAATAAATCCATTTTTATTCTGCGCTTATCTCTCATTTCCTATTTAGTCCAAACTAGAATTAAATTTTATACATTACATTATTTCTTCGTATAAAAAAGCACAAAAGTGTCCAGAAATAAAAGATTATCGGGCGCGTTGTTTACAGATATCGAGACAACGGCTCCAGCAAGTAGCTTAGATTGCGAGCAGAAAAAACATAGGAATTGGGAGAAAGCAGTGTCGGGAAATTTTAATTTTTAGACGAGACGCAAGACGAGCTCGCGAGAAAAGTGGAAGATTTAGTAAAAAACCCAGAGGATTTAGGGTCGCTGCGCACTACGCGAATACAGGATATTAAGACCGATTTAACCGCTCGAATAAACGCGCTATCAAAAAATACAAGTAGAAAATAGAGCGGAAAAAACCGCGGGGACGAGTTTGAGAAGGAAATAAATACTCTAAAAAATCGCGTCAGCATTCTTGTGGGAGAAAATCACACATTGATCACAAAAAACACGGAATTACATACGAAATTTGAAAAGTTAAATAAATATGTCGCGGAGGACAGCGGCTGCGTAGAATTATAAAATTACGTGAATTCGTGGCTTAACGAAATGTGCGCGAAAAGCGAGGAAATGGTTAAAAACGTGGAAGAATTGATCAATAAAAACACCCTACGCATACCAGTCCTGATAATACTGGCAATAATGATATTTCACTTAAGGTAAAATTAAATACTCCAAAATTTAAGGGCTTACCATCGGAGAGGCCAATGAAATTTTTGTTCGAGTTAGAGAATTATTTCTCCTTAATAAGGCCCGATAAAGGGGACACTTTATGCATCCCAGGCTCTTACAGATGACGCATATAACTGGTGGTATATGCAGGACAGTGAAGTAAAAAATTATGAGGAATTTCTGGCGCGGTTTATAGATAAATATTGGAATGCGGGCGTGCTAAGGGCAGCTAAACGGAATGCAGAATTTGGACAATGATACGCGTCCACGTCTATAAACCGGGTAAATTACGCAATATACGTGTTTGGGTTAATAAAAGAACTCGAAATAAATTATACTAACGAAGAGGTCGTGTTAAAAATACTTGATCACATCGAGAGAGGGGCCCGCTTGGTCATACTGGGTCAACCGGTAAAAAATAGAAATAAATTATTAAAAATATTAGTAGTCTTTGATAGCGATAATCAGCGCTGAAGAAACGACCGCGCGGCATTAACACAATAAGGAAATGAGAAAAACGCGAGTAACTTAAAGAACTTCCGCGATAATTTGTCAAATAATTATAATGTCTGGAATAATCAGTAAAGAAACTACGAAAATTGATAACTGTGGCAAAATAAGAGCATGAACGCGACGCTAAAAGCAGATTTCTCGGATAGTAAAAAGAACGGTAATACGAACTTTAAGCAAGGACGAAATTCAGAAAATCGGAACGTCAAGGGGTGGAAAAATAAAAACCATTATGCACAGGAGATAAATGTGCTCGATGTAGATATGAATGAGGAACAAGAAAATCCGGAATCGGGAAACGAGTAGTAGTTGCTCTTATATATTGGAACCAGCGTTAACACGGATAAAACGGAGCGCAACTGAAACGCTAAAAATAGCCTCGATCCTAGAGGATCCGAGGGAAACCATATTAAACGATATAATTACGATGAAATTACGTGCTGTACGGAAATCGACATAAGTACACGTAATATCAGGGTAAAAGCTTTGATCCATGCTGGTAGTAAGGTTACAGTCATTTCCGAGGAGTTTTATTACGCGAATTTTGCAGTATTTAAAAAATATTCTACACTGCCAATAAGAGGTATAATAAAATGCCAAATTATGCTTATGATTAGCATTGGAGGTTTAAATACTAAACTAATCCTCATTGTAATTCCTAAATTAATAAAACCTTGTATCACAGGTTATGATACAATTAAAGCTCTAAAAATGTTAATAGACACGGTTAACGAATAAATACTGTTTCAAATAAACTACAAACATGGTTTTATCAAATATACAGGTAAATGGTTCGCGTCGCGCGAATACATGTCTCTGCATATTGAACAAATGAACAAATTCTTCGAAAAGGAGGGTAACTCAAATGAATATTTCGACGAGAAATACTTAGACTACACGGATTATCGCGATGAATCTTACGAAATCGCAATAAGTGAAATCGATGAGAAAATAAATTTTTGTGGTAACCAAAGTGAATCATAAATAGAAAAATTAAAATAACTAATAATAAAGTATAAAAAAGTATTCGAAAAAAACCAGGCCTATTAACTACGTACGAGCATGAATTGATCTTAAAAGATGACACTCCTTTCTATACAAACCCCTATTCTTTTCCTCTGGCATATAGAAAGCAGGTAAAAAATAAAATAAGTAGGATGTTGGGATTGGGAATTATTAGGCGCTCGAACAGTCCATATATCAACCATGTCGCAGGTGTAAAAAAGAAGAACGTTTCTGTACGATTATGTTTAGACGAGCGGAAATTAAACGCACGGCTAGCAGACGATTATGAAGGGCCGTCGGGAATAGAAGAGATATTGCAGAGATGTGCGGGGAAGCCGGTAACGAGCACTTTCATTAATCCTTTCGTCAGACTTTTTAAAAATAAGATGCAAGTTAGTAAGATGCTCAGTGGCACCGACATAAGCTAAAAATCTCGCTAACTGTTTTCCTATCTCATATACCACGTTTGTTCTCCCGACATTGTAAGCAGATTTAAAGTCAGAGATATTTTTATTATCAATTTTCACACTCAAGTACTCAACATTAACATTCAAAGCAGTTTTGCCTTGTTGACCTCTATCTTCCCTGTTTGAGCTTTCGTTTTCATTTTGCTGTTTTTCTCCACGACCGCGCCTATTTTGATTGAACATTTCGTACCTCTACGATTATAATTACCGCCCCTGACTCTACTATTGCCACGACCACTTCGATTATTTTAATTATAATTTTTATTTTCACTCCTTTTATCCTGGTTCTCTTCCAGACGAAGTGGACATTGGGCAGCTCGGTGTGTTACGAACTTTTTAAATTCGTAGCACATCTTGAGGCTTTCTGATAAACATAGAATTGCATTGAAATCATAAGACTTACAACTAGTTCAGTCAGTATGAAAATTATTCATTAACGTTATTTGCAAGTCTCTAGGTATTTGAAAGTCTAATAATATTTAATAAACAATTCAATTTAGAATTTACTAAAACGCGATACAATTCAATTAATTAAGCACGAAGGATTATAAATAATAACTAAAAAATAAGTGAGATATATAAAAAATTTATTATTACTTTGGTTTATAGAAACAGAAAAAATAGCACAACGCAGTGCTCAAGTAGAAAATAGTAGTAGATCAACAGTAGCAGCAGCAGCACCAGCAGTAGTAGTAGTAGTAGCAGTAGCAGTAGTATTAGTAGTTTCAATTTATTAGGAGTATTAGTCATAGCCAGCATCAATGACAAAACGTTAAAATCAAACTTAAACAAATATTAAAAAAAAAACTACAAATTTACATCTAAAGCCAAAACATACAAAGCTTTGATACAGTAAAAGATTTGGCTATCCTAACCTTATCCGAATGGACCACCTTCATTGATTTATTTAAAAATCAAATGGAAGGACTGCCGCTGATAACAGTTTTGTATTTAAACAACTTGCCTATTTCTCATGTAATAGATCACTACAGATTGATTAAAGAATATCATGAAGCAGCAATTTGTAGACATAGGGGCATAAACAAAACTTTCAGAAAAATAGCTAAAGACTATTACTTCCGCAACATGCGTCTAGATATATAATTTGTACTAGGATATGTAGAATGCCCATCGAACAAGCTAGTGCGCGTAAATACATGATTGCCACTAGTAATAACTAACACATTATCAAAACCCTTCCAAAAAATGTCAATGGTTTTTTATGGCCCTCTTAAAGATTCAGAGGAAGGCTATGAATACATCCTTACATTACAGGACTGTTCATCGAAATATTGCATTTTAATTCCAGTTAAACATTCGAGGGCGGATGAAGACGCACGCGCGTTCACTGAGAGGGTTATTTGATATTTTGGATCTCCAGCGACCCTGCTAACAGATCAGGGCACGCACTTCCAAAATAAACTGCTAAATGCATTTTGTCACATCTTTAAGATAGACAAATATTACACTACGGCATATCACTCGCAGTCGCATGGTATCATCGAACGCATGCACCACACGCTAATGGAATATTCGAAAAAATATACAGAAAATCGCAAGAACTGGAGCAAATGGGTGCCTATTTACCAGCATGCTTACGACTGCGCGACCCATGATTCGTCGATTTTGCACGACATGAAATTGTGTTTGGGCAAAAACCGCGCACGCCTTCAAGTTTTTCTACAAAAGAAAATTTTGTTACGTATGGAGACTACATGGTGGACGTAATAAATAACCTTTCCGAGATACAAATACTCGCCACCATAAACTTGGTTCAGGATAAATTCAGATCGAAGTACTATTACGATAGGAAGCTAAAAGTGCAGCACTTACGCGAAGTCGAAATGGTCTATAGGCTTAAAGAACCACCAATGGGAAAGTACGACCCCGACTACGAGGGCCCTTATGAAATTATTGCCGTCGACTATACTCATAAGAGAGCAAACATAAGAAATGGTGATATCACGAGAATTATTAGTCTCGATAAGTTGAAAAGGGCCACAGCACGTTTTTCGATCCTCCCGAACATACCACATTCGGGTGTCGCAGAAAATTTACAAGCAATTCAATTCAAAATCTTAAAAAAATATAACAATGAATACTTCAAAATTCATAATGCTCAAAAACTCCAAAACATGCATGGCATCTCAAAATTCAAATTGTAATAATCATGAATTTAAAAATATACAACAATACAAATTTAATGAATATGTATAATAGTCAATAACTCAAAATTAAAACATTAAATCATCTTTACATACTATAGAACAATAGAAGTGAGACCACATAGCCATAGTCGTTCTGCCAAGTCGCACCAGAATATACATATTGAGACGGCCTGTACCTATACCCTTAGTATCAAGAACGGTACCATGAATTATTATTGTTAATGTTAATATGATATTAACCTTAGTAATTATTATAAGCAAAACAAATTAGTTAATACATTTAGGATATAAAAAAACGTAGTATTAATTAAAAGTTAGTTTTTTATAAGAAATCATTTAATTAATTATTTAATTATTGCGGAAATGATTCAGTTTTATATTTGTTAACTAAGATGATACGGCGGGGCCAACGTAATGGCTAAGAACGCGCGCGTGTGCATATGCACACACGAGCGCGCAGACATACGAAAGCGTGTTCAGCGAGGAGCAACGAACTCGCGAATATTGGAAGAGTGGGGATTCGCGAATATCGTGAGAAGGAGGACGGGAGCGAGAGAGATGGAGAGAGTGGGCTCGGATATATATAGGCGACGCACAGCCGAGGAAGCACTGAGTTTTCTCTGACCTCTCAAGCCGTGGCTAGCCAGCGTGCAGGCCTCGCGCTCGGGATACTAGGGTTAACTCGGGCCGCTTCTTGTGGTGAACGCACGGTGATGTGGCGAATCCTCGCCTATCTACCGCGTGTAATCTCTCTCTGTCGCTTCCCTCTATCGCAACTCCGCTCCTCTGTAATTGTACTGTGACCCTCAATAAAAAACCAAGTTTCACACTAACAATTATAATTCATTTTTCCCGCCTCCACCTATTATTCGGGTGCGCCGGACGTCCTTCAGTAGCCACTGGAGGGGGAAACGCGCTAACGAATTTCATAAAAGGCATAGCTCGGTGCGGCCAACGCGCTGCCCGAGACTACGTCTTCAGGGTTTTACCCGAGAAAAGCGCGCTGGTGCCTTTCTCGGGGTTTTGACTGCTTGCCCGGCGGAGAGCTAACGCGCCCTCCTGCTGGTTCGAGTTAGCATACCAAAACCCAAAGCACAGTTGCACTTCTGCAGCTCCGACCTCGGCGGCTGCAGGAGCGTAACTATCAGGGGGAATTCCGGAAGAGGTTGTTTCTCGCGCACTTCTTCGGGTCCGTACGCGAACCGCGTGTAACAAAAACACAACTGGAAAACGAACTCTCCTACGTTGGAGTAGAAGAACGGCTTAAGTCCGTCACATTGGCGCCCGAACAGGGACTCGAGGGAAAAAACACGTAGAAACAGCCTTAAATGATTCCGGAATGGGACGGGACGTTCACAGAAACGCGTATACATTCGCGTATTACAGACACGCAAAAATTGATAAATCGGTTAATTAAAATTGATGAGGAGAGATGGGGAACGATATTAAGCCTTGATGAGGAAGTACGAAATTTAAAAACAGAGAATGATAATTTAAAGAATAAAATTGCACATCAGCGTCAAGACATGCAAAATCTATGGAGGTCGTTAGATGAGGCGATACAAGTTGTCAACAAATTAACGATAAAAACCGAAAAATTGAGTTGCCATCTGGGAATAGTTACAGGAAAAATGATAACAAAATTCGGGAAATTCGAAAAAATACAGCAGGAACAAGATGATAAGATCATTGAGCTCACGCGCCGTATAAATTCTTTAAAAATTGAATAAATTTAATGAAGGGAAAGGTCAATCCATTTTTTGCAAAACGAGCGAAAATTTAAATGATAGATGAAAAATTAGGTCATTAAAATTATGATTTCTGGCGGATATTTATATCAATAAAAATATATTATTTATAAAAATAAAATATTTTACAAGTATTTTTTTATTAATATTTTTTCTTATAAAAAAAATACAAAATGCCGAAAAATAAAAGGTTATCGGGGGCGTTTATGACAGACATCGAGACGACAGCTCTCGTGGAGAGTCTCGATGATGAGCAACGTAAGCACCGCGATTGGGAAAAGGCAGTTTCCGAGGAATTAAAATGCCTAGATGAGAGACAGGACGAATTAGAAAGTAAAATTACTAATTTAGTTAAAACTCCGGATGGACTAGAGTCACCTCCTTTAAATACTTCACGTATTGAAGCGATAAATACCGATTTAGTTGCACGCATAAATGCACTGTCAGACTTGTTAAAAAAAACCCAAGACGCGAGCACCGCAGAAACGCAGCGGGGCGCGAAACTAGAAGCGGCCGTGAAAGCCTTAGAAAATCGTGTCAAAATACTGGAAACGGAAAATGATAATTTAATAACGGAAAATACAGAGTTATATTCAAATTACGAGAAGTTGAGTAAACAATTTGAAGATAGTGATAGCGGGGGAGAATTGAAAAAATACTTAATCGCGCGATTAGATGAGGTATATGAGAAAAACGAACAGGCGGTTAAAAAGCTCGAAAATTCGATAAACAAACACAATGCGGGGCGTGCCAGTTCGGCAGGGACCAGCGGAAGTGAAGCATCGAGAAAAATAAAATTAAATATACCTAAATTTAAGGGGTTACCCTCGGAAAGACCGATGAAATTTATATTTGAGTTAGAAAACTATTTCACATTAATACGGCCGGATGCTGATGAAACACTATGTGTAATTTCGCAGGCACTAATAGACGATGCTCATAACTGGTGGTACCTGCAGGAGGGCCAAATAAAAGATTACGGCGATTTTTTAAACAAATTCAAAGAGAGGTACTGGAATTCGAATATGCAACGAGTGGCGAAAAGAAAAGTAGAGTTCGGGCAGTGGTATGCTTCAGCGTCCATGAATCGCGTAAATTACGCGATTTATATCCTGGGATTAACGAAAGAACTTGAACTCGAATTACCCGAGGAAGACCTGGTATTAAAAATCGGCGAGCATTTTGAGAGGAGTATCAGGTTAGCTATAGCAGGGCAAAGGGTAAAAGATAAAAATAGTCTATTGAAAATACTAGCAGAATACGACAGCGATGATCAACGCATAAAAGGCGACCGCGCGCCCGTTAACACGGTAGAAACAAAAAATTTCACGAGTAACGCGCCGAGCCAATCCGCGGCTCCTGTTGCAAATATGGAAGGTAAAAAACCTTGGCAAACGAAAAATATAAGTGCCATGCAAAATGCGAAACCAACCGAAAGTCAAAGAACCGGGAATAATACGTATAAAAATCCTAAAAAATGGGAAAACAACCAAACCAATAAGTGGAGAGATAAGAAAAATCAATCGGACATAAACGTGTTCGATATAGATATCAGCGATGTTCGAACCCCGGGAAACGGGGATTAGTTGCGTCACGTAATTCGGATCTAGAAGTAAAAAATAGACGGGGCGCAACTGAGCACTTAAATGTAGCTTCTATAATAGAAGACCCGCGGGAAACATTATTATACGATGTAGAACCCGCTGGAGAAAATACCGAAACCACGTGTTGTCCGGAAATCAGCATAAGCGTATACGGAAACGAAGTAAAAGCGTTAATCGACACGGGGAGTGAAGTCACGGCGATTTCAGAAGAATTTTATTACGCAAATATTAATAAACTTAAAGAATGCCCTACACTACCTATAAGTGGAAAAGTCATTAAAGACGCGACGGGGGCAAAATCGGCGAGATTAAAGTTCCAAATACTGCTAAGTATAACTATCGGAGGATTAGAGGCAAAATTAATAATTCTAGTAGTGCCAAAATTGGTAAAACCGTGTATCATCGGGTATGACTCAATAAAAGCGTTAAAAATGCTAATTGACACGGTAAATCAAAACTTATTATTTCAAGTAAATCAGAAAGACGGTGTTATCGGTTACACAGATAGGCGGTTCGCGTCGAACGAATATACGTCTCTGTGCATCGAGCATGCAAATGAGTACCTCGAAAATGAGGTAGAGCTCAGGAATCACTTCGACGAGGACGATGGAAAATGTACGGAATCCCGCGAAGAATCGTACGATATCTCAGTAGAAGAAATCGACGATAAAGTAAATTTATGTGAAAATCTAAATGAATCACAAAAAATAAAATTAAAAGAATTACTTGTAAAATATAAAAAAGTGTTTGAAAAAAAACCCGGTTTGCTAACTACCTATGAGCACGAGCTAATTTTGAAGGACGATACACCCATCTATACTAAGCCCTATCCTATACCACTAGCATATCGCGAGCAGGTAAAAAAGGAAATAAACCGAATGTTGGAATTAGGAATTATTAGGCGCTCGACCAGCCCGTATATTAACCCAGTAGCCGTAGTTAAAAAAAAGGACGGTTCTGTGCGATTATGTTTAGACGCTCGAAAACTGAACGCGCGGCTTATTGATGATTACGAGGGGCCGCCAGGCGTTGAGGAGGTATTGCAAAGATGCGCGGGAAAGCCGATAACAAGTACCTCAGACTTCACGTGTAGTTATTGGCAGGTAAAGCTCGCGGAGTGGTGCAAAAAATATACGGCTTTTAAGTGTGATAATCACATTTATGAGCATAACGTGGTACCCTTTGGGATAAAAACTAGCGGATCAGCCTTAATTAGAGGACTAGATCAAACAACGTCAGATTTTGACGAATTTTTAGTATTGTTTGTGGACGACATGGTGATAAAATCAAAAAATTTCGAAACACACCTGTCGCATTTAGCTGCGCTGTATGAAAGACTCTTAGCCCATAATCTAAGATTAAATTTTAAAAAATCAAACTTTATGTGCGAGGAAATCGAATTTCTAGGCCACTTTATATCAGCACACGGAATCAGGCCGGATCCCGAGAAAATAAAAACAATAAAAAAATTTAAAAGACCCCGTAATGTAAAGGAGTTACAGAGTTTTCTGGGGTTTGTCAATTTTTACACTAAATTCGTAAAAAATTATTCGCACCACACAAAACCTTTGATTGAGCTGCTTAAAAAGGGTTCATTTTTTGATTGGACCGCAGTGCAACAAAGAGCTTTTAACAATATAAAAGAAATTTTTGATGAAAACATTATTTTAAAATACGCAGACCCGAAACGGCCTTACATACTTTCCACCGACTCTTCGGATTTTGCGTGCGCCGCGGCACTATCGCAATTAAATGACGAGGGTGAAGAAGAAGTCGTGTGTTTTGTAAGTAGAACTTTAAAAGGGAGCGAGGGCGCATACTTTACCACTGAGAAAGAAATGGTTGCATTAGTATGGGCATTAAAGAGATTGGACACGTTTTTACGGGGGGCAATAAATATTTACGTGAGGACAGATCATGAAGCTCTGGCCTTTTTAAAAACATGCAAGTACCGTAATGCCAGGTTACAAAGATGGAATTTAGCGATACAAGACTTTAATATCGACCCGGAATATATACCGGGCAAAGAAAACGTCGTCGCGGACTATCTAAGCCGCGTCACCGATTTAGAGCCGAACCGCGCGGAAAAAACTGAAATAATTATAGCCGCAGTGGTACAACAAAAGCCAAGCCCGGCGTTAATCAATTTGTGTAAAAATATGGATAAATTACAAAGAAGTGAGCCATACGCGTCTCAGATTATGGAAAAACTAAGGGCTGGGGACGCTAAAATAAAAAAGAAATTCGAAATTCGAGAAAATATATTATATAGAATTATGATTAATTGTGCAAAAATATATATACCAGAGGGGAACTTAAAAACACTTGTAACGGAGGTACACGTGATATATGGACATGTGGGGCCGCGAAAAGTATATAAAATAATTTTAGAGCATTTTTACTCACGAAAATTACGCAAAAGGGTAGCTGAAATACTAAAAACGTGTGATACATGCCAAAAAACTAAATATTTAACGCAGCGATATGACGAAATCACGCAACCTATATTAACTAATAAACCGCGAGAAATGTTATCGATAGACTTTTTTGGTCCCTTACCCGTGTCGAGAGGGGGGGTAAAATACATTTTAACTACTATAGACGTATTCAGTAAATACGTAGTATTTTATCCTCTAAAAAAGGCGAACACGACAGCGGTAATTAGAAAATTAATGAATGATTACATACCAACTTATGGGAAACCGGAGGCAATAATATCAGACCATGGGACGCAGTTTACGAGCAAAAAATGGATTGATACACTAAAAAACGAGGGGATACGCATAATATATTCATCTATCAGACACCCTCAAAGTAACATAATCGAGCGTGTACACAGAGAATTGGCAAGGTTTTTACGCACTTTCGTAAAGGATAAACACGGCGGGTGGGCTCTGTATATTCGAAAAATTCAAAACATTATAAATGAAATCCCTCATGAAACGACGAACCAGCCACCTATCTTATTGCATCTGGGCCATAAGCCAACAAGGATATGGGAAAAATATTTAAAAATACCAGAAGAGGACAACGATGTGTCCCGCGACAATAGAATATCACTAGCTCGCGACTATGCGCACAAATTCTTAAAGAATAGAGCAGCGAAACGGAATGCGAATAAAACACATTTTAAATTTAAAGACGGCGACAAAGTGTTAGTGAAAGCTTTAAATGTATCGGATGCGGAGAACGGCAAAATAGCAAAATTTTTTGATGTTTTTGAAGGGCCATTTATCGTGCAACAAGACGTGGGAATCGATACGTATTTACTTTACGACCCGGTATTAAAAAAAGAACGGGGAAAATTTCACTTGGCAAATTTAAAACCGTATTACAGTGAGTAAGTAATCAAAAGAAAAATCTATTATTGAAACAAAAAATTGACAAATTAGATAAACTAGAATAAACGTTTATAGTATAAACTTGGTTTTGTTCACACGAAAATAATCATAAATTGGGCAAATGAAATTTGATACCGTTAGGGTATTCTCTCTCTGGCACGGTCAAATAAAATTTTCAAATTTTTTCTCAAAAATTCAAACTTTTTTTTTGGGGGGCAGTAGGGAGAGAGAAACACACAATAGAATAGAACAGGCTTAAGAGTTTATAAATTTTAGATTTAAACAAATGTAAAAGAGCATAACATGTAATTAAGCGAAAAACAAAAACACATATGTAAAAACGAAATGTAATTATTTAAATAATGCAGAACAGAACATTATAAACAAAAAGAGGCACCGTGAAATCGGCCCAATACATAATTAAGGTATATGCATTATTAAAATAAATTAAGTAAACAAAGAGACACTTGAACCATAAAATAATAGAATACAATAATTCAATGAGTGCACGTATATATTGGACACCACGTGTATACACGTATACGTGCAAACATCAATTAAAACAAATTATAAAATTAAAAATAAAAGAGGCACCGTGAAATCGGCCCAAAGAAAAAAGAATATGGTTCAAAATACTCTAAGAAAGCAATGTAGCGAGAAAGAATAGAATTAAAAGGGTAGATAGAGATAGGGACAAGAAGAGAGCCAAATCGAAGAAACATGCGATGTTTTCGGAGAAACACAAGCAGGGAGGACCGCAGGTCCGGTACGCGCATGGGAGAATTCAAACGTAAACAAGGAGCTGGCACGTGTGCGAAAATTCGGCAGAAGGGAGGGGAAAAGCCGAGGTGACGAGTCAAGGTGCAAGACAAAAGGACCTCACAGTCGATTTAGATCGAGCATCATGTGCGAAACCCGAAACGCGACCCGCGACGCAGCGACGAGTACCGAAAGGCACGTGCGATTCGGTGTGTGCGATCAGGAGACGGTTGTGTGCGAAAGAGACCTAGCGCTGGGAAGCGGGTACCATAGGACGGTGCCGTATAAAACGACACGCATCTCCTGCGTACGCTTTAAATGCGCAAGGAAGGGAGGATTCCAGCGAGCCGAGGGACCTGCTCGATGGAACCCACCCGGAGGGCCAAAAGAGGACAAGCGGCTGGGCCCGGACACAATGTCGAAGCAGAAGGGAACGCAGGTGGCCGGAGACATGGAGAAATCCATACGGAAACACCGAGGGTGGGTGTTTTTTGGAAGCGCGCAAGCTCGGCGACCCGGAGCTTCACCAAGGAAGCCCGAATTTTACGGACCCACTCCAACAGACATCGAACTGACACCCGACCCGGAGGCAACGCAAGCCCTAAAGAAGGGCCGAAAGAGGAAAAGGGTAATGCATTTACTACCATCTCCCACTGCGCTAAGCGACATGGAGAAAATCGCAACGGCCCAAAAGGCCTTACCAAGTCTAAGCGACGGCGAGGAATACGAGCCTAGAGCCATAGACCAGCTAGAAGACAGTTCCTGGAAACTACAGGCACGCCAAAACATCATAGCGAGGTACGCAAAATTTAGCACAAAACGGGAAAGAAAAAAAAAAAAAAAAAAAAAAAAAAAATCGGCTTTTCGGGCATTAAAAAATAAAAAAACATGCGTAAAACAGGCAAAAGGCCAGGGAGGGACAGAGCGATGTCCAGGAGGGAAGTTCAACCGATAACCCCGAGCAAAACCCAATCTCAATGGCACACGATATCGGAGGATCGGACGCCGACAAAGTATTAGCGGAGCTAGAGGCCCCATGCCAACACCTTCAATCGGACGACCTGATGGAGGCCATCAACGACTTTGAAGAGTGGCTTCAACAAGTCGAAAATTAGGAATTTTATTTTTTTAATTTTTAATTATTTGTTATTTCGATTATTGTTTCATGTTTTTTTATAGAATAAATAAAAACAGAATACGTTATCTGACGCGTTACTTTTTTATTAGGAGAGCGAGCCAGTAAAGGTATACGCCGCCTAGAAAACAAAATAAAATTTTCAAATTTGGTTTCCAAAATTGAAACTTTTATTGGGGGGCACTGAGACGGCCTGTACCTATACCCTTAGTATCAAGAACGGTACCATGAATTATTATTGTTAATGTTAATATGATATTAACCTTAGTAATTATTATAAGCAAAACAAATTAGTTAATACATTTAGGATATAAAAAAACGTAGTATTAATTAAAAGTTAGTTTTTTATAAGAAATCATTTAATTAATTATTTAATTATTGCGGAAATGATTCAGTTTTATATTTGTTAACTAAGATGATACGGCGGGGCCAACGTAATGGCTAAGAACGCGCGCGTGTGCATATGCACACACGAGCGCGCAGACATACGAAAGCGTGTTCAGCGAGGAGCAACGAACTCGCGAATATTGGAAGAGTGGGGATTCGCGAATATCGTGAGAAGGAGGACGGGAGCGAGAGAGATGGAGAGAGTGGGCTCGGATATATATAGGCGACGCACAGCCGAGGAAGCACTGAGTTTTCTCTGACCTCTCAAGCCGTGGCTAGCCAGCGTGCAGGCCTCGCGCTCGGGATACTAGGGTTAACTCGGGCCGCTTCTTGTGGTGAACGCACGGTGATGTGGCGAATCCTCGCCTATCTACCGCGTGTAATCTCTCTCTGTCGCTTCCCTCTATCGCAACTCCGCTCCTCTGTAATTGTACTGTGACCCTCAATAAAAAACCAAGTTTCACACTAACAATTATAATTCATTTTTCCCGCCTCCACCTATTATTCGGGTGCGCCGGACGTCCTTCAGTAGCCACTGGAGGGGGAAACGCGCTAACGAATTTCATAAAAGGCATAGCTCGGTGCGGCCAACGCGCTGCCCGAGACTACGTCTTCAGGGTTTTACCCGAGAAAAGCGCGCTGGTGCCTTTCTCGGGGTTTTGACTGCTTGCCCGGCGGAGAGCTAACGCGCCCTCCTGCTGGTTCGAGTTAGCATACCAAAACCCAAAGCACAGTTGCACTTCTGCAGCTCCGACCTCGGCGGCTGCAGGAGCGTAACTATCAGGGGGAATTCCGGAAGAGGTTGTTTCTCGCGCACTTCTTCGGGTCCGTACGCGAACCGCGTGTAACAAAAACACAACTGGAAAACGAACTCTCCTACGTTGGAGTAGAAGAACGGCTTAAGTCCGTCACAATATATTAGATCCATTTGCTGCATTGCAGGAGCGATATACTTAGAACGGAATCTTTCATGTAGATATATGCATCTAGATTAGCAAAACAAATACAAATTTTCGGTTTGACCGGCTTCTACTAAATTTGGTCTATTTTGCATTTTATTTTTCTATATTTAATGCTCAAACTAAATTGAATAACCCAATCGAACAAAATTAACTACTTATTTACTAATAATAACAGTATGGAAAACACACTAACTGCGTCATCACCAATTAATTTTTATTCTTTTCATTCCAACTCACTCAGCAATTCAAAAAATAAACGAAAAAACATAGTTGAAATTTTCAATCTAGGCGCAAGGCGAACCAAGAGCCGCTAAATTGGCTTCCTGAAAGGCAGGAGAGCGCTAAAAAATATACACCCATCACGAAAAAAACATCCAAATTTTCTGTATAAACACCGAATTTCGGGTATTGACACCGAAGATTTGAGTATGCACATTCAAATTTAAGTGTTTACACGTAGAACTTTCGATGTCTATGCCAAAATCGTCGGTGTACACACCTAAAAATCAGTGTCAACACTCAAACATTTAGTGTTCACTCATAATTTTCAGTGTGTAACACTCAAATTCAGTGTCAACACCTAAATTCAGTGTCAAAACTCAAACTTTTAGTGTACGCTTTAAAGTTTCGCTATGGAATACCAAATTTTACAGTATGATACATAAGTTTCAGTATACACCTACAATTTTCAGTATCAAACACCCAAATTCAATGTCAACACACAAGCCTTTAGTGTAAACTTTAAGTTTTCGGTGCGGAACACTAAATTTTCCAGTGTAAAAACCAAAAATTCAGTGTCAATACTCAAACATTCAGTATACACTCACAATTTTCAGTGTTTGTAGTTCTTACATGTAATAGATTTATATATTTAAAATACATATTCTGTTTAAGATTTTAAGTTTCATGCTTTGCAGCACACATTTTTCAGATCAATGGCTTTTCATGAAAATTGGTATACAGGGGTTCTCGGGGTCGCTGATTACGAATCTGAACTCAGAATTTGAAAATTCAAAACGGCGGATCCAAGATTGCGGCCAAAAATTGTAATATCATTGTATTTCGCTAAAAAATCGTATACAAGGGTTTTCGGGGTTGCTGATTACGAATCTGAACTCAGATTTAGAAAATTCAAAATGGCGGATCCAAGATGGCGACCAAAAATTCAAAGATGCTAAATTTTAGCTTTTTGTAGTATGAACTGCGCTCAGTTAACTCTAAAGACACGCACGTGAACGTGGCGGTCATTGTCTCCATCTTCTTTTTTTTATTTAGTTTTTTATTTTTTATCGGTTTTTGTTTTTTTTTTTAACTTATTCTGAAAAATTCTATTTTATTTGTATAATATAATATATATTTATGTATAGCAATTGTAAAAACAATTTTGTTTTTCCTTTATGCAGAGTGGTGCATTGCAAGCACTGCAAAACGATTTAGTTCTGCAAGGTTTAGCTTCGGTACTTTGCAGACCGCAACGTCTCGAAGTCGTTAAAACTAGGGGCCTGTAAGCAGATTCAGAGCGCCTTTTTTCAATAGAGATTTTAGGTTTACTGTTTACATTAGGAGGAGGCTTTTCTTGGCATTTCCTACGGTTCGATGTTGGAAAACGATCGTCTGCCAGTTGATCAACCAAAAGTAATCTGAAGTTTATTGATTTCATACTATGATCCAAATTTTTTGTGTTGTGAATAATCAACGCAGTTATTACAGATAAATCTGCAAAATGCCAGAATATGCGGTGCCACCATTTCTTAGACTTTCTATCAACTTTGTAAGTTGATACAAGGTGGTCGGATATATCAATATACCCCATATTTTTATGATAATCCGAGCAAATAACTGGGCAATTTATAGTTTTAGCTGAACCATCTTTTTGTGTCCTATTTGTTGTTACAATAACTTCGCAAGGATCATGATAGTTGGATAAAACAAAAACAACATTTTATCCATCTATTCGATCCAGCTAATTCTATCACCACAAGTACGATATTCATATTACCCACGATCCATTTTTTTATCAGGAATCTCACTTTTTGGCAAACCTTTTCTGTTACTACGAACTGTTCCACGAGCGAAAATTTTATATTTCTTCAGATCTTTCATAAGATCAAGACCAGTAGAGTAATTGTCAAAAAATACATGGTGATTTTTCCTCACAGCACTTTCAGTTTTACCCGTATACATCTGAAACTCGCATACGTATCGTGATGAGTCTGCGCACGCCCAAATTTTATATTAGCGTTTTATGGGATTGTTTGGCATGTATTGTTTCATACTACTGCGGCCTCTGAACTTTATCATAGACTTGTCAACAGATTGATTTCCACTCGGGTTCAAGCAATTTTTATAAGTTTCCGTTAGTTTATGTAATAATTGTCTCAGTTTGTATAATTTATCATAGTTATTATGCTCTTTTTTCGATTCCTGACTGTTGTCGGACAAGTGTGAATGATTTCGAAAAAATCGACCTGATTTATCGTCATCCGTTTACTTACGTACGAATCATTCAATGTCGGATCTGATGACCAAAAATCATGGTAAGAGGGGGATTCTTTAACGCCCATCAAAATATTAATAGCAAAAAAAGTTAATAATTCGTCATTGGTGATTGGTTTAACTTTACTTTTCTTTTGTAGTTAATAAAGGTTCATTTGTTCGACAATTAAATCTAATAGATCATTATGAAACAAACACAGAAATATATCGAAATGTGTGGTTAGATTGTCCGGAATATTTGGACCGAAAGTTTCAGTGAATGAAATATCATCTCTGGTTTTTCCACTCTTCGTCGACTTATCAATATCAATACACTCTCTAGAATCATTCTCATCAGAACATTCCGAGTCGGAATCATCTTTACCGTCTACACTTTCGGAATCATCTTCAACATCAGAATCACATAACCCATCAATCGATTCAGAGTCACTAGGAATATCAGCTATTTCATCCATACTTGAAAAATTTATTACAAGATTGTTTATTTTGTACTAAGATATCAAAGAAAAGTGAATAATAGTCGCAAACGAACCTTTATTCACTACAAAAGAAAAGTAAAGCTAAACCAATAACCAAAGATGAATCATTAACTTTTTTCGCTATTAATATTTTTGTATACTACAGAAAGCTACAATTTATACGCTTCATTTGCGACGAATGAAAGATCTTCAAAATTATTGATTGATAAACTATAAACAAAACGTAAATAATTTAAAAGCCAGCAATATTTCAATTTTAGCCGCCATTTTGGATCCGCCATTTTGAATTTTCAAAATCTGAGTTAAGCTTCGTAATCAGTCACCCCGAAAACCCATATATACAATGTTTAGCGAAATCTAGTAATATTTCAATTTTTGGCCTCCATCTTGGCTCCACCATTTAGAATTTTCAAAATCTAAGTTCAGATTCGTAATCAGCGACCCCGAATACCCTCTATACTCAAGTTTTAGCGACATTCATTAATCTTTAAATTTTTGACCGTCATCTTGGATCCGTCTTTTTGAATTTTCAAATTCTGAGTTCAGATTCGTAATGAGTGACCCCGAGAACCTCAGTATGCACATTCTTAGGCCAATCTAATTAACCGTTTTCCTGCGACTGCATTTTTTTCATAAAAATATGGATTTTTATTCGTTCATTTATTTATAGAACAAAATATTAAATAAATATTGACTTAAATGCAATGTTAAACACTTCGTCAACTATAACTTAATTTGGATTTAAACAAACCGGGCGAAAATACATTATTTAGTCTTCAAGTGCATTCCGGTGGTCAGTATAGTAACCACCGTGCCACAAAGGGTTAATATTTGACAAAAACCGAGCAAAGCACAAAGGCTTAAAAAGCTTATAAAATTATTATTTCTTAAATAGCTATCAAGATTGAATTTCAAACAATGTAAAATAATAAAAATGTTTGATATTGCAAAGTAAATTAGAAAGTACCTATGAAAGTTTAAAAATATATTTTTTTTGCTATAACATCGTATGAATGGTTAAAAAATGGGAAGCCCAAAAATAAATTTTATTTCTTTATTATATTTATCCTGCAGGATAAATAGCTTTTAAGCATGATGCTCTGCAAACTTACAACTCAAATAGAACTTAATAAGACTATAACGTGCGCTTTCGCCGCTCGTGGGAAGACCAACAAACTCGCACGTATATAGTGAAATATAGAATTATAAGTAGAAAGAAAATGATCAATTCGGAGTCGCTGTTCTCCAGCAGACTCCACAATAAGGCTGCAGCAGAAGGCCGCATTAACAGGGCGCCAGGCACTGATTTTAGATGAAAAACTACCTCAGCAGTGCCCCTGAGATTAAGAAAAAAAAAGATTTTATGATTTTATTGGTGACTGCACTGGCTCGACTAGACCAGCAGAGAGTCGTGGGGTCAAACGGCACGAGCTACTTACTTTTTTCAAACGAGAGACGGTTACATACGAGTAAGCACACTGTGGTAGGAATAGAAATAATCAGACTTGATATTAATTAAATTTGAGCCTTTAATGATACCTAATTACTGTTTGCGTATCATTACAAAAAAACTAGTACCTTTAAAAAGGCAATTTATCTGTTTACTTAAAGTTAGGACGGGCTCGATCGTTCTTAAAATTAGCCTGTCTAATCCCTAGCTCTAATATGACTCTAATAAAATATAATACAAAAAAAAATAAAGAAAACTATTTTAGCAAAATTTAACGATATGGAAGATATGAAAATATCGGCCCTGAGGCACTCTACATACCAAAAAAAAATTAATTAATTAAACAAAATAATATCAAAGAAATTATATGTAAAATATAAAGTGATTAAATAATAGTTAAAGGCCCCGTAGGCACCTATTAATAATCTAAACTAAGCTATGTGATATCCAAAAGCTCTCGCACTCTACCTCGTTTCCGATCGCGAAAAACCCGTGCTCGCAGGCACGCGGTCGTTCCGGGAGCTACTACGAACGATTGCTTCGAAGTTTTAAATTTTAAGAAGGCGCGAGAGAAAGAAATTCGCTAGCGCAAATTTCTACTCCCACAATGTAGGCACGCTTTGAAAAACTTACGGTTTGGCGGCGGAGCGAGTCTCGTCGTCGAGTTCGGTGCCTGGTGGCAAGACCGATACTAATAAGTTATAAAAAGAAACAAAATTATATTTAACTTGAAATATAAAATAAATTAATAGGCCGAACTAAACAATTCAATATGAAAAATTAATTGAAAGCGACGGCAAAACGAGTTGAAAGATCGCGGTGCGGGAGACACGATGGATGGCGCGTTTCAGCAAGTCCAGGTCCCGATGTCGTTCCTCGAAAGCAGCCGGTAGATCAGTAATTAGCCCAACGTCTCCAGCACATCCCCAATGCTCCGTAATGCTACGCGGACAGTGCTGATTGGCCACGAGCTGGCTGCACTGTCGTCGTCGCCAGGTCGGTGCGTAACGCCTCTTTCGTCCCCTTCTCTCCCACTATTGCCCGGAGCCACTGTAATGTACATTGACTTGCAGTTTCGTGAGCCATTATTCCGTGAGGGAATTTCAAAACATTTAATTTCGTTAGTGAAATTAATACTTTAGAGGTGAAAACGAGCAAGCACGTTTATGTTAGAAAGCACAGAAGGCTGCAACGAAATTACTTATGGGGAGAGAACTTAGGAAGTTAGAAAGAATAACTTAACTCGGCCTGGTTTAGGCAATTCTTGATGATGACGACGACCAGTAGCATAGGCAGGCTCATGTAGCTAAAGGCGCTCGGAGTGTGCGTCGACGTTGTTGGTACTGCTGGGAGGTGTTGAGGCTGAAAATGCTGTAAAACTTTCCTCGACGGAATGCGCTGGCAGTTAACTCAGCGGAATGAAAACAAAATAAAATAACAAAATAATAAATAATGATTCGCTTTTCTATACGGCCCCAGACGAGAAGTAGAGTGACTGATCTCCTGGCTGCTGGGTGGCGGATTTTCATTTGAAATCGGCCTAATTCGTAAGGTAGCTCGTGCGTAACAAGCGACAAAAAATCGCTTCGTTACAAGACATTTGATGTTAAATTTAATTTAATTTTTTAACAAAATTTTAAGGAGATGTGAATGAGAAGGGAAGATTCCTACCGACTCTGTGTTTTTATTTTTAAAATAATTTGTAAATATTTTTATGGAAAAAAGAGACGTGAGGTTCTTTCAAATTTATTTATTCATTTAAAACCAGTTTACCTTACATAAATGTATAATAAAATAATAGTAAAAATGGTAATTAAAGAAAATACAGTAATGCATACATTACATTCTGTATATCGCAGAGATGCACTAGGCATCTGTACGCGATCCGGCATATACAAAATTAAAATATAAAATAAAACTTAAATACTAAGTTACTGAAATTAACTAACTTAATACTAAAATTATTATCGTAATAATAATTTTTTGGTATTTTTATCAGTGCTTATATCAATATTTAACTGACTTATTCATATTATAACAATTGAGATAATATATCTGTTTATATCCAATTTTTTAGCTTATTCTTATGTAAATACTTATTCATATCTAACGTATTTTGATCACTCGGTAGTTTGTTGTATGTTGTTAAGGCTTTCATATAACTATTTTTAGTACTAATTCTTTTCGTATGTTTAGGTATTATTAAATTTCTTTTCTTTTAATACTGCTAGATTTAATGAATTGATTTTTGAGGTTTGTGTACTTATTTCTTAGTGCTTCATAAGTAAATAATTGTTCTAGATTCATGGGATAATCCTGACTTATAAAATTATTTTTATGAACAATTCTTAAATTCTTTTTTGTAAGTTTCGCAGTAGATTTAAATCGTTATTGTACGCTCCACCCCACGTTATTATACCATAGCTTATGATACTGTGGAAATGAACATAATATATCATCGGCAATGGTTTGGTTGTCATTGTCTTGGAAATTTTATAAAAAATATATATCAAATATCTAGTTTTCTTGATGATATATTGTATATGCTTATCCCAACTAAGGTTGTAATCAAATATGAGTCCTAGGTATTTACAGCTCTCAACTCTGTTTATACTTTTACCTTTGATCTTAATATCTATTTGATTTGGAACAGTATCACTATAGTTGCCAAAAGTTATATATACCGTATTTTCAATATTTAAAGATAATATGTTCTTAGCTAGGTACTTATCGATTATATATAAATATCTATTCATACTGTCCTGAGATTTTTCCCAGGTATCATCACTAGTTACCATTACAGTATCATCTGCATAAGCCGATATTGCATTAGAAGGGATTTGTATCAAGAGATAATTAATGTATATAATAAAAAGTAATGGTCCTAAGATAGTTCCTTGTGGAACACCAGTGTTTATTTTCATGTAATTACATTCATCATCAATAATCTTTACTCTCTGATATCTATCATTAAGATAACTTGCCAGTAAATCCATCGTCTGACCTCTAATTCCTATACAATAAAGTTTATCTAATAATATTTCATGATCAACAGTATCAAATGCTTTCGCCAAATCCAAAATAGTTATTATTATATATATATATAAAACATTAGTTATATAATTTAATGCGTCTCTAGTACCTATCTTTTTCATAAAACCAAATTGTTGGTCTGCAATTATATTGTGTTTTTTTATAAATTCGAATATTCTATTATAAATTATTCTCTAGTGGCATTATGTTTATCACCGAATTTGTGTATAGGTACTATTTCGGCTTTTTTCAGTGCATTTGGCAAAGTAGCTTGCTCTATATATGAGTTAATTATACGACACAATGGTTCAGCAATATGTTTACAAATTACTTTGAGTGTTTTAGAATTTATTTTATCAACACTTCCGCGTTTCAATTTTAGAGAATTTATTATACTTGTCACCTCATATGCACTTGTTGGATTTATAAACATGGGATTTTCGTTTATCTTTGGAAGTGATAATTCTGTTTCTATTGGTTCGTCTATCTTTTCACTAAGTTTTTGACCTTGTCTAAAATTTTCGCACAATTTTTGTACTCACTTTTTAAAAGTTCATTATCACGATCCACTTACCATAGATAAAAATTCTTTCGTTTCACATGATTTCATAATAGCCTCAGTAATCCAGCTTTTTGCACCTTTATTCTTATGTTTATTTATTGTTTTTGCCATTTCTATATACTGTTTTATTTTATTTATTAATTGGTCTGTTGCTACATTTGGATCTTGTATTAACATAATTTCATTCCAATTTAGAGTGGCAGCCGTATTCTTTAGTTTGTAGTAATTTAATGTTATTTGTGGATCATTACTGTCAGTTTTAATTTTATTTATGGCAATAAACAATGGATAGTGATCTGTTAACGAATTTTTTAGTTTGTAGGTTTTTGTTTTTAGATCGTTAGTTTTAATAAATACATTGTCAATACAAGAACCTTTGCAAATGCCAATCGGAGGCCTTGTAATGCCTGAAAACCCTGGAACATATCCTTTATCTACGAAATTATATAAAAATTCCTGACTCAGAAAATCTAGTTCAAGTAGATGTACATTGAAATCTCCTAACACTAAATAGTTTCTAATATTTATTTTTTTGTTTAATGGAATTCGATGGCACTAAGCATCAAATGTCTCACAAGTATAATGTTCACGTTTAATAGATTTAATTGTATGCCCCCTTTAAATTGTAATAAATATTGCAATCATAAGATGTTTTATTTATTTCATATTTATAATGAAGAAGTGTCAGGAGTGGTATCGAAGAAATCGAAGTAAATGGAGAACAGACCCGGGAAAAAAATGTTATATATAACCATATATAATCACTTTTATATATATGGGTGGTTCCATATCAAGTGAGTATGTCCGAAAATAAAAATGTCTCAAACTCTACAAAAATATTGGTATGTGTACCCCCCTATTATATTAAAATGTGTCTGGTCGATGGTTGCCCTCGGGTATAAGTTCACTTCATCTCCAAAAATACCCCTCCGAAGGGGTTCGGGTAAACCAGAACTTGGTCAATAGTGAACCGGAAGTCGACCGGAAGTAAACCGGAAGTGAACCGGAAGTGAATCGGGAGTGACAGGAAATAACCAAAAATAATAGAAATGAACCGTGAATGAACCGGAAGTGACCGTAAATAACCAGAAATGAACCGGAAATGAACCGAAAGTGACTAGGAATAACCGGTAATGAACCAGAAATTAACAGCGGATAAACCGGAAATGACCGGAAGTGACCAGAACACTTCCCTTTCTAAGGGTTGGTTTCACTTTTTCTCCTAAACTACCACTATAAAGGTTAATTTTTAAGGAAGTCGAACCAAAGTAAAAATAATTTATGTTTGCATTTCGTCTTAGGTCTGTTCTTTAGACTCATCAGTGAGGCATAATAAACGTAAAAAAATTAATTATAAACTCATTAGCTATTATTCAAGTTTTCTTAGCTACAACAAATTTTGTTGTACAATTTTACTACATTGTAAAGATTACTAACTTAAATTTTTAATAATAAAGCATGAATAAGAAAATTAAATTAAGCAAAAAATAACAAACTAATTTTTAAAAATCTATGCAAAACGACAATATATATTTAGTATTGTTATTACATCGTTTCAAATTCAGGGTTAACTATTCAAACTGTAATAGTTCACTTCAATTTAACAATAATTTATAGATGATATATAAAACTTTACATTAAACAGTATGATTTTAACGGAATTAATACCAATTTATACAAAAGTTTAGTAATTTTTGATAATACTTACTTATTTACAATTATCGAGTCAAAAATGTGCAACTCAAACGATACATAACCGACACAGTAATACATAAGAATCATTAGTACATATACCCTCTTGTGAAAATGTATATATTAGACCTCAAGAAATGGGAGATTGAAGGAGACATTGACTAAGGGCTACTTATACAATGAAAACATGCAAATTATTAAACCTATTAGACCTCATAGTCTATTCCACGATGAAAACATGCAGATTATATAAATATGAGAAATGATAGTTACACTCAATAATATCGACGAAAAAAATTAAATAATAAACAAATTAACTATTATTCAAGTAACATTGAATGCTTAAAAGAATATTGTTTTTTATATACTGCTTTTGATTAGAAAATATTTAATTTGTATAAATTATTGAAAATAACAAATTACAATTTATCTGTTATATATATTAACGTTAATTGACATTTACAAAAGTGAAATTATCACTACTAATATAAATATTGATCGTTATATATTGTATAATATAAATTAATAAAAATTTTGAAAAGTTCGACAAGTATTATTCATAAACTGAAATCATGTTGAATCCTGTCTTATATATAAATATATTTTTTTAATGTTGTAATATCAAAACAGTTAAAAACAATTCATAAGCAAAAATTAATGTTCAAATATTGTTTTATATGCAAATAAATGAACCAAACAACATGTTTGTATCTCATAATAAGAATAACCTGTAAACAATAGTTATTAAGAAAAAAATTTTGAATTAATTATTAATTTAATTAATTATTATTATTGATTTATTATTATTCAGCATTAGCACCCATTTCCCGTGATACCAGAAATATTAATTTTGAAATTTAATGAATTTTAAATTAATACTATTTTAACCGAGCGACGTTAGGAACGAGGTACATCACGCTAGTATAATAATTAATTTAGGCAAATATCAATCAAATAATGATTTTTATTGAAAAATAATGATATGTATTCCTCTCTTGTGGAAATTATAAAATGTAATGAAACGTAAGATTCTTGCTTTTCATTCGCACAAAGGGGAACGGGTCGAATAAGCAAGTGCTCGTAAAGCGGCTAGGTTATCCGGATAAATTCAATTCCTGGACAAAAGCGTCCTATCTCGAGAGCATTTAAGAAAATGGAGAACACCGATGCATTATACCTCATTTTGCCCTCAAATAGTAGCCTAATGCTCTAAAATGATAATCCAGCCAGCTGTTTTACTATCTCTTGTCGCGCGAAATAAAACCAACAGGTGATTGGAACTTGGCCTCGCAGAAATTCACGCACCGTGAACGATTACACATATAAACGAGTCTGAGGCATTTTACAATTTTAAATTGGATAATAAAGAGAGACAAGAAATGTATTTTTTTGCATATGGTATTTACAAAAATATTGATACAATCATTTAAGGGGGAATCCTGCGTTAGAAGGCCTAAAAAAAGCTTTTTTCGAAAATTTTTTTGGAATCGAAAAAAACAATTGAGCCCATCGAACTTTTTACGATGTTTTCATGTATATTTGAGCTTTACACACAAATTTTTTTAACATGAGACACTGAATTACAGTCGATTTATAAGAACTTTCGTAGAACGCCTCGTCACTGAAATCTCCAATTGGCGGGAAAGATGCAGCTCGTAATTCTTGTCTGAAACATAAAAATCAAAAAGTATTTTAATTTTCATAAATTTTTCTTCTGGGTGAACTAAAAAAAAAACCGGAAGAAATTATAAAATTCTAACTTTCTCCAGGTTTACAAAAAATGCTTTTTGAAAAAAAAATCACTTCAACTTGCTAAAAAAGTAGTTTAAAAAGACTTTTTCAACAATCTTTTTAGTTCAAATAGAAGAAGATACAATATTGCAGATATCAAGCTTTGAATCGTTCCAATAGGTTTAGTTTTTTTGCAATCACTCCCGCCCATTTAGAGAAATTGTAAAAATGAAAACTGGAGTCAACGCGCTTCAAAGTTTTCGATAAGAAAATGTATCAATTTTCTATTACTTGCTATTAATAATCTGCTAATCAGCTATTCCTGGTCCATATAATGAACCTTCAGCTTCCTAAAAAAACTCATTTTGATGCATTTTCTCGAGTCTACGAGCCGTACGAGTTTCCATGCTGAAAAATGAGTGACGCCTGTGTTCCCTTTGAAGCCGTTGCGCATCAGCGCTATCAGTAAATATTTTGCAATTCTGGCCAATACTCAAATTCAGCAACTGCATAGTACTCAAAACCGCAGAATACTCTTCAGTGAATATATCTGTAGCCATGTAGCCGGCAATTTCAATGACTTTTTGACAAGAATGGAGATGTTTCTAGGTGGAGCGCGCGCTCTAGTGTAGCCGAGGGCTCGCACACCTGCTCGACGCCCCTCTGCTTTCAGATCTGTATCTTAGGAAATATTTAGAATTACACGCTGTAACTTTGTGTACATATTCTTGATTATCTTAGGTATCGATTTACAGAATAAAAGAAAGATCGATTTTTTGGACATCCTAAAGCAGGATCCCTCCTTAATGCTCGTACTGGCAAATTTACAAAAATGCTATTACACTCTGCAGCGACAGTGCACATGTGAACAAACGGATTACGTTCAGTTAGACGAAAAAATAAGGCCTGTATTCGGTTTTGAGAATGCTGAGCTCAGAGAGGGAGCGGGGACTTATATAACCTTGAACTTGGGTAGCTTCATTCTGCTGGGCAACAGGCCAGCTTCGCTCAATCGTGCTATACCCGATTAGCTGTATGTATACACAGACGCGGGTATTGGGTAGCGTCAGCACCGCGCGCAAAAACGTAAGCAAAGTAAAAATAACGCGACACCGCTGCTAAGAGGAGGACGCAAATAACGAAAAGAAAAAGAAAGAAGCCGACTACTACTACTTTTAGAAATATAACCGATAAGTTTGAACTAAAGTAATTTACGTAACGTTCGCCAAAATTGGTTTTTTACACACTCATACGACGGAATGTATGACGAGCGAACTGGGTTTCTCTACTTTCCCGGCAACTCAGATATTGATAGATAGCAGTGTTTACTTGAATTACAAGCCTGTGTTATCACTCAGCGAGGAGGGAGATGCACCCTCAGAATTTGTAGTGCCAAGCGCGAGCGAGCATTACATAGATCTAGCGCACAGTATGCTTTACATTCAAACAAAAATCATATTCATTCACCACCAAATAACGTGTACCTTTACAGGGCCTACATTGAGTCACTACTCAACTATTCTCCCGCAGCTAAGGAGTCGCATTTGACGGCTATTTTATGGTACGAGGATACAGAAGACGCTTTCGGAGCTGTGCAAAATGCTGCAGCTCCGCAAGCCGTGAACCTCCTGAATCAAGATAGAATGTTAATTTGCGGTATAGAAATGAGAACTCTCTTAGTAAGAAGCAAGGACGCATTTTTCTTAATAGATTTTTCCGATGACGATAAATTCATAGTACATATAAAAGAAGCAACGCTCATCATTCGCAGAGTTAAAATCAGCCTGGGTGTCTTCCTCGGCCACGCTAATGCATTAGCAAAAACTACAGCCAAATATCCAATGACACATGTAGAGGCGAAATGGTTCACACTTCAAGCGGAAATTCTCGGCGATGCAATTGAAAACGTCATACTCGGGCAGTTACAGAAATTAATAATCATTTGCTTTGTCGATAATAGAGCATTTAACAAAAATCAGAGATTTAATCCATTAAAATTTCAAACTTTTTCAATTAATTATCTCTCTGTATAGATGTATTTCCAACACTTTTTACCGGCACAGGGATACATTTTTTTAAGGAGGGAATCGGAATCGCAAGAGGTAATTTACTTACTGTTTTTGACCTCACGTCTGATTTATCGGCACACTGTGCCACGCACTGGAATCTCGTACGTTCGGGCAGTCTGTGCATAAAGGTGGGTTTTGAGCAGGCACTCGCATCGACCATAAATTATATTGTTTATATCGAATCCAACATGCAAATCATAACTGATTTGAATGCGTGAGACTTTAACTACACCTACGACGACGACGACGACGAAAAAACTGGTAGGGACATGAGTATATTAGGTCTAGAACAAAGCACAGTTGGATCAGTTTCTCGCACAGTAGTCGTAGCTGATGCACGCACCTCTCAAAAGCTTAAAAATGGATTACGTTATCGACATACATGGATTTCCCGATGCATCTAACAACTACTAATGGAAAGAAGTTGCTGCGACATCACTACAGAATCGCGTCATTGGTCACTGGATAGTGCGTGCACCATACAATTTTAACGATTTACCTGCGTACGTGCGTCAAACTAACAATTATTGTTCGCTCGATGTGCACGGCCTACAGTGGTTTGAAGGCGAAGTTTCATATATATAAATAAATGTTAGATAAATGTCAAGCATTATAACGCACCGAGCTTTCAACATCTCAGGTATGTGTTTCCAGCTGTGTTGATGTGTATAACACATAGCACGCAAAACTTTGAGAATAAATATGAATTTTGCGCAATACACAGAGCTTCTTTCGAAAGATACGCTCAGCCTACCCGTTATAGATAGTGAGGTCTTCTATGGTATAGTGCTAGAATACTATCGACAACAGAGAGTAAAACACCTACGATTCGCGGAAGAAAGAGAGAACAGGGCGTAATCTACCTAGTGATAAAAGAAGACGGTCAGCGGCAAAGCGAGGAGGACTATTACGACTAAGTGACCGATGACGACGACGAAGTACCCAACGTCAAAAAGCTATGTATCATTGACGAAACGGACGACACGTGCTCAACTGGTTTAAATGAACAAGAGCCAAATAATGAGTGCAACTAGAGGGCTAAACGCCCAAATTTTTAAGTCTCCCTGCTGCTATTGTATCGAACATCGATACGTCGGACAAGCCTGACTCGTACTGGATTGCTATTTACATCGACAAGAATGGCTACGACAACTACTTTGACAGCTACGGCGTCGCACCTATCTCACAGCATCATCTCAATCGACTCCGAAGTAACTGCGGGCGATATTAATGGAATAAAAAGAAATTACAAATTGTTGATTCGCAATGGTGCAGAGAATATTGTATTGTTTCATTTTGTAACATCTTTTCACAAAATACGTGTAGCCACGATGTATTAGTTTTATAAATATATTGTCAAAAAATTAAAAATACGTTGATGAAACAATCGCTTCAGTATTGCTTTGGTCGCTCTGTAGTTCAGTCACTTTTAAAAAAAGAGAAAATGCTTCGTTGCGCAAGCAGAGACTGTTACCTGACTGATCTACATTTAAAAATCACAGTAGAAGAATTCTCATGGATCCAAATTATCCACAATATTAACGTGCACCGGGAAGAAAGTAAAAGTATAGGGAGATACTTGTGTAACATACGACCATCTTATTTTGTGGAAGTGCGTACAATGCTCAAGTACCCACGACACCATCTCCGCGATATATTTTATATCACGGGGCAGTATATTAATTATGTTTGCTATTCCGTTATCCACACGGTTCCAAATAGATGGGACCGTATATATTTTCGAGCAATCGAAAACATAAAGATGCACCACAATAGAATACTCAACACGAACTTAAACAGCAGATTATTTGATTGGAAATTAAGTAAGATTTGAATACACATATACTCAAGAAAGATATACAACAAAAGCGCCATTCAAAATTTTGATAGCATTGGCGCGGAATGTAGATGTTACAGACACAGCTTTAACGGAAGAGAATGGGGAGTACGACTGCCCGATTCACCATGGAATGCAATTGAATTTCAGCGATTGCGCCTCAATCACCACTGTAGGCTGTCGAGGTAGAAGAAGTTATGCAAGTGTTGGGATTAGACAAAAAAAAATGTGTCGAAAAAAATTTTTGTATAAAATGTAAATTTTTAAAAACTTTAATATGAAGAGTGTATTTAAATAAATTTTAAGTTTGAAAAAAACTGTAAAGTGTTTATAATATTATGCTGTAGTATTCTATTGTGTAATATTGTGCTTTGCGGCTCTCTCTCTCTCTCTCTCTCTCTCTCTCTCTCTCTCTCTCGCTCTCTCTCTCTTTATCTCTGCTCTACTCAGACTAACGGAAGACGTAAGGACAGTAATAAACAAAAGACTAGTAACTCTACTCTTACTATTCGACTACAGTAAGGCTTTCGACACTGTCTCGCCAGCCAATCGTCTAGCAACACTGCCAGCCCTGGGGTTCTCCAGGCATGCTTTAATTTGGATAAAATCTTATATATTAGGTAGAATACAAGCCATCGTAAGCCGTTATAACACCAGGTCATCTTGGTTGTCGACTAATCTCGGAGTGCCTCAGGAATCAGTATTGGGACCCTTGCTGTTCTGTCTTTACATCAATGACATCAAAGAGCTGACCTGAACAAAGATTTAGATGAACAAGACTCGAGACGCATAAGACACGTACTATATGCTGACGACCTACAAATATATTCTCAAATAGAGCCAGAAAACATCATTGATGGTGTGGAGATTCTATCTCGTGCTGCTCGAGCGATGGCTGATTGGGCCGAGGGTGTTGCCCTTAGACTGAATAATACCAAGACTGAGGCCATTGCTTTCGGCTAGTGTCAGTTCATTAATAGTCTTGAGTCACAAGGTTCTCGCAAACCGTTACGAACCTGGGTGTTATCCTAGTTTCTCAACTCACGTAGAAGCCACACGTGGATATGGTCGCAAAAAATGTTAATAGGGTACTGTATTACTTGAGGTTTTTTAGAAAGTATACCACCCAAGATCTATGCAAACACTTAGCAACGGCTCTTGTATTTCCACACCTTGACTATTGTACTGCAGTGTATCTAGACGCATCACTAGAACTACGTAATTGGCTGCAAATACTGCAAAATTCATGTGTGCGATATGTTCTAGGTGCTAGAAAGGATGAGCACATCACCCCTTAACGGGGAAAATTAGGGTGGACACGGATTGACTCTAGAAATGCAGTTTTCATGGCTATCACAGCCTACAAAATAATTAACATTAAAGAACCTGTTTACCTGAGATCGCTATTCAAAAATAATGAATCTAAGAGCCCTGTAAGAGGTCAAGCAAAATTGAATTGGATTGAATGTTGTTGTCAGTTAGTCTTATTTATTTATTTTAATATATATATATATATATATATATATATATATATATATATATATATATATATATATATATATATATATATATATATTCATTTTACTTATTTTTTGTTTCTCTTTTTACTTTTTACGTTTTACTAACTGATAGGAACAGTATTTAAAAGTCTGCAATAATTTATTAGTATGAGTGGAAGTGAGTAATTGTTTTAATAAACGTATGTAATTTAAATTGTATGGCTGATAGATATAACGACATGATTGGGAATTATGTTTACATTTCTGACAACAAAGTGCAATACTTTATGTGCCTGACTTCTTCTCTCTCTTTCTCTCTCTTGCATATTTTACACGATCCCTGAAGCTAAAATTGAGAGTAAGCTACGTGGCAACGAGGAGTAGGTGCCGAAAGAGAAAACAGGCTGCACGCCACTACATCCTATCTCTCTCTCTCTCTCTCTCTCTCTCTCTCTCTCTCTCTCTCTCTCTCTCTCTCTCATAAGATCAGGCATTAACAACAACAAAAAACTATTGACTATTTTGTTAATGTTTGATTTTAGCAAAGCATTCGACACCATCTCACACACTAAACTGCTGCGTAAGCTGATGCGCATGGGATTCTCCAGGAGTGTTCTCCTGTGGCTTAAGTCATATATTATGGGGAGACGACAGAAAGTCGTCACAAACACAAACGGGGATTCAGGTTGGCTAACCACCAATCTTGGCGTTCCACAGGGCTCAGTCCTGGGACCCCTGGTTTTCAGCCTGTACATAAACGACTTACAAGACGCACTAGACTTAGATGGTGTTGAACACATACTTTACGCTGACGACCTGCAAACCTACACACAAGTGACCCTGAAGGGTCTTCGTGATGGTATCAGTCGCATGTCGGCTGTAGCACGAGCAGTGTCGAACTGGGCAACGTCAGCTGGCCTGCGCCTCAATGTCGGCAAGACAAAGGCGATCATTTTTGGATCTGATCACAACATCAAACAGGTTCAGAACCTTGACTTGCAAGGCATTGAGATACAGACCGGCGTACACGTTCCCTTTGTCGATACAGTCACCAACCTCGGCGTGGTCATGGACGGAAGGTTGACATGGAAGCCGCAACTGAATGCGGTCAGTAGAAAAGTAAATAGAGCTCTGTATAGCTTAAAACTTTTCCGTTCAAGCACCACAGAGATACTGAGGAAGCAGCTGGCATGTGCACTGGTACTACCTCACTTAGACTATTGCTCAGTGGTTCTTCTTGATGTGTCAGGGGAACTCCAGACACGACTACAACGTCTACAGAATGCATGTGTGAGATACATATGTGGTGTTAGGCGAGATGAGCATATCACCGCCTACAGGAAAAAACTGGACTGGTTAGATCTGAAGGTGAGGAGGGAGTATTTTATGGGGCTGATGCTTTACAAAGCGGTTGTCATGCGGCAGCCACCATATCTTACTGCCCTCTTTGAAAAAAACCAGGCCAGGACTTCAAGTAGGGGTGGTATGAAAGAGCTCTCGGTTCCGGGGTCGCGCACCGATAAGGGTCTTTTCTCATTTAGAGTTCAAGGTGCGCACCTCTGGAATTCGCTCCCGAGCAGTGTGAGGTGCCTGCCATCTTTTTGTAAATTTAAAACGGCGTTTAGCAGGCACCTTAAGCAATTACATGGTGAAGAGAATGTATAGAGGTGACTCGAATATTTATTTAAGCTATTTATTTATTTGAATTATTTATTTATTTAATTTATTTATTTATTTAAATTTATTTATTTAATTTATTTATTTATTTAAATTTATTTATTTAATTTATTTATTTATTTAATTTATTTATTTATTTAAATTTATTTATTTATTTATTTAAATTTATTTATTTATTTATTTAATTTAATTATTTATCTGGTTTATTTATTTATTCGACTTATTTATTTATTAATTTATTTATTTACTAAATATGTTTAGTGTTTGGTGTAAATGTATTTATTAGCGTGATTGTTAAAGTGTCATGAATGAGTGTGTTTTAAATTTTGACGTGATACTCGTAGTATACGTAAAAATTTAGCAAAGTATGTGTATGTATTCTTTTATTTTTATATGTTATCTCTATTGTATTTATTTTATTCTATGTATTATTTTTTGACGAAGCGTGTTTGTGTGATATCTGACTATGACTAGTTCATTATATTTAAATTTTATAAACTGACGAACTGATAAAGCGAATAATATTATTTAGTAAGAAATGCAATAAGTGAACGTTAAGATAACAAATACGTAAAATTGACTGATATTTTAATTATAACTACATGTACATGCAATTGTAAGATTTTCGTCTCTTGATGAATAAAAAGTATATCTATCTCTCTCTCTCTCTCTCTCTCTCTCTCTCTCCATCTGCTGTCCTGTAGGTGCACTTGATCGTTATCCAGCTACTGCCTTTAGACCAAACTCTGTCGCCTCCTATGTCTGGGGGGCCGGTTTGTTGTGGCACTTGCATACTATTACATGTAAGTCACCGCTACAACAAAGAAACACAGCTTTCACTAGTTAACCTGCACGGCTATTTCGCAACTAAGTGGCAACAACACCTAGCCAGCTTTGAGTTTAGGAGCGGTGAGAACGGCAGACTAGCGGGAGCCGAGTACGGGACAAAATCGACATAGAAGTGCCACCTTGATCAGGACACTTTGAATGCAGCGCCACCTCTACCTGACATCTGCTGTATCCTGGCTATAACATCGTCACCTTTCTCTCGTAGAACGACTCGTCTTCGTCGCCACCACCACCATGGTCGACAGCTGCGCCATCTGCGGGGAGATCCCCAGGAGCAGCAATTCCCTACGTCAGAGTTGCATCTGTAATATCACTTGTCATCCAGCGTGCAAGCCTCTTGCAGTGCTTACCCGCGTGCATCGATGTGCGATACAGCTCCAAACTAAAGCTGTAGCGTGCCAGGCTTGCATAGAGTCGAAGAGGTCGTTGTTCGAATCGTCCGCCCCGCGCACGACGAATACTATTAGTACGAGTGAGAAAGAGAAATAGATAGCCGTGCCTACTCTAGCTAATAAGAAGTCACCAACAGTTGCGCGAGCCAATCTGGCGAGCAAGGCCGCGCTTACCAACTCCTGACTCTTTCCGTTGCCGGGGCAACGCCCTGCCCCCACCAACCGCCAGCTCCGAGTGGCCTTACAGTCTCCCGTGATGTCACTGAGCCCGCCTTTTTCCAAGATCGGAGCTGAGCACAGCCGGGAATCTCCGAGCGACGTCATGGCCAAGAGCGTGGAGACAATCCATGGAAAAGACACATCGCAGTAATTTCATTCACGGAACTACAGCAGCGTAAATGATGTGAATGCGTCGGTTATACGTATGTTAGATTCTACTATCTTTAAAAGGGACGACGGTCTCCTGCCTGGTGGAGTACGCCAATTCTACATAAAAAAATATTGACAATGCATCTGCTAGACATTGTATCTCTCTTGAAAACAGATTGGATGCAATTGTTAATAGGTTAAATTCATTACCAGCAGTACACACTTTAGCACTTTCAATTGAATCCAAAATGCAGAAAGTGGAGGAAAAGCTGTCAAAACAACACTCCCAGCTGGAGGAGATGAAAAATGAAAAGCAAGTGCTTTGTCAAGAAATTGATAATTTAAAAATTAAAAATAAATTGTTACATGAAACATGTAACAACATAACAAATAATTTGTTGAATAAGGTAGAAGTAGACTATAATACGATATTAGGCAAAATAAATAATTTAGAGCAGTTTAATTTAGAGACGCATAACACAATTGAAAATAATACGACAAACAAATATGAAAATGATTTTAAAATAATAACCGAAAAAATTAATAACATTGTTAAAGTTATAACTCTGTAATACTAAAGGATAGAGGAAATATACTAGCAAATGAAACTGCAAACAATACGTATGAAAGTGCAATAAATAAAATCGAGAATACTGTGAAGAATATTCAACAAAAAAATCGAGAGATATTAAATAAAATTGAAAATTATCGAATGGGCGTGCTCTCCAGTAAGGAAAACACAACTTTCTTATCGCTCAGTATTAATAATTGTTATGATAGAAATAATATCATAAATAGTAGTAACATAAGTAATAATAGTAATATAGATAATAATAATGACTACTGCAACTTAGTTGTGCACAATAAATTAAAAATTCTGTTACTGATATTAATAATATTGATAATGACTAGAATACTATACAGCAAGGTGCTGCAGCATCATTTGCACGAAGCACGCGGATGAAAATGGTCGGTGGAAAGGCAATACACAGTATCAACAATAAAAGTGCTAATAAAGAATAAATAATTTCCAATATATTTGACGGTAATGTCACTAAGCGTGTAGACTTGGCACACGCTATACTGTGCCGTGTCCTCCCATCTATACAGAAATCAGAAATAATAAGCACCCGCTTGCTTCGATCAGATGAGCCGATTTCTGTAGTATCAGCTGACGTAAACAACGAGCGCAGACGGTCACCGTGGGTTGTTACCCTCTCCAGCAGTGTGTTAGGAGATAAAATTATGCGAGCGGAAAAACTTATTACAGGATTTCATACTAGAGACGTTGACACCTCGGCTCTTGACCAGGAGACTAGTGATGCGTGAAAGTGTGACGACTGTTATTCCGGCAATAGATCAAAAGGAGACTGTCGCAAATGATTGACTATACACAAGCACTGCTGGGGGGTTCGCTGTAGGGGACTGAGAGCCGGTTTTGTCAATGTGACCTCTTTTCTGGGGCACATCGGCATGCTTAGACAACATCTTTTGGCTGGTCCTACCTACCATCTCTTTGGAGTTACTGAGTTGCACTTCGGCCCTGATGTTGAGAGTGATCGCATTAAGATCAACGGCTACTCACACATTAGATTAGACCGCAACAAATTCGGGGGCGGATTAGTCCTGTATATTCACAATACGTTTAAGGCCAACCTCCTGTGTAGTTCTCTTACTACACAGGAGGGCAAGCCGTTAATACCTGAATATATAATTTGCAGTATTCAACAGGGCAGCCTTCCCCCCGTTTTGTTGCGCTCATATATAGGCCACCTCATGTACCGTTTCTATAGGGCTCTGATCTAATAGGCCAACTTGCCTCTCACACGCAAGAATTTTGTCACAAGGTTATAATGGGAGATCTGAATGCGAATCTACTCAAAACATCAGAGGATGCAAAATATGTTAGGTGGTTAGCTGATTATCTTAACCTACAGATAGTTGATTATGGTGCGATTTATTATCTCAGAGACTCTCACACATGAATTGATGTAATCCTAACAGATGACAATGCCGTTGTGCTGAGCAGCAGCAATCAGCCGGCGCCCTTTCCCAGTCACCATAACATCATAGAGATTGAGATCGGGGTCGGAACTACTGCATATCCTGTGGCTGATTCCTTTAGCTACAGGGACTTTAAATCGATCCAGCAAGACGACCTCTTGTCTCACCTTGCTGACTATGATTGGTCACCGCTTGATGGCTCTGCTACAGATTTTGTCAGTCAACTAGAGTGCCTCAGCGCCAACCTCATGGCCGTTATAGATAAAATAGCGCCATTAAAAGAATTCATACCGAAAAAGAAAATTAGTTCACCATCGGTTGATGCTGAACTCGCATATCTGTACAAAAAACGTAACTCAGTACGAGGTTGTTACACATGGACCAAAGACGACAGACTGTGGTGGGAGTATCTGAACCTTGCAACAGAAGGTGAACAACGAACAATAGATACACAACAAATTTTTTTGTAAAATCGAATCTTTGAAGTTCTTAATATCACAAACACATTTGGAGATAGCTCAAGGCTCTGGGCTTCTTGCCAAGAATAAGAGAGGAGCTTCAGTGTTTCTCGCAAAGTGAAAGTGACGAAAAACTTGACAACGTCTTGACCACTGTCAGTGATGACGGCTTTGTCTTCCGAGTAATTAGTTTCTCAGACATGGGTCTGGCTGTTGCACACTTCTCGTCACAGGCTAGAGGTGAAGACGGCATCCCTCAAAGTATAGTGACTAAGGCTCTTCCGTTTGTGGGGGATCACATTATCAAAATCTTCAATTCCTCCTAGTCCAGTGGCATTTTTCCGGGAATATGTAAAGGAGCTCAATTGGTGCCTTTAAAGAAGAAGTCTGTCCCATCTACGGTATCACACTCTCAACCAATTGCTCTGCTGCGCTTTCTTTCCAAAGTCCTGGAAAATATCGTACATGACCAAATAACAGACATTTTATGAAAAAACAACAGTTTGGACCCGATGCAGACTGGTTTTCGACAGCATCACAGTACACAGACAGCACTACTAAAACTTACTGAGGACATACGAGCAAGTATTAACAGCAACAAAAAACTTTTGACCATCTTGTTAATGCATACATACTGCATTAACTGAACTGAACACATACTAAACTACTATGTAAGCACATGGGTTTCTGCAGGAGTGTTCTCCTGTGGCTTAAGTCATATATAATGGGGAGACGACAGAAAGTCGTTACTAATCGAATAATCACAGGGCTCAGTCCTGGAACCCTTGCTCTTCAGCCTCTACATAGACGACCTATAAGACGCACTTGACTTAGTTGGTGTGAGCTGTCTGCCATCATTTTGCAAATTTAAAACGGCGTTGGGCAGACACCTTAAACAACTGCACGGTGCCAAGATTACACAAAGATGAGCCTGCGGGCTGTGTTAAAGTGATTGTATTCGTCCATTTCTGTGTAGTCCTAATTTATTTTAAGTGTTAAATGTTAAGTGTGAAAGTATTTATTAGCGTGAACGATTGTAAGAATGATGGAAGAATGAGTGTGTATTTTATATGTGACGCGATAGATATACGTGCAATTTGAATGTGTATATGTGTATATATTTCTTGTTAAATATTTATTTTTATTTTTTATGTATGACGAAGCTCTCTCTAATAAACTTTTGACTTTTGACTATATAGTATTATATTAGACTTTATAAATTAACGCCCTGTGATAGGCGAACTAATATTTTAGTTTATTTAAGAAAAAGGCAATATAAATGTAAATAAGTGACCAATAATGTGATAACAGATTTATAAATTGACTGATTTTCTACGGAATGTACATACAGATGTAAATTTTCGTCTCTGATGAATAAACAGTATATCTATCTATATCTATCTATCTATCTCTTCTTCTTCTTCATCTTTTTCTTCGGCGCTACCTCCTACGCTCAAGAACCTCGTTTCCCTACAGCAGTCGGGGGACTAAGTCCCTATATATATATATATATATATATATATATATATATATATATATATATATATATATATATAAAATAGTCGCCTCGAAACTCCAGCATTACGGATTGAGATCCTCATTCTCTTTAGGTAAATAAACAATAATAACATTTTATTGTTTATCTGCTAATAAAGACAATTAATATTATTATGTGTCGGCTGTAATTACTTGAACTTTTATTGGTTTTCAATTGAATGTTTATGTAAACAAACAATTAAAAAACTATTAATAGCATATTAATTACCTGTTTACCGTCCACATATACGCGGTTGGCGATTACGTCACCGACACCACGCCATCCGCGTATATACACTACTTATACATACATACATGCATACTCTAGTCTACTCTCCTAATGGCCATGGGTCCGATTGGGGACGCCAATGTTTCACTATCCATCATACATTCACATCTACGGGCATGCTTGAAATGTATTCCTATAGTGTTAAAACATGTTTTTACGCCATAATTTGTTAGTTTTTAAGGTATTACTTTTTTGGCGATGACGAAAATATAAGGCTTTTCCTTGGTACGGTCGTGCCGAAAATCGACTCCAGATTTTATTTCTAAATTATTAAAGTTTAGTTTTTCTCAAGTAGAGGCTGATAAATAAAAAAATTTACAATTCCTCTACTTTTTTCTACGTATACCTATAAAATATAAAACATTGTTTTAAAAACGTTCTGAAATACAAGTTCACAAATTAAAGAAAGATATTTTTGTCTACATAAAATTATGCCTCATAAATACTAATTTTTCGTTTCGTATTAGGGTGAAATCTATGAGATTTATTTAATAATTAGAGCAGCTTAGTTTTTCTTAGGTACTATTATTAATTTTTACCATTTTTTAATTTTGTTGATAATTCTTTTGATAACGCATTTCATTGTTTATTTATACAAATTTAAATGGATTATAGTAAGCCGTTTTATTTCAAACTTATTCAATCTTAAGTAATTGGTTAAAAATAAAAAGGTTGATAACACAGATCCCTGTAGTAATAAAATGTTCACTGTTGAAAAAACCGGTTTACTAAGAGCCCTTCGCATTTACATAAACATTATCTGATATTATTTAAAAAAAATTCTGTTATCTAGATTCAGATCGAAGACGCGTATGAATAGGTACCCTTACACTTCCCGTTAAATGAATAAAGTAATTTCACGTAAAGAGACATATTTTTTTTTCATTTTTTAATTAATATCAACTTTAAAATTATTTCAGGCGTCAATTTTCAGCGTAGTGAATTCAACTTTTTCAAATGGCGTATTATTATTTTGTAATATACGAAAATTATGAAGACATTCAAAATATTTTTTATAGTTTTTTAAGGTAGCTTTGCATAATTATTTGTGCAATTTGACATAGTTTTTCATACTTTCATATACTATTAAACCTCCGAAAAAAAAAAATTAACAATAAAGCATTTTAATTAATTTTTAGTACACGTCAAAACGAATTGAAAACCGTTAAGAAAATATTTCGTTTATCAGGTTACCTAGAATCGTGGACGCCGCAGTTCCTCCAGTAAATATGGCATTAAGAATAATGTTGTATGGTAATGTGCAGGATCAAAATATTCAGGTTTTACAATGGTTAAACTAAGCATATGATCAAGTATATACAGTCAAAATATTTTGAGAACATTATATTTTTAATATAAATGTTTCGTGGACTCATAAAGAAATATTATTTTTTTTATGACTATTCTTATATTTAAGTAAATTATTGCTCTGTACAGATATATTTACTAAGATTTAAAACGTGATACTATACGATACTTTATTAAAACAGAAATGTTACCTATTCGTAATATTATATAATAATTGTTGTCATAAAAAAGTTTAAGGCGGTGCATCAGTCCTACTGTATCGAGCGAGTACCATCAACTCGAATTCAGAATCACTTTATGTTATGAAAATAGACAGCGGTTCAGTCTAATTGTAAGAAAAATCAAAAAAAACCATGAGTATCAACGCTACTGGTCATCTGATTGCGCAGCTAACGTCACTCGTGTCGCAAAGCAGGTTATTATAATCCGCTGTTCGTTTTCACAAAATAAATCGATCCTGAAAAGGAAAATTGATTCTGATCCGTATTTTTAGAATAGGACGAGGAAATCGAGTTGATGTTATTCGATCGGTTCAGTAGGACTGATGCACACCCTTAATGTTTAAACTTAAGGAGACGTGAAAGTGAACTAAAAATCCCTACCTTACCGGCATCACATTTATATTTTTTTCTCTACAAAAATAAATATTTCTAAAAAGATGCGATACTATCCCCTTCGTATTCTTACCAAAAAATTTCAGTTAAATTTTCAAAAGCTTTCATTATTTACTCTCGGAGAAAAATGGGTTTGAAAATATACAACTGTAATTAAATTCTTAAACGCATTTTTCTCTGAGAGTTAATAATCAACGCTTTTGAAAACTTAACTGAATGTTCCTGGTAAGAATACGAAGGGGATAGTATCGCGTCTTTAAGAAATATTTATTTATTGCAGAGAGAAAAAATAAAAATCTGATGCCGGTATGGTAGGGATTCTTAGTTCACTATCACATCTCCTTAAGCTGATGCTAAAGCCATCTGTCATCGACAAATACAAGGAACCACTTTTTTCATTTAATTTTCAATTTTTATCAAATATCTTTATGAAACGTTATTGTCCTAATCAAAAACAACAACTTTCCAGAGAGATATTGTGTCAAAATTGAAAATTGAATGAAATAAGTGGTTCTCCGCATTTAACGGTGACAGGGGGTTTAGCATCACCGTAAAAAATTTGTATAGGAACTAATGACGTTTATTTATTACTGTTTTATTTTTTGCTGTGCGGTTAGTTTGATTTTATTAATTAAAATACATTTTGATTTTGTTAATTCTATTAACAAAAAATAAATATAATATAATGTACATCTAAATTTATCCGAGTAGAAATTTCAAACTGTAAAAAACTCAATTTTTGTCACAGATTCTACATAGTTTTTCACAGTTTTCAGTTCCTCACAATTTATCACAATTTCTCACAGTTGTAATCAAACACAGTACACAGTTACACAGTTGTATCTCACAGTTGCCTTTATATAAGAGAATGCAACGAAAAAAATGTGAGAAAATGTGAAAAACTGTAAAACTGTGAGAAAATGTGAAAAATTGTGCAAGTTTTATTAGATTAAATGCGTGTTTTTTATAAGTGTATTTAGAAACTGTGAAAAACTATGAAAAACTGTGAAAAACTGTAAAAACATGTGCATATTTGTTTATGACAGATGTTTCAAAAGTATGTTTATTTTCACAGTATTTCACACTTTCTCACATTTACTTCACAGTTTGTCTCAGTTTTTCATAGTTGTAATTTCCACCAGGGTAGTATCTAATAAACACCTACATTAAATTTCTATTTCTAAAATCTATTAATATCAATTATAGAAAAATTATTTTTATTATTTAAAAAACTAGGTATTATATAATTTGTAAGCTAGATGTGGAATAATTATGAGCTTTTCACTGACCAGATGTACCAACCGGAGCTAGTTATAATCCTTAATCAGGGGCTGACAGCGACTTACGTGATTTTCTACTCAAGAAAAAGATATAATTTTTTAATTTTAATATAAACGTTATAATCATAGTTTTTTGTTTAAAAATCAAAAATATTGTAAATGCGAAAATTATAAATCAATCATTGGTCATACATACATTCAGAAAATGATTAAGAAGTGTTAATGTAATACATATTAGTTTCGTGAAAGATTCATAGATTTCTTAGTATTTATTCATATTTGTTTAGAATTTTATATCAGTGGATACGATTTTTGGTTAAAATAAATTTTTCTTTAATATACCGATTACTGGAAGACAGAACCTAGAAACAAATTTGTAATTATTGTATCATACAAAATATTAAAAAATCGCGAAAAAATCGAAAATCACAAAATACAAATTTGTTAAAACTAAACTCGATAAATTCTAAATCATTTTTTGATTTTTGATTTTCATTTTATATTTGAACATTCTTTACTGCAAATTAAATAATTTCTCTTAATTTCGTATACTTTTGTCGAATACGGGAAATGTGTAATGAGAAATATGGTAAAGAATTTAGGCATAGCGCGTTTCTTACACATAAGAATTATACACTTAATTATTGTACACAATTTAGCATTGGTCAAATTATATATAGATATACTTGACCAATGCTATATTGTGCACAATAATTACGTGTATAATTCTTATGTGTAAGAAACGCACTATGCCAGAACTTACTTTCAATACTAATGCAAAAATATTTTATTTTAAATTAATCGGTTTTAAGAAAATATATTTTTAAGCCATCGATGTGGATGAATATCCAAAAATAAATATTTTAACGAAATATAAAAATATTGTTAATACTAGTAATCGTAAATTATAACTCGTAGATTTTTTCATTGATTTCAAAGTTCTTTCGTAGCGGAGCGGTTAGAGCCTTGGAGTTTCACGCAGAGGTCATCGGTTCGATTCCCAGTCACATCAACATATTTTAATTATTTTATTGTTTCAGATACAGCCATTAAATAATTTTAATCCCGAAATTTGTTTCAGATTAATAAATATATAATATTATGTGAAAATTTTAAATGAAAAATCTACGTAGAAATTAATAAATAAAAATATCAATAAGCGTAGTTTTGGGTAATTTTGAGCACAGTGTGGCGCACTTTTGAGCATGATATGGCGTAAAAATACTTGGTTTATTTTATTACCTTACTCTTTTCTGAAAGCGTAATAAAACTTCGTTAAATTTTATTGCCCGTTCTTTAGCGTAGTAAAGCCTATTTCTTCGACGTCCGTAATATTGCGTTAAAATCTAAGACTTATTACAAAAATGTTCGAAACTGCGTACTTTGAAGTAGTTCCCAGAGTGATTCTTAATTATTCTTAATTCTTGGCGTAGATGAACGTAGTTATGCGTTATTTCTCGCGTAATATTGCGTAAAAATATTTCCACAAGCGAATGAATGAAAAAAAAATTTTTTCTGGCTCTTATCTCATACATAGCACCCAGTACTGTAACAATATCACATGAATACCAAATGTAATATTAAATATTTCTGTGATGTATAGCAGTAATATTTCAGTGGTATTGTAGCAACATTTATAGTCCGCGTCATTTTATCACAGGAATATCACGGAAATATTAATACAATATTTTGGTGGCAATCAGGAAACACTTTAGTAACACCTCAACAATATTATTATTGTTTTTCTCGTGATTGTGGCGTTAGTGGGAAATATTGCAGTGATGTTGTTGGAATAGTATAATCATTTCACAATTAATCATGGGAATACTGAGTAATATTTCAGTGACATTCTAACAATATTATAATTATTTTATCGAAAGTATATTTAATTATATATATTTCGCCATAACGATAGTACAATTATTAGTATTCGTAATATATATATATATATATATATATATATATATACAGGGTGGGCCATTTTAATCTCCGCACCTAAATTTCTCCGTTCCTAAGCGTGGTATCGAAAAAAAGTTGAGACAAAAGTTGACAAGGACAAAGGGGGTCAAACATTGGTGACCTTGAACTTAACCTTGAACTTGATCTTCAAGGTTATTTCAAGGTCAACTTGATTTTTTTAAATGGAAACCCCTAATTTTTATCCCGGAATTGCAAAGAGCGGAAAATTTTACATCGAAAATATCTTTAAGAAAATTTTGTTTTGTGACCTTAGAGAGGTCAAAAATCGAGGTCAAACGTCTGAAAAACGATAATATGCTTTTTCTCTGAATTATTACGGCTTTCTGGTCGAAGCAGATAACCTCTCTACCTCAAACATTAATCACAACAACCTTACTTTGTTTCGTGACCTCCAGAAGGTCATTTCAAGGTCAGAATGGTAAGAACTTGTGTAGTTTAACCTCCTAATTGTGATTAACATCATAATCCCTCCTTGGCCCATGAAGAGCTCGTGCAGCTCCTCGATGCCCTGAAGCAGCAGAATATGACGGATAAGCTGCCATCTCGTAGCTGGCCTTGTAGGCTGGAGCAGGCCTGCCTTAGTCAGTGTTCGTTGTGCTGATTCTGGAGTCTCCTTCCCGCCTCCCGAACACATCTAATCAACAAAAAACCCACATTAATACCCTTGAAGGCATTCAGAAGGCTATTGAAATATTGCTCACCTGTTTTGATGTTCTGGATAGCAGATAAGGAACCACTGTGTCTGTTGTTCTCTGGACACTCCAGAGCCCTGCAACATACGACCTGAAACAAATACACTTGAATTAACCTACAGAAGACAAGAAGAACAAATAGGAACTCTCTTACCTGATGTTAAGTGCATGTAGATGCACAGTGGGCCCTCAAGTGCATTGTCGCAGTCAACTCCTGACTCACCTCTCTACAGCAGCTACAGCGCTGGGTCAACTTTTGGCCCGTTCTTCTTCAGCAACCGCAGCAGCTGCATCAGCTATACTCGCCTGTCACCTATAAACAGCGCCGGTATTAATAAGGTGAAGAAGCAGGCGAGACGCAAATAAACTGATCTAACCTCAAAGTTGACGTGCAGACATAACCCCTCGAGACTATACGCTGCACTGCTGCTCCGCTGTAAGTACGGTCCAGCGGCAGTCAAGGCACTCATTACTGCATCACGTCGTCGTCGTTGTCCGGGTGCACCTTCTGCTAGCCGCATCCTGCACTTCCTGGTCCTGTATCCTAATGCTGTCGTGAGTGGCCTACTGAGTGTCAACTGTGCCGTGAGCAGACGCCTCGCCCGATCCCAGGCTTGAGCGCGCCGGCGCACGGTGTGAGAAAAATTGACTGAACCGAATTGGATGAAATTTGATGGGAATATAGTTTGAGTTATGTGGAATAAGGGAAAATTATTGAGGAGGCCCAAAATAGTTTTCCAAGGCCCCAAAATTCAAGGAAAAAAGGCCCATTTTGCGATTTTAGCAATAAATTCGTCGCCATTTTTAATATTCATGATATTTTTTGGAAAAAACTATGTTACTTATAGATTTTAGTCTACTGAACTTAAATCCACCGAGAAAAGTTATCTGAGAATTTTCACTTTCCAAGAAAATTCACTTAAACATGAAAAATCGTGAATTTTTGGTAAAAAGTCGTGTAGATATTTATAAACTTTTTTATTATAATAGAAAACATTTTAAATTTTATAAAATGTTGGTACTGAACATGCCTAAGGCAAAAAACTGAAAAAAGTTTGTAACACAATCTCGAAAACGTATAAATTTATGGTCACGATCCTTAATCTGGCCGTAATCATGCCTATTTGAGCGTTTTTGAAAAATATTTTGAGGCTAGGTGCAAATTTTGAACTGAACGAGCTGAACGGACCTTGGATTTGAAATACGCAAATTCTACATAAAAAACCCTAAATTTTGACCCTATACAAGTTTTTCTAAGTCTTTACCATTTTTGGGCAGAGCCGTGTGCGTTTTGGCATGGATTGACCCATATATATATATGGCTCTGCCCAAAAATGGTAAAGACTTAGAAAAACTTGTATAGGGTCAAAATTTAGGGTTTTTTATGTAGAATCAATAGCTATGTGGCGCTTTTCAAAATTTTCAAAATGGCGGTCCCAAAAACCCGATTTTCTGACCAGTTTTCCGAAAATTTTCCGATTAATCGTTCATAAAAATATAGATAAAAGACGAAAATTATATATATATATATATATATATATATATATATATATATATATATATATATATATATATATATATATACATAGAATATTTACAAAAACTAAAACTAACTACAAGAGCACTGAGGTACGGTGGGAAACGGTATGTGTTCGAGAAGGGGAGACATTAGTATTCAGGGTCGCGAACCGTTTCCCACCGTACCTCAGTGCTCCTGTACACACTGGGCTTGAACCAGAGATGGGTTGCATTAAAATGACAAAGAAAAGTGGAAGTGGCATTTGATTCCTTATTACTTTATGATGAAAAAACCGTTCGAATTGAAATCCTAACTTTTCACTTTTTACGTAGTTTATCTCGAATTTTTGTAAGAAAATTACTTTATCGCACTTGCATACGCATACGCACTCGTGCATACCCAAAATCACACACACACACGCACACACACACACAACGTACATGTGTATACGTATCACATATATTATACTATGTCCACATTTGATAATAATTAACTTATGCTCATTAACCTTTTTGAATCTTTAATTACCTTAACGGTCATTAGATGGCGTATGCCCAATTTCTGACTCCCCACAGTTAAAAATCATCAGTTGTAGCTACAAATATGAGAAAAATATTTTGAAAAATTCAAATTATTCAAATTCTTCTTGAATTCATTGATATTTACTTTAATTGCTGCAAATAAAAGTATACCATTGAGAATGAATAATCTATCACATTTGGACCACACGTGTGATCATGAGGAGAATAGAGTGAAGGTTTGTGCTACTTGTGGAAAAAAAATCGTTTTTAAAGGTCGTCCACGTTCAGAGTTTTCAATAACTGAGAAACTTTGTAATTTGATAAAAAAGCATATCGATGAAGGATTTGATACTGCCAATTCTATGTTTCCTTCAAGTATCTGCGTTTCTTGTAGGCTTACAATTGGTGAGCAAGACAACGATAATTCAAAAAGACCTCTTCCAAAAATGCCTAGTTACGAAAAAATGCATTTAAGTAAAGGAACTAGGAATAAAACGATATGTAATTGTTACATATGTTCAGCTGCACGTTTCAAGGGTCACACAAAAGCTATTAAGGGTAAAGGCCAAAAACGTATCTTTTTCTCTATGATCGATCAAAATAATAGCCTTAACATTGCCAAAGCAGAGGTGCAACAATCACCCAGTGAGAAAAGAACGGCTCCTTCTAAAAGTTCGATTGATATTTGCAATTTTTGTTTACAAAAAATAGGTAAGGGAATGAGGCATACTTGTCGAGGCCTTTCTTCTTCCAATGCTCGTGATAATGCTTTAGAATTGGTTGAAAAATTACCTGAGAAACAACAAAACCAGCTTGTTTCAACCATTTTGAAAAAAAGAAAAAGTGATGATAATTTGAACGATACTATTTTACTAAACACATCAGGCGCTAAATTAAAAGTCACCATTAATAATAAAGTTCAGAAAAATGTAGTTTTTACAGCTGAGGGCTTAGACATGTTTCAATCGATTTCAGGGCTGACAAGAAATCATATGAAGAAAATGATTAATTTTATCCGAGTTTTTTCTGGAAGAAAGGCCATTCCTAAAAATTACACTCAACATATATGCATGAGAAATCGAACGTAATGGAAAATGTTTACAAAAAAGATTATCGTGAATTTGAAACCTCTAAAGAAGGAATTGTAAAGAGACCTATCGTCTATGCTAATGCCACAGAACTTTTAGAATTGCTCTATGACAAACGCAATATTGATTTGACTAATGCTGATATTAAAATAAAATTGATGGTAGATGGCGGAAAAGGTTTCTTTAAACTTTCATTATCAATTATAACAGATGAAGATAATCAAAATCAAAACAACAAAAGAGTTTCGTACTCTGAGGGTGGAAGCGTAGCAAAAAACACAATTATAATAGCGTGTATTGATTAATTTTACTGGCAATTGTACCGAAGATAAAAGAGACGTATGAAAACTTAAAAATTTTATTTGAGTTAACGCAGGTGAATCAGATACCTTATAAATTCATCGCAGATTTTAAGCTTTTATTAATTGCTATTGGACAACAAACTGCATCAGCCACGTATCCTTGTCCATATTGCTACATTACTTTAAGTGAACTACAACCACACAATTCGAAGCAATTAAATAGCGAAGAATTCAACAGTGATTCGAGTGATGATGTTATTATTTTAAAAACATTCAATGATTTGACACAAGACTATTTAAAATTCAAAAGCGTACGGAAAAAAACTAGCAAGGGAATTTCACAGTATGGTTAATTACCCTCTTTTGGTAGCAGAAGGAGATGAAAAAGACGCCAATATGTACGTTCTTGAGAAGTGCCCTCATCCGGAATTGCATTTATTGCAAGGATTGGTGAATCACTTGTTTTGGAAGGGTGTACTTCCGGCTGTAGGTCGTGAAAATGCTCTGCTTTGGCCCAAAAAATTAAAACTAGTTGCTAAAAACTACGATGGTGAAATTTTCGAGGGTAATGCATGCAGAATGCTCATAAAAAATGCTGATGGATTAAACGACCCTGAAATTTATAAAGAAGCTGGACCTTTTCGATTGCAGCCTTTCATTGCCACGTTTAAGGCAATGAATAAGATTGTAGAAACTTGCTTTTCTACAAAAAAGGCTGATACGAGCGAACTGGATAAAAATTTAAGAGAATTACGCACAGCTTTTGATAGTACGGGAGTATCAAAGACATTAAAAATCCATGTTCTTTTAGATCATTTGAAGGATGGCCTTCTGTACTTAAGCAATGATGACTTGGGCATATGGTCTGAGCAAGCGGGGGAATCCGTTCACCGAGAATTCTCAATGTATTGGGAAAGATTCAAAATAATCGCTATTAATGATCCATCTTTCGTAGAGCGTTTATTTAAAGCAGTGGTTACGTTTTCTTCCCAGCACTTGTAAAAATTTATTACTAAATGAGATAATTTTGTTATATGCGTGTATGTACAGTGGATTAGGCCTATGGGAGACCACTTTAAAAAAAACGCGCCGTGATATTTATCTCATAGATGGTGTGGAAATAATATCTATATATTATATCTATACTATATCTTATGAAGAGATAAACTACGTAAAAAGTGAAAAGTATGCATATTTTCGAAACAGGATCAGCTACGATTTCAATTCTAACGGTTTTTTCATCAGAAAACAATAAGGAATCGAATGCCACTTCCAGTTTTCTTTGTCATTTTAAAGCAACCCATCTCTGGTTCAAGCCCAGTGTGAGTAGTTAGTTTTAGTTTTTGTAAATAATTCTATGTGTCGAATGACCATTTGTAACATCGTGCCGCGAGTTTGTGCAGCTGGTGCTCAACACCTTTGTTATGTAAATTGAATAAACTTCATATATTCATGTTTTCATCCTAATTCCATGTGTCACAATTTATTTAAAATCCTCGAATAAATATAATGTTAAAGCCTGCATGTGCGGTGCAATAATCTCGGTCTTAACAGCCAAAATTATTGTCATAGTATATATATATATAAATTGAGGCTTTATATTTATATATTTATATTTATATATATAGAGGCTAAGTAGATATACAAATAGTTGCTATAGCTTCCTTGTAATGTCACTATTCTCTCAAAATTGTTAAAGAATGTTTTGAATTATTGTACGGAATTAAAGGGCGAATAATCAGTATTATTAAATCAAAATCCGCTTGTCCTTTTTTGTTTAAAGTGGTAAAAAACTGTTTAAAAAGCAATTGTTTGAAAAAATTAGAAAAAAATACTTTTTTGACCCGGAAGTATTTTTTTATGAAAACATAGGCTATTTTAAGTAAAACATGTTGCTCGACTTGTTTTTCCAAAAAGCTGATTTAAAAAGTTACGATTTTTTTAAGTTTCATTTTTTAAATGTTTTATCAAATTTAGACATTTTTTTCTCGAAAACTAAAGATACTACGTAAAATTTTGTAACAACATTTTTTTCTCAAAGTTAGTTAAATAATTGGAAAAGTTTTTTTTTAAGTTGAAGAATTGTAGTTGTTCGAATTTTAAATTTGTATTAACAAATTTAAACAAAAATACTTTATTTATCATAAAATATATACTCCTTACCGAAAAAGTATTTTTTTCTAATTTGTTTAAATAATTGCATTTTAAACAATTTTTGACTACTTAAAACAGAAAAGGACCAACGGATTCGTGTTCTATGGGTCAAAATGTATCAGAAATGATAATTTTCACCTTTGGACACTCTATTGCATACAGGAAGGTATCCAACTCCAGAACTAACGTTCCAAATCTCAATTTAACACGAATATACCACGAAATTTAGTAAGACTAAATTTTAACAAAAAAATACTCAGAGGATGTTGCTGATGTTTGAAAGTGTAGCGCAACCTTATTGAAAATGATTCGTAAGAACTTACGTAAGAACTTACATCTGAACTTACGTAAGAACTTACATCTGAACTTACGTAAGAACTTACATCTGAACTTACGTAAGAACTTACATCTGAACTTACGTAAGAACTTACATCTGAACTTACGTAAGAACTTATATCTGAACTTACGTAAGAACTTATATCTGAACTTATGTAAGAACTTATATCTCAACTTACGTAAGAACTTATATCTGAACTTACGTAAGAACTTATATCTGAACTTACGTAAAAACTTATATCCGATCTGACGTAAGAACTTATATCCGATCTGACGTAAGAACTTATATCTGAACTTACATAACAACTTACGTAAGCACTTACGTACGGATTTCAACGAAGATCTTAATTAAGTACTCACGGAAGTTCTTACGTAAGTTTTTCTTGCGATTTTAAATTGAATTATCCAACTAAACAATAAATTAAACAAATTAATTTTCTATTGAGATACCCACTATGAGAAGTACCATCCGGATGGTACTTCAGAATTTGGTATTTGTGAGGCATAAACAATTATTTTTAGTAATTTTAAAATTTGTTTAAGTTGCCTGTGCAAGAACTTGCGTAAGAAGTAACGTAAGAACTGAAGTGACAAATTACGCCTGTTCATACGAGTTCTTATGTAATTTCTTATCTAAGTTCTTACTTAAGTTCTTTCGTAAGTTCTTACACAGGCAGCTTAAACAAATTTAAAAATTACCAAAAATAATTTTGTATGCCTCAAAAGTACTAAATTCAATCAAAATCCATATATAACTGTATACAACAATACATAATCATCTACAGTCATGTATAATCATATATGATTTTTATATATAACCATATATAACCTTATATAATCCTAATAGCATGAGACGTTGCTAAAATAGTTGTAACAACATTTTAGACACCTTGTGACAACGTAGTTTATATGTCCACTTTTTTTAGTTTCAAATATAACGTTTGGAGAACGTCATTACAAAGGCATGTATACAACGTTATATCAAAGTCTTTGCAACGTTTCTAAAACGTAATGATACTTCAACGCTCAGATATATCTACATATGCAAAGTTACTACAACGTTTTTAAAAACGTTTCTCTTATCGTAAATATCAATGTAATTACCTTTAATATGACGTTAGATAAACGTTGTAATAAGAGCCATTCAGCCACATTTTACTATACGATAATTTTTGTTTTCATTAACCCCCCTACGCAGGAGTTATCATGCCAGAAATACCTTCTAAATGCAGTAATTTTTCAAAGCAAGTCTAAAACGTAGAGGGGAATGATTTTAAGGTTTTTGGGGTCGCTGATTACGAATCTGCAGTCAGAATTACGAAATTCAAAATGGCGGATCCAATATGGCTGCTACATACTAAATTCTTGTATATTACGATTTTTTAAAAAAAAATAACCATACATGGGTTTTTGGGGTCGCTAATTACGAATCTACAGTCAGAATTTCGAAATTCAAAATGGCGGATCCAATAAGGCTGCTACAACGAAATTCCTGTATATTACGATTGTTTTTAAAGAAAATAACCATACATGGGTTTTGGGGGTCGCTAATTACAAATCTGCAGTCAGAATTTCGAAATTTAGAATGGTGAATCCAATATGGCCGCCACATAAGCAATTTTTCTATAATACGAGCGTCCCCAAAAACTTAATTATGGGGATTTTCATTTAAATAACACGTAATATCCAGAAATTTTGTAGTTTAAATGGGAATTTTAATATTTCACTCTATAACAGAGATAATAATTGCGCCATTTTGAATTCTGAAATTCTGACTGCAAATAAGTAGTCAGCGACCACGAAAACCCATGTAAGGTTATTTTCTTTAAAGAGACTTGTAATGTCCAGATATTGCGTATGTGGCGGCCACATTGGATCCGCCATTTTGAATATCGAAATTCTGACAGCAGATTTGTAATCAGCGATCCCGAAAACCCATGTATGGTTATTTTCTTCAAATAAACTTGTAATTTTCGGATATTGTGTATGTGGCGACCATATTGGATCCGCCATTTCGAATATCGAAATTCTGACAGCAGATTCGTAATCGGCGACCCCGCAAACCCATGTATGGTTATTTTCTTTGAAAACAATCGTATTAATTGTACGATTGTTTTATATATTATTGGATCTGCCATTTGAATATTGAAATTTTAATAATAGATATAATATTGATAATGTTAAAAGCTTATTTACGTTCATATTTTTAGAAAATATTCTTATAATTCTCGGGAATAATTTTAACAGCCGCCATATTGGATCCGCCATTTTGAATTTTGTAATTATAACTGCAGAATCGTAATAAACGACCTTGAAAACCCCCGAGTAAGGGTTTTCAAGCTATTTTGACCTATTTTAAGCAATTTACGAAAGAATTTACAATTGCATACAATAAGTATAAAAAAACGTAATTTTCTTATTTTTCAGATTATAATAATTTTATAATAACATTCAAAATCGTATTTCAAACTCCAGCTATCTTATTACATATATTCTAGGCTTTAATTTGCGAGGTCGTTGATGTCTTATAGTTATTTTGTTCAAAAGTTATGATAAAAAATGTTTGGACGAGTATACTCGTCCTCCTGCATACGGGAACAACTCCGTTTGGACGAGTATACTCGGCTCTCTGCGCAGGGGGGTTAAATTACCAAAATTACAGACGTTGTAGTGCTGTATCATCAAACATATTACAAAAGCCGGCATCTTAGACGAACTATGTATGTAAAAAAAAAAAATGGAAGTCCAAAAAGTTCTCATTTGCAAATGAAATTTGAAACACAGGTATAATTTTTTGAAATTTGATAATCATTATGTTCATTATTGTTCATTAATATCTAAATACAGTGCGTTTCATAACTTTAAGACCACCCACATTTTGCGCTAAATCACTGTAATTTAATATTGTATTGATACATAAATTTTATAATCTTAAAAATAATCAAATTTCTCAACATTTTACGCTATTTAGACAATTTAAACATTTTTCGTAGTATTAAAATAACGAAATATCGTATTTTAGGTTGTTTCATAACAATAAGACCACTGTAAAGTTATATTATTTTATTACTATTCCTACTGTATATTACAATAAATTAATTTAAACTATGATTTGTCATTATATTTTAAAATTCTGAAAATTTTCTATTACTAAACTCTAAAATAAAAAATATAATATGCGGAAAAGAATTAAAAAAATAAGATTTATTAATAATGTAATTTATTGTAATTAAAGCTGCATATGAAAACATTATAATTATTATTAGAGCTTAATATTATGTGTACAATATTTTTATTGTGTATTTGAGATATATATTACTATAGAGTTTAATTCGTTATGTACAATATTTTAATTATAATATGTTTTATTTGTAAATAGTAACAAAAGACTGTAATTTTTAATTTAATAATTAATTGTACCTCCATTATTTTTTATCAATTCAAAAATGCGATTTCGCATACTTTCAACTAAATTTCGTAAAATTCTTTCATCAATTTCTTGCCAAGCTTTTAGAATAGCATCTTTTAATTGATTAACACTACCATATTGTTTATTTTCAGCATAAACTTTACGAACAAGAATAGCCCATAAATTTTCAATCGGATTAACGTCTGAAGAACACGCTGGCCAGGCTAGAACAATAATATCGTTATTGTTAAACCATACTTTCGTTTCACGACTTGCGTGAATTGATGCGTTATCTTGTTGAAATATCCAATCTTCTGTTTCATTATTATCTAATGGCAAAAGGTGATCTTTCAGTACATTAATATACTCTTGTGAATTCATTTTACATGAAGGAAAAGCTAGAGGCAATTTATGTGACATACAAAATCCTCCCCAAACCATCAAGCTGAAGAATGATGGCCATCAGGGCCATCTAAATTAAATTTCTTTATATATATATATATATATATATATATATATATATATATATATATATATATATATATATATATATATATATATTGTGAGCACAGCAATAAATTAAAAAAACTTAATAGCGATCTTATTGTTATGAAACAGCCTAAAATACGATATTTCGTTATTTTAATACTACGAAAAATTTTTAAATTGTCTAAATAGCGTAAAATGTTGAGAAATTTTATTATTTTCAAAATTATAAAGTTGATGTATCAATACAATATTAAATTACACTGATTTAGCCCAAAATGTGGGTGGTCTTAAAGTTATGAAACGCACTGTATAATCATGGAAAGTTTTAAGGTAAAATATTCAATTAAGAAAGTTCACCAGTATATTTGTGTGTAATCGTACAAACTTTATATAACTTTTTCATCGATATATTTTTAGTACTTTAAAAATTTTACTTCTACTGTTAACATAGTATTGAATGTTTCATTAAATCCTTTTAAAATTTTGTTGGATTTTCAGCGTATACACTTTTCTCAATCGGTGTGTACGTGTGCTGCTACAGCGGCGTAAGGCCGGCGATGCGCGCAAATCTCCAATTATCGACGCGCGAGCGGCAGTGCGACCTATACAGTCGCGACGAACAAACGCTTTTTGGGTTTCGAAGCTCATAGTATATTAGTATTTATATTTTATATTTCACACTACTGTATAGATAGACGAGTACATAGGAAACATAAAGACGAGAATAAATAATTTCAGATACAACTATATTCCACTCCGATTTATTTCACGCGATTCATCCATGTAAGCTTTGCGAAAGCAAATATAATATATTTTCATAATTTTGAGCACTTGTGATAGTCTCGTGCACCCTAGACTCCCACTTGTGCTTAATCATCATCCTCATATAGGAAATCCACATTTTCTCTCTTTGTTGCATAATATTCTAATGTGTGGCTCAGTAAAATTTTTTTACATGCTTGGAAAAAGATTTTAGAAAATTTACCAGTAAGCTACGTGGGTTGTTCAGTAAGTTCTTAGAAAAAGATAGAACAAAAATTTTTTAGGGTACATTTTTTTAATTTTTGAACATAATCTCCTTTTAGCTCTATACATTTTTCCAAGAGTTTTTTCAAATTTTTTAAGCCGTCCAAAAAGTAAGATTTCGGAAGCTCCTCAAAATAGGCATTTGTTTGGCCGATGACCTCCTCGTTCGACGTAAACCGTCGTCCGCCAAGCCATTTTTTCAAGTTTGGAAATAAGAAAAAGTGACTGGGGGCCAAATTTGGTGAATACGGTGGCTGTTGTAATAATTCGAACTTTAATTCCATAATTTTGGCCATCGAAAATGCGCAGGTGTGCACCCGTGAATTGTCTCGATGAAACAGGATTTTTTTCTTTTTCAAATGAGGACGTTTTTCCTTGATTTCTTCGCTCAACAGGTGCAATAACGACGCATAATACTCTCTTCTTATCGTCTTTCCTTTTTCCAAGTAATCGATGTAGATCATGCCATGTGCATCCCAAAGGCCCATGGCCATCATCTTGCCTGCCGATTTCACCGTGTTCGCCTTATTCGGAGCCCGTTCACCTTCAAAACTCCACTGTTTTGACGGTTCCTTTGTCTCTGGAATGTAGTAGTGTATCCATGTTTCATCCACAGTTATGTATCGACGCAGAAAATCCTCAGGATTACGACGGAAAAGTACCAAAACAGCCTCAGAGTCAAACACACGATTGCGTTTATTCTCCACTGCGAGCAAACGCGGCCCCCATCTTGCCGAGATCTTTTTCATACCCAATTTTTCGTGCAAAATTGAAGCGACTGTACCTTGCGATATGCCCGTGGCCTCAATTATTTCGCGAACTTTCATTTGTCGATCACTTAAAATCATATCGTGGATTTTGTCAATTATTTCGGGGGTAGTCAGTTCCACTGGGCGTCCCAAACGATGTTCACCTTTTGTGGATGTACGGCCACGTATAAACTTATTCACCCAATTTACTGTAGTAAATCTGTTTATTCTAAACAGTTGCAAACATAGGAGCAGATGTGACATAAACTTCATCCAACTCAGCTTTGATTTCTTTCGGTGTTAAGCCTTTTAAATATAGATGTTTAATCACCGCGCGAAACTCACTTCTCTCCATTGTTATGAAAAAAAAGAAAGTTGTTTACTTCAATCGACAATAAAAATGAAACTATGTGATGGATAGAGCTGAAACTTTAACAGCTGTCTAGTTAGTAGTGCTGCTCACTAATAAAAATTCATTTCCGATACTACGAGCGCAATCTCTTGGATTTTCTAACACTTTATTGAACGACACTTGTAAATTAAGATATATATTGCGCAGTATATTTGCAACTGGTGAATACATCTTCTCTTCGTCTCATTAAGGGGGTGTCAAAGTCATCTTTTATCATCCCTATCTTATCGACCCGAGAATTCTAAAATATTGGCTATAATTAAAAGAATAAACAGAGTTGTGAAAAACTACGGAGTCATTGCCCTTCTTTTTGTAATTATCGTATCTACCACTGTGCAAACTTTCAAGTAAAAATTTTGCGACTTGCTTTAATGGCATTGGAACGAAATTTCGTGATAAAACAGTGATCTACGAAAGGTGATTCGAAATTTAGTTTAAAGGACATTTTTATATGTAATAATATTATTACCTGAAACTTAGCAAAGTGGTATAATGCTACTAAAATAAGGGCCATGATGTCTTGGTTTTTCATAATTACGTTTATTTATTAATTGTAATCAATTGCTCATACCTTGGTAAAACATTTGAGGTTAGGAAGTTGGGCGGGACATTTGAATGGTTTGACACCCTCTTAAATAATGTATCCAGATACCTATATCTAAACCCTAATTAGCCGTGTATTATTGACTACAGTCAGATAATGGATATTATAGTATAAACAATTTGAACAACCGTGTAATCACGTTGCAGTGACGCTCTGTGTTACTAGATAAGGTTAGTTCATGTGCCGTCGCCAGGTGGTGAGCGCCTGAGTTTTGCATTCGCATGACTAAACTGGCGCTGTAAGAGTACATGACAAACCGCGCAAGACGCGACAGCAAATGAGAACTTTTTCGAGTTTTTATTTTTTTACATTCATGGTTCGTCCAAGGTGCCAGCTTTTGTAATATGTTTGATGATACAGCACTATAACGTTTGAATTTCAGTAATTTAATGAAAACAAAAATTATCCTATAGTAAAATATTGCTGAATGGTTCTTATTTCAACATTTATCTAACGTCATATTAAAGGTAATTAATTCGATATTTACGGTAAGAGAAACACTTTAATAACGTTTTAGTAACGTCGCATACATAACCATATCTGAGCATTGAAGTATCATTACGTTTTAGAAACGTTACAAAGACTTTGATACAATGTTGTAAGCACGCCTTTGTAATGACGTTCTCGGCTGTATTTGAAACTAAAAAAACGGGCATAAACTACGTTGTAACAAGGTTTCTAAAACGTTATTACAACTATTTTAGCACCGTTGCAACTTTGCATAAAAATGTTTTGATAATGTTGTAAAAGCGTTTTGTGTTATTAGAATAATGATATATATAAAAGTAAATTATATTACGTTCCTTGATTTTGTAGAGTAAAAACCAACAGTTCAATTTTTAGCGACGTTTCGATGGTTCTTCGCCATCTTCAAATAGGCTATACCTTTATTCATAATAATATTAACAATTGGAATATACATAATTAATATTTAATATTTACAGTATTTGTTACTTATAATTCGTTCCGTATTAATTACAATTACTATCATAGTATCACTAATTTGTCGCTCTATATACAAAAAAAAAACAAAAGTTAATTACACAGCCCCACAAAAAAAAAATTGGAAGTCCCAAAAACTTGACCACGGTACTTATATGTTTTTGGGATCGCTGAATCCGAATCCAGGGTTAGTTTAACCCCATCAGATCTTTCTCAAGGTCAGTTGAAGGTCAAATTATCGAAATACATGAAAAATACACTAAAACCATGGTATCTTGGGTTTTTTTGGGGCGCTGTATCTGAATCCGGGCTTATTACAACCCTATCAGGTCATGGTCAAGGTCAGTTGAAGGTCAAATCAGAAAGATTCAATAAATGTAGAGTCAAACCATGAAATTTAGGGGTTTTTGGGGTCGCTGAATCCGAATCCAGGGTCAGTATAGTCCCATAAGGTTATATTTATGGTCAGTTCAAGGTTAGTTCAAGGTCATGGACGTAAAGAGAGTGAAAAAATTAGTTATAAACTGAAACACTGCAAAAGGTAAGGTAAACCATAAAGCAAAGAACAATGTATATGCAAGTACAATCGTATCCTTTAAAACTATATCGTAGTTTGCTGCTCCTTCATTTACTTTAAATTTGTTAGAAGTATATGCAATTCAATAAAATACCCGTAAAAATATTAAGCCCATTACTGTTTTTTATGGTAACGAACTATTTTATTGTCAAATGATCTACGAAGTGGATTACGCTTCCGCTTCTCCGATGTTGATGGTAGATCTCTTTTTAACGACCAACAGTAATCTGCTAACATATTTACGTCCCATCTTCCTTGGTGCCTGCGCTCCATTTCCTTGATATCTTGGTGAAATCTCTCTCCCTGCTCTTCGCTGTAATCACCTAGGTTTTCTGGAAATTCATCAACATGCGAATATAAAAAGTGTAATTTTAGATTCATTAGGCAGCCTTGATTTTTGTAACTATTTACTAAATTTAAAACTATTTGTTGGTAATTTGGGCTCTTATGATTTCCAAGAAAGTTTTTAATTACGTCCTTGAAACATAACCATGCTTCTCTCTCTGTATGATTCATTTTCGTAACAAAAATTTCATCATTTATCATCTTACGAATCTGAGGGCCATCGAAAATTCCTTCATTTACTTTAGAATCACTTAATTTGGGAAACTGATTTCGCAGATACTTAAAGCAGCTACCATCTTTGTCTAAAGATTTTACCCATTGTTTCATAAGTCCCAATTTAATTTGCAGAGGTGGTATAAGAATTTTTGATGGATCAACAAGTGGCTTATCTTTTATATTCTTAGAACCCGGTTCGAACTTTTGTCTAAGGGGCCAGACACTCTTTATGTAATGATTCTTTCTATCCCTACTATCCCATTCACATAAATAGCAAGGATATTTTGTGAATCCCGATTGTTGCCCCAGAAGTATTGTTATGATTTTAAGATCCCCACGTATTTGCCATTTATGATCATTATATTTTATTCGGTCTAATATTACTTTCATGTTACAGTACTCTTCATTCAGTATTACCGAATATCCTATGGGAATGGCTGCCTAAACATTTGTATTGTGTAACAGAACGGCTTTTAAACTTCTCGTTGACGAATCGATGAACAATCTCCACTCGTTAGGGTTGTAACATCCATGTTTAAAGCAATTCATCAACCCAACTATATCTTTGCAGTAAACTAAGGAAAATTCTTCATCTTTAGCGAAATAATCACGATATTTCTTATCGCTGTCTCGGTAGTAAGAAACTTTAATTTTTCCAGCTTCATTAGTATTTTCTTTTAGCCATGAAGCCAAGTACTTCGCCCCATCCTTTGGTAGGCCCAAATCGCGTATGAGATCATTCACTTTTTCCTGTGTAAGTGGACCTTTCTCCTTCTTAGTATTATAGGGGATGTATTCTTCGTCACTTGTATCACTTGTACTAGCAACGTCATTGTCTTCATCAGGCGCTATTTCTTCTTCCACAATAATATCTCCTTCCTCCATTTCTTCTTCTAAGATTTCATCTTCATCATGTCTTTCTAAATTTTCCTCAAGATCCATACTTCCACTTGCGTACATACCCGGTGGATCTTCTCGATTATCAATTGACGATTCATATATAGGTTTCGTGACACATTCAACGTTAGCGTAATTAATTTGCGACTTGTTTTTACTATTAACTCCATGCAAATTCGTATTACAAAAATAACAGTCTTCTTTTCTTAAAGGTTCCTTCCATATCGTAGGCACTTTCATTTTTACTTCAGTTTTACCATTTTTGTCTTTTTGTAGCATTTTCCTACATATTGCGCATATGATTTTAGGAACCCAATCAAATTCATCAATTTTCATGTCGAAATCAAACATGTTCTTGTACTGCTCTTTAATATTATGATTGATTTTTCTTCTATTTTTTGGGGTCTCATACTTGCTACAAATGTAACAAAAACTATCCCGTTTTGCTATAAGGCATTCTTGGTCACCAGACCTCAAGTGATAAATTCTTGTAGTAGTATACTCTTCGAAAGCCAAGTTTCCCACTAACAAAGAGCGGCGGTCGCTTGATGACGACGACTGCGGGCCCGCTTGCTCACCCTGACCAGCCGCCGATACTGGAGTTCCGAATCCCTGCATCGTAATTTTTTATTGTTTGTCTGCCATGACGGCTCTAAAGCCTTCACCCAGGGGTTTAGCCGACCGAAAAAAAAAAGAATCGGTCGTTGCCCACCGTCACCACGTGGAGGTACCCTGGGGCAAACAAACAGCATATTCATATCCGTTCGTATCAAATAGGAAATACGAGTGATACAAGGGAGATGAAGATTACTGTAACATGACTTTGGAAGCCTTTTGGGAAAGAAGACCTTAACACATTTGTAGCAAGTATGAGACCCCAAAAAATAGAAGAAAAATCAATCAAAATATTAAAGAGCAGTACAAGAACATGTTTGATTTAGACATGAAAATTGATGACTTTGATTGGGTTCCTAAAATCATATGCGCAATATGTAGGAAAATGCTACAGAAAGACAAAAATGGTAAAACTGAAGTAAAAATGAAAGTGCCTACGATATGGAAGGAACCTTTAAGAAAAGAAGACTGTTATTTTTGTAATACGAATTTGCATGGAGTTAATAGTAAAAACAAGTCGCAAATTAATTACGCTAACGTTGAAAGTGTCACGAAACCTATATATGAATCGTCAATTGATAAAAGAGAAGATCCACTGGGTATGTACGCAAGTGGAAGTATGGATCTTGAGGAAAATTTAGAAAGACATGATGAAGATGAAATCTTAGAAGAAGAAATGGAGGAAGGAGATATTATTGTGGAAGAAGAAATAGCGCCTGATGAAGACAATGACGTTGCTAGTACAAGTGATACAAGTGACGAAGAATACATCCCATATAATACTAAGAAGGAGAAAGGTCCACTTACACAGGAAAAAGTGAATGATCTCATACGCGATTTGGGCCTACCAAAGGATGGGGCGAAGTACTTGGCTTCATGGCTAAAAGAAAATACTAATGAAGCTGGAAAAATTAAAGTTTCTTACTACCGAGACAGCGATAAGAAATATCGTGATTATTTCGCTAAAGATGAAGAATTTTCCTTAGTTTACTGCAAAGATATAGTTGGGTTGATGAATTGCTTTAAACATGGATGTTACAACCCTAACGAGTGGAAATTATTCATCGATTCGTCAACGAGAAGTTTAAAAGCCGTTCTGTTACACAATACAAATGTTTAGGCAGCCATTCCCATAGGATATTCGGTAATACTGAATGAAGAGTACTGTAACATGAAAGTAATATTAGACCGAATAAAATATAATGATCATAAATGGCAAATACGTGGGGATCTTAAAATCATAACAATACTTCTGGGGCAACAATCGGGATTCACAAAATATCCTTGCTATTTATGTGAATGGGATAGTAGGGATAGAAAGAATCATTACATAAAGAGTGTCTGGCCCCTTAGACAAAAGTTCGAACCGGGTTCTAAGAATATAAAAGATAAGCCACTTGATGATCCATCAAAAATTCTTATACCACCTCTGCACATTAAATTGGGACTTATGAAACAATGGGTAAAATCTTTAGACAAAGATGGTAGCTGCTTTAAGTATCTGCGAAATCAGTTTCCCAAATTAAGTGATGCTAAAGTAAATGAAGGAATTTTCGATGGCCCTCAGATTCGTAAGATGATAAATGATGAAATTTTTGTTACGAAAATGAATCATACAGAGAGAGAAGCATGGTTATGTTTCAAGGACGCAATTAAAAACTTTCTTGGAAATCATAAGAGCCCAAATTACCAACAAATAGTTTTAAATTTAGTAAATAGTTACAAAAATCAAGGCTGCCTAATGAATCTAAAATTACACTTTTTATATTCGCATGTTGATGAATTTCCAGAAAACCTAGGTGATTACAGCGAAGAGCAGGGAGAGAGATTTCACCAAGATATCAAGGAAATGGAGCGCAGGTACCAAGGAAGATGGGACGTAAATATGTTAGCAGATTACTGTTGGTCGTTAAAAAGAGATCTACCATCAACATCGGAGAAGCGGAAGCGTAATCCACTTCGTAGATCATTTGACAATAAAATAGTTCGTTACCATAAAAAACAGTAATGGGCTTAATATTTTTACGGGTATTTTATTGAATTGCATATACTTCTAACAAATTTAAAGTAAATGAAGGAGCAACAAACTATGATATAGTTTTAAAGGATACGATTGTACTTGCATATACATTGTTCTTTGCTTTATGGTTTACATTACCTTTTGCAGTGTTTCAGTTTATAACTAATTTTTTCACTCTCTTTACGTCCATGACCTTGAACTAACCTTGAACTGACCATAAATATAACCTTATGGGACTATACTGACCCTGGATTCGGATTCAGCGACCCCAAAAACCCCTAAATTTCATGGTTTGACTCTACATTTATTGAATCTTTCTGATTTGACCTTCAACTGACCTTGACCATGACCTGATAGGGTTGTAATAAGCCCGGATTCAGATACAGCGCCCAAAAAAACCCAAGATACCATGGTTTTAGTGTATTTTTCATGTATTCCGATAATTTGACCTTCAACTGACCTTGAGAAAGATCTGATTGTTTAATCTGACCCCGGATTCGGATTCAGCGACCCCAAAAACCCCAAGATACCATGGTTTTAGTGTATTTTTCATGTATTTCGATAATTTGACCTTCAACTGACCTTGAGAAAGATCTGATGGGGTTAAACTAACCCTGGATTCGGATTCAGCGATCCCAAAAACATATAAGTACCGTGGTCAAGTTTTTGGGACTTACAATTTTTTTTTTGTGGGGCTGTGTTATTATTTTGAAAATAAACTTATTGTACATTTATAAGTTATGTTATCTTAGTTTACCTTCCATTTACTTTTTCTCCCATATACCAAGATTGTCCACTTGATTTTAAATACTATAAATATATAACTAACGAATGGACCATATATATTAATTAAATTAATTAATTAATACAAATATACTATAAATATATAACTAACAAACGGACCATACATATTAATTAAATCAATTAATTCAAAATAATAATTAACCTTTGTTTTTATGTTTATTTTGTATATAGAGCGACAAATTAGTGATACTATGATAGTCATTGTAATTAATACGTAACTAATAGTAAGTAACAAATATTGTAAATATTAAATATTAATTATGTATGTTCCGATTGTTAATATTATTATGAATAAAGGTTACACTTCGTCCGTGGTATAGCCTGATGAAGATAGTGAAGAACCATCGGAACGACGCTAACTATTGAACTGTTGATTTTTACTCTACAAAATCAAGAAACATAATCTAATTGAAAACATTATATAGACTGACAATTAAGAAATTCATATGTATGAAATCATTTTTACTCGGGAAAGGCAGATTGATTGGACAATAACGTATTTAGGTCTTTGACGTTGAAAAATGTTAATGTGAAATCGTACCCATGAATATACCGGAACCTAAGAGCATAGAAATGAGTTACATTTAAGTACTCAAAAAACTTTTTTTAAATTTTCAATGCTACCAACTTAACTCACGCTCTTTTGATATTATACATTGTGTACTTTGTATGTATAACGACTGTTATCAGAGATTTCATCGTCTTATAATAATTTATAAATGTTAAGCAGTACGTTATTTAAATAGAATATTAAAAAACGATTCATAAGGATTATTATCTACCAAGTAAAATATTCATCAATGCGTATCAACAAATTAATGGAGTTCCCAAGATAAAAAGATATTTTGTAGCAAACTAGAAAAACACATTTTTATACATTCTCACATGTTAATATTAAGTTTAGATTTCCAAAATTCGGACATAGATCCAGACATAATCTCTAACCCAAAGAAATTTAAAAGATTTCTCTTGCAGAGTTCTTCGAGGATTTTCGAAAAAGCGTTCTGAAAGAGTTCTCAACGTGTTCGCTAATGTCGCCTCCCAACGTACTCTTTGAGAATTGTCGAGCGGTTCTTTGTGACTTTGTTAAGAATTGTTTGCGATGATAAGTAGAGAATTAGTTGTGATGATAAGTAGAGAATTGCTTGCGATGATAAGTAGAGAAGTCTTTGCGAATACAGTAGAGAATTCTTTTTTCTTTTGCAAGAAGCAATAAATAATACTATTATTTATAATCAATAGTTCTTTGTTAACTCTTTACAATAGCTTACATAATTATCTACCCTTTTGCAAACTTGTAAACAATTATTTATGTTGAATAACTTGCTATTAGCTTTATCTTTATAATTATTAACCACTTTTTAGTAAGCATGATAACAGCAACAAAATTATTTGGAATTATATAATAAATAATAAAAAAATTATTGCTTTCAGTATATAATATGTTCCCTTACTTTGCAACATTTACATAATAATCGAAAAATTCGAAAAATTCAGATAATTCATGGACAAATTTTGTTCTTCAATTATTTTTTTCACGGGACATAAGATGGGAGAAAAGAGAAAGCAGTTCCGACGTTATTACAATGTGGAAGGGGAGAGATCTCTACCCTTCATTGGTAATAAGTAGGGACCCAGGAGCCTTGAATCAGCTAGGCATAGCATTCTGTCTCTCTCGCATACTCTTGCTGTCAGACTGGTGATGCTGTCCTCCCGCGCGTGTCCCCACGTGCTTCAGTCGAGTTCGGATACTAGTCGAGTCTAGACGTCACTCTGTGATTTCCGTGCCTACAAAATTTCTATAATTATTAGATAAAGATTAACATATTCTCTATTCATTTCACATGAATTCACCTCTAAATAAGTTTATAAGTTATTCAGTTAGCGATAGCGTTACATTTTGATAATCCGGAATATCAAAAGTGGTTGTGATATTTTCGGAAAGCAAACCAAATCTGTATTGCTTCACAAAAACTGAATTAGTCAGTGCTATCGTCGTATATGATATATTAAATATTATTTGAAACTGTAATAAAATCATTATAATAAATAAAATTTATAAGAATATGTATGTTTTAGAAATTTAATTCTATGCTCTCCAAGGTTCAAATGTTATATTTGAATTATATATTAATTCTAAATATTAATTAAGTATATATTAATTCTAAATATTAATTAAGTATATATTAATTCTAAATATCAATTAAGTATATATTAATTCTAAATATTAATTAAGTATATATTAATTCTAAATATTAATTAAGTATATATTAATTCTAAATATTAATTAAGTATCTATTAATTCTAAATATTAATTAAGTATCTATTAATTCTAAATATTAATTAAGTATATATTAATTCTAAATATTAATTAAGTATATATTAATTCTAAATATTAATTAAGTATATATTAATTCTAAATATTAATTAAGTATATATTAATTCTAAATATTAATTAAGTATATATTAATTCTAAATATTAATTAAGTATATATTAATTCTAAATATTAATTAAGTATATATTAATTCTAAATATTAATTAAGTATATATTAATTCTAAACTTCCTAATAATAAATTTATTTCATATTTATTTGAAAATATATTGTACAAGAATTCATACAGAATTCGTCGTGAAGTTTGGTAAGAGAATTCACATACTCACTTTCACTATTCTTAAAGAATTCTTGGGGAATTCTTTCAGAATAGTGTTGCTATCTGGGGAGTATTATTCGCAATATGATTATTAAAGCTCAATGATTTTTACACTTAATATTTTTCAAAATATAAATAAATCAGAATTTCCATTGTTTATGATGATACAACGTGTACTGCTATCGCCTTAGCCACAAATTTGGTCCAAACAAATTAACAAATATTAATTGGGTGTAAATTTGTAAAATCTTGGCAAGTATAAGTTTCATTATTACCCACAATATAACTTAAAAGAAATATGTTATTACCAAAATAACTCGTTCAAGTATGAATTTCATGAATAAGCTCGAATTAAAATAGTAAAATAAAACTAATAATCTATTTAAAAAACATTATGTTTAAAATATTTCTATTTTTTACTAATTCCGATAATCTCAAATGAACGCTAAAGAAATGTAATGAAATCGATCAATAAATTGTCAAGCATTGTATTTTTATTTGTAAATCAATTTCCTTTTTTTATTAATTAGTATGAAGTGTACAAATTAATAATACCTTTGAAATTTAATATTACCAGACATTAAATTTGACATAAATAAATGTTGATAAGAAATAGATCATACAGTCGAACCTCGATAGAACACTGATTGATAACAGTCTCGCTACATTACACTCGCGTTACACGTAGTGCACATATGGTAATTCATTTCTCTTGTATAGTAGGTGTAATATTAGGGATACACAGTTTATACCTTATTTACGGTTCCGAATTGCTGCCGTCTTTAACTGCTACGAAGCTTAGGTGAGTCGAGCAATGTTTGAGGTTATTTTTTCCGAGCTCGAGCAGTGTTCGTGGTTTAACTGTAATTCAATAAAAAATATAGTGCATTGACTGTCTCTCTAATGTCGACATATAACTGTAAACATACTTGATGGGCCGGTCATCTCACAGTCTATCAGTGGACTACCTACCTTGTTCAATATCAATTTTTTATCACAAACATCCAATGGGTATTGGTCAGTATTTTCATATTCCATTTATTTTATATTTTTATAATACAACATTACATATTTATGTATCCTTTAAAAAAAATAAACTATTCTTCAAAATTACAGCGCTGTTTGTGTTTTGTGACTGTTGGATGAGGTCACGCGAATCACTAGACAGTGTGTAGAAAAGAAGTGACTTTATTTTAATTATACTCTCTTAATAGGAGATGATACAGGAGAATACGCTTTAGACTCCGTGTGATTGCTAACACGTCGAGTCGAGTTCGAGTTCTGACTCCTTCTACTGAAAGGCAGTAAGTACACAACAAGGCCGCTGTCTCTTTGCGAGGACGCTAGTTCTCTTCCCCACCATTCGTACTCACGCATGCACATATACAGATACAGGACATTGGGGAAAACTACCGCAACAGTGACATAATAAACGACTTACTGTTTGTTGCATATAATACTTTATTTTATCTTTTATGTCAAGCATATCTGCGTAGGCTCCTCATCATTATTAATATTGCTGATTAAAAAATTGTATACATATATGCTTCCCATCATCTATTATTTACGCTGACTCGTTTTACTTAGAAATATTACCTTCTATTCTACAAACACTGTAAACTTCGAGACCACGGGTCCGTCAAGTATGTTCATAGATATATGTCGAAATTAAAGAGACAATCAATGCACTATGGTTTATATTGAACTGCAGTTAAACCTCGATTACTGCTCGTGTTCGGAAAAAATAACCTCGAACATTGCTCGAGAGACGTAAGCTTCGTAGCAGTTAACGATGGCAACAAGTCATAGCCGTAAATAAGGTATGAACTGTGTATCCCTAATATTATATTGGCTTGATTGCAAAAAATATCAGTTAGCTCACGTACAAGAGAAATGAATTACCATATATGCACTACATGTAACGCGAGTGTAATGTAGCAAGACTATTAGAAATCAGTGTTCAATCGAGGTTCGGCTGTATGACCTATTTCTTATCAACATTTATTTATGTCAAATTTAATGTCTGGCAATATTAAATTTGAAAGGTATTATTAATTTGTATACTTCGTACTAATTAATAAAAGAAGAAAATTGATTTACAAATAGAAATACAATACTTAACCATTTCTTAATCGATTTCATTCATATCTTTAGCGTTTATTTGAGATTATTGGAATTAGTAAAATATAGAAATATTTTAAATTATAATGTTTTTTAAATAGAATATTAGTTTTATTTTACTATTTTAATTCGAGCTTAGTCATGAAATTCATAATTGAACGACTTATTTTGGTAATAACATATTTCTTTTAATTTATATTTTGGGTAATAATGAAACTTATACATGCAAAGATTTTACTTTTTAGAAAGGTATTTTTTATACAGATTTCACAACTTTTCCAGAGACTGGAAATTTAATCTTACTATGCTCGTTTCTTGGTTGAATTTAATTCATAAAATTGAGAATTAAATATAATGCGTTAAATTCATTAAATATTTTGCAGTATTATTTCGAATTGTTTAAATATTTAAAAGATCGTTATAGGTATAGACATAAAATCAGGTATAAAATTTACTAAGTTCTATTTCTATTAACCCTCCATGTCCTAAGCATATAAGTAATTGTCAAAAAATTATGAAAAAATTCTGGGATCATTGTTGAACCTTGATTCAGATTTGGATATATAATATAAATTAAAAAAAAATTTTATAGTTTCCTCAGCTGTGTGGTTAAACAAGGTTAGTACTCCATTACGAGATCGAAAATGGCCAACTTTGATCAAATGTACATATTTATTATTTTGCATAATTTAAAGAGGCTACATATGTGACTTGCTTATCGTGCAATTAAGATAGCCCTCTCAGTGAGAAAAGTCGTGTTCTCTCCGCTATTCTGGAAATCTAAGTTCTGTATCAGTGATGAAAATATTTTCGTTATTATCATTACGTCTGGCAATCAAATGTCCCTTCGGTGTTATTGTGGTTGATACTCCACTTTCTTGTGGTACCTGCATCGGATGGATTCTGTAGAGTTCGTAGGTTGAGTTTGTAAAGAGTGGAACGGTGTTAAGGATATATAATAATACCCTTATTTCTGTGGATGTTTATCTGGGAAAGTTTGCTTACTTCTTTTGTGTGCATATCGATGTTTGGAAGCGTAGCATTTTTTTATGTGAAACAGTGGTCCTGAGGCTTTGCATTAAATCTGAAAGCAATAACAAAGGACTGATGTTACCTTGTTCTGCTGGTTTCATTATATGAGACATGTAGGTTATAGGTCCGTCTTCTCCGATCTTACCTTGACTTAAAACGGCACCCACAGCGTAGTCTGATGCATCTGTCGACAGGATAAATGGTTTGTTGTCAGGATACTGAAAAACAGGTGCGTTGCATAATGCCTCCTTCAGATCGTCAAAACTTTCTAGGTGATCGTCTTTCCATTGGAAAGCTAGCGTTCTCTTTAGAAGGTTAGAAAGCGGTTTTGCTAGTTTTGAAAATCCTTCGATGAATCGTCTATAATATTCGGCAAGTCCTAAGAATTGTCGAATATTTTTTTGATTTTTAGGTACTGAAAATTTTTTTACTGCTTCTCTCTTTTTGGGTCTAGCTTTATTTCTTCTTCGCTGGTAACGTGTCCTACATATTGAACTTCTTTAGCAAGGAGTTCACATTTGTCGTGTTGAAGAGAATGTTTTGCCTTTAATAATCGATTGAATAATCTTTTTACCTTTTTTCCATTCTCTTCTAGACTTGACTTGAAGAGTATTACGTCCCAGTTGAAGTCCCAGCAGTACTCGGTTCACTAATCGGTGAAACGTTGCAGGGGCAGTCTGTAGATCAAAGGGCATTCTTTTGTATTCAAAATGGCCAATACCTGTGCTAAAAGCAGTTTTGTGTTGTTCCTTTAAGCTCATTTTAATCTGCTGAAACCCGCTTGCTAAATCATAGGTATCAAAATACTTAGCTCCTCCTAGCTTCTCCAAGATTTCATGAATTTGGGGTAGAGGATGGACATCGCTAATGGTTTTGTCATTAAGTACTTTGTAATCGATTACCATTCTCCATCTTTTATTTCCCTTAGAATTTGCCTTTTTAGGGACGATCCATAAAGGAGTACTGTAAGGAGAGGTGGAATTCTCAATCATTCCATCGTTAAGTAGTTTGCTCACTTATTTTTGTATCTCGTTCTTGTGTGCAGGAGGATATCTGTATTGCATAACAAATACAGGTACATCATTCGTTGCTGGAATTGTATGTTCCAAAATGCCGGTTCCTGGTAGTTTCTTTCCAGGCAGGTGAAATAGTAGTGGATAATCCATAATTGTCCCTATTACATAATTTTTTTCTTCCTGGTTTAGTTAATCTAAATTCAAAAGTTCTATGATTCATTGAAGTCTTTCCTTCTGTGATAGCGTTTCTTGATCACTGTCATCCGTCTGGAAAAAATCTTCTGATTCCTCCAGGTCATAAGGGTGTAATTCCTGGGGTCGAATTTAAATTTCGGCGCCTGCATCATAAGCGTTGATAGCCATTATGTAACACTCTTGATTGTTGTTGGCTACTACAGCTTCGCCTACAAAGATCTTATCTGGGGTCTCAAGCCGTGGTATGTATTCCGTTTTTAAATCTGTAGGATGCAAATTTATTTTTATTTTAGTACTGGTTCTAGCCTGTAGTATATATTTAGTAGGTTTAGGCTTTCTATATTTAAAATTTGTAAATCGAATAGGCGTAATTGGTCTAGAAGATGTAATCAGAGCATTATGGGGAAATGAAATTTCTGCGGATTCGGTTTTTAGAAAATCGACCCCTAACCCAGCAGTGTTTAGACTATCTTTTGTAATGCCAGTTATTATCATAGCTTCATGCCCAGCTATAACAGTCCTGGGTTTTAATGCATTTACAAGTATTCAGTTTATTTCTGCTCCAGTGTCAATTAAAAATTGAGTAGGTTCTTTTAGTTCCGGGGCATTCAAGATTACTAGTGGTGCAGTGGCTCGTCCAGGGGATCCTTCTGGAGTTCCTCTGCCGATATAAATTTGACCACTAGTGGACGCTGTTACGGCTGTTCGCTCGTCGATGCGTCTGTTCGACGGGCGGACAAGGTGTTTAAATTCTCCTCAGATTTCCTTTGAACCATTGGTTGTTGAGGGGGGTAATAGTACGGAGGCATATAAGGTGGTGCATTGACATAGGCGAATGGTTATGGTGGGTATGGTTGTTATGGAGTTTCATATAAACATGCATATGTAATAAGTATTCGATAACTAGTTTTAAAGGTACTTGTCATATGTATAATGTCTCAATATGTACGATTGTTTCCACCTATTTTGTGTTACTTATATATCAAGTGTTTATTTAAAATTACGTTGAGGCATATGTATCTCTTTCATAAAAGAAAAGAAGATTTCCTAATATTAACTAATAAGTATAGTAAGTGAATTGTTTTAATTTCTATAGATTATAATTATATATTATTTTCGGTGTTGTAAAATAATGCGGTATTTCCAGTAATATTGCTATTTTTTGCAATATACGGTTTTCTCTGATGATTTTTGACCTTGGCATTTATTTGAGCACTTGTCCTGCAATAATAGGAAACAGCCGCTGGGTCTTGCGCCAGATTATTAGCAGAACAATCCGATGGATCTCAGTAATTGTAAATCGATGTAAGCTGTGGCAGCCGTCTAAAAAAAATAAGAAAAAAATTGAGATCGACAGAACAACCGCTGGATCTTTCGCTATCAATGCAAGCTGCGGGAAAAATGTAGCTTCACAAAAAAATAACAAAAAAATTTCAAGCGAATCGATCATGCCAAAACAATTACCAGTTAGAAAATCTCTTTAAATGTATGTTTTTGCTAATAATTAATAGAGTAGCTGATTATTTAACTATACCTTTTAGTTAATTATCTTAAGATTATAATTATTGTTAATTATATTTATATTTATGCGTACTTCATGTAAAATTTAAGTGTAGTAATAAAATATAAATATTAATATACGTGTACCAAGTGTAAAATATCAATCAAATTCGAATTTTGAATTGTTTATTTTATTTTTATATTTATTTATTAAAATAATGTAATTATTAAAAATAAAAGAAAAATAAAAAAAATAATAAAAAGAATAAAAAAATTATGCATTCAATGGTACGTAGTATAACGATATACAAGCTGAAGCTATTTTTTTGTGTAAAGATATAACTTATAACTTTATATTTATAGTACCTTACTGGTAAAGATGTTCTATGTTTAAAATGTCTATCTAAAAGAATATGTGCTATGTTAAAATTTGTATTCTTAAAGTTTAAGATAAAGTGTTAAATATTTTTAAGCAAATTAGTATGATGTTTATTAGTAATATATATTTTTATACTCAATTTTATAGGTCAATATTTTCTTAAACTAATACGATAAGATAATTTGAAAAGTGAGAATTGTGCATCTGTTAGGGGATGAATTTTTGATTTATTAATCAACGTTCCCCTAATGTCAATCGATCGAAGGCTTCGCTTAAGTCTTCGGTTATTGATTGGTCTAAGTATATTTGATGGGCTCTTAACTCTCTAAATATTTCTACTTGGTGGTTAACTAATTGAATTATCACCTTTTCCAATAATAATTGGGTGTCCGTTTAGGTAGCAATTCATCCATCTAGAATGTTTGAGTAGGTCCACCTATCGTGGTCGTTCTCGCTTAAAAATTCAACACGTCGACGCAATTCGGTGAATACGAATCTCGAGACTTCGTGGAAGGGAGAGTTGAAAATATCAGGAATCATATGGCTAATATAATTGTTTTTCGGGAATTAGAATACAATCCGTTAATAAAATCCTGAATTGATTTAGTAAATCAATTAAGCTAGTTAAGTATTTGAAGTTAGTTAAGTTATATGTATGTAGTAATTTACTAAATACGCATAATTGGTGTAGGTATACGCATATAATAAAATTTATTGATGTACGATTAAATAATATAGTTGTATGCATACATAAAATCTTATATGTTGTAAAGTGGATAATTTGAATAAAGAATATTATTGGTTTTAACAAATGTAAAGGAGAGTTGGATAAATTTATTCGTGTGGTATAATTATGATCTCGTTTTCGTCGGATTGGGCGTTATTTATGTCCGCGGCAATATCGGCTTGCACGTTGATTTTTTGAGCAGTGTGATGAATATCAGCGTTAAAAGGTACCATTTGTACATGGTTATTAGTAGGAATGTTATATCAAGTTTTATATTTAAGGCGTCGATTTTATTTTGAGTAAACAACGGTATTGTGTATCTCAATTCTCGCGGAAGAGCTAATTCTCTAAGTGCCTCTGGCGGTGTTTCTGGTTCCAGTATTATTATGTGTGGTACGTGAGCGACTGGGTAGATAACTTGTAAATTTTCTACGTGTATTACAGCACGAGGTTCTTGTAAGCGAGGATTAAAATATGATTTGTTATAAACTTCCTCGGGCAGACCCTTTAATTCATTTGCTATAGCCGTACAGATTCTTTTACGTTTTTCCACCAGTGCTCGTTCTTCTGCGACTATAAGGTTTTTTTCTCTTACAATTCAAATTTTTTCAAATTTTCCAATCGTTGTTTAATTAAATTTTTCGTTTTTAACCTTCTAATTTTACGCTTATTTGACTTACTAATTATACTTTCAGTTATTTTGTTATTAGAAGTAATATTCATTAACTTTTACTCAATAACAGGAAATAGGAATTATAGAAGGATAAGTCGGTCAGGTGTACCCGTCTAAATACGAGCATTAGTCCGACTCGGATAATCTGGTTCGGACGGTCCAGCTGCGCGTCGAGAGCTGCTTCCCCGATCCGAACACGGATCGTAAGGATTAGGTCCGTTGGGTCCTTATATTCTTAAGTTCGGCAGACTTTACACCTTGTTGAGCTGACAGAGGGAAGGGTCTCAGCGATCGCGAGGGCCGCCGAGTGTTCGAAATCCGTGTCAGAAAAGCGGAGCCACGCCACTGGTTAAGTGTGGGCTACTCTTAACTCAACTTAGTAATAACACTTACCTATGGATTACAAAGGTTATAGGGAGAGAAGGTTATTAGAGGTAACGTGTTGTTTATAAAACAAGGAAAAACAATATAATTTATTCATATGAATATTACTTTTGAATTAATAACAATTGAAAACAATAAAATGACTTATTTTATTCGAATAGACACAAAGGATAAATATGTAAAGTTTATAAACAATTCAAACTATAATATTAATTTCATAATATATAATATAAAAATAAAATGTAATGTAGCAAAATGGTCTTCACTATAATAACCCTTTTTTTATTTCGATTGAAAGAAACGCGTAGATAATTATTATTTAAACACTTATCCTGGTAACACAGTCTGACGCACTCGCGAATGCGCCGAAAGTGCGCGGTCTGCTTCACACTTTGACTAGGTTTCTGCTGCACAACGATTGCGGCAGGCGAGTGCGGCAGGATTGCAGCAGAAGTGCAGCCGACAAGTGCGATTAAGGAGGATGAAATAATGCACTCGCGAGTGTAACATGATTGCACTCGAATTGCGTATGACGATTGCGGCAGACGAGTGCGGCCGGATGGTGGATGATGTAACGCATTTGCGAGCGCGTTAAGATATACTTCAAAAACGATCACACACTCTTAGCGAAAATCCTCAGAACACCGAAAATGGTAACAAAAAAGGTGCTCCAAAGAGTTGTATCTCCCAGACGGCTTGTGCACAGTCTCTTATAGTATCTGCCACGCCAAACTAGTCGAGTGAGCCCAAAACTGATGCGCTCGCCGCCTAGCGGTGGCGACGTATGATCTATGCGATTCAATACCACCGGCTCTGTGGACTGCACCACTGCTGCAATCCTGCCGCACTCGTCTGCTGCAATTGCGAGTGCATTACTTCACCCTTAGTTACACTTATCGGCTGCACGTCTGCTGCAACCCTACCGCAATCGTCCTACGCAATTCGGGTGCAATTCTGCTGCACTCGCGAGTGCATTATATTATCCTTCTTAGTCGCACTTGTCGACTGCACGTCTGCTGCAATCCTGACGCACTCGTCTGCCGCAATCGTTGTACACAATTCGGGTGCAATTCTGCTGCACTCGTGAGTGCATTATTTCATCCCCCTTAGTTGCACTTGTCGACTGCACGTCTGCTGCAATCCTGTAGCACTCGTCTGCTGCAATTGCCGTTCAGCAGAAACCTAGTCGAATTGTGAAGCAGATCGCACGTTGGCTGCTGCAATTTTTATGATTGCACGCACGATCGCAGCAGAATTGCGATGCTTTTGTTACCAGGGTAGTTTATGGGCCCAGCGAAGTGCGAAAGTTTTATATTCTAGTATAAAAGACGGTTCATCCACGTGTCCGAAAGTATTTGCGCAAGTAATCGCGCAGCAGCAAATTCGAAAGGACAAATTTCCAACTATGGACAACCGGACTAAAGAAAATTGTAACTGGTGTGGAAGTGCGGCTGCAAACCGATACCGAAAAGCAAGAGAAATGGAACAAAGACAATGCACGAGAAAATCCGATACTCGTGTCGACAATGCAACCGGACCAGGTACGGCTAGTGATTACGTGCCCTACTTCCAAAGAAATATGGGACAGGCTTTATCTCCTGCACGAGGAACACTCGGAAACCAACAAAATTGCTCTTCGTCAAAAGTTCCACGAGTGCAAGATGGACATCAACAAGTCGATCATTTCATATATTTAAGAGTTGAAAGCATAGTACAGCAACTCAAGGACGTGAAAGAAGATGTTTCGAGCGTAACCATGATGGTGAAAATCCTTGGTGGGTCTGCCCGAGAAATACAACATCTTTATCACAGCCTGGGAAAACGTTGAACCTGGCGGACAGAACGTACCATACTTACAAGAATGACTTCTTATGGAAGAGAGATGCATGAATCAAGTAAAAGAGACCGTAACGGCATTTAGCGCGATTAATTAAAAACAAAAATCGTTTAGAACCCAAAAAGAAAACATGCTGAAGTGCTATTACTGTCACCGCAAAGGACACATTTAGAGGAATTGTGGGATGAAGCTACGCAACGAATCAAGGGGTCGCAATAGACAAGGATATCATAATAGTCAGCCGAGCCAGCAGCAGGGTCAGTCAAATTTTGTAAACACAAACACATGATTTTCCGGCGCTGCCGCCAACAATACCGACGTCATGAAGATGCTGGGAGCTAGCGCCACCACAAGACTGAACCAACACTTCCCAGACGTCGATATAACAGAAATCTGACTGAGCGACAGCGGAGAGTCGTGCCATATGTTGTTTAGACGTAAGTAGTTTTCTAATCTAAAAGTAGTAAACAACATCAAGATATGTCTCGGCGATGATGACATTCACGATGCTGCTGGGATTGGTACGATTTTGATTAAAATGCAAATCAACAACGTTTAGCTCGACGGAAGACTTGAAGATATGCTGTACGTCCCAACATTAAAAAAAAATTGTTCTAGCCCAACGTCTCGACAAGCAGAGGTTTAAGAGTCGTGCTCAACGGTGACGGCTGTTACATCCCGGGAGCCGTACATAGCTAATGAATTGATGATAATGAGCCCTATTCAGGTACTTGACGGCCTGGGCCACTCTACTTAGGACGGGCGGCGAACGAAACGTAGACATGCAGCGACAGACACAACAAGCGGCAGGTAGAAATAGGATAGTAAAGCGTGGAACCACAGAAAGGTGAATTGGATAAGTGCGGCTTACCTTTATGTAGTTTCTGGTTAGCCCGTTCTCTGCGGGCAGCGGGGCTCGGCACAGAGTGACTCGTTCTCTGCGGGCGGCGGGGCTCTGTACAGCGTGACCCGTTCTCTGCTCGTTCTCTCGTGCTTGAGTTTGAATGTAGGTGATTACAAGCGCGCGCGAGAAATTCAAATAAGTTGACACGAAGAAATTCAGTTAATCTCAGTTTATTTATTAAAACTTGCAGCTACAAGTAAGGTACCAATCGAAAAGGCTATAAGATACAAGTTGTGCTAAGTCGGAAATTACAAATGGTTAGTCGTCGTGTAGAGTAACGTCCTCGCGGAAAAGTCGATTGGGAACAGCTGCTGCGCTTGGGTACTGGCTAGCATATATGCCCTGGTTGCTGGGCTTGGTGACGCAAGTAGGAAGCTTCTGGCAGGTTCTTTGGGAGTTGGGGGTGATGTTTTTCATATATGTTTGACCTGCTCGGCCCCTAGGCAAAAATGCGAAAAGACAAGACAGGCTATAATAAGGTATAGAAAAAAAGGGTGGGGGGGGGGGAGAGTTTTGAGCCGGCGCGGGAAAATAAGGCGAGGAGGATGTGCGCGTGGGTTTTTCCGGGAGAACGGTTTGGTTGCTCCGTCGCTTATTGTTCTTGCGTTGAGGGGTGGGGTCGGTCAGTAGTAGGTCGTTGCTCCAGCTACCGCTCCATGACGGTGCGTGGCGGTTGGTGCGTGTCGATGAGTAGGCGTTGGTGTTGGTGGGGTTTGCTGTAAGTTGCTTCAGTGGCTTAGTCGATGGGCAGGTGGTCTGGGTCATTGGTATAGTGCTATTCGTCGGTAAGGAAGTGCGCATACTGACCGGTAGATGGTACTTGCCGGTGCGTGGTGGTGCTGTGTTATTGCGTATGGTAATGTAGTGTGCATGGTTACCATTACACGGATTCTGTAGTGTCGTACTACTGTTGGTGGTAATGTCGATGTATTGGTGCCGCGTTACAACTGCAGGTAGCAGGATGCAACATAGCCTTAAAATCGTGCACAAGGAGAGTGGCGAGGTCATCGTACGTGGTATTAAAAATAAAGACCTCTGGATATGTTGAATGCTTATTAAGCTTGTTGTCACCGCCAGGGCGAATCCCGGCGGCTGCAGCCTTCAAACTATACATGAGAGTTTGGGCCACGTGAATCAAGGCACACTTGAGCAAATGGTATGACAAGGCACAATCGACGGAGTGGGACTAGTTATAAGCAAGTTCTTCTGCGAGAGCTGTCAATTTGGAAAAATGCAACGCCTACTTTACAAAGAGAAAGCAGACGATGAAGAGAAATTTGATATAGGTGAGTGCGTATACACTGATGTTTGTAGGGCCATGTCTCCGTCTCTCGGAGGAGCCAAATAATTCGTTCTATTTAAGGACACGAAATCAAGTTACCGACATGTATATTTCTTAAAGTACAAGAGTGACGTCTACACAGGAGCAAGAGAGTACTGCTACATGCTGAACGGTTAAAGCCTTCACAAGCGACAATGGTTGCGAATACGACAACGGTTGCGAATACGACAATGGTTGCGAATACGACAACCAGCCTCTGAATGATTATTTAGCAAGCAAAGATATAAAATATAGACTACCAGCACCCTACTGTCCGCAGCAAAATGTCAGAGTCGAGAGGGAGAAGGTACGGTTGATCGCTACAAGGCACGACTATGCGTGCGTGGCTGCAAGCCACGCCCGGGTATCGATTTTGGAGAAACCTTCGCTTCTGTTGTAAATACGAGACCGTCAGGATGCTCCTGGCGATAACTGCTCATCTCGACCTCGAGATTCTTCAATTCGATGTGACAACGGCATTGCTCTACGAGGACATCGAGGGGAGCATCCACGTCGAAGTGCCACCCGGCATAGAGACAACGAACGACAATCAAGTAATGAAACTCAAAAAATCACTATATGAACTACGACAAACCTCAAGATGCTGGAATAAATGCCTCAGCGACTCAGCAAGTGCAGTTTTGTGCGATGTATGTGTGACTGGTCGGATTATGTGCGAAAGTCTGATGAAAAATTGACTTACCTTGCTTTATTCGTTGACAATGGTTTGATTGTTGGAAGCGACATGTATGAAATAGAACTCGTAAAGAATTTAGAAAGCTAGTTTGCACTGAAGGTGGGACCAGTTGGAACATTTGTAGGAATGTAACTTGTAAGAAATCGCCAAAATAAAAGTATCTTCGTGCATCAGGAAGCGTATGCACGCAGAATTATTAACACCACTTTGTGCGAGCTAAATGAATTAAATTGTAATCCGAAAGTACCGTATCGAGAGATAATCGGCTCTCTTAAGCTTTTGTTAAACGTGACTAGGCCTGACATAACGCTTATTGTAAATTTATTAAGTCGTTTTCTATGTAACTTCGATAAGAGTCTTCGGGAGGGCCCGATACGCGTGTTGCGATATATCAAAAACACTGTAAAATATAGCTTAGAATTTAAGGCTAATGAAGGAGAACTGTGTATGGATGCATTCTCGGATTCTGATTACGCTGGTGACACCGACACCAGAAAATCAACCAGTGGATGTTTAATACATATAGCGTCGGCCCCTGTCGTCTGACTTTCTATAAAGCAAACTTGTGTTGCTACGAGTACGACCGAAGCCGAGTACATTGCGGCATGTATCGCTACAAAAGAAATGGTTTAGATCCTTCAGTTTATGTTAGAAATTGGATTTCCGGGTGATTTGGGCACAATTTTAAATGTAGATAACATGAGTGTCATTCAGTTGGCAAAACATCCCTCGAATAACAGAAGCACCAAACACGTGGATTTCCAATATCATTATGTTAGAGAGAAAGTTGAATCTAAGCAAATAGATGTAAAATATGTAAATACTGAATTCCAGTTAGCAGATATCCTCTCGAAGAATTTGAAAAGAGATCGTTACTCTATTCTATGAGACTTAATCTGGGTGAGATAGAATAATTGAACAGAGAGAGTATTGAATATGTTCAATCATCCTGTTTCCATATATGGGAGTGAAAGACAGAAATAGCCTGAAGTAACGATATGTGTATGTGTGTGTGTATAATGTATGTATTCGGCTGCACTGTATAGACGCGTACCGCAGCACTCCTCTTTGTTCGACTCCGAAACCAGATACCACTCGCATCTTTCCGTGCCGACTTCCAAGTTAGACATACCTTACAACTTATACTTATTTAATAAACTATTATACTCAGAATCGAGACTGATGCTTTATTATTGTCTACCACACTGCATTTAATGTTTTTTACATTACAGAGCTTGAATAAAAGCTTTTCCGACTACTTTTATTATCGTTTAAGTCATTTTTTAATAATAAAATGTTGTACAGTTAAGGTTAGAAGAAGAGATACCTTTTTCATTAAATGAACTCATATTTCAAGTAAATTACCACATATCTCAACAATAAGTACCCATTAGAATAAATTACGGGTGTTAGGCTTCATTTTTGAGTACCTAAACCACCTTCCAAAGTCTGACTGAAATTTGTTTCCCGGAGGTTGTGCACTCTCCTTGTATATCTTATTGGGAATCTGTATAAAATTGAAATAACACTCAAATAAAAGTTATATTCTGTATATTTCTTTTACAATGCAGAGGTGCCCGTCATATGTATATGTATCACGGCATTTTTTTTTATAATATGTGATGTGTATATAAACTTAGAGCCCTCACCCAAGTTGACGAGAGCGGTTTTCGATTTCTTGGTGGCGCTGCTCTTATTAATACCTTCCGTATTAAGAGGAAGCCATATCTACTGTCCTTGTCTAATCACATTACTCAAGTAGTAGTTTGTTAATTGAAAAACTAAGAGTCGTCCCCAATTCTTCTTAAAATGAGGAATATTTTGATATCTAAAAGAGTACCTAAGATTATTTCCTTCCCGAGAATAGTTCGAAAAGTAAAACGTAATCTCAATTTTCGCGTTTCGAAGTATCCTCGGAAAGGAAATAATGTTAAATATTTTTTTAGGTCTCAAAATATTTCTTTTTTACGAAGAATTGGGGACGACTCTTAGTTTTATAATTAACAAACTACAATAATTCTACAATATTACATTGTGATAACTCACACTGAAATAAATACACGTGAAATATTCTGTATATTTAATAGTTTACAGGGTGACATTTCTTGATGTGTCTCACATTAATATTGTCGAAATATTTCTGCAATATTATACTATGACAAATCACATCAAAATATACACGAAATATCCAGTAATATTACTATGTGTCATATCACCTGGAGATATTAGGGTACTTACACATGGTCCGGAAAATTCCGGTCGGAATGTGCTGTCAACCAATCAAAACCTCGCAAATTATCTTCCTTTCCAGACCATGTGTAAGTACCCTTATAATAATATTCCTGCAAGTTTACAGAATGATATTTCTAGATGAATCTCACATTAATACTGCCGAAATATTTGCAATATTACACTGTTACACATCACACCGAAATATTCGCGAAATGTCTTGTAATATTGCTATGTGACATATAATATTGAAATATTACAGTAATATTTACGGGAAGCTCGGTGGGGACAGATGCATACATACTGTGGTATGCCTTTTCAACGCATCAAAACTGCGTACATACACTATATGTATCAATATTAGCAGATATATGAGTATCTGTATTTTCAAACATTTTCCCACTTTCTTACATTTTGTTCATAGTTTTTCACACTTATTCACAGTTGTCATTTCCACCAGGGAAGTAAATTAAAATAGAAGCGATATGAATACATTTTTTGGAATAATAAATAGCTAAAATATTTTTTGTATTTCTTTAACAAAAATTTTAAGACAAATTATGTTATTTAAAAAACAACTGATGCAAATAAGTTTAAGAACATGTTTTGTTGCATTAAAATTGGTATATTTCATTACTTACGATTACAATGAAGTATTGTTAATAGTATTGATTCTTTCAATGAAAATAATGTTTATACCATAAATCTCAATCTAAAGTACTTATATGCTCCTCTACACATTAATAAATATCTTATTAATTCTCTTTTTCCAGTATTTATGATATATATATATATATATATATATATATATATATATATATAATTAACCTGGCAAGCGTGTAATTCCCCTGGTATCGAAAAATTTGCAATAAATATACCAAATGAGTCTACATACTATTCTACATACACGTTCTATATCTATATATGACATAATATATAAAAACTTTTCAATTGTTTTATTTTTATTCTTTTGTATAACGAAACTCGAAATTGACGTGTTAGATGAAAAATACCCATATTATTGTTTGTTAGTTACCAAGTTATTCTTTTCTCATATATATATATATATATATATATACATATTATGATGTTGTACTTTTACCGATATGGATTCTGTCCATACAACTCATTAATTATTTTATTGTTTGGCCAATACTGCACTTTATTACTCGAAACTTTCCCTCTGGTTGACTCCTCGTATCTCTAGAGGAGGTTCGCTGAGCGGACGCCTGGACAAACGGCGCAACCCACGGAGATCCAATCTCGAGTTATTCAGTACGACTATTTATATTAAATATTAATTATCACCAAGCATGCGGATTCTATCTACGTAAATGATATATATGTATATAAATCTTTTCCAACATTTATTTCTCGATATAAAATATATACATAAAATTGCACATATAAATAGTAATTGTAATGGATTCTATGCTGGTTCGTTAATAGTTAACATACCGCAATAACTTTATTCAATTCAATAATTATCGTATTAATCGCGATAAATATATTTTAAAAAACCCCGAAATTTAACTACGTTAATTTAACTAATCACCACGACCCTACTTATTGCTCGATACTACCGATTTAACTCCGGATTTACGGTCGCACGCTGGCGGTCCAATGGCCACTCCCTGCCTCTACTCGCACGCACCATGTGCCGACCGCGTTGCCGGTATTACCTGTAACCTGCAATACAATTACACGAACTCTGGAACCCTCGACTTAAAACAAAGAATATTCGACGGCGAACACACACACCGCAGCTCCGACTCTCCACCAAGCCTCGAACCTCGACTGCACTGAAACAAATTAATAAGAATGGAATGCTCTCACCAAGTAATTTTTAAGTCAAAATTACAAACGCTCTTGAATCGTATTAGGTCGGGCGCTTTGTGGGCAAATACTCGCCGACCAAAATATTTGTACTCGCGTTGAGATAAATACAATATAATAACTCTCTCTCTCTCTCTCTCTCTCTCTCTCTCTCTCTCTCTCTCTCTCTCTCTCTATTAACTTGACGGCTACTCCTTCTCAATATCTCCACGCGTACGGCTAACCTCTAACAGCAATTTACTCTCGACAACGACTGTCTTCGGCGAAGGCTCCGGACGGAATAGGCAGGGCGGAAGGACTCCAGTTCTCTCCTCGTGGCGTCCCTGCACCCTAACTCCCTCTATTTTGCCTGACTCGATCTTCTCTCCTTTTCTAACACCTGTTGCCATAGGCCCTCAACTCGATTTTCACTAGAGTAGTAACCGGAGGTTAGTTACTGCTCTAGTTTTACCCATCATGCATTTCGCCCCTGTGACGCGCGTAATTTAAAATATTATTCTAATGATACTAAACTCTGTGATAATACCGAAGTTTTATAACTTTCATGGTGACCTTGATGCTCTGGCCATAACGACATCAATTTTATTTTATTTGTATCAGTAGTATTAAAATCGGACAGCCCTATTGTGTAATTCAATAGTATTTTTATGTTGATCTTAGAATTTTAATTATTCACCACGTTACATTTAGTAGCAAAATACAATATCTTAAAATAACATTACGCTACAATAAGATTGCACTCTGTAGAGATACACAGTATCTGTACGCAGTAAAATAATATAATCATATCATATTTCCTTAGTTTTTATTATCCATCCTTTTATTTCAATTATATTACTTCTACTGTAATACTATACTATATTCATATTTCTTATGCATTTCTTTATCTTATTTTTTATAATATTTTTATTAAATTTCATATTTTTCAGATCTATTGAAAGTTTATTATAATATGCTGTGGAAAGTAACTGTGTCTTGCATTACTATATCTTTACCTAATTCTTCTTCATCATTATTGTTGCGATATGCAATATTTTCTTGTAACTCTTCTATCCCAACTTCTTCACCTGCCCCTGTTTATTTATTAGGTTGTATAACGGGGTTTTAGCCCGAAGTTAAACCGCGATAATTTTATTTGCTCCAATGTAAAACCGAACAAATAATTCAAGCGGTCGCACACAATAAAGCCGAAATATTATTTCGCTCTAGTCTGGCTCGTACTCAGAATTTTCCAGAGCCAGCACAGGCTTGTTTACTTCCCGCACGAAGTCTCTCGTGCGCCGAACGTCAACAAAGCCTACGCGTGTGTCGGACCAAGCCGATTCTATCACCGTTCAAAGTATTTTTTCTTCTTTCACGCTCACGATATTATTACGCGCGATCCACACTAAGCACTTTTCCGCTCTCTATATCCTAATCCCCACGACTCTGTGAGTTTTTCCGGAGGGCGCCAATTATATAACGGGGTTTTAGCCCGAAGTTAAACCGCGATATAATAATAAGTTACGTAGCGCATCAGTAACGCGGGGAAAAGGAGTAGTCAAGAATGGCTTAAGTATTACAATTTACGATATATATATTCTCTCAAATAGGATGAGGGAACATAGTTGCACGAGCCGACGCACGTGCGTTCTCGTAGGCCTGCTGCTCGGGATATGTCACGAGAGAGACAGAAAGAGACATAGAGTTTAGACGCCGAAAGGCACTTACAGTGGTTCCTCGGCGTCGGGTCGCACTTGCTCTCGACGAAGCTGTCCGCTCCGCCTTGTCGTCCTCGGCGACACTCGCAGAAGTCGTTCGTCGTCCCCAACGCTCTCGTGGCTATCGTCTCGCCGGACTTGTATGCGCGCTTTCAGGATCGTGCATTGGGGCGTCTCTCTCGTACGCACAACAACCGTCCCCTATGCTCGGTAGCTCCAGCGTCTCTGCTGAACCTATTCGCCGTACCTATACTCTCTATCTTTCTCTCTCACCTTTCCTCGACTCCTTCGAAATCCCATCGATGCTGGTGGTGCCTATAACTGCTGATTTTACAGTACATGTTATATTGGAGATAGATAGATAGATAGATATACTTTTTATTCATCAGAAGACAAAATCTTACAATTTCATGTACATGTAGTTATAATTATAATTAAAAATATCAGATTTAATATAATTGTTATCTTAACTTTCACTTATTGCATATTTCTTATTAAAATAATAATTCACTTTATCAGTTCGTCAGTTTATAAAATTTAAATGTAATGAACCAGTCACAGTCAAATATCACAGAAAACGCTTCGTCAAAAAATAATAATACATAGAATAAAAAATAAATACAATAGAGATAACATATAAATATAAAAGAATACATACACATACTTTGTTAAATCTTTGCGTATACTATCACGTCTAAATTTAAAACACACTCATTCATAACACTTTAACAATCACGCTAATAAATACATTCACACCTAACTAACACTAAACATATTTAATAAATAAATAAATAAATTAATAAATAAATACGTCGAATAAATAAATAAACAAGATAAATAATTAAATTAAATAAATAAATAAATAAATTTAAATAAATAAATAAATTAAATAAATAAATAAATAAGTTTAAATAAATAAATAAGTTTAAATAAATAAATAAATTAAATAAATAAATAATTCAAATAAATAAAAAGCTTAAATAAATGCTCGACTCATCTCTGTACATACTCTTCACCATGTAATTGCTTAAGGTGCCTGCTAAACGCCGTTTTAAATTTACAAAAAGATGGCAGGCACCTCACACTGCTCGGGAGCGAATTCCAGAGGTGCGCACCTTGAACTCTGAATGAGAAAAGGCCCTTATCGGTGCGCGACCCCGGAACCGAGAGCTCTTTCATACCACCCCTACTTGAAGTCCTGGCCTGGTTTTTTTCAAAGAGGGCAGTAAGATACGGTGGCTGCCGCATGACAACCGCTTTGTAAAGCAGCAGCCCCATAAAATACTCCCTCCTCACCTTCAGATCCAACCAGTCCAGTTTTTTCCTGTAGGCGGTGATATGCTCATCCCGCCTAACACCACATATGTATCTCACACATGCATTCTGTAGACGTTGTAGTCGTGTCTGGAGCTCCCCTGACACATCAAGAAGAACCACTGAGCAATAGTCTAGATGAGGTAGTACCAGTGCACATGCCAGCTGCTTCCTCAGTATCTCTGTGGTGCTTGAACGGAAAAGTTTTAAGCTATACAGAGCCCTATTTACCTTTCTACTGACCGCATTCAGTTGCGGCTTCCATGTCAACCCTCCGTCCATCACCACGCCGAGGTTGGTGACTGTATCGACAAAGGGAACGTGTATGCCGGTCTGTATCTCAATGCCTTGCAAGTCAAGGTTCTGAACCTGTTTGATGTTGTGATCAGATCCAAAAATGATCGCCTTTGTCTTGCCGACATTGAGGCGCAGGCCAGCTGACGTTGCCCAGTTTGACACTGCTTGTGCTACAGCCGACATGCGACCGATACCATCACGAAGACCCTTCAGGGTCACTTGTGTGTAGGTTTGCAAGGCGTCAGCGTAAAGTATGTGTTCGACACCATCTAAGTCGAGTGCGTCTTGTAAGTCGTTTATGTACAGGCCGAAAACCAGGGGTCCCAGGACTGAGCCCTGTGGAACGCCAAGATTGGTGGTTAGCCAACCTGAATCCCCGTTTGTGTTTGTGACGACTTTCTGTCGTCTCCCCATAATATATGACTTAAGCCACAGGAGAACACTCCTGGAGAATCCCATGCGCAAAGGGTAAAAAAGGTATCTTTTTCTCTCTCTTTATTCGAAGGCATCTTCGCATATCCTTTCCGCCTTGCGGTATTCGTTGTAATCGCGCTATTGCGATCTTACATTTCTAATTTTGTGTTTTTACCGTTTTAGACCGCGTGCGACGAGAAGATACGTCACGTTGAGGCACAGAGGGTTTGGTGGACCCCTTTGGTCTTCCTCGACCTCTTATAGGTTTATCTTTCGCGGACATTGTGTTGCGTCCACCGCTTATCTTGCCTACTGTAATCGCTTGCGTTCCTATCTTATTACTAACAATTTTTGCCTTACGCTGTACAACTACACTTGTTTAACGCATCGTACCACGTTTTTTCCCTACTACTAATGGCGCATCGCTCGCACGCGACTCGTCCGGCTGAAGCTCGAGCTTGTTCGGTCCCTCGCCGTCCTTTGAAGTATCTTCTACAGCCTCATCTTCGGAGTCCGAGGGCATGGTGTCGTCGTCGAAGTACGGTTTCAAATCTTTCACGAAGAAGTCGCTTGCTATTATAGTATTTAGCTTGGCGTTCTTGCGCTTTTGCTGAATTTTCTGCGGCTAAATCTCGCACTTCACGCAGTTTATTCATGCGCTCGTTCCAATTTTCTAACGCAACTGTATCTGCTTCATGCGCTGCGGCAAGTTCTTCTTGCCGTCGTACCGTACTTGGAGGCCCAGGGTTGCGTCCGAAATTCAGAAAAGCTGGTGACAATTCCGTGGATTCTTGCACGACGGTATTATAGGCAAACACTAGCTCGGGAATGTGTAAATCCCAAGTACTACGGTTTGCCTCAATATACGACGTGATCATGGTTTTAAAAGTGCGGCTTACTCGCTCCACGGGATTTGCTTGCGCATGATACGGTGGTATTGTGGTGTGGACCACTCCATGTTCTTCGAGGAATCGATCCACTATCTTGTTCTTAAATTCCATTCCATTATCAGAGTGGAACGTCTACGGCACTCCAAAGCGTAGGAAGATCTTCTCTCTGAGTTCCCTTTTAATCGTTTTCGCATTTGCCTTGCGAATGAGGATACACTCCACCCAGCGCGTGAAAAGGTCCATGAATACGAGCAGGTATTCATGACCGCGCGGTGTACGAGAGTTGGAGCCCATAATATCTCCAGCGACTACCTCCCACAGCCTCGTTACAATACGCCGGCCCATAAGTCCTGTGGGTGTTAATTGGACAGCTTTGCATTGCTGGCATACTGTGCAGCGACGTACGTAATTTGCTATGTCATTATAGATTGACGACCAATAATACAGCAATGCGATACGCTCATATGTTTTTGCGCGTCCCAAATGTCCAGCTGTCGGCTCGTCATGCCCTTCATGTAGGACTTGCATCCGCATTTCTTTTGGTAGAACTAGTTGCCAAGCATCCTCGTCCTCTAAAAGATCTTCAATCGAAGGATCTGATCGATAGTAATATAGTCTGTTGCCAACTATTTTCCAATATGAATGCTCCGTGAGATTGGCGCGAACTTTCGCTTTCGCTCGTCTGGGCAACTGACTGATGAAACTGGTACTTCTGACTCATCCTCGTACATGCGAGATAATGCGTCTGGCACCCAGTTTTCAATGCCTTTCCTATACTCAACCTCGAAGTCATAGGCAAGCATTTCGAGAGCTCACCGTGCCAAGCGTCCTGTGAGGTTCTGAATTCTTTGTAACCATTTCAGACTGATATGATCCGTAATAACCTTGAAGTGGTAACCTTCCACATAAGATCCGAACTTTCTTATGGCCCACAGCACTGCGAGACACTCTCGTTCAGTTGGAGAGTAGTTCCTTTCCGCTGATGTCAACGTGCGGCTAGCAAAGCACAACACGTGTTCAACCCCATCAAGAATTTGTGTGAGCACAGCTCCCAAACCAGTGGAGCTAGCATCAGTCTGTATCACAAACTGATGGTCAAAAGAGAGACTATGTAACACTGGAGCAGATGCGATCAACGATTTTATCTGTTCAAATGCCATCTGTTGCTCATCATCCCATACGTACTTGACATTTGATCTAGTCAGATGGGTAAGCGGGTCCGCAATCGTGGTGAATTTATTCAAAAAATTGTGATACCACGATGCCATTCCTAGGAATCGTCGAAGCTGTTTAAGATTTTTCGGAGCAGGAAACTCCAATACTGGAGCGATCTTATCTGGATCCGGCCGGAATCCTTCTCGATTCACGAGAACCTCCAAAAATCTAACTTCACTGCGGCAAAACTCGCTTTTGTCAAAAATCCAATTTGATTTCCCCAGAAAAATGAAAATAAAAAACGCAAAAAGAAAATTTTTCAATAATTAATTAATTAAATAGTTAATTAAATAATAACATTATATTATAACAATGAGTAAATAATACTAATTATCAATCAAACCAATAACAATTGATAATTATTAAAAAAAAAACAATTATTCGAATAATTAATTAAATAATCGATTAAACAATAATATTATTTTACCGAAATAATTAATTAATAATAATAATCATTACTTAAATCAACAACAATTGTTTATTAAACAAAATAATTATGCCAAAAATAAAAAGTTTGAGAACGATCAAGTAATTAATTAATTAAGTAATTAATTAACTCCCAATATTATTTCTCAAAAGGAAGTAAATAATTACTACAATCCTTAATTACGTTACTATACTCTTGTTTATATATATATATATATATATATATATATATATATATATATATATATATATATAGAATCACCATAATATTATTATTATTCAATTATCTAAGCTATCTAAATTTTATGGTCACGCAATAATTCTATACAGACTCGCATCTACACAACTATCTATAGTCTATACAGTACAGTCACTGTATACACTCTCAGTATCGACACTACGTATGTTAAATTTTCCTATACACGCTGCTATAGTATCATCGCACGCACTACCGGCATGTATATTCCAGACTCGAATATACGGTCGAATAACAAGCCAATCGAATAAACGAGCAAATATAATAAATTAGCTTGTTACCGAGCAAGTGGTCAACGTATTTTTGTTTACTATATTATTTATTTGAACATAAATTAATTTTGCCACCATGTGATTAATTTTAGAATGAAACTATTTAATTTCTACCGTCGAAAACAAATGTAATGATAAACTAGAACAATTAGTTTATGAGTAATTCACACTATTACTCAATTTACAAAATAAAATTTCCAATAACTAGTTTGTTTGTAAATACTTAAAAAATAAATGAAAATTTCAACAACAATCATTACATTTACTTTCGTCACGAAACAAAGTGTTGATATTATTTATGCGAATTCGCTTTAAATATACGAAATCCAATTTTATCTATTTTAACAATATATTTGTCCACTTGCGAGAGGCGCTGTTTACAAAAACTTGTTTTTTCTACACCTTTCGTACCTATACAAATGCTATTTGGATGAACAGAAAATTTTATTTGCTCCAATGTAAAACCGAACAAATAATTCAAGCGGTCGCACACGATAAAGCTGAAATATTATTTCGCTCTAGTCTGGCTCGTACTCAGAATTTTCCAGAGCCAGCAAAGACTTGTTTACTTCCCGCACGAATTCTCTCGTGCGCCGAACGTCAACAAAGCCTACGCGTGTGTCGGATCAAGCCGATTCTATCACCGTTCAAAGTATTTTTTCTTCTTTCACGCTCACGATATTATTACGCGCGATCCACACTAAGCACTTTTCCACTCTCTATATCCTAATCCCTACGACTCTGTGAGTTTTTCCGGAGGGCGCCAATTATATAACGGGGTTTTAGACCGAAGTTAAACCGCGATATAATAATAAATTACGTAGAGCATCAGTAACGTGGGTAAAAGTTGTGGTCAAGAATGGCTCAAGTATTACAATTTACTATGCACATGCGCTCTCGTAGGCCTGTTGCTCGGGATATGTCACGAGAGAGAGAGAAAGAGACAGACAGAGTTTAGACGCCGAAAGGCACTTACAGTGGTTCCTCGGCGTCGGGTCGCACTTGCTACGATAGCAAAGTTTCAGAAATATTTCCCTGACGTACCAGTTATAACATTTCAATTCCATTGCACATAATATGTTTCCGAAACATTCCCTACGTAATGTTGCAAGTGTTATATGTCATAAATATTGCAAATGGTTTCCTAAATAATAGAAAAATGAGCTTTCATCCCTAACATTTCTGTAATATCTCACACGGGATGTTACGATAGCAAGGTTTCAGAAATATTTCCCTAACGTATCAGTTATAATGTTTCACTCCTGTTGCACGTGAAAAGTTTCTGAAATATTACCAACAAAATGTTACAAGTGTTATATGTCAGAAATATTGCAAATGGTTTCATAAATAATAGAAAAATGAGCTTTCACCCCTAACATTTATGTGATATCCCACATGGGATGTTACGATAGCAAGGTTTCAGAAATATTTCCCTGACGTACCAGTTATAACATTTCAATTCCATTGCACGTAAAATGTTTGCGCAACATACCCTACGTATTGTTGCAAGTGTTATATGTCAGAAATGTTCCAGAAAGGTTTCACGAGTAATAGAAAAATGATCAGCTAAATATAGTAAAAAACTCTGTTTTACCGGCACTCTACTTTGAATTCTAATGTAAAAATATGTTATCGATTTTAGGATAATGTAATTTTCAGCCATCTTTGTAGGTGTTTATTTTTACGAAATATAAAAGTATTTTCATGACCAGTAATTGTAGATTATAAGTCAGATTTTTTTATCGATTTCAAAGTTCTTCTGTAGCGGAACGGTTAGAGCGTTGGAGTTTCACGCAGAGGTCTTCGGATCGATTCCCAGCCCCGTCAACATTTTTTAATTGATTTATTCTTTCAGACACATCTATTAAATAATTTTAAGCAAAATATTTGTTTCAGATTAATAAATACCTAGGTATATAAGTAATATATAAAAAATTTAAATTCTAAAATTATCGTAGAAATTCATAAATAAATATCAATAAATGAGTAGATTGGATTAAAACCGATTGAATATCTAATAAGTAGAACGATAATCAAGATTAAAGATTAAGATTAGCACCAAAAGAAAATGCATTTTTTTATCGATTTCAATATCATATTTTTAACAGGATTGTAAAGCAATATTACTGAGGTGTTATTGAAACCTTTCAGTAATGTTACAGTAACATTACTTAAAACCTTTCAGTAATGTTACAGTAATATTACTTAAAACCTTTCAGTAATGTTAAAGTAACATACCTGATATGTTGCTGATACATTTCGGTATTATTACATTAAAGTAATCACGATAGCTAAAAATTACAGAAAGATTACACAAATGTTACGGTAATGTTTCTATAATCTATCTGAAATGTTACATTTGACATGTTAGCGGACATTTAATGTTTCTGAAACATTACAGAAAGGTCCATGAAACATTGTATAAATATTTCTGAAAGGTGTAATGTTTCAAGTGAAATATTACCGAAAGCTTTTAGAAACATTACGTGCCGTATGGGATTATGTTGAGTGTTACTAAGATTAAATTATCTTAAATAACATAAGCGTTTTATGTTCATGGAATTTTTTAAATTAATAATTACAACCAAATTTTTTGTATGTTTCTATGAAAAAATTTAAAAAGTTTAATTAAATATATGCATAGTAATAAATTGGAATGTCTAATTGTTATTTCCACTATCTACTAAAATATGTTTGTAATTTACAAATAGAAACCTGCAATTTTTTCTTATATTTATATACATGCATATTTCTTATTTATTTCTAATTATTAAAATCAATTAATGCTATTTTCACAGAAAATAATACGAAGTTTAAAGCATATTTAAAATTTTTTATTTGGTATCATTGAGAGGGTATCAGACGATTCAAATTTGTTATGAATAATCGATTACAATTAACAAATAAACCGAATTATGAAAAACCAATACATCATTGCCCTTCCTTTTGTAGCATTCCATCACTTTGTTAAGTTTCAGGTAATAAAATTTCGAATCACCTTTCGCAGATCTCTGTTTTATCATGAAATTTCGTTCAAATGCCATTGACACGAGCCGTAAAATATTTACTTGAAACTTCGCACAGTGGTAGATAATTATAAAACGAAGGGCAATTATCTCTTAGTTTTTCATAATTCTGTTCATTTTTTTAATTATATCCAAAAGTTTAGGATTCTCAGGTCGGTAAGGTAGGGAAAACTGACTTTGACACCCCCTTAAATTGTACATCTCCTTATTATTTTATTATTATACATTTCCGTACATTATTGTACATTTCTGTACATTTCTGTACATTTATGGACATTTCTGTACATTTCTGTACATTTCTGTACACTTCTATACAAAAGTCTAATAAGTGTCAAAAATGTACAGAAATGTACATAAATGTACAAAAATGTACAGAAATATACATAAATGTATAGAATTGTACAGAAATATACATAAATGTATAGAATTGTACAAAGATTTTCGAAAATGTACTGCAATTTCAACTTCCACCAGGGTACACATGGATCGTTTGAGGTTATGTTCAAATCACTGCTATGTTCATCATACACTACCCATGAGCCAGTTATGTATTTGCCATTCTTTATTTTTATTAAAATCACTTTTATGAAAAGCACTATCACATAGTATACAAACCACAACACCAACTGTTTGTGTTGGTGTTGGGTGGCATTTAAAGAATATATTGGGAGGAATTGCTTCGGGTGGCAATCTCCTGCACACCATCTTTGTTGTCTAAATCTAAACTAAATTATATAAATTATTTTCATAATATTAAGTGCGAGTGCTGTGTGTCTTTTATCCACACAGTAATATATATTACTAAGTTAACTGTTTATTTTATCGACTCTTCGATATCATTTCTGAGTCGATAAAAGCCCAATTGTGACAATATAATTTCAGGTTATATCTAGTTTATGTTATATTAGTCAGGTATTATAAATAATTTATCATCCTTTTGGGTTTCTCTCCGCGATCGCAACCGTCCATCTTTATTCGTATTTTTCCGTTTTTCAGGCTTACATTCAACTTTATAATATTTAGGAAAAACATTAAAATAATAAATTTAAATATATTTTTTTTTCTATTTATCAATAGCTATTTCAAATCTGCATTTTATTTTTGATTTGCATAGCGATTTCTCCGTCTAATTCCCATTTAGCTGCATTTACAATTTTTCCCACCGCTCAATTTCAATAATACTTTACACACATATTACAATATTAAATCTTACTCAACCGTTTTCAGTTTAGTTTACTTTATAATCTTATCAGTGCTTATTTAGTATCCCCTTCACCCACCCCTTTTCTGCTGTGTGGTTTCAAGGCCAACTCTGGTTGATTGACTACCGATTATTTTCCAGTCTCCTCCCCTCCCCCTCCTAGTTTTGACCTCTCTTCCTTTTCTCGCTTTTTCCTTTTTCCTCTCCTTATTTTTGTTTTTCTTTTTTATTATTCGGTTTTCAACTCTCTATCTAAATCCTACTATTTTTAATTACTGCATCAATTCTTTATTGTTTTTTTGGCTTTGTTTTTGGTATTCTACAAAATCATCTACTTTAATCCCAATTTTCATTCAAGTGTAAATTTAAATTAAATTCTATCCAAATTAAATTTTATTATTTATAGCTTTATTCTTCAAACTCTATATAACAACTCTTTTTTCAAATCTTTAAAGTGCCCCCTGAAAGGAAATCCAATCAGGACGCCCCTGCAAACAATCAGCAGGAATATAAAAGAACAAACCAGCAACGAAATGGATACCTCTCTTAACCAATTTCTTCCCAAGCGGCCATTTTATAGTCGATTGGTTTTTTGTCTAAAAAATTGTCGAAATAATTTTCCAACGGAAATGTAAAAATTCTGACTTCAGAATCGGAAAGAGCGTACAATTTTACTTCAGAAAAGTGCTATTGGTTATTATTATTTCTTTTTTGACCATTTTTTAGGCAAAAAACCAATCGACTATAAAATGGCCGCTTGGGAAGAAATGGGTTAATGTCGAAAAAAAGAAATAATAATAATTAATAGCACTTTTCTGAAGTAAAATTAAAATTGTCCGCTCTTTCCGATTCTGAAGTCAGAATTTTGAAATTTCCGTTGGAAAATTTCAAAATGGCGGTTTTAGGCAAAAAACCAATTGACTATAAAGTGGCCGCTTGGGAAGAAATGGGTTAATGTGACCATCTTCCAAATTTTGAAACATTCGATAACCAATTTTCAAATAGGGACTCACCGAACTTCAAAGGTCCCTTCGTAGTCTATATTAATGATTCTAGGGCAGACAAAAATCTAGGAAATCTACATATCATTTCTGTTTGCGCAAAACTTTTCCAGTCAAAGATTGTAATAGCTAAGGCAGGTCTATGTAGTGTAGGCTCTAAAAAGTACTCTGTAACGTTTAACTGATACTTAGATGTGTGATGACCCAGCCCGTTGGATCCGAAGTGGTAGCGTGGATTTACAGGCGCGTAATTTGAAAGTATTTAAATGAGTTTAAATAGATTATAGTTGTTATATTATATTTATATTATTAATGTGAAATTTAATGAAATGCTTTTACTAGGACATAAAAGGAGTTTAAATAAAATAGTTGAGTTTAGTTTAAACAAGGACTTAGCTTAACCGTCTAAGTCCTTCTATATATTGTCAAAATGTATATATTTTAAAATACAGCTGAATGGTTTCGCGTCTCGGGTAGGACTGCTGCTCTCTTCTCTTCTCTGCTGCTTCCAAACTCCGCGCTCTGGTGCCGCTCTCCTTGTCTCCACCCTCGCTCTCTAGTCATGGCCAATCAGCGAAGGTCAAAGAGTAGCAATCGGTCTTCTCCCTCCCTTCGCTCTTGATTTGGGACTGCGTGTAGGTATGTGCTTTCTCTCTCTTTTCGCTCTCCGTTCCTCGGCTTCCCACAACCCTTTTTTTTTGTGAACGCACGTGTTTCTGCTCATGTGCTTGTCGTGTAGCTGTTTCGACCGATGAAATGCACTCAGATTTCCGAGCTTTTCTTTGGAAATTTATGAGAGGCCTTTTGTGTGCATCGAGCGAGAAATGCACTGTTGGTTTTTTCTTACTTATTATTTATGGTCTTGTTTACTTGTGCGAGCCACTTAGAATTTCGTTCTGTTATTTTTGTATTTCCTACCCGAGCCTTTGCGCTATCGAGTGATTTATTTAAGTGACGAATTTCTAGAGGTTTATCTACTAAATTATGAATGCTATGTATTTTAGAGTTACTTTCCAATTTGAATATTTGCGCCTTTCGATGTATGAAATTAGCGAATACGCAATTCGCAAGTATCATGACGTGTCATTACGTCACAGATGCCAATAACTTCGTAGATTTGGATATCTCAAAAATTGACCAATGCTGGAAAGCCTATATACCTGATTCAAGTCTGTTTGAAGTGGACATCGTCTTCGATGTTCCTTCATCTATCCCTATCAGCACCCTAGAATTAGGCACGAGCATATATAAGGGTTACGTGCAAATACATCGTATTAAAAGAATCTACAAGTCTATTGCAACTTGGAATAATATTGAAATGGACTCTAACAACTCCTCAGATATAGTTCCTAATAAAGAAGATAACAAAATAAGGAGAAAAGTAGATATTCCTTCAAATAATATTAAAATCTTCTATAATTCTAATTTACCCAAATTCATTGACATTTTTGTCGTTTATTCAAAGTATCCAGGTTTGTACCTGCGATAGTTCGCTGCTTCAATTTCCAATACTTTGGTCATGGTGCCAACCACTACTGCAGTAGTATATCTGGATGCGAAAACCGTGGAGGGAACTATACTGGAGACTGCAGCTTTCTCACTAAGTGCGCTAACTACAACCTGCAACATAAGACCTGTAGCAAGAATAAAGAAATAAATAGCAAAATGTACCTCATGAAGGTTAGCAGACCCCATGCTGTCATGATCGTTAAGCAAAAATTCCAGAAAAAATTTGATAGTATAAATATTCATCCAGAAAGAAATGTCAAAAACGATGATAAACTCATTGAATTTCAAGAAGAAATCAGTTCACCTTCTCCAGATAAAATCTCAATACAAACTCTGGCACAGTATCACCCTTCTCCCATAAAAATCCAATGTAGTTTACATCAGGAAAATTCTGATAGCCAAATAACCAACCTCAACCACTTAAAGGTGTTGAACAATCCTTCATTAAACAACGAAGACTTTCTCAATTCTTCTCGTACGTTTTAAAAATCTAATGCTTCCTCGTTCTTAGAATGTAGTCATCTAAACAATTCTCAAAACTGTTTAGATAATTCAGGATCTCATAACACCTCAAATAATAATATTATTTCCAACTCAACGGAACTACTGCTGTTTTCTCAGAAATACGTGACATTACGAGAACAAGCTGTCGAAAACTTCCTCCCAGTTTTCAAAAACGCCCTTCCTTCATCTCCCAATAAAATTAAAACTAACCCAACTCCATCTCAACATAAATCAAACCCCTCCTACTTCCCCTCCTACCCTTATAACTGTCCATTTTAAAAAATAGTCTCCTAAAAAACCCTCTATTAAAAGCAATGTTCCAATCTCCTCTGCATTGCCTATCATCTCTCGTTTTCCCCCTCTCAAACCTACTAACAGAGAAAAAACATCTGCTCAAGCTGGAATTCTTGCTAGTTTATCTTCTACTCAGAATTCTAAAAAATGTAAAAATAGAAAAAAAGGATAAATAAACTCTCCGTATCCAAGAAGGAAAATGTATACACCAACAAAGATACATTTCCCCATAGTAATCCTTTAATAGACCCCCCGCTCCCTACCACTCATAACCCAAATAGTTTTGATGCTCTTAGGAAATTGAAAAACTGTTCATCGGAAGAATCAGACTTTAAAAAAATTTCTGGTAACGTCACCATGTCAAAAACCCATAAACTCACTGATTGGAATGCAAATGGCATTTCCAACAAGTGGCCCGACATTCTCAGATTTTCTGAAAAATCTGACGTTTTCTGCATTGCAGAGTCCAAACTCAACAATTCGCTCAACTTTCATATTAATGATTTTAACCACGTGTGGAAAGACAGAAACGAAGGCTTCAACAACCATGCTAGCGGTTTAATTATCTTCATACGAAAAAAATTTCAATATTACAGTTTTGTTTTTCAGCATTGCCCAAATAATCTTGAGTATATCGCTCTCAAGTTTAACTCTCCAGTAAGCCGCCCACTCAATTTAAGAGGGCAGGCCTGGGTTAAAATCTAAAAAAGGAAAATTACATTTTAATTTATACAAAACTTTTTGGATGTGATTTAGAATATGGGAAGTTTTTTTACCAAAAGTAGGTAAAAAGACAATGATTTTCACCGCTTAAAAATTTAAATACCTTGAAAAAACTAAACTAAAATAAACTAAACTTTAATAAACTAAACTTTAATATCTTGAATATGTAGCTCGTACCAAGTGACTCCTTTCGATACTCTGTTTTCTATATTCAACCACTCCTCGTAGACTTTCTCCGAATCCAGCCATCGATATAGTCTGAAAATTTTAGAGAATGTTTCTGATATGTTTCCTCACAATATGAGCGCAGCAGATTATTAAAAAAGTCTATGTAGTAATAATTAAAAATATAAACCCTTAAATAATTCAATATTTTAATTAATTTTGAGGTTATATATTTTTAATATTTACTATATAGACTTTTTTATAATCTGCTGCACTCATTTTGTGAGGAAACATATCAGAAACATCCTCTAAAATTTTTAGCTTATATCGATGGCTGGATGTTGAGAAAGTCTACGAGGTAGAGCTAAAAATAATAAAAAACATTGTTTTGAGATAATTGCATTTAAAGTTTGAAAACACAATAAACACATACAAACAAAACTCACCGAAAAAAGTAGGAATGCTTTGTATTTTCTGGTTATATATTTCATTCATATTTCACACTATTGCTTAGAAAAACATGTGTGCTACATCAACGATATGATCTCATGATTGCGCTGAAACAAAAAAAAACAACGCTGAAAAATGTTCCACAATACCGTCTACCTCCATTTTTCCAGCATTGCCTTGATGATTTGACGTACACTGACTATGATGCGTTTCAATTCATTCTTCATAAGCTGATGTCTTCTTTTCCTTCACATAAAGAGAAACTCATACAGAAACTATTTTTATAGAAACATCAAGCACATTTCCGATAGAATTGCCTATTACACTAGAAACACCTTGGAGTGAGGAAAAACCTCTTTTTCTCAAAGAACCATCTCCGGACACAGGAAGTCCAGCACTATCTGAAGGCAAAATACTCATTTCTTTTGTCGCACCATTACTCATAGAGTCTTCAGCAATCACTTCACAGGCTTCACTCAATTGATGGTTGATATTGTCAAAATTGCTGTGCGACATTGTCTGCGGCAAATCCATAATTTCACAAAATGTTGAAAATCCAGCATGTCCATGACCAAGACCACGCATAGCCAAAACAGATCTTCTATTAACTTCATATGCATTACTTTTTTGCCAATGAATCTACTTGAATTAATTGATGCAATTCTTGGATTTGTACAATTTGAACAAGAAATATCAATTTTAAATTTAAGTCCTCGTACATCAGATTCAGAGAAATTAAGTTTTCCATGACATATCTTGCAACATGCAATTTTTTGCAGTTCAGGAAATAGGATGTCAATGTCGATAATTCTATTCATAATTTCACTGCCTTCAGTTATAATGTCCTGAACTTTTCTACTGGAAGTTGAATTTCTTGGCTTCTTTGAAGGAGGACCATTTTCTTTTCTTTCATAAAAAATATTCTTTCTTTTTGTTGGTCTTCCCCAAGTAAGTTTACCAGAGCCACCCGACACTCTACCTTAAACATCCCTTGGTCTGGCACTCGAAGACATTACACTTACACTGTATACTGATTTGACGCAAAAAATATATAAATATTTAGGGGAGAACGGGGTAATGCCGGTCACTGGCTAATTCCGGTCACCCTTATTTTCAATAATTTAAACATTTTTAGGTAATAATTCGAATAGTATATTAAACGCAACATAAAATGCAATTAATCTAATGTCCAAACAACCTTCTATTCAGTTTTATTAAGGAATTATACACAATCAAAGTGTAGGCCTACATTTCTTATAAGAAATCTGGTCTATAAAATAAGCTTTTATGCATATTATTTGTTGCTTTATGCAGTTATTTTTTACATCTTTATTTATTTGAACAATCTAAGAATACAAAGTAGTGAAGAAAAAAGAGTATAAACCTATTACTTTTTTGCCATTTCAATTTAAATTACTAAGGTAGAGTAACTTTGCTCAAGTGTTTTTGATTGAACAGTGGTTATGTTATTATATGTTTCACTATGTAAGTGCGAATAATAATGCGACGGATGATATGAAAGTACATATAATTGATTTATACAAATTTTTCACCTATAAAAGTAACTTTCTAATAGTGATCGGAATTGTACCAAGGCTGATCGGTAATACCCTTTGATGTGGAGTAAATTTGGTCAAAATGCTTTTTTTTATTTCGACTTATAGCTTCGATATCTTACATTTTTATATTAAACCAATATATATTTATAGTCAATGGTTTGAACTAACATAATAATTATTTAAAGTTAAAAGAAACAATTTGAAAGTGGAAATAACAAGCATGTTTGCTTAGGTGACCGGCGATACTCCATCCTCCCCTATACACAACCCACCACAAACAACTTTTCTTACACTTTTTATAAAAAAAAACACTTATGTACTTTAACACTTATACATACTTATATAATTATTCACTTACATACTTATACACCAAAATTCACTAAATTAAAGAAAACCTACGTTGAAATTTTAGCTATAGTTCTGTAACAAAACTTAATATGGGTTCGTAATATCGTAAAATGGGTTGCAAGAGCTTATTGTACAAGGAATTTGTTATCAAAATATGCAATAAAAAAATGATTTTTTTGACTTTTTAACTCAGGCCTTCCTCCTTAATAGCCATCTATAACCCTTCAAACAATATTATTTCGTCCATTAATTATTCAAAATTTCTAGAGGAAATCTTTAACTTATCCAGTATCATTCTGATGGGCAACGTCAATGCCCAAAACACCCTTTGGGGTACTGTGTCAAACAGCATGGTTAACAATCTTGCGTCAGCCCTGAATAATTTCCCAGATTAAAAAATTCTAAATCATGGCGAAACAAGGTCTGCTTCCGGACTACTTTTACGGCTTCCGTAGAGGTAGATCCTGTGCGAACTACTGCTCAATTCTCCATTCTAGAATTGTCCCCGCCAAATCTCGTAAGGAACTCTTGGGAGTAGTGGGCATCGATATAAGTAGTGCCTATGATGCGGTACATTTGATCAAACTTTTAGACATTCTCATCAAAATAGGAATTCCTCCTAAAATTGTTGTTTTCATTAAAAATTTAATCAACACCAGGAACATCAGAGGCTTCCTTGGAGTCGAGCCTTTGCTGAGGGCTCGGCCAACAAAAGGACTCCCTCAAAGACGTATCCTTAGTCCGTTACTATTCAACCTATATATCAGTAAAATCACTGAAATCTTAGATAATAGAGGTTCAGGTCTGGGTTTTGCGGACGATCTATCTATGCTTTGCTCGGGTACCAATCCTTTAAAAATCACCAAATTTCTAAATGAAAATCTTAATAAAATCAACCAGTAGTTACTTTCCTTGGATCTCAAAATGTCTATAAAAAAATAAAATCGTGTATTATTTGGTCACAATAACGCCAGTATTATGACTAATCGTTTCACTATATCTATCAATGAATATAGTTTCTCTAATTCTAACGGTTTTAAATATCGGGGGTATTCTGGGACCGCAGTCTAGAATGGAACCTCCATATATCCCAAACAGCAGAAAAAGCCAAATTAGGTATTCAAATGATCTCTTCTATTTGCACATTCAACTGGGAAGTTCATCCCCTTACTGCCCTCTTGTTCTATAAATCTATTATAAAACAAAGATTGGAATGGGGTGCATTTCTTTTTCATAACCCCACACAAAACAATATCCGGAAATTAGATGTGATACACAATGCGGCTATTAGGAAAGCCCTAGGGAGTGTAAATGCCACACCCATCAACGTCTTATACCATCTTTCCAGCACTCCCAATTTACAATCTAGAAGACAGATTTTAGCCTCCAGGTTCATTTGTAGATTACTGTCGCTCCAGAATAACTACCTGCTTGAATTATTCAAAACCATAGAGTAAAGTTATGATAAACAAACAAACAATAGTAACTATGCTTCCAAATTTGGACTTTTATATAATTCATGGAAGAAATTTCTTAATTATACTCCTGACATTATTTCTTCTCCACTCTTACCAACCTTCAATACTCCCTTTTTTTCTTATTTTTAAAGGAGAATGTCAACATCGACTTCCATAGATCACTTATTAGGGATCTCCCAAACATTGGTCAAAATTGCCAAAACTTTATCAAGACAAATCTTAAGAATATCTCCACATTTTACACTGTCGACTCGAAAGGGACCGGCGGGGGGGGGGGGGGGGGGGGGAGTTGGCGCTTTCCACCATAACGGAAATCAGTCGTATACACTCCGTCTGAGCTCCCTCTCCTCAATCTTTGATTGCAAGGCGATGGCAGTCCTACACGTACTCAAACAAATTTCTCACCTGGACAACAGCTTAATGGCTATTTGCACTGACTCTTTGAGTATCATACACTCTTTATAAAATCCCGGCCTTAACTCTAATATGCATCCATTCATTGCGGAAATCACAAATTTTATATGGTATTTTTCCTCTCTAGGTTTTGTGATTAAGTTGTATTGGATACCTTTCCATGTGAGAAATACGGGTAACGAGACCCTGGCAAAAATGGGAAAGCCTTTACTCTCTGACAAAAAACGCTCTCATGGAGGATATGTCCAAGTTAGTTACTAGTTACGGGGGCGGATGCAAGGGCGAAAAATACGTTTCTTTACACAGGGAATTCTCCCTTGTCCCTTGGTTTTCGAAAGTTAGCTTTTGTAGACGGGAAATCACTAAAATAAATCGACTTAAAAGTAACCATAATAAATCGCGTCTTCATATTTCCCAAAAGGGTGTAAGGATGAACGAAATGTGCGATTGCCGGGGGAACACCCATAATTTAGAACACCTTGTCTTTTTGCCCACTTAATAATAATCAAAGAAATTCTCTATTAATTAAATTGACCGGAAATGGTATTGCGGACGACGATAGCATTTGCGAAATTTCAAATAGTTTTGATCATCATATCATTAAAGATATAGCAAAATTTTTAATGATCAATAAGATTGATATCTAAAGCTAATTGTTCTATTAATTTTTGTGTTTTTTTAACTTTATTATTATTCATCTCACCTTCCTAGTTTGGTTGCTCGCTTTGCCATGATCAGATAAGCAGCATCACCTCAAAATGCGTATTGTCCATCTTCTACACCTATCCCAATAACACCACTCTGCTTATAGAAGACTCAAATATATTGGGCTGCTTTTCGGCCTTTGAAGATATCAATATCTTCTTCAAGATAGTATCCTTCTACAGTATTATTTCAAAATCTGTTCTCAAAAAGTTTGATCGAGGGAGACCAGAATGGTAATAGGGACGTACTAGAGAACCTCTAGATACCCGCAGGAGAAAAGAAGCAGCTTCTACAACAGCTGGGGCTCTATTGAGGTTAAGCCCAAAATTAGTTTAAAACTCTGGCGGTAACCACTTTCTTTGTCATTTCTTTTGGTGAAATCAAATGAAAATATATGTAAAAACGATGTTTATTTACCATCGGGGTTTTCGGAGAAAAGTAGAAGGATCAAAAGTTGAAGTGCAGCAAGCGGACAAAAACATGTTATGTATATGAAGTGAGGTTATTATATAATCTCGGTTTGTTTTGATTTTTGTTCTTATTAGGAAAATGGGAGTGATTCTAATACTTAAAACTCAAGTGTACAATAAACAGTGATATGTGCATAGAATAAGTAATTGTGTAATTAAAAAGTTTGAATATATTGTTCTAATAATAGAAACTGAAGTGAACAATAAACAGTAATATGTGCATACAAAAATAAATATGTAATTAAAAAGTGTGAATATATTAAAAGTATAAAATATGTGAAAAGTTCAACTACTATTATTTGAAGAGTTTACTTAAAATATTGTTGCCGCTAAACTTTATCTAAGGATTAATTCCTGTTTGACAAATTATTGATAAATATAAACATTTTAATATAAATTCAGATATATAATTAATAGAACTGATTATTTAAATTCTGTTTTAAGTGCAAGATAATATTTAAACACTGATAATATCTAAACGACAGGAAATGGTGCAATATAAATATTATTAGCTTTCTTTCCCTGGTAACAAAAGCATTGCAATTTCGCCGCAATTCTGCTGCAATCGTGCGTGCAATCATAAAAATTGCAGCAGCCGACGTGCGGGCTGCTTCACAATTCGACTAGGTTTCTGCTGCACGGCGATTGCGGCAGACGAGTGCGGCAGGATTGCAGCAGAAGTGCAGTCGACAAGTGCGACTAAGGGGGATGAAATAATGCACACGCGAGTGCAGCAGAATTGCACCCGAATTGCGTACGACGATTGCGGCAGACGAGTGCGGCAGGATTGCAGAAGAAGTGCAGCCGACAAGTGCAGCAGACGTGCAGTCCACAGAGTCGGTGGAAGCAAAGCGCATAGTGCATACGTCGCCGCCGCTAGGCGGCGAGCGCATCAGTTTTGGGCCCACTTAACTCGGCTAGTTTGGCGTGGTAGATACTATAAGATACCGCGCACAAGCCGTCTGGAAGATAAAAATCTTTGGAGCTCTTTTTTTGTTACCATTCTCGATGTTCTGAGGATTTTCGCTAGAAGGTGTGCGATTGTTTTTGAAGTATATCTTAACGCACTCGCGAGTGCGTTATTTCATCCCCCTTAGTCGCACTTGTCGTCTGCACGTCTACTGCATTCCTGCCGCACTCGTCGTACGTAATTCGGGTGCAATTCTGTTGCACTCGCGAGTGCATTATTTCATCCCCCTTAGTCGCACTTGTCGGCTGCACTTCTTCTGCAATCCTATTGCACTCGTCTGCCGCAATCGTCGTGCAGCAGAAACCTACCCAGTTAACACAGTCTGACGCACTCACGATTGCGCCGAAAGTGCACGGTCTGCTTCACACTCTGACTAGGTTTCTGCTGCAGGACGATTGCGGCAGACGAGTGCGGCAGGATTGCAGAAGAAGTGCAGCCGACAAGTGCGACTTAGGGGGATGAAATAATGCACTCGCGAGTGCAGCAGAATTGCACCAGAATTACGTACGACGATTGCGGCAGACAAGTGCTGCAGGATTGCAAACGATCACACACCTCGTAGCGAAAGACCTCAGATCACCGAGAATGGTAACAAAAAAAATGGGCTCCAAAGAGTTTTATCTCCCAGACGGCTTGTGCGCGATCTCATATAGTATAATTTACCACGCCAAACTAGTCGAGAGAGCCCAAAACTGATTGCGCTTGCCGCCTGGCGGCGGCGACTTATGTCCTATATGCTTTGCTTCCACCGGGTCTGTGGACTGCACGTCTGCTGCAATCCTGCCGCACTCGTCTGTTGCAATCGACGTACGGAATTCGGGTGTAATTCTGCAGCACTTGCGAGTGCATTATTTCATCCTCCTTAGTAGCACTTGTCGGCTGTACGTCTGCTGCAATCCTGCCACACTCGTCTGCTGCAATCGTCGTATACAATTAGGGTGCAATTCTGCTGCACTCGCGAGTGCATTATTTCACCCCTCTTAGTCGCACTTGTCGGCTGCACGTCTGCTGCAATCCTGATGTACTCGTCTGCCGCAATCGTCGTACGCAATTCGGGTGCAATTCTGCTGCACTCGCGAGTGCGTTATTTCATCCTCCATAGTCGCACTTGTCAGCTGCACGTCTGCTGTAATCCTGCCGCACTCGTCTGCCGCAATTCGGGTGCAATTCTGCTGCACTCGCGAGTGCATTATTTGATCCCCCTTAGTCGCACTTGTCGGCTGCACTTCTGCTACAATCCTGCCGCACTCGTCTGCCGCAATCGTCGTGCAGCAGAAACCAAGTTGAATTGTGAAGCAGACCGCACGTTGGCTGCTATAATTTTTGTGATTGCACGTACGATTGCAGCAGAATTGCGGCGAAAGAATTGCGATGCTTTTGTTACCAGGGTAGTCAAAGTGTGAAGCAGATCGTGCACTTTCGGCGCAATCGCGAGTGCGTCAGACTGTGTTACCAGGGTATTGAGATTATGCAGTGCGGGAGGCAATAATAAAGCGTCAGTCTTGATTCTGAGTATAATAGTTTATTAAATAAGTATAAATCGCAAGGTATATCTAACTTGGAAGGCGGCTCGGATGGTATCTCTTTTCAGAGTCGCGCAAAGAGGAGCGCTGCGGTACGCGTCTATACAGTACAGCCAAACACATACACTATACACACGTACACATCCTTACTTCAGTCTATCTCTCACTTTCACTCACAGGTATGGAGACTGGATGATTGGACATATTCGATACTGATCAAAAGTTATTTACAATTGAAGATGGTGACCAAAATTCCATGAATATTCCAAGAAATATAACTCTTTTTAATTCGTGGATTTTCCATGCATTTTCAGTCACCATATTTAATTGTTAATAACATTTGATCAGATTAACATTCTTATACATTACAGAGCTTGAATAAAAGCTTATGCCGCCTACTTTTTATTATCTTTTGAAATTGAAATTACAGTTTCTTGAGTTATTTTTTAATAATAAATGTTGTAGAGTTATGGTCAGAAGAAGAGGTACCTTTTTTCATTAAAAGAACGTATATTTCAAGTAAATTATCTCGATAATAAGGGCCCGCTAGAATGAATTAAAGGTGCTAGGCTTCATTTTCACGGAGCGAATAGGGGAGACTGGGGTATAACTGAGCACTAAAATGAAATGTGTTCTATACTACGTAAAATAATGTAATTAAAAAAAAAATTATGTTCTTTTCACAGTCTCAAACTATGTTCTATTTTTTAAATTCGTTCTGCATGGTAACGGTTGATGTGAAGGGGTAAATTAACTTGCATAATCACTACGAGTAAACTAATATGCAATTAAATCACAAAATATTATTAGGCAAACTTTATTGTATTGGAATAAGAGGAAAGGCATTGGACCTATTTTCAAGTTATCTTAATAATAGCTATCAGTCAGTAAAAATAAATGATAATGAAAGCGATAACATGTTAATAAATACAGATATTCCACAAGGTACAATATTAGGACATCTACTTTTTATACTATACATTAATGATATTTTGAAAGTGATCCCCCTAGAGGCAATACTGTCATGTGTAGATGACACTGTAATAATAGCCACTGGTGATATTTGGAGTGAGCACAAGAAACTATGAATAAGTATTTAATAGAAATTGATAAGTGGTTAGCAGTTAATAAGTTGTCGTTAAATGTTGAGAAGACTGTTTTTATGATCTATCCCTCATGGAAAAAACCTGCAGGAAATCCTGGAGTAATTCCTGCAGGTTTTCTTCAGAAGAGATGGTAACTACAGCGATAGTGTTCCACCTCAAATAGATATAAAGATTTAGGATACAAATATAACTGAGTTGAAAAGTGAAAATATTTAGGTATAGTATTTGATTACAATCTAAAGTGGGATAAACATGTTTAATACATAATACAAGAAACGAAATATCCAGTCTATATTTTTTATAAAATTGCCAAATCAATGCCAAGAGAAACATTAATAATGATATACTATACCTTTTTTCATAGTGTAATAAGTTATGGAATATTAGCTTGTGGTGAAGCTTATAGAAATAATAGAGATTTATTGCAAAAACTACAGAAAAAAATTTTGAAAATAATTAATAAGAACAATTTTGTTGTACAAGATAATCCTATGAACATAGAACAACTGTTTATATTTGAGGCACTAAAGTATCATTACTCAAACCTGAAAAATCAATATCTCGCATCAGTATATACAGTGTATATACATTTCTTAGTATAACTAGGAAAGAAAACTTAATTATACCTAAAAATAAGACAAGGGTTAGCGACAAAAATAGTTATATAAAAGCAATTACAACTTTTAACAATTTACCCAATGAGTTTAAAACTTTAGATATAGATAGAATTTCTCATAGAAAATTGTTAAAAAATTGGATAAGATGTTATTAAGAATCACTGTGATACATTTATTACTGTTTGTATGTACTATATAATATATCAATTTATATCATTATACAAATAATGTTTATAGTTAAAACTTAAAATTTTATATGCATAGTTTTTAAGTTAGTTTTAAGTATATATATATTTTCTATTTTTTGTATAATTTTTTTTCGATATATTGTAATACTGAACCTACGTATAGATAACTAAGTTTATCTCTGCAGGGTTTTGCAGTTAATGTACATACTGTAATTCTTATCTGGTTTTGAATAAATAAATAATTAGGTAACACCACTTCTGAAGCAAAGTTATCACAACTGCTACGTTATACCCGTCTCCCCTGTTTTAAATCAATTTTACTAAAAAAATACTTACAACTTTAAATATAAATTTTTAACTAGTGTATTGAGATATTTATTCATTTACGAATCAAATATTTGTAATAATAAATTAGACAATTTATTCTAAAAAATAATGAAGAACTGCTGCAGTGAACGTACGCATTTAGTCTTTTTAGTCACTTAAATTAAAAAAATCTTTCTTATATATGTCTCGTTTGGTATCTATCGAAGCTTTCTATCATTCTGTAGAATCTGTGGAAGTAAAGACTCTGTACAAGTGATATTACTAATATCTAAATTTTCTCGCATAGCTTGCTTCAAAATACTTTTGGATTGCATTTGTACTGGGGTGCTTGTTGGGACTGTTTGATCATCCTTTTTTCGTCCTTGAACCTGATCATTGGATTTTATATTGAAGTTTTTTATGTTTTCTTTTATATATTTTTTTGATTTAACATTTTCACTGTGTTTATTCAATCCAATTTCTTTAGTTTTACGCTTTTTATTTGCTTTAGTTTCTTTACTTTCCTGATTTGATTGAACTTCTAAACTTTGTTTATTTTCTTCAATTTCTTTACTTTTTTTATTTATTTCATCTGTACTTTTTTCTATTATAAAGTTTAATTTTGTTTGTTTTATTCCAGGTTTTATTTTTTGTTTACATTTTGAACTATTATTATTATTTAGTGTGTTAGATTGTTGTCGATTATTTGAGTAAGAAGCAGAATCATACTTTGACGTATTTTGTTTTTTTAGTTTAGATTTTGCCTTTTGTTCAGCATGTTTCAAGGATTGTAATTTTTTACTTGGAAAAATACTTTCTTCTTCTAATTCTCTCAAATTCAAAGATGTCTAAAGAACAGAAGAATAATTAAAATGAGTATAAGAATGAATTTTCTTATATAATATTAAAATAAAACATATACTCACAATTGAAAAAAACAGATGATTATTATGGAACTTTATTTTCCAACCTAATGATGAATTATTTTCTTCACTAATTTTATATAATGCTTTTTTTAATTTTAATGTTTTGAAGCATCCTAAACAAGATTTTAAACATTTACGTGTTGTATTTTCCAATTCTTCTTTATCATTTGATTCAAATTTTATTGTCATAGGTTTTATATTTGTTAAATCATATAGTAGATATATAATAATGTTATAGTACTTATCTACATCAGAATCATAAACCTTTATAAGTTGCAAGTTGATTATAGTAAAATTATAATTTGTATCAGTGAAACAATTGATTGAATTTTTAATATAAGATTTTAATTCATCAAACTGTTTTTTTCTTTCATTATAATAATCTATATAACGTTTGCAATTCTTCAAAAAATTTGGTGCATTTGAAATATTATCGAAGGGGGTTTCAGCTAGTATTCGTTTAATATCTATGCCTATTGGTATTTTTAATTTTCCTAGTTGTCCTTTGTTGTCGCGATTAAAGAATTGCACAGTATAGGTTTCATCTTGCCTTTCATTTTCGTAAAAAATAACATCAAATTCATATTCATTATTACTGAATTTAACACAATGAATCTCAGCAGAATGACAAAAATTTTTTCTTATTGCGTATCTTTTTAATTCATTTTTTTGAGCTCTATAATTATTCTCCATTTCAGTAATTAAGTTTCGCAGTTCTTGAATTTCAGTTTGAAGCATAGTTTTGTTATTTTCATCTGAATCTAAAACATAAACAGCATAATTTATATGTTAAATTTAAAGTATTTTATTTTTAATTACCATTTTTGGATTCACTATCATCATTGTCATACGATTCATCTTTACAAAGACGTTTTTTCCCACGTTTTAAGGACATATGTGATATTTGAGCTAAGCTGGAATTCATGAGGTACGCTTCAAAAAGTACGAAGAAAAAACAAGAATAACATTATCTCCTATATATATCGTTCTCATAGAGTTCAGATTTTAATTTTTCATTTCTGACTTAAGGCCCGGACACTTGGAAAGAAACAGAGAAAAAACACAAAAATATCATTAACTACTATATCTATCTAGCAAAAAACATACGGAACAACGTCTAGTTCCTCATATCTATAGATATAGTAGCTAATGTTATTCTTGTGATTTTCTCTGTTCCTTTTTAAGTGCCCGGGCCTTTACAACTCGGCAGCACATTTCTCTGCTGAAAGCATCCCTTATGAAAAAAACCTGTAAGAAATCCTGGAGGAATTCCTGCAGAACACTCTGCAAGAGACCAGGAGGATTCCCTGCATGGTTTTCGTACTGTTTTCCTGCAGGAATTCCTGCAGAAATTCCTCCAGGATTTCCTGCAGGAATTTTTCTAGAATGGCAAATTGTTTATAAAATTGTTGAAAACAATAAAATAAGTAAAAAATGTACCTACTTTAGGTGTTACCATCCAGATGATAACAGCAAAACTTAAGGACTAAGCTTCTTAATGTTTATTTATCAAATTTATAATAAACAAATTATTTTCCACTTATCTTATCGTTTTAAACAATATCATAAACAATTTTCCATTCTAGAAAAAATCCTGCAGGAAATCCTGCAGGAAAACAATACGAAAACCATGCAGGAAATCCTGCAAGGAATCCTCCAGGTCTTCTGCAGAGTTTCCTGTAGGTTTTTTTCATAAGGGCCGTCGGACGTCAGTGCGCGGTCCAGTATTACATGGTCTAAAGGCCAGGACACTTAAAAGGAACAGAGAAAAAACACAAGAATAACATTCGCTACTTTATCTATAGATATGTGGATCAAGACGTTGTTCCTTATGTTTTTTGCTATATAGATATGGTAGCTAATGTTATTCTTGTGTTTTTTCTCTGTTCCTTTTTTAAGGCTCGGCACTTAAAAAAGGAACACGGAAATAAGAAGGAACAACGAGAAACAACAAGGAACAGTGCATTGGGTGCAGTTGTGTGAATGGATTGAGTATTTATAACCTACAAAGTGTGGTAAGTTTATAAAAAGAAACAAACAATAAGAAGCGTGAAAAAGCCTGCAGGATAACGTGGAGTAATTCCTGCAGGTAATTCTGCAGGAAACTCTGCAGGAGACCTGGAGGATTTCCTGCAGGATTTCCTGCATGGTCTTTGTACTATTTTCCTGCAGGAATTTTTCTAGAATGGAAAATTGTTTATATCCTATAATCTAAAATTGTTGAAAACAATAAAATAATTGAAAAGCGTGCCTAAATTAGGTGTTACCATCCAGATGATAACACCAAAACTCAGGAATTAAACTTCTTAAATCCAAAATCAAGAATAATTTGTTTGTTTAACAATTTGATAAATAAACGTTAAGAAGCTTAACCCTGAGTTTTGGTGTTATCATCTGTATGATAACACCTAATATACGCACATTTTTCAATTATTTTATTGTTTTCAACAATTTAAAATTATAGAATTATAAATAATTTCCCATTCTAGAATAATTCCTGCAGGAATTCATATAGGAAAACAGTACGAAAACCATGCATGAAATCCTGCAGGGTATCCTCTAGGTCTCCTGCAGAGTTTCCTGCAGAATTACCTGCAGGAAATAATCCAGGATTTCCTTCAGGTTTTTTTTATAAGTAATTTTACTCTATAAGTAACTTTTTATAAGTAGTTTTACTAGTAACTTTTATAAGTAACAATTAACTGTACGATACTGGGGTATATGAAAAAAGTAAGAGGTGAATAAACAGACGTTATTTAGTTCACTATAAATCAAAGGCATTTAACTATTGGATATTTTGCTACATTATTTAAAGAAATGAAAAATCATCCTGACAAAATTTTTCAATATATTAGAATGGACCTTGAAACTTTCAATCATTTACTTTTAATGGTGGAGCCCTACAGCTTGTAGTAGTAATAAACAATTTAAAAGATTTCTTCTAGAAAGTGTCATCTTCCATAAAATAAATGTTATCTTGGATCAAATTATGTTATTTGCCTGAAACAAAAATAAGAATTTCCATAATTAATAATAATTATATACAAATTCAGTTAATTGTCACTTATAAAAGTTACTTCCTATTGTCTTTTTTCTTTTTATAAACTTATCACACTTTGTAGGTTATAAATATTCAATTCATATACACAACTGCACACAACGCACTGTTCCTCGTTGTTCCTCGTTATTCCTCCTTATTCCTGTGTTTTTTCGATGTTCCATTTTAAGTGTCCGACCCTTTAAGTGTTCGGTATTTAAGCCAGCAACCAACATAACAGTAGGGCCTCTTGCATACTAAGAAAATATGAAAGGGAAATAAGGAATAAAAAGAAGTAATATTCTTAGGGCCTTTGCACGCTAAAAGAATAAGAACATAGGCATAAGAATAACATTGATTGGTATATATTTTAGAGAGAGAGAGGTATGTCTAGGACCGCAGCTGAAGCCGAGCTGGCGCGAGATGCGCCAGCCGCGCGTCGCGAAGCCGTCGCACAAAACCGAGTGTGCAGCATCAGCAGACAGGCGTTCACACGCGTTGTTATCTCGCTGGCATAGGATACTAGAGTTAGCGAGCACGGATGCTAGGCTTCGTCCGTGACACGTTCGTGGATCGCATGTTGACGTCACAATGATGCAAAATATACGTGCATGAAAAATATTCCTATAAATCCTATAAAAACATAAATAACCCGAAAATTTGAAATTCTAAGGTTAAAACTTAAAAATTAAATTCAATATTATTTTACTAATTTTTGAATACTATGTTAGAAAATGTTTGTTAGTATAAGACTTGAATTTAAACTACAATGCGGGTGTTTTTCTATGTGTACTGTTATCTAGTATTATAGTGTCTTCTTAAGTGTATACAGCTAAATGTGTGACTCTCTCTCTATCTCTCTTTCTTTTAAACTTACAACGCAGATATTCCTTAAAATTATTGCTCACAAAGGAGGTGAGATACTTCCATTATCTATAAGATTAAAATTACAATAACTGATTATGTAATACAATGTAGAGATTATTATTAACATACGTATGGTTGGAGTAGTTTATTTATCAAAATATTTTAGAATGCGTAAATAAAATTGAAAATTGGCACTTAATGTTGAATTAGATTTTGATCTTCAGCGATCAAATAAGAAATGAATATTTTTAAAATATTGTAGCAAAATAAATGTCTCTGTAAAAGTCATTCTAATGTTTGCACTCCTTGTGCTTGATCATTTCGCTTCTTCTTCTTCTTCATATCCGATTATAAGCTGCTGTCATACTGGACACCAAGCTGGAGGCGAAGGAGACTCTTATAATCTCTCCTCGCGGCCTCGTTGCCGCTGCGAAGCTGGCTAGCTGGTTGGGAGCAGGCGAGACTTCCTTAGTCTCTCCTCGCAACTTATTGTTGCTGCGGATCTGATGTCAGCGCATTCCTGGGCACTGCCTCGCTCGTTATCGACAGCGCGACTCTCGGTACGAAGCCTAGCTCTTCCATCGAGACGTAATGTAGCCTTGGTGTGTTTACCGAACGCTCGTCCGGATGCAGCCTCGCTATCTCCAATGTTTCCATGCGAACGGCACCTGGTTCAGCCGGTCTCGCTGCTCCTGTAATCTTTTTACATCGGGTGAAATATCCGAACCCTGAGAAAAATAAATATAACCAGGCTTATTGTCGAGCAGGAGAAGGTCATGGACGTATCGCGCACTCAGCTGACTTTGTTGCCTAGTGACCTATATTCGGACAAGGCCCTCGCCTTTTGTATTATTTCCATAAAATTTGTTCCTGACTTGAGCGCCTCGACGTGAAGGCCATGCAAGTTCTAATGCAGTTTTTTCGACATCTTCTTTGATTACTTTATGTACGAGATGTGACAAATTTTGTGTGTTGGAGAAATTTGCTAATATTGCGCACACGTCCAAATTTATTTTCGTGAACGCTATCTTTGACGACTGCACCCTGAACTCTCGTGATGCCGATACTCTTGCATTGTTGATATGCGCTGTGCATCCCGGATTTAATCTCAGTATTCCTATCCCTTTTATCTCGAAGGTATTATGTACCGTCCTGTGGCACTGTACAAAAATTGTCTCTACTCCTGAGGTAGAAAAGACCCAAGTATTGGCTTCGTGTAATTTCATCCAGTAGATGTCGATTAACTGCGTTATTTTAATATTACATTATTATTAGGCTTGTCTGTTTCTGGGAATCGTGCGTCAATAACCGTCTCTTTCATAAGGATAGCCGAATTTCTGATTATGAATTTGTGCTGTAGAATACCCTCATTCAGCAGTTCAATGGCTTAACTTATCATAATTGTTTGACTATTATAGTCCTGTGATTCCGAAATATTTTTTATGAGAGTCTCTAAATTTGATATCTTGCTATCGGTATTATCAAAATTGCGCTTTTGTTAATTCTGTTAAGTTGGTTAATAACTCTCCTGTTTGCATGGTCTCGTTCGTTGCGATGTGTATTACATTTTTAATTCGATTTCAGCACTCTCTTTGAGTGTGCCAGAAAGAAAACGGCTTATTCTGCCTATGATCGGGAGTAACAATCTGCACGCTCGCGTTTCATCTGCTGTTTTCTGCTCCGAAAACAAGTCTACAATTCTTCCTGTTTGCTTTAACGTGTCCTGAATTTGGTCGAACGCGTTATCTAACGATTCCTTATGTAGGCAACCTTTCAATATGCTCGCGTATTGATCCGATACGTCTTTCCATACTCGGATCAATTTTTCACTGGTCAGAAAGTATGGTGCTAAGTCAACTATCTGGATTATTTTCCAGTCAGTACTGGATGTAGCCAGCGGGGCTATCTTCTCGGAAATTAAACTCGGATTGTCGGCTAATTTTTCGACAAAAGATGCTGGCAATTTGTAACTTATTTGAGTTAATCCCATTTCAGAATTACCCTAATTTATAGAAATGATGTGAAAACTAATACAACGTTTACGCCAGTGCGAATTAGGCTGTACGCGGTGTTTACTGCTACTGTGCGACTATCATCGAGGTGTAACCCAAACCGATACACGTGCACGCTGCGTCAGCGCCTTGGTGCTCGGCCCTGCACGTCGCGATCGTCGCCGTCGCGAGTAGCCGCTTCGTTTCTCACGGATAGATCGAATGCTAGGCGACGTCCTAATCGCACAGAGCTAGACTGTTTTGTTTAGCCAATTGAAGTACAACGTGGACTTTTCAAGACTGCCGTGTCGAAAAAATGTATTGGATATTTGTTGCTTGAAATATGAACTCGCAGTATTTGGAATTCTAAGGCATATTAATTGATTTGAACAGTTTGACAATTTTAGAATTATGTCATTTAAAATATAAGAATTTATTAGATGTTTTAGCATTCGAGTTTTTTTTTTTAAATTGCCACATTTGCAACGTTGAAAGGTATTTATTGATCCTAACAGTTTTGAATATATTAGATTTGTGTTATTTGAAAGTATAAAGAAATTTACTGGATGTTTTTGTATTTGAATTTTTGAATTTACTTTGTTTTGTTGTCTCCATAGTTCTGCACATTTTAATTAATTTGATGGCTTTAACAGTTTTAAATACTTTAACATTGTATTATTTGAGAATATGAAAAATTTGCTTCATTTTATTGGTTTCCACAGTTTGAATATTTTAAACTGTATTGTTTCAAAATACAAAAGAGTGTTATATATTTTAATATTTGAATTTGAAATTGCCGTATTTAAAACTTTGAAGGATGTTCATTAATTTTGATAGTTCTAAATATTATTATTCTCTAATTGTTTCGTTTGAAATATTTTTCGTGAAATGTTTCGCTCGCATGCGTAGATTGCAACCTATTTCATGTATATATCATAGTTTTATTATTGTTTTGGGAGGAGAGCTGCACGACACGCGGGTAGGCGCAGAGTTAAATTGTGTTTTCTTCCTACTTTTGGGAAAACTTCATCGCGTTGTGGACCATATAATTCAATTTCACAGCCACAATTTGGGGTTGGAGGATTAGAATATATCGTTTTTATTCTAAGCGTATTCAAATATAATTAAGTGCGCGTGCATCACAATAGAGAGAACAAGTCATGTTACAGAGGCTGCGAAGCATTCTTTATCACGCGTGACGTCAGTCTGCTTCGTGAGATCTCTCAGCCCTTTGCGCGGCTGCCGTGCAGCGGCTTATCGGTATCGAATGCACAGTCGCAGTTTGGCTCTCGATGGAGATAATCGCGCGTGAGTGCCCGACTGTTTCAAGTAAAATGACGCATCCGCTCGGTGGTTCGATACAAGACTGCATACTCGAAACCTTCGTAGTTTCTATATGCCGCAGCCTTGACACTCCAACACCTCAGACGCACATAGTCCACGTTAGTCATTATCCTTACTAACTGGATAATGACTAACGTGGGCTATGTGCGTCTGAGGTGTTGGAGTGTCAAGGCTGCGGCATATAGAAACTACGAAGGTTTCGAGTATGCAGTCTTGTATCAAACCACCGAGCGGATGCGTCATTTTACTATGGAGGACGTTGAAGGAGGAGAGGATCTGCAGTGTCAATTCTGCTACACCATAAGTTTATCTGATATCTTACTCGATTTTGTGCTTTCTTTTTCTTATTCAGTATGTTCTTTCTGTTGACATTAGGTCCTTATACTTCATCATCATTTCTCTTTTGTATCAATTAATTGCTTTATCTTGCTTCATTGCCTGTGCATACTGCTATGTGACAATAATTTATTAATTCTATTTTTGTTTTTTTTCTTTCTTTTTCTCTTAGAGCATTCCTATGCGCTACTTAGCGATTAGCGCATATCATTGGGATTGGGGCGTGCGCGATTCGCGGCCCGGAGGACGGTTTTACGTTTATGTGTCTGAGCGAGTGCGTAACCCAGTGCACTGCTCAAAACATGGATATGTAAGTATCATGCAGAAACTCGTCCTGTACTGCAGTTACTGCTCGCATTATTGATCGTGTGATGTTTTGTTCTAAAAAATTCTCTCTTGTTTTTACAGCTGAAGTATCGACTCGCTATCGGCTCGCGCTTTTACGAGCCCGTTCTTGCGCCGCTGCCTGCGCGCCCACTTCGATAGAAGGTAGCAGTCGAGCTGCGTCATTACTACTACGATGCTCCAGCCCTATTTCACTTCACTTGCTCCGGCGGCAAGGTAAGTCGATGTTTCTTCAAAATTTGTATTGTTACCAATATAGTGTGCCTATTACTAATTAAAATGCCGCATCTGCTGCATGTCCCGCACGGCCAGGAGCGGTTGTGCTTGATGACATTGCGCTGTGAAGCACATCATAGCGACGTGCTGGTTCCGCTGTGCCTGAGGTGTAACTGCCACGGGCAGTTCCAGCTCATAATTATAAAGTGCGCCATTAGTGAAATAAACTATGTGAAGTGAATAGAATTCAGAGTGCACAGTGTTTTTCTACTTTTTGTATTGCTTATCCGTATAATTATTGTAAGTTTTTGTAATCTCTATACTTTCTATATAAAAATACTAATATTCCCTAAATATACTTCTCATATCACTCGACCTGCTACCATAACTTTCCTTCCCTTTTTTGAACATATTGATCTTAACAAGGGTTTTCTTTTCAATAATTACTATTACCTTATTATTATTTTTATTATTATACTTTCTGAACATCCCATAATGTTTCATTTGATTATAAAGGACTATGGCTTGTATTTGAAGTATTCCTATTATTAAAATTCAAGATGACCTTTTTGGCTAGGTGCATCAGTGTTTTCTTTGTCTTTGATATACATAAAATTTTGATCTGAGCATAGAATACTTTTTATAATAATAGTTCTGACTTGACCTATGACATTGTGTTGACGTTGGTAAGTGTGCGTGTTCCGACGGATTGGCCTGCTGGCTGCGCGTACCTTCGCTTGCGCTGCAAGCTATTTCCTAATCCTGGCAGTTTGGTGTTCTGGAGAGTTGTATATTTCCGAAAAATTTATTTCTTAAACAATAATTTATTTTCTTAATTTATTTTCTTCTTAAGTGACTTGTTTCAAATAAATTAATATTTAAAAGAGCCTTGAGTTTTACGTTTTTGAAGATTGTCTATTGTTTTGAAGTGTCAAGTCTTCAATCGATTGTAACTAAAATCATTACTTTCTTTTGAATTAATGTTTAAAATGAGTTTCTGGGACCAAATGAATTAATATTTTCATTTCTTTAAACTCAATTACTTTGATCATTCGATTGTTTGCTCAAAAACTTTGAACTAGTATTTTGGAATGAGTTTGTGGGGCCAAGTGAATTGATACTTCCACTTGTTTTTTTTTCTGAAACTCAAATAATTCTTGACAGATTTATTTTATCGTATTGATTTGTAACTATAATGCTATTAAACTAAAACATGGGGCAAAATGAGTTGAATTTTGCCCATTTACTTCAGAATTTAAATAATTTCTCAATAGCTGCTTATATGATAATTTATAATTTGTCTAATGTTTTTGAAATGAGTTACTGGGCCAAGTGATTGTATTTTCACTTGTTTTCTTTTAAACTCGATTGGTTTTTAATATTCAATTTTGTATGATAACAATTCATTATTATGATATTTTAAAATGAACATGGGGCAAATTTAGTTGGATTTTGCCCATTCGTTTTTGAATTTAAATAATTTTCTAATAGCTGCTTGATTAACAATTTTAAATTTTTTAATGTCTTGAAATGAGTTCTTTGGGGACGAAATGAACTGACATTTTCATTTTTTTTATCTCAATTGAATTTAATCATTATACTGTTTATTTGATAGAATTTTCTTTTGAAGTAGTATTTTGAAATGAGTTTCTGGGGCCAAATGAATTGACATTTTCATTTTTTTTTTTTTGAAAATTCTATTATTTTAATCATTTAATTGTTTATTTAATAACAAATTTTTGAACTAGTACTTTGAAATGAGTTTCTGGGACTAAGTGAATTGAAATTTTCACTTGTTTTTTTTAAACTCAATTAGTTTTAATCTTAAAATTTTACTCCTGCCGTAGAGTGAATTTTATGCCAAGTAAATTTTGAGTAATGACAACAACAACTTATAATACTGCTGTCGCAAACTCATATTCTTATTTCCTTTTTATTTTGGAAAAGTCATGTGGATTTAATTTATTTTACCATGACTTCGACAAAGTCTTAATAATCTCGTGTGAAAATGTTCTGAAACTTGGTCTGCACAGAGAATATTAAAATTTGATTTGAGAATTTTGAAACCAATATTTTCGAAACTTCTAAATAGCCAAAAGCTCCTGGGTCAAGTGCGGTTGTTCTCACTTTTTAAAAAAAAAACTATCTCTGTACATTAAATAATTTTTAGAATAAAATTTGAAACAAATATTTCGAAATAAGTTCCTATGGTAAGAGATATAGGCTCAATTGTTTTTATTAACCTTAGTCTGTTAAACAATTAATTGCGAACAATGAATTCTCTTTTCTTTTGTAAATTTATATAAAATGAGTTCTGACTCCACTTTGTTTTGAAGTTCAGAAAGTTAATTTGTGCTTTGAATTTGGTCTTCAAGGCAATTTTCATCTATTTCTATTTATTTATTTAAAATTGAATTCTTACATCACTTCTCTTGAAATTCAGAAAATTAATTTGTGAATAAATTATGTGACTCTAGAAGAAGTAACACTAGAAGAAGTAAAACATACCTCCTCGTTAGTATACTAACCGGAACTAGGAGTTGAGGACTCAACTAAAATTATTGTATAATAATCGGAGGAGACGTGCATAAGAAATATGTAAATGTACAAATATGTAATGTGAAACATTGTAAACAAAAAAAAATGAATAAATATAACCATACAAGAAAAGTTGTATTAAAACTGTAAAATAGCATATATATACTATAACAAAAATCATAGAGCAAACAAGAGTATTATTCAAGATGTTTTTTAATTAAATTGAGGGAATTTTTATATACATTTTTTAAAAAATTAGTGTCTTCCATTTTATTTAATGTGTTACTGTGATAATATATATTTAACATTTCAGAGAATGCACGTTTGCTCCAATTTTTTTCCCGATCTATAATCTTAATTTTACTAAAATTAATTACATGTTTCTTTTCATTAGCATGTTTTGCTAGTGCCGACGAGGGCTTATTAGCCTCCACATCTTTATAATGTTCTTTTTTATGTTTTTCCAGGCGTCGTTTAGTCATACCGATGTATGTCGCCGGGTACTGTTTGCAATCAATTTTGTAAACCACATTAGGGTTATCAAGAGTATCGAGTCTATCTTTTCCTAGTCTAATCATATGGTTGAATTTGTTAATTGTTCTATTAATCGGAATAAGATTAAACTTCCTAAGTTTTTTATTAATTTTGAAAGTGATATTTTTTATGAGCGGGAGGACCATTTTTGGTTTCCTCATTAATAATCGTTTGTTGGCATTATTGAGATTATAGATGTTATTACTAGAGTTGCTAATGTGGTGCAATCATTTTTTAACGTATTTATTAATAAACCGAAGAGGGAAATTATTATCTAAAAGATATGATTCTGCAATTTGTAGGTTATCTTTATGGAAACTGGGGTCTGACAACTTGAAACACTTGTCAACCAAGTTGTAAATTATTGTAATTTTTTGAGAAAGAGGGTGTTAAGAACAAAAGTTTATATACCGACCTGAAGCTGTCGGCTTTCTATACCAATTAGTAATTGCTTTCCTGTTGTCTAATCTACTAATTTCAATATCTAAAAAACTAATTTTATTGTCTATCTCATTTTCTAGTGTAAATTGAACTTGTTCATTAAAACTATTGAAAGTATTCAAAGTGACATTTGTGTCATTCGTTACGTTAATAAGAAAGCAGTTGTCAACATATCTTTTATATAATAAAATACTACTCTTAAGTTTATTTAGACTATTCGTTTCTAACACTTCTAATGTAATATCTGCAAACCAAGGGCTTGTGCAAAAGCCCATGGGAGTACCAAGTATTTGTTTATAAAACTTGTTATTGAACTGCAGGTAAGTAGATTCTAGCAAAAGCTTTATTCCCTCAAAGAATTCAGCTTTTGAAAGAGGAATGATAATTTTTAAATATTTCCATTTTTTATGAAGTGCTTGTAAGATCAGATGGTGTGTTAAATTAGAGAATAAAGAAACCACGTCAAGAGACGTAAGGCTGTAATTGCTAGGGATAACAATCTCATTGAGAATGTTTTTTAGTTTATAACTGTTTTTCAAATTTGATTTGGGTTTAGGAATATATACATTGAAAAGAAGAGAAATACACTTATCAAAATCATAAGAGGGGTTACCTACAGCAGAAACAACAAGGCGAACCGGATTGCCCGGCTTATGTATTTTTATTAATGCATATACAGGGGCTAAAGTGCAACTATCTAATTTATCTCTAATGCCATCAAACACATTATTACAATCGAACACACCTCTCTTTCTCCACCTGTTAATGATGTCTGAAAAATCTTTATTCATTTTGGAAAGAGGGGATTTTTTTTTAATTTTATAATACTTTGTGTCATTAAGTGCATCTTCAATTTTCTTAATATAACAATCTTTTTTGATAACCACAGTAACATTACCTTTGTCTGCCTTAGTAAACATAAAATTTTTATTCCCCTTAACAAAATTTTCTGTTTTTTTAATTTTATTCACAAGCAAAGAGTCAACAAAAGACCAAAGTGATTTGTTTTTAATTTAACTATTAAGAATACACAGGAGTTCATCTCTAATTTTTTTATTAATGTTATCATTATATTTTAACGTTGTTTCAATATCTTTAAAAAATTCAAACATGGTATTTTTGTTAAGTTTGTAATTAAAATTAAACTTATCACCAAGGCACAATACATCATTAACAAAAGGAGGGAGAGTTGTGTTCGAAAGGTTAATCAACCATTTATCACGGGTACTAAAGTTACCTACAGTATTATTTACAACATATCTGTCATTATTATTATTGTTAGAGAGAGAGGATAACGTGGAAGTCCTATCTTCACAGTAACACATTAAATAAAATGGAAGACACTAATTTTTTTAAAAATGTATATAAAAATTCCCTCAATTTCATTAAGAAACATCTTGAATAATACTCTTGTTTGCTTTATGATTTTTGTTATTTTATATTTATGCTATTTTACAGTTTTAATACAACTTTTCTTGTATGGTTATATTTATTCATTTTTTTTGTTTACAATGTTTCACATTACATATTTGTACATTTACATATTTCTTATGCACGTCTCCTCCGATTATTATACAATAATTTTAGTTGAGTTCTCAACTCCTAGTTCCGGTTAGTATACTAACGAGGAGGTATGTTTAATTCTTCGTGTGTTACGAATGGATTTACCGTGTCTCTCGCGAGAGGCTCTGAGCTGACAGAGTGGGATCCGGAGCGCAGACGTGCATGGAGGTGTGTGCGGCGCGAGTTGGGTGTCAGACGTTCGGGGCTTCCCCGATCGCCTTCCATCTCTGATTCGCGCTGCCACTTCCTTGTGTGTTATGTTGCTCTGTGGTCTGTGTGCGTTTGCTCTGCGAACTGGGAGCCACACACCCCTCTCCAAAGTATAAATTTGAAGACTGCGAGGGAATCTTAATTTGCACTTAGTTGTCTCTGAATTCGCGACCATGTAACAGCTTGTGGTTCGCGTGGCCGGTACGTACTACCGGCCTTCAGGGCCAATTCCTTCATTCGTGTGTTCTAATTGTTCCAGTAAGTTTTTTGTGATTTTTTAACGTTGATTCTGCACGCAGAGTGAAATTAATTTTTTATATATATTTAAATTTTTATGTTCTTCATCGAATTATTTGGTTTTTACAGGTGCCATTACAGCATTAAATTATGCTGGCTCCGCAGATCACGACACGGTCCATGTTTTGTACTATTTATGTTTATGGTAATTGTTTTAATTCATTATTTTTTGTTATTTTGTATGTTCTGTACTTCGTTTTCGACAGTGTGAGGCATAGTTTGTAATTGTTCCGTCCTAATAGTTCTAATAATTTTTATTTATTTGTTCTGTTTAGCCTTTATGAGGGGAGTAATATAAAAAACTCCCGAAATGTCGCATATATTTTTTATGTAAACGAATAAAGGATTATTCTGTGGGATCATTAGAGTCACATAATTTATTTATGTGCTTTGGAACAATAGAATCAGACCTATAAAATTAATTTGTGACTTTGAATTTAGATTTCGGAGCAATCCTATTTTATTTACTCATTTAAAATAATTTCTGACTTAATTCGATTTTTAAAGTTCAGTAATCTAACTTGTAATCTTAACATTTTATGCCTAAAAAATTGTTTGATCGTGAAATCTTGCTTTACTTGATTTTTTGAAGTCATATTATTCAAATGCTTGACTCCTGATCGACATCTCTTGTTAAGTTCTTGCTGCGTTTTAACCAAAATGAGCGAACTTGATATGTCGGTAAATTGAATCGGTAATTGGTTAGGCGTAATATAGTTACACCTGCAATCCCTTTTTGCAAAATACGGTAGATACTTCAATATAATGTACAATATCTTGTCGAACGATTTACATACTGCAAAATATCTAGAGCGATTCCCGAACTATCGAACATTGATACGTGCATGGGATCGCAAAGGAAAATAAAAAAAAGAAATGGACTGTTCTTGCTCCTAGGGGTATTCTCCAATTTGTTTGTTCATGTGCTGAGGTGGTCCTTGATAGCCGATGCTCTTTTCAACTTGTTGAGGTTAATTACTTTGATGACGTCACCATTTTTTAGTTTAGCTTATTTTGAGGTGATAATCTATATCAATTATCTCATAAGAGCCCTCGTAATCTTTATCATATTTGCCTTTCCAAGACGCTTTCAATCTGTATACTATCTCTCTTTCTCGAAAATGCACCACATTAAGCTTCCGATCGTAATGGTATTTCGATCTATGTTTAGCCTAAACTAAATTTAGTGCAGCTTGGATTTGCATTGTGGAAAGGTTATGAATGAGATCGGTAATATTATCTCCATTGGTTAAAAATTGCTCTAACTCATACGGTGTAAAATCCAGAGAGTCGTGGCGTGTACAATTGTGCACCTGTCGGCAGACTGACACCCATTTGCTCCAATCATCTATTCTATCTATGCATTTCGTTAAGTACTCAGTTAATATATGGTGCATACGCTCGATTCCGCCGTTCGATTGAGGGTGATAAGCTGTTGTACAATATTTATCTATCTTAAAAATTTGCGCCAAACCTTTTAGCATCTTGTTTAAAGTGCGTGCCTTGGTCTGAAAGCTGGGCGGCTGGCGAACCAAAATAGCATATAACCTTATCAGTAAATGCTCGAGCTACTTCCAGTGCCGAGGCGTTTTTAACTGGTATAAGGACGCAAAATTTGGTTAAGCAGTCCTGGACCGTGAGTACATACTTATAGCCTTCAGATGAGTTCGCGAGGAGGCCATAAAAGTCCATACGAAGTTTTTGGAAGGGCCTGGAGGGCGTATTCGTGATGATAAGAGGTAGATGTGTCTTTATGCGTACCAGCTTGTTTGTCTGGCATGCAATACAGCCCAAACCAAATTATCGTAGATCAGGACGTATATTGCGCCAGTAATGATCTGCCGCTATTTTGCTGTACGTTTTGTTCACTCCTCTATGCGCTCCCATGACCGCCTTCTGATATTCCTTGAGCAGCTTGTATCGATCCTCTACTGAGGGAATAGGTAAATTATTTAAATATAATATTGCTACTATGGGTGATCCTTCGAATATTATTTCGAAAAGATCAACAAAACTTGTCCATTCTGGTAAGGGAAGAATGGCCAGATCTCTTATCACGCCAAAGGCGGAAATTCTATTAGCACGCATGTGTCTGTTTAGCTTTTTTATGCAGTCTGATAAGACTGACTTTAGTGGTTTTTCATCTAAATAATTTTTTACAAAAATGACTATTATGTTAATATCTTTACACTTTGTGGCATAAATGTCACCAATCTTGTTTAGATTTTGTGATGTCGGATTCTTTAATGTGTCGCCGCTCGATCAATGCTACCAAAATTTCAGTGTTAAGTAAACCGTCTGCTGTTAATAAACAAACGATGTTTTCCTTATAATGAAACGGGTGCTTGTTGATCAGTTTGATTCGAGTTAAGGATGGCGGTGCTTGTTCATCGGGGAACGCCCACGGTGGTTTTTCTCGTGGTGGTCTGGCATTCATGACGATGCATCTATCGAGTGCACTAGTATGCGCTGGAGCCCTAATCTGCGTATTTCGTACACTTACCACTTCTAGTTGCGCTGTCTCTGAGCAGCGCATGCTGATGTTAGAGGGGGGGGGGGGGTGAGCTGCCCACACTCTCACCCGACTGCCAACATCCGCCAGCTTCGTCGAGCGACGGCGAGCTGTCACCTGATCCTTTCTCGATTGGCGGCTCTTCGTTTATCTTTTTGCTCGGTCGCAGACCCGAAATTTTATTTGTTTTTCTGCTTTTGTCTTCTTTCCTACCACCTGTGTTGTCGCTTTTACCTTGATTTAGATTTTGGGTATTATTCTCATCGAAAATTGGCCCACTCGATACGTAAGATGTATAGTGCCGATCGACTAAATGCAAATGGATTTAGGCCTCTGTCATATTCATAATTATATGACAGAAATCTACCCCTCCTGTTTCTAAGTGGTGAGGAATGTCCGATCATTTTATAGTATCCTCCGTATCGCCATACAAAGGGGACCTTCTGGTTTACGAAGTGAGAGAGTGATACGCAGACCCGCCAGGGAACTGCCTATTTTCCTTGCTTATCAAACTACTAAAGCTGAAAATGACGGCCACAGAACTGCGTGAGCAACTACTTCAATCTCCAGCTTTTCCGACGTGTGGAGACACAGAAGAAGTTTAGAGAAATTTTATCTTCTAGATCAAAATATGGGTACGTAAACTGCGCATATATTTTCGGCTCTCCGTCCAGACCAAAAACACCGGAAAATTCAGTCACGAGCTCTCGTACGAGCTGAAGTTCCTCCGCGTTACAGCCCTCTGTATCTATCAGCCCCATAATATTATTTACCCTTTCTTCTTATAAATCAGAATTATCTTCGAGTAATTTATTTTTTTCCGCAATTTCAAATGGTTCGCTATCTATATCCTTTCCAGTCAACCTCATAATATTGATACGCTCTTTTATATCGCGTTCTACGTCCTCACCGATAAGAAATTTGCTCGTCGCATTTGATATTTCGCACTCAATTAATTCTACTTGCGGTATCGGTAATTTAATCGCGTCATGGCCAATATCAATGCATTCCGCATAGATAGCCGTATCGTGATTCTCGGCGACAAAAATTTCAAATAGTACATTTGGCCCAAAATCTTGTAACGGGATCCAACCAAATTTTACGTCTGCATTGGCAACTTTAGCGTACATAATACAGCACGATTTGCGTGAAAGGAATCGTTATAATGCTTAGGATTTTTCTATGATGTCCCATGGGATCAATCCCTCCGTATCAATGGGGAAGCTGTAGGGGGCAATGTGCATGTCGCATACAAGTCCATGCACAATTATTTTTGTTTTACCTGAAGTCCGGCTTGTGTCGGGGGTGACTTCCGTGATGGCAAGAATTTCGCTTCTATTTATCCATTTGTTCGCGCTAATAGAGCTACATGAAAATTGGTTGCTTTAGTAAGTAAATCGTCGCCTCTAAGAATTACAATGGGTGGCTTGTGCTCTGAACCCGCAAATCTAATAGAAACTACTCGTGAGGGCTCCGGTTCGCTCTGTGCTGACGAGTCGGGCTGCCCGATGTCTGAGGACTGCGCTGAGCAATCTATTAGTGTAAATTCGGCTTATTATTTTCTTGCTCTAATCGCGTCTGATTCTCATTATTTTGTCTTGCGTCACAGTTTCTAGTAAAATAATCATGCTCTTCTCGTTGGTCGTCATCGTGATTATTCCTATTGTCTCTGAAATTGCTATTATAATTGTTATTACGATTGTTACCGTTGTTAATAATTAGCAATGTATATTATATACTAAATTATTTTTAACACATGTTTTACACGTTTGTTTAAATAAAAAGAGACTTCCATATTTATACTTGAGTTTCCGCAAGACTTGCAGAATTTTACCGCATTGGACCTACTACAAGTTCCTCTCTACAATTCTTGTGAATTCTGCTACATTTGCGCATGCGTTATTGGGACCCAAAGCTTGCACTTGAGCTTCCATAATACTTACGAAATTCTGCTGCGTAGAACCAGTCACAGCTATTCATCAGCAGTTATATATAAATAGATAACAAGAAAATAAGGTAGCAAAATATGAAAAGGAGGACCGAATCCAGCTTGAAAGATCCACCGTCGAGCGCGAAGTCACGCGCCTTACCGCTGCGCGTGGTACTTCTACTTTTCGGCGTTCTATTACTCACTGAAATATAATCGGGCACTCTGTGCAACAGCTTTCGATTAAAAGTATTAAAAAAAATATTAAAAATAGACTTTTCGAGATATAACACGTTTTGTGTTTTATTTAAGGAAAATGAAAAATGGATATTCTCAAAATAACGTTAGTCTTTTATAAGCTGAAATGCGGCATAGTATTAAATCTTTGTTGGTATAACGATTAGATAACTAAATTAAAAGTTTTAAGTGAAATTAAGTCGCATGCGAGTAGGTATGTGAATACATTGTGAATGTAATATGTCAGGTACATTTATGATTCATGGAAATAATAATCTACGGTTGGAATGGTTATTAATGACAACATCGTTTTTATGGATTTAAAAATATGTAGAGTATTTGTGAGAACAAGGCTATGAAGTACGTGGCCCCAGTATCTAGTATTGTAGGATTTTGGATATCGACTACTAAGTAATCGTATGCACGGTTAACAATAACTAAAGTATTTATTAAAACTACAAAATATATATTACAACGACGATCTAATAATAATAAGAGTTTCGCTGCGCGAGATGCAATATACAGCTTGCTTCGACGTGCAAATCTAGTCTGGTCTGTCCACTACGATTCCGTGGCGTAGTAGTCGGTGGATCTAACGCCATCTATGAGATGACTCTTGAAGAGTGTGCGAGCAGCCACAGTAATGGTGACTATGATTATGATAGCGCCGATCATTAAAATACCATTACTGCTAACTATTAACAGCTGGCCACTAAAATAATAATATATTAATGCCATTTTAAGTGAAAATGTTTAGTGAATAATCCAAGTATGTTAGAATATATATTGTACAGTATTGTAAAATTGCATGACAATACAACAATCATATTTACATCAAGCATATTTACATTGAATAAGTTAGGTGGCTTTATGGACTGAATACGAAACTTCATGCGTATTGTCATGCCTCACTACAAGACTAATAAATATTTTTTTATATTTATGGGCTTTTATATCTTGTTGAAAGTATTTAAACTTTTTTTATGCATTGTCCCATCGTATTTAAAAGAAAAATAGAAAAATATATTCTTCAAAGAAGAAATATTATTATTATTATTCTAAAATTATATTATTATTCTAAATTTGAGATTCAGAATAATAATATAATAATAACATTTTCAGTGATAATGTTTAGTGAGTGATTAAATAAGTTAGAATATATAATTATTAAAATATATATTTATAACAAATTTTTTTCTATACCCCAACGATTTCTATTTAAAAATACACGAAAGTTTTAAATTACTAAAAACCTTAATAATTAAATTTTTAAGTGTCCACATAACTTCTTACACTTTAAAGCTAAGGGTCAGAAAATTTTTGTATGTTTTTTAACTATTTGTGACAAATTCATAGTTTGTTCAGTAATACATTTTTTCGATCGTCCGACTTCACGTAGAATGTCCCATATATACACACACACACACACACACACACACACACACACACACACATATATATATATATATATATATATATATATGGGACGTTTCACGTCAACCGGAACATCAGTGCACCCAAAATTTGGGTTAACCTATCAAAACGTTTGATGTCTCAAAATGTTCGTCTAGTGAAGAGCTTTCTAAAATAGGCTGGCGTTTTTTAAAATCCAATATGGCGCATCAAATATGGCGCCTGAAAGCCACATTTTCATAGCACATTTAACAAAAACAATAGTAAAAATGTTCTAATTTATAAAATATACTTCCCGAAAGCATGTAAAACGTATGCTCGGACTTATAATTGAGAATGCTTATAGAATTCCGAATTTTCAAATTGTGGATCCAAAATGGCGGACAATATACCACCACCAAACCATTTTACCGCAAAAAATGATTTCAGATTAGTTGAAAGTATCAACATAGGGGTTTTCGCAGATACTGAATCTTATTTTAACATTAGAATTCCGAAATTCAAAATGGTGGATCCAAAATGGCGGACATTATACCACCACCAAACCCATTTTACCGCAAAAAATGATTTCAGATTAGTTGAAAGTATCAACATAGGGGTTTTCGGAGATACTGAATCTTATTTTAACATTAGAATTCCGAAATTCAAAACGGCGGATCCAAAATGGCGGACATTATAACACCACCAAACCCATTTTACTGCAAAAAATGATTTACGACCAGTTTAAAGTATAAAAATTTTAAATAGCAGATTCAATATGGCTGACATTGCCCCTCTTACCGAATTATACCGCAACAAATGATTCAAGATCAGTTTAATGTAGCGATATACGGTTTTTCAAAGACTCTGGATCTTATTTTAACATCGAGAATCTAAAATATAAAATAGCAGATACAATATGGCGGACCTTACCTCTCACCTAACCCATTGTCAATATTTTGAACCTCAGACAGGCAATTTAAAACTCTATAAACGAGAAGAAAGCGATATGTGTATGCTTAATACCCGTTTACACAGTTGTTGAGCAAGTCAATCAGCGGCTTTCTTCATCAGCGACTTCTTCTCCAACAGTCCATTTCAGGATAGTTGGTGAGCGAGTTTATCAGCGGCTTTCTTCATTGGCGACTTTTTCTCCAACAGTCCTTTTTAGGATAGTTGGTGAGCAAGTCAATCAGCGGCTTTCTTCATCAGCGACTTTTTCTCTAACAGTCCTTTTCAGGATAGTAAGTGAGCAAGTCGATCAGCGGCTTCCTTCATCAGCGACTTTTTCGCCAAGAGTCCACATTTCTTTTGTTTTGGTTGTGCACTTTCAGATCCCACAACAATGTCTTCCCCTGCGAAGATATACCGTACCGATAGATGCGTAAATCCTTTTAATTAATCCATTTAATCCATTTAAAAGTTAAAGATTTTTACGAAGATGATCTTAATAGCAGAATTATGCCAAATAAAAAAGATACCGTCAATATTTATGTAGATGGTAAAAAAAGAAAAGTGCAGAAAAGATTATTACTTACTGATATTAAGAACATTCATAGTCAATTTATAGAGCAGTTTCCTGAAAATCCGATCGGGCTAACCAAGTATGCGGAGCTAAGACCAAAATGTTGTGTCTTTGTAGGATCTCCTGGTACACACAACGTATGTGTATGTACGATACACCAAAATTTTAAGGCAATGCTTGACGCAGTGAATATCGAAAAAATCTCAAACAATGTTCTCAAGAATTATAAAGATTGTTTGAATTTTGTTCTATGTGAGGATCCCAAACCATGTTGTTATTTGAATGAATGCAAATTTTGTCCAGACATTCAAAAGTTCTCTAATTACGTTGAGAACATCATGGATGAGCACAATATTGATCAAGTCATCTTCAGCACGTGGCAATCAACCGATAGATGCACTTTGATAAAACAATGCCTAACATCGCAAGAATTTATTGAAACTTTATGTTCTAGACTAGAAAAGTTGATACCTCATCACTTTATCGCTATGGAACAATCAAAGTTCATCTCTGAAAAGAAAAGTTACCTTTCAGATGAAGAGGTTCTTGCTCAATTGGATTTTTCTGAAAACTATCCTTTTATGGCCCAAGATGCTGCACAGGCATTTCATTTCAATAATGATCAGAGTACGATATTTCCTGCAGTTGTTTATTATAAATCTGAAGGTAAGCTAAAGCATTTTAGTACTGTAGCTATGTCTGACTGCACTACTCATGATGCCACTGCAGTATACATAATGCAGCAAAAGCTTATACCTGAAATTCGCAAGGTTTGTCATAGAGTAAAAAAGGTTATATATGCTACGGATGGTGTTAAACAGCATTTTAAAAATCGTTATCAAATGAGCAGTTTAATGAGCCATAAGAGAGATTTTGGCGTTGATGCTGAATGGCACTGTTTTGCAACAGCACACGGAAAAGGTAGTTGCGATGGAGTTGGAGCGATAGTGAAGAGATAAGCTACAAGAGCAAGCTTACAAGCTACAAACAATGAAGCGATTTTAGATGTTAAAGCTCTTTATTCATGGGCTACTAGGCGATCATTTAATATAAAATTTTTCTTGTACACCAAAAAAGATCACGAACAAACTCATAAATTCCTAACAAAGAGATTCAAAAGCTGTCCACCTGTCACAAATATACAGACGGCGCATGGATTTATCCCAGAATATAATGAAACATTGAAAGTCATGCATTACTCAAATGCCAATGAACCTAGAAACAAAGTAATTTATGATATAGTCGAAAGCCATTTATCACCAGTAAAAGCACCACGAACGAGGAGCCAGAATAATTAAGACTGCTCAAAATATTGATTCAATTGGCTAAATTTTATTTTTTCTTTCATCCACGCAGGCATATATACACGGAACAATAGAAAAATGTACGGACAAAAACCGCAGACAGATGATTCTGAATCTAATAAACCGGACAAATATAAGATTTCTGAGCACAAATACTGATTCCGATGATACACTTAGTACCATTTACCTCAGAAACCCCAATATCGATACTCTCAACTGATCCAAAATTATTTGTTGCGGTAAAATAGGTTTGGTGGTGGTATAATGTCCGCCATTTTGGATCCGCCATTTTGAATTTCGGAATTCTAATGTTAAAATAAGATTCAGTATCTCCGAAAACCTCTATGTTGATACTTTCAACTAATCTGAAATCATTTTTTGCGGTAAAATGGGTTTGGTGGTGGTATAATGTCCGCCATTTTGGATCCGCCATTTTGAATTTCGGAATTCTAATGTTAAAATAAGATTCAGTATCTCCGAAAACCCCTATGTTGATACTTTCAACTAATCTGAAATCATTTTTTGCGGTAAAATGGTTTGGTGGTGGTATATTGTCCGCCATTTTGGATCCACAATTTGAAAATTCGGAATTCTATAAGCATTCTCAATTATAAGTCCGAGCATACGTTTTACATGCTTTCGGGAGGTATATTTTATAAATTAGAACATTTTTACTATTGTTTTTGTTAAATGTGCTATGAAAATGTGGCTTTCAGGCGCCATATTTGATGCGCCTTATTGGATTTTAAAAAACGCCAGCATTTTTTTGAAAGCTCTTGACCAGACGAACATTTTGAGACCTCAAACGTTTTGATAGGTTAACCCAAATTTTGGGTGCACTGATGTTCCGGTTGACGTGAAACGTCCCATATATATATATATATATATATATATATATATATATATATATATATATATATATGTGTGTGTGTGTGTGTGTGTGTGTGTGTGTGTGTGTGTGTATATGGGACATTCTACGTGAAGTCGGACGATCGAAAAAATTTATTACTGAACAAACTGTGAATTTGTCACAAATAGTTAAAAAAACATACAAAAATTTTCTGACCCTTAGCTTTAAAGTGTAAGAAGTTATGTGGACACTTAAAAATTCAATTATTAAGGTTTTTCGTAATTTAAAACTTTCGTGTATTTTTAAATTGAAATCGTTGGGGTATAGAAAAAAATTTGTTATAAATATATATTTTAATAATTATATATTCTAACTTATTTAATCACTCACTAAACATTATCACTGAAAATGTTATTATTATATTATTATTCTAAATCTCAAATTCTTCTTTGAAGAATATATTTTTATATTTTTCTTTTAAATACGATGGGACAATGCATAAAAAAAAGTTTAAATACTTTCAACAAGATATAAAAGCCCATAAATATAAAAAAATATTTATTAGTCTTGTAGTGAGGCATGACAATACGCATGAAGTTTCGTATTCAGTCCATAAAGCCACCTAACTTATTCAATGTAAATATGCTTGATGTAAATATGATTGATGTATTGTCATGCAATTTTACAATACTGTACAATATATATTCTAACATACTTGGATTATTCACTAAACATTTTCACTTAAAATGGCATAAATATATTATTATTTTAGTGGCCAGCTGTTAATAGTTAGCAGTAATGGTATTTTAATGATCGGCGCTATCATAATCATAGTCACCATTACTGTGGCTGCTCGCACACTCTTCAAGAGTCATCTCATAGATGGCGTTAGATCCACCGACTACTACGCCACGGAATCGTAGTGGACAGACCAGACTAGATTTGCATGTCGAAGCAAGCTGTATATTGCGTCTCGCGCAGCGAACCTCTTATTATTATTAGATCGTCGTTGTAATATATATTTTGTAGTTTTAATAAATACTTTAGTTATTGTTAACCGTGCATACGATTACTTAGTAGTCGATATCCAAAATCCTACAATACTAGATACTGGGGCCACGTACTTCATAGCCTTGTTCTCACAAATACTCTACATATTTTTAAATCCATAAAAACGATGTTGTCATTAATAACCATTCCAACCGTAGATTATTATTTCCATGAATCATAAATGTACCTGACATATTACATTCACAATGTATTCACATACCTACTCGCATGCGACTTAATTTCACTTAAAACTTTTAATTTAGTTATCTAATCGTTATACCAACAAAGATTTAATACTATGCCGTATTTCAGCTTAGAAAAGACTAACGTTATTTTGAGAATATTCAGGAATTATCGACAATTAAAAAACAATTTTAAAAATACTACATCACCAACTTATTATTAGCTGAAATGTGTTATATACAAAGTCACAATAATGTATACTCGCTACGTATTTAAATAATAAAATAAATGTAAACAACTAATTATAATTGAGCTTACTAAGCGTAACTGCCATATGAGAGTCGGCCTGGCGAAAATTATTTTCGTAACTCTCTACAATTTTTTGCAATTCTAAGTAACTTTTTGAAACGGTTTGTAACTTTTTGAAACTTTTAGTATATCTCTGTAACTCTTTGTAACATTTTATCTAAATTTGGACAATTTCACAAATAGTTACGATAAATTACAAAAAATTTACGATAAGTTACAAGAAGTTACACAGAGTTACAAAGAGTTGCAGAAGGTGTGACGCGTATTTCGCGACAAAATATTTATTTAAATAAACGGGGCAGTCTATCACGACCGAACCAGAGCCGTCATCATCAACATTGTTATTATGGAGGGGCGGGGGGGGGTGTATTATTATGTTTGTTTGAGGGAATGAGGAGAAGGAATATCGCGACGGAGGGGAAATACGGACACTCACACACATACCACCAACTATCACAGCTGATCGGACAGCAGACGCTATATATGCACAATTCACAGCGACCATCGAGAATAAAGAAATAAAGCGTTGGCACTTATATGGTATAAATTCTAGTGCCATTATTTATAACAAATTATTCATCCTTATTTCCTATGTCCCATGGAACCTCCTCGGGGAGAAACTCATGCTAGGGTAGCCGTACTTTACCTGGCGCCCTTTATTATAATAGATAAATACAAAGTTTCGTAAGGTAAATGAGGGGTCACCGAAGCGGATCAATAGTCATTAATTGTGTAAAATATACATAACAAAATGCTATGTTACAAATGACGTGCCAACGTAAGGCTTAGTGAGGAGGGAAAATCAGAGTGAATTGGGTTAGGAAAATTAATGGCGAGTATTTATTGAAATTAAAATTTGTGACCAAAGTTTAAACAATTAGTTATTTCGTGGAAAATCTGAAAAAAAAATTTTCTCCACATTACAAAGGTTCCAGCGACTCCAAGTGATAAATCTTATTTTTCTGTATGTTAAAAATGTATAATTTGGACTCAAAAAATTTTTCACTTGGGTTATTGGCTTATACTTGGGACTTTTTGGGAATTTTCAGAATGTTTTTTGTTTTTTCTAAAATTTTATTTTGTAAATTGTCTACTTTTTTTTTAAATTTTTCCAAAATTTTTTTTTGAAAATCTTCACCGATTTTGAAAATTTTCCAGAATTCTTTTTGTAAAAGTTTTCTATATTTTCTAAATTTAAAAAAAAAGTTTTTACTTTTTAAAAAAAAATTTAGATGAATTTGAGGTTATGAGACTTTCTGATATTTGTTTGAAAAATTCACCAAAAATTGTTTGAGGATTATTCCAAAGAATTTTTTTAAGTCATCACCTGAAATTTTTGGCGAAATAAACCAACTTAAACACGCAGTGGGTGTATGAAATTATATGGCAAAATCCGAATTATAAGAGTATAAGATTACGGCGGCGCACTGATTTAAATTAATGTAACAGCCGAATTTTTATTTTGTTCTGCCGGTTCTAATTAGCGGAACAAATATTTTTATTTGTACGTGGAACTGATCTTGCTTGTGAGTTCTGACTGATTATTACGTTCCTGAGGCACGATTGGTGTGACATGCAGCTGTTTACATCAACCGACTCGTATGTCGGCAGCGCGGTGGACGTGCGCCTGTATGTCGCTGTGGCTCGTCTGTCAGCGGCGCGGTGAACGTGCGCTTATTTACAGTGGCGGACTTGTCTGTCGGCGGCGGGGTGGACGTGCACCTGTTTATAGCGGCGGGCTATTGTCGCGCTCGCACTGCACCATAGCGCCTCGACGACTAGCATTTAAGACTTGGTGCTTGTGGAGGTCAGTGAATGTATTGACTACACTGTCCTCAAGACAAGCATTTCGACTAGCGTTCGGAATGCTTGTCGAGACACGCACATCGCCCGCGGTTTCTTTGGCGGCCACCGGGATTCGCCTGTGCGACTCGTTGGCGTGGAAGCTCTTCCGTTTACTATGATGACGTAGTGACTGATGGCGTGGTCGTACCTCTGGTTTGCGATTTGTACTATCGCTTGAGCTTCCGCAAGTTGTGTATTGGCTTGCACATTAAATTCGCGGACTGTTAGCACGAGTTCTCTGGCGATCATTTTTTTTCTGCGTGCGTATCCATGGCGATTTTTGGTGCTACTTACTATTTAATGTTTAAAAAGAACGTTGGCGTGGGTGTGGCAGCACTAGCCACTTGTTGCACATTGGTAATTAAGTTTTTTCTGCTTGATTGATGCTTGTTGAGTGGTGACTCCTGGCTCCATGTTCTTAATTAAATCCTATAGGATTATAATTAAAAGTAACTATGTCTTTGTATAGCGCGAAATTTGAATTTCTGTATAGGTATAGGGGTTATAAGGAGTTAATATTCTTAATTCTATAATATATTTATTAATAAGGTCATATAATAAGTTATTAACAATTTGTTTAAACATTGTTAAATTTTCAAAATTTTCGATTTCTGACTTTTGGGGCTAAGTCGTAGGCGTAAAACGTTCGTGTCTTATTAGTGGTAATCACTTATTTATAACTTAAAGGGTAACACCATTCTAGCGGCCAGAAAAAATGCCTAATTTGTACGATTTTTTACAAGAGTAGGAAAGAAGGGATCAAATTTCTTTTTTAATGGTTTACTATACATATATTAAGGTACAAAAATATATTTTTTTTTACATTTAAATACAAAATGGCGGCTATACAGCGAATCTCGTGAGAAGCCTTTTTCTCAAACCTCCAAACGGGAGAAGACTTTTCTCGGAAAGTATGAGACCTGGAACAAAAAACCAAAGAAATTCTTAATCTATATAACGTTAACTTTGGAAGTACGTAGAAGTTTTTTTTATTTCAATTTTTGTAGAAATGGCGCACTTCGGAAAAACAGTCAATTTTTCTCGAAAAAAACGATGTAAATTGTTTATAAAAAAAAATTTATATTCAACCGAAAAACGGCTACGTACTTCTTTAGAGAATCTACTTGTAAAGCTACAGTAAAATTTTCAATCCAATCTATGCAATAGTTTACGAGTAATCTGTTCTCCCAGTTTGAAAAAGGCTTCTCACGAGATTCGCTGTATAGCCGCATTTTGTATTTAAATGTAAAAAAAGAATATATTTTTGTACCTCAATATATGTATAGTAAACCCTCAAAAAATAAATTTGATCCCTTCTTTCCTACTCTTGTAAAAAATCTTACAATTTAGGCATTTTTTCCGACCGTTAGAGTGGCGTTACCCCTTAATAACTTGTAACGTACTGGATTATTAATTAATATAATCGAGTATGCTACGGCTTCTTTTTCTACTGTGCCGTGCCGAGCGGTTTGCACGAGTAGCTTTGGGTGGCGTGGCGTGAGAAGGGAGGACGTGAGGAGGAGGATCAGCTGGGACAATGTGTCCCTTGCGAAAAAAGACTAGGGTTTTATTAAATGAATGAAATATATTATAATCTTACCTTGCTCTTTTATTTTAGTTTGTCACAAGTTGTAGGCAATCTGGCCTTTGGTATTTGAATTTTCTCTTTGATTCGTCGGTACAAATGAAAATGGCTGAACTTAGCAGCAAAACGTTTGTATGTCGTATTCTGAATATCGCAACTCACACGGCGATGCCGCGGGCTGTTCGTTTCCAGCTTCTGTGGGATACTAACGAAAACTAAAAAACCCCGAGCTGTGCGCCCGGCTAGATTAAATACACCTGTTGGCGGCGGCGGCAGCCGCCGTGCTAATTGCAGGGGTTGTAAACTATACAAACAAGCGCCGCCGAAATGCGTCTCCAGCCAGATAAGCGCACTCTCGGGTTTTCGTCTATGATGTTTAATCGACACACTCATTACGTGTCGGTCAAACATAAGACGTTCTTTGCGGAATTTAAGTGATAATCTCTTTCCACGAATTCTTATTTTATTTCGGCTAGTTTTTCCTACTTGCCTAAAATAACAATTCGTCTCGGAGATTTACATGTTTGCCGGGCTTAAGAAATGAAAAACATGTAATACGTCACAAAAAGATTTGAAATAAAAAAAATAAATTAATTTACACATATTAAACCAGGATGTTACACCTCCCTTGTCAGAGAGTTCATCGTCCTCGATGAATTTAAGTGGCGTATCACATATTTTCCATTTTCGCGCAGCCGGTGTCTCGTATGAGCTAGCGACAAATTGTTCGTGGAAGCGCACCTTCCATTACACGTGATTATACTTTGTACAAGGTATTTATTTATCTTCAGGTACACATGCATACACGCATACCGCCGTCCCCATCCCCTTTTCTCTCTTTTACGTATACTTGGATGGTGGAAGGAAGAGAGGTTAGGAAGTATCTTAGTCCTCTTCGGTATCCGTGTCGTAGCCATGGTCTGGTGTGGAGACACTCGGTGGTCGTATGCGCAGGTAGGGTCGTAGTTGGGCGAATACTTCTGTCGTCAGTTTAAGTCTTAATAGGCTGTATTGCCATTGGACAATCCACACCAGGTTGGGTCCTCGATGAGGGTTTAGTGTTAGCAGTGGTCTGCTTTCCATAGGGCGTTGGCATACTGTACAATTTTGGTGGTTTCGCGGTGTTCTTTGGTGGCAAGGTTCCAGCGCGGGATTGCATCCCAGATCCAATAAGAGGTATAGGTTATTCATGGGATCCATTTGCTGAAACCAATGGGGATTATAAGGCATATATATATATATATATATATATATATATATATGAACGTCTATATATGTTCTTTCTTCATCCTACGCCCCATGCACTACTTGTTCTGCTACGATGAATTTTATTTGTATATATTATTTTTGTTTTGAGTGTGGAGTGTGGTGTAGTTGTAGGTGTCAGGGGGGGGGGGGAGAGGAGAAAGAGTAACAACGAAAAGAAAGAAAATGAGACGGGCACGTCAACATGAACATATGCATGCATATGTGGCGTAATCAAAAAGGGCTAAATTTGTATTCGTTTACATGATTATAATATTCGTTCGTTACTATACATATACATTTCTTCCCCTTTTCCTTCCATCATTTCCCTTTTTATTTTAGAACGCGAAGTGACTCCCTTAATACCAGGGCTAAGTCCTGTTGTTGGAGAAACGAGAACAACAAAAAAAAACTGGTTGTTGTCGCTTTTCCAAAATAATAATTACAAGGAAATGATAAAAAAAAAGAGAGAGGAAAAAAAACGGCAATAAAAATATATAATGGTGGTAGTACCACGTTTTTCGCTATTAATTGGTGGTCGTAATTTATACATAAAAATAGTCAGATTTTATGCTAAAGATCAACCCTTTTGCTGCGAAATTGAGAAGTGATAAGAGAAAACTATAAACAGAGAAATAATAATAATAATAAAATTTTATGTTAATTGTGGGGCAGCGAAAGCGTTGGTCTTTGAAACGAAAGATGTCAACTGCGGTGGTTCTTCAGGAAGAGGCGGTGGTGTCGGCGTAAGTTTCATTAAAAAAGGCGGTGGTGGTGGTAGTAGCGAGTCGTGGAATACTTCGATGGTGGGTCTCGACTTGCGCGTCTTCTTCAAGTGTCGATACTTGCATTTTAGGTTCTTGATCTTATTTGAGGCACACATCATGAAGAGAATGGTCATGGTGAATCCTATTGTTCCTAGCGTAATTAGTGCGTAGAGAAGATAGTTCCTGTATTCCTGGTTAACGCGGAATATTTCTATTTGATTTATTACTTCCTCTTGTATGGTGTTGAGTGGGGGTTCTGAACTGACAATTGGCGTCGTGAAGTTCATACGTATGGTCACTTTGTAGCTATTTCTTAAAATTCTTATATCGGGAAATGCAGGCAAAGGGTGATTGTTCAACGTTTGGATAGTGTTTTGTAGATTCTTCCAACTGGCCTGGGTGAACAACTTCAGGATTTGTTTTTTAGGATCGGCACCAGTAGTAATGTCGATTATCCTTTTCATGATGTCGACATGGCAATTTAGGATAGCTTCCGTAATTGCGATCCATTTCCTGACGTTTCTGACGAAGTCCAGTTCCCTTTGGAATTATCCCTTCTGTGGAAACGGCGTTGATGAACGGAGGGTCATTGCTTTGTCCCTCATGGCTGTTATCTTGTTGAAGACGACCATTAATATTTCGGAGCTTTCTTTTCTAGAATCCTCTGGGGTGTCCTCTGTATTGGTGATGATTTCGCGCTGCAGACTTCTTGATGTGTTGAGTAAGATGGCTAGATATTCTACTCTTGGTAGTCCGAGGGGACAAAGCCTTGATGTGACAGGGCACTCCGTGCGAGCTAGGGTGATCTCGGTTTCGATGTGACCTTCGTTCAGTATTAGTCGGTCCACGTTTAAGACAGTGTCCACTAATCGATAGTTTCCAGGTATGGCGTCGAACTTCTGACCTTGGGTGGTGGCGACCAGAGATGCGAAGAAAAGAATGTGGTACATCTGTAGGCAGATAACAAAGAAGAAAAAGGGCATGATAGTAAAATAAAATTATTGGCTGTTAATGGGTGAGTTTGCGAGTGCGTTTATAGGACTTGTTGGGTGTCTGTAAACGGTCGCGAGGTTCGTTCGAGAAGAGGGATAAGCGGGTCGATGACATCGTTCATGGGGGAAAGCGTGTATTTGTTTGGTTCGGTCGGATTGTTAATATCGTCTATATGAAGTGGTTTAAGGTTTGTTAATTTGATTATACGGTTGATTTCCTTCGTAAGGTGTGTAGAATTTTGGTCGGGGCATAGTCGCGGTGGTGTTTCAGAGATGACTTGTGAAGGATGAGTGTAATCATCAGATGTCTTGGCGGCGTGGTCATCGAGTTCATTTAATGATCTTGGTAGAGAATATGTCTTTATAAAGTTAGTTCTATATGTGAAAAAGGTAAGGACCAGGGCTTGTGAAACGACTGTCAAGGTTAACAGAATGGAGAATAGTATGGTGAGGTAATTAATGTGATTTTTAAGGTGGACGAGGTCCGTGTTATAGGTGTCCGTGATCTGAAGGTTTGAGTCAGATTTAAAATGAGAGTGCCATTTGGTAAGTGACACAGCTGGTGGTATGATTATATCCCTAGCGTAGACTTCGCATTGTGTTCCAAGGTGAAGGATTCTCAGTCCTGCAATGGTCGTATCCTCGATTGATCTGTTGTAGCACTGCATTTGAATATACTCAATTTCGGGTGCGACGAACAACCACTCATCTGTTTCTGCTAGATGACTCCAGGTGGTCTTTTGTTTATTATGGATCAGAACGTTGCATGTTTCCCATGCGATGGTTGGAGAGTTGGTTAACACTTGTAACTCGCAAGAAGTTTTCCTTTGGATAAGGACTCATAGGTTACAATATGTGTCTTGCTGTAGTCGGAGGCAAGAAAGAAATTGGTTTTCGGTAAGGAAAATGTGTTGGTTGGTTATGTTGTTTCAGGCGATGAACTGTCCGTTAGGTTTTATTTTTGCAGTTGTTTCGCCTTGTTGTGGTACCAATACTGAGTGTATTCGGTGTAGCTCGTAGAAAGAATTGGAGTAGAGAGGTAGTGTTATTGTTATGCTTATTGTGGTTCTCAATCTTCTTATTTTTATTTGGTAAACTTTTTGGAAGTCGAAAGAGAAAGGGTCGATGGTTGGGAGTATGGTGTTGGGTTCTTTTTGTTGGATTAGGCTTTTTAAATTTTCTTTAAGACCGTTGGGAAGTAGTAGCGTACTGATCCTTCCTTGAGTTGCGGATTCGATTATTTCCATCGTATCGTGGTATATCTGAATATGTTTATCCAGTGTGGTTTATGTTGTGGTGAACCATGTTTGCATAAAATTCGAGAAGTTTTTAAGCGAACTTTGGATTGATGATCTGACTTCTTGGATAGTGGTGTAGCGGTATAATCTATTGTCTTCTCTTAGTGTGTCAAGTTCTCTGAGTTCGTTTGTGATACCGTTAATAATTGTGGTTGGTTCTTTCTTGGTTTCTTCTGTGTTTTCTGTGTCAAGAGGAAAATTGGTGAGACGGTCCAGGAGCTCAGTTGCTGTGTCCAATCTTCTGAAGAAATGTTTTGCTTGTGCTAAGAGTAGTTGGCATTCTGTTACGTTGCTTGGGCATTCGTAAATTGCTTGTTTGACCAATGGCACTTGGTCATCTTCATGATGCAAACTGTAGATGTCTATTTCAGTGGAGAGTACATGGTGGCTGATGCTGTTATGGAAGTTGCCCATGTTCTCAAAATATAGTCCTGGGTTATTAGAAAGGTGGGTTATAGTGTAGGGATAGGAGTGGATTATTCTTGCAAGCACAAGTATTACTACCATTATCTCTATTGTAAACATTGTTTTTGTGGTGTTTCCTGTTGACAGAAATTGAAGAGTAAAAGAAAATACTGTTTAATTTTTTCAAGCAATTGAAGCGGTTTAAAGTTAGTGTGGCCGTTCTGCTGAAGCGTCAACTGAATGAATGATTGGGTAAAGTGTACAAGCATGTCCACTATCCTCTTTTTTTTTTTTTTTTTAATCTGTGTTTGTGTCTTCATTATCTGAATGATTTTCGTTTAAATGAGGAGCGTAAATGGATATAAACGATGCTATGGATCCATAAGATATGTACGAGTTAAGTTTTTTATTGTCCTGTTCAGCGATGAATGAGTCATATTTGTCTTGTATTGTTTCGAGTGTTACCTGGGATTCCAGTTTCGCTGGTGCGTACTTTGCTATGGAGGTTGGATGGTTAAGTGAGTTATTTATAATTCTTAATTTATGATAGAAGAGGTTATCAATATTGGTTATGTTAAGTGATAGTTTAGGCAAATAAAGGAATTCAACGCTTGTGCCTAGGTTGTTCATTCCTACTAGTGTTGTGTGGTCTTGGCGCGCAGAGCATCTAGGTTGGATTTTGAGTAGTCCGACGCCTGTTTTCCTTATTAGTTCGTGTTGTTCTCCGGGACATAAAATCTGTATCGTGGTGAGTTTGGGAAGAGAGTACAGCCATCCATCAATAGAGTCAAGGTGAGTCCAATGATAGACATGTTGGGGATGGTAACTTATGCTACATTTCTTAAGGCTGTCATAGCTGGGTTGATTAAGTAGTAGATATTCGCAGGCCATATCTCCGTCAGCTTCGTAGATTGGATGATCATATGTGCAAATTCTGTAGTGTGGTGTTAGTTTGCATTTATGGAGGCTTTGTTCTGATAGGAAACTATATGCTCTCTTATCGTGGCTTAGTGAGATGTAGGGTGCTTGGGGTATTATGAATGCTGAAGTGGTATGTTCTTCGTGTGTTTGTGGGATAGGGATTGGGTGCATTCTGTATAATTCTGTCGCGAATTTATTTAGCATAGGTATGGATATTTCTACAACGAATTTATTCTTTCTAAAGCCTAGTTTTACGGGAGTTATCTCTGTTAATTTGTCTGTCCGGGCATGGTTTATTGGGATTGGGAACTCGTATTCCGGGTGGAGGTCGACTATTTGTCTAATTATTTGTTGAAGTTTATTAGTGGAAATAAGTGAGGGGTGTAAGTGTCCTATCCTTGCTGAGCGTACAGCATCCAGGATTGTTCGGAACGTGTCTTGGTACATATGAAGGGCTGATTCTATTTCATTGGTGATGTCGCTGAATTCTCGGGTAAAGTTATATCTTTGCCGTATGTCTTTGAGATCGAACATTTCTTGAGTCGTTCTGCGCAGTGCAAGTAGACTTTCGTTTATGACTTTGTTGGAATGTTTTATGTTTTCTTCTATAGAGGAAATTTTGTGTTGTACTATGTGAGTGTCTTCCTTTGCTATTCTGGCCAACTTTGTTTGGCCCTTGAATAACAAATTTATTTGTTCCGTTAGGTGTTCTCCATCGCTTTCGGATAATGTGTCAAAGAGAGTTTTACTAATGCTTCCCATAAATCCGAATGGTGCATTTCTTTTTTTTTATAGTTGTGGGTGTTGGGTTTTCGGTAGGGTCTATCGATTCAATTTCTTGCATGGAATCAATTAAATTTTCATGTATAGAATTTACTCTTTTTATTTTAGTTTCGATGTAATTTAATCTTTTTGTTAGTGTAGTGCAGAAAAATGGGTGTTGATAACACGAGTACCTTATGTTTTGCACCGTGTGGTTCATGTAACTTTGGTTGAATCGTAGTGGCGATATATCGAGGAAGACTATTATTTTCCAGTCTGCTTGAGTGTATCTCATGTCTTCTAACCTCTCGAAGTAGATTCCGGGGTTTTCGTTGATCTCTTGAATGGAGAATCTATTCGTTGTGTTTCCGTGAATTGCAAGGACTATTATGATTACGAGTTCGCACCTCATCTGTAACAAAATTGTTCTTATCTTTGATAGGCTCGTTTTATTTTGTCGATATGTTTAAGAAACCGTTTGCCAGTTTCATCTTCTAGGATGACGTTGTGTTTTTCTAAAATTTCTATTATCTTGTATGGACCCTTGTAAGTCATATCTAGTTTATTTATTCTTGGTTCTTTAAGTGCATATACGCTGTCACCTGGCAAGTAAGGGTGGTCTTTCGTTTTTTTTATCATAATAATGTTTGGATTTATATTTCGAGTCTATCAGGGTCTGTGTTGCAATCATTCTAGTGTCATGTAGTCTATTTATTAGATCGGTTAAGTATGATGGATATGTTTCGGTGTCATTTGAAAATGAAGTTGGGGTGCGAGCTGGTTTACCAAAAATTAGTTTGAATGGCGTAAAGTTGGTGGACTCGTGAACACTAGTGTTGTATGAAAATATAGCAAAAGGTATTATTTCGACCTAGTCCTCGTGTTTATCGATGTATTGGCGAATATATTCCATGAGCACTAGATGGCTTCTGTCTAGGCTGCCGTTGGATTGTGGGTGGTAACCGGATGTCGTGACTTGGTTTATCTTGAATATTTTTGAAAGTTGTTGCATTACCTTACCAATCAGGGCTGGTGCTTTGTCGGATAAGATTATACGCGGAGATCCGTATGGGGTTATCACGTGTCGTGCTAAAGCGTCGGCTATTGTTTCTGCTTTAGTGTCTGGAATTGCAACGGCGATGCAGTATTTCGTGAGATTGTCTTGAATTGTGAGTATATGTTTATTACCATCGGGAGTTAAAGGAAGTGGTCCGACGGTATCTATGGATATTTTTTTCTATTGGTGTATCGGTGATTATCATTGGTTCTTTGTTTTTTATTCTGACTAGTTTTAACTCTTGACAATTTTTACAGCTCCTGATGTATTCTGTTATGTCCGATTTCATTCCTGTCCAATAGAATTTCTCGCGGACACGTCGGTATGTTTTAGTTATCCCTCTGTGGCCGCCTATCAGACTGTCGTGATATTCTTTAATTATTTGGTTACGTATGTCCTCTGGTGGTATAGTGGTGGTTCCGTAGCAGATAAAGATTGTACATTCACATTCGCCCAGGGTTTCTTTAAGTACATCGAGGAATGTGGAGAACGTTATTTGGTCTGATAAGTCATTCTGCTTTGACAGCGATAACGTTTTTATCTTGTATTTTTTTATAGAGTCTGCTACGTTAGTGAGGGTCTCTCGAAGATCTTGCAGTGAGACAAGTTCGAAATGCTTATTAATCAATATTGATGTAAGGATATTTATTGTGGATTTTGGTGTTACGATGACTTGCCCCTTTTTTGGTTTCAGGGTTTTTATACTATGAGTATCGATTTTACCTAAGTCTATCAATAGTTTTGTGATAGGTGTGATGAATTCGCAATCTGCAGAAGTAAAGTGAAGGATATTGTCCTTCATGTGTGTTATACCTTTGTTGATGAGCTTGATTTTTAACTTAATGTCTGGTCTTTTGATAAATTCAGGATAAAATATTCCCGGTGGTATAGTATCTGAGGCTTTGGCCATAGGATCGTTACCTATGAAGTCATCCGGTTCTGTTGATGACTCGTCAGTTTCCTCGCGTAGTGCAGGTAGTGGGTTCCTCAACCGTCGTCTAAATTCGGCAACGGAATCGGCAGATTCGCTATTTTCGGACAGTTCGGGTTCGACCGGGGTTGATCATGCCATAGGGTGCCGTCGCCCTCGCATGTTGGAGTGGAGGTCGTCCCACCAGTAATCTTCGAATCGTTCTACTTCGTCTGATGAAGAGTTCTCGGGGTTTAATTCCCTGATATTTTTATCTTGTGTTTCCGCAGGATGTTGCTCATCTTCAGAAGAGGGAGTTCTCCTTCTAGTTGGTGGCCCTTTCGATATAAGGCTTGGAAATCCGCTGTATCGTTATCGTGGTTCTGGTGGTGGTTCTGTGATAGTACTGGAGTCGTCTCCCGAGCTAAAGGTGACCCTTTTAACGGGTGCTGGTCGTTCAGTTTTGGATGTTCTACTGGTTGATGGAGCCGGTTTCGGTGCTTTTGATTGCGATGTTTTATCCTTGTTGAGTGGTGCGGATTTCTGTAGTACTATTGCCGGTTTAAGCCTCCGCTGTCGGCAATGGTGACTCCTGCTGTCTCGGAATCGGATCCGACAGGATGAGGGGATTTATTTTTGGAACCCATTGGTCTTCCTTTAGTACTTAGGGTGATTTTTGCTGAAGAGGATGTCGGTAGTGCAATGGCATTAGGTTGAACGGGGTTTCTGGATAAAGCATCTGCGTTAATATTTAGTTGTCCTGGTTTGTACATGAATTTATATTCGTATTCCCTTAACCTAGTGCGCCATCTAATGAGGCGTTGGACAGGGGGTTTAACTGAGTCTATCCATTTTAATGGTTCATGATCACTGATTAGGGTGAACTCCCGACCATACAAATAAGGTCGAAAATGAAGTACTGCGTAAATTATTGCGAGGCATTCCTTCTCGGTCGTTCCATAATTTTTTTCAGCTGGCTTCATTATATGGGACATGTAGGCTATGGGACGGTCTTCACCAATCTTTCTCTGACTTAGAACAGCCCCGACCGCGAAATCCGATGAATCTGTCGTCAAAATAAAGGGTTGAGAAAAGTCGGGATACTGCAGGATAGGTGCAGTGCATAGTGCATTTTTCAAGTCTTCGAAACTTTTATTATATTCATCTTTCCATTCGAAAGGTATGGTTTTCTTAAGTAAATCAGATAGTGGTCGTGCTGTTGCAGAGAAGTTTTCAATGAATCTTCTGTAATATCCGGCGAGTCCTAGAAATTGTCGAATATTAGTTTGATTGTCGAATTTAGTTTTGAGGATTGTAGTTAGATCGGGGATTGTCTCTATAGTTACCTGTGGGAGATTGGCTTCTCCATGGAGTTCTGTTTACAGGTGTATGGTCATTTCGAAAATGAACATGACGTTTGTCGTATTCGTCTTCTCTGAGATCATTTGCGTCAAGCGTTGCTGGTTCTTGTACGCTTACGGCGTACAGGAGATCGTCCGAAAGTCCCCGTTTGAAGGATTCAAGCGCGATTCCTTCCAACATCGTTATCATATGGGGTACTTGTATAGCCGTAAATTTTTCCCTTAATGATGCTTTTGCGCTGTCCATTATTTTTTTGATTCGGCTGTAATATTCCATTACTGTTTCTCCTCGTCTCATTCTGATGGCCTGTATTTCAGCACAATAATGTGAGTATGTCTTTTTCGGAGCGAAATATTCCTTAAGGACGTTTTTGAGGTCGTCCACGGAGTTAATTGTGGTGTCTCCGACGGCGTCACGGGCAGTATCGCGTAATTTTGCGACAACGCCCTTAAAAAAGGTTTCGCGTATACCTTCTGGACATATGGTAAGTCCATTTTCAACATCCTGTAAAAATGTTTTTAAAGACATGTTTTTACCATCGTATGAGGGAATGTTAGACAGGGCTTGTTGTACGGCCAGGCATTCGCCCATAGTGCTCAACAAGGCCTCTGTTATATTTTGGTGGTGTGTGAGGTTCGCTATGGCGTTATTTTCTTCGGCCATTTTTGCGGCCTTTTTGTATCCCAAAACGAGAGAGAGAGAGAGGGTTTGGTGGAAACGATGATACAGAAAAATAATTGGGATGGGAGTAACAGTTTTATTAATCTTTCGTGAGGTTCGAGGTCCAAAGAGTTGAATTTAGATTATCTTAGATTTCGTCAATTACTAGATAGTTATTTAGGTTAATGTGTACACTTGTGTGGTAGTTTCATTCTGTTGTCTAAGATTGTCGCACCTTACTTCGTCGATTATAGTATATTCGTCCCAATTGATTTCTTTTAGGGTTTGAGGTAGTCCGTTTTCGATATCGTATAACGTTGGGTAGATTGTTTCGCCCTCGGAAATATTTACAACTTCGATCTTGGATTTCGTCTTTTGATATTCTATAGTAAGCCGTTTGTGATAGGGGTTTGGAGATGTATTTGTTTGCAGTTCGAGAACTTCTATGGCTCTTTTTACTGCTTTGACAAATTTGCTCCGTTTTTTGTAGACGTATTTCCGATTTTTGGTAGTGCGTCCCATATAATAAGATGTTTATTATAAGGTCGGGCTATTGAACTGTTTTCCTTGTCTAGACCGTGATTAAATCAGGGTCTGTAGGGTTGTAGACCTGACGATAGGTATGCTTTTATGCGGCTTAATTCTATCAATATGCTAGTGTAAAATAAATAAACAAAAAAAAAATAATAGAAAAAAGAAATAATAATACAATTATAATAATAGTGGTTTTAATATTTATAACTTTATGGCTACGGTGCGTATATTTAAGGGGTGTTTCGTTGGAGTAATTAAATAAATTCTCCGTGTTTAACTACACATACACATATACATATACATATACATATATAGATGTATAAAAGAGGAAAAAAGAAATTTTATTGGAAGAGGATTATGAAATAATATAATAGTAATGATTTAAAATGAATAGATGAGAAGAAAACAAAAGAAGTCTAAGATAATTAATATTAACAAGTTATATTTTCAAATATCGTTAAAGAGAAAAAAAAAGAATAATTTTGCAACTAATATGACTAATAGTTAACTGTGTAAGAGGTACAATGTTATTAGTATATAGTCGGAGGACGTGAGAATTTAAAGTGAGTTTCTGATTGTAAAAGTAAAGGTATTTACTGTCTAGCTAAGACTTTCGCGTATTATATCGAAGATTTCTTCTTCTAATTTTAGATTATTAACCGTTTGTTCGTTTAAATTGGTAGGTTGAATTTCTGAGTTTTTAATTTTATGTAATGAAATAATTAGTTTAATGTTAGGACTATAAACGCGTATACGGACGGACGGTACGATGTTAAATTGTTGATACGTCAGCCTGCAAAATGTGATTGACGCGATAGGTTCGTTTGTAGATTTGCTTATTATCAACATGGGTGAATTTTAATTATCTCCCCAGATTTGTAAAATTAAGTGGGGTAAATAAAATTTGGTAAGGATTAATAGCATCAAAATAATACTTACAAATATAAGGGTACACATACGTATGATTATAAGATACTTTATTGTTATCAGTTTGAGATAGATCTAATGTGAACACTATTTTATTTTAAAATTTAAAATTTATTTTTGAAAGAACTTTAACCTAAAGTAATTTATTCTTGTAATAAGTTTAATTTAAGTAGTCGAATAGGGTCTCCTCAATTTCTTTAGTCCTTATAGCTTTTACTTCACGATAAACTTATAGTCTTTTATTAGACGGTATTTCTAGTAACATAGTATAGTTATTATTATTATTATTATTACTTTTTTTCAAATCGCGTTTTTCCGTAGAGATTTTTGATTTTTCATTTACTTGGGCACTTGTCCTGAAACAATAGGGAACAGCCGTTGGGTCTTGCGCGAGATTGTTTAACAGGACGACTAAGTTCAGAAGAACTCGTTAAGTGTAATCGATGCAAGCGAAAAAAAAGAAAAAAAAAATTGTTGTCGAAAGAACAATCGTTAAGACTTGCGCTATCGATGAAAGCCTGCGGGTAAGTAGTCAGCTTCCCCAAAAAAAAATAATAAGCTGATCGATCGTGCCGAAGTAATTGACAAGAAGAAAATCTATGATGGAATAGGATAAACAAGTCTTACTGTATATCGGTTTAGTTAAATAAGAACTGAATTACTATTATTGGGTTGAGAATGATTATTTTATACTGAGTATCGTGAACTTATTTATGGGAGGATTTAAAAACCTTGGGAATATTAAAAATGAATCAATTTTTTTCTAAAAATCAAAAAAAAATTTAGTGAATATTAAGTCGTGGACTGAACTTCCACCGTGGCTCTACAGTAGCTTAATGGAATAGCGTTTAGAATATTCTTGGCTCGTCGAAGTGCATAATGTAATTAAGACTTAGTCTTAATTCTCGTCGATGCCACTTAATGTCCAAGAAAATGCTAACCAGAAAATCAACTAGAAACAACGGTCTTAGTCCTTCACAAGAATATTTGAAAAAGTAGACTCAAAAATGTATTTTTATAGAGAAATATTAAAATATAATGTTGGAAATTAATAAGACGTTAACCAAATTTTTCGGATTGGTTTTCATTAAAATCTTAGAGTTCAATGGGATAGCGATGTTCGAAATATTCTTGGCTCGTCGAAGTGCATAATGTAATTAAAACTTAGTCTTAATTCTCATCGATGCCACTTAATGTCCAAGAAAATGCTAACCAGTGAAATCTCTTAGAAACAACGGTCTTAGTTTTCCGACAAAATATAATAATAAAAGTATTTATAATAGATCTAATATTAGTAAAAATTTCTAGGTAGTTTGTAAGATCAAAACAGTTATCTAAATATACCTTAATTTAAGTTTTGATTTATTTTTAAATTTTATTTGATAGTTATTCAAGGTATTTAAAGCATATGCTAAATTTTAATATATGGTTAAGTATGTTGTTTAAATTAAATCAAAGTACGTATGGATTATCGAGTGAGGTAGTTTTTATATTGGCGGATTAATGCCCGTTTAGTGTTAATTTATTAAAGGCTTCACATAAGTCTTCGAACACCGATTGGTCTAAATATATATGATGGCTTCTTAGTTCTCTGAATATTTCTATTTGGTGGTTAGTTAATTGGGATATAACAGCAATTTTGTGAGATACATATATATGTATATATATGTATATATGTATATTTAATTTTAATAGGTATGTAAAAGTTGATGAAATCGAGTTTCATTTAATCGTAAACAGAAATAAAAAATTGTAGCTTCCCTGTTATAATAAATATAGCAGCTTCTCACTTTAGTTTTATGAAGATTGAAACATCAATCTATTATAATTATACATATTTATAAAAATTTGCTTCATATCTCTTATACTGTTCATATCTCTTATTTCACTGTTATATATATATATATATATATATATATATATATATATATATATATATAAAAGAAGAAAATAAAGAAAATCTGATGTAATATGATAAAATAGCAATGAACAATTAGGAATAAGAGAGTTAAGGAAGAAAAAGAAAGGAAAGCTTATTGATTATTTAATAATATTATATATTGTCAAAACGAAATTGCATACAGCGTCAAGTTGTTATTAGATTTGGGGTACGTCCCCTTTTGCTGATGAGTAAGATACAAGATTTCCGAACGCGGTAATTAATTGTTCGATGTGTTTCTCGTGGATACGTATTTGATTATTGTTTTCTGAATTGTTTACGCCCATAAATATTTCAATGTTCGTAAAGAGCGCGTCCGTGGAGTGATTCCAGATGAGGTCTTGGTTGCAAGCTATTTTCCTTATAACGGATTCGAGTTTAGTTAAATCGGCGCGGAGAACTTGATTTATCACCTCGAGCGATTGAACTCATGCGGTAAGGTCATTAAATTTGGTCCTTGAAATTTCCATTTTTGGTGATTGTTCAGAGGTCATCTATTAAGAGAAGAAAATAGAGAAATAGTGATTTTATAATAATGATAAAATAAAAAAAAATATAATAAGAAAAGGAAGTTAGAAACTAAAATAAGTTATAGATGTATTAAAACCTATATATTATGTATATGTATTCGTATATATATATATATATATATATATATATATATATATATATATATATATATATATATATATATACGAAATATATATATACAGGGTGTCAATTAAGTCCCGGGACGGCTGAATATTTTCTAAAGTACTGCTTTTCTGGAAGAGGTCAAGGTCATTCCTTAAGTAACTTTGAACAAGGAACCCAACGGTGACCTTGGATTTGACCTTGAACCTCTTTTTCAAGGTTAATTTGAGGTCAACCTCATTTTTTCAAACGGGAACCTATTTTTTATAGCGGAATCGGAAAGAGCGGAAAATTTTACATCCGGATATGTATTGAGGTATGGGGTTGAGGTAACCCCTAGAGGTCAAATAGAGGTCAAATAATGACTTCTTAAAAATCTCGCGAGTTCAGTGGTAAAACAAAACAAACAAAGGTCATACCCTAGGTAAATCTTTACGGAGTACCCTACGGTGACCTTGGATTTGACCTTGAACCTCATTTTCAAGATTGTTTCGTGGTCGACCGCATATTTTCAAATGGAAACCCTTATTTTTGATACCGGATTCGGAAGGAGCGAGAAATTTCAAGTATGGATGTGTTGATCAAGGGATGTAATTGTGACCTTCAATTTGACTTTGGACTTGACCTTGAAGGTCATTTGAAGGTCAACTGGTTTTTTTAATCGGAAATCCCAGTAATAATACCGGAAACCGCATTAATTATAATTTCTCGCTTACATTTACAGTTCCGGGACTTAATTGACACCCTGTATATATATATATATATTCATTAAATATTAATTGATGATAGAATTATAGTATAGTATGGTGTAAGAAGAAAAAGTTTAGGTTAATTATAGTTAAAAAGGTTATAGGCGTATATGTATGCATGTACGCACATACATGTATATGTATATATATACATATATATGTGTTCACTTATAGTGGTATAGTAATGACGATATTATGTAATGCCATAGAAAAGTAGTTTTATTATATTGGGAGAGCGTGATTCTTAATACGGGGTGAGGACAGGGCGAAAAAGGCGTTTGCACAAAGCAATGCCTTTGTTGTGTGTTAGGCCCTTGTGCTTGTACTACGTAAGTCTGTTCCGTGCGTATGTGTTTGCCCCTGAGGTTTTGTTTCTCGGCGTTCCGCGCGTTTAGTCGAGTGGAACGTTTAATACAATGTGTGGCTTGCACTGTGATCAGCGACGCGTCGTCTGCCGATGGCGTGTTTATATTTTTTTTCGTTGAATGCAGTTTATTTGAAGGTAGGAGTTGTCACAGAGAAAAGAAAAAAAAACTAGGAATTGGCCAAGTTTTAATCACAAAAGGGAGTACCTGTGTCGATGGAATGGGGGATTCGATCAGATAAGTCCCAATTTTTTTGTTAAAATTAATAATTTTTATCTTGTGATGTTGATTACTTTGTGGTCGATTTTTTTTTGTTTAGCAATTTCGGAAATGTGGGAACTGGAGATGGGCTCTGTATTTTCGAAGGTGTTTTAGCTGTTGGATTATTGTACTGGCTATTTATAAGTAAGTATTTATTTAAATGTAAAGTTAGACGTATTAATAATCCAGGGTATTATTTATGTAGAGTAATAATTTGATTTGTTTAGGTATACTGGAAAATTTAAATTAAGTTAATCGAGGGGTAGTAGTTGCTGTGCGCCAGTTTCCTTCTACAATAAGGTGGTCCCTATGGTAGTTTATAAATGAATCATGCACAATTCCTTGATCAAGAATTGAACTACGAGGCGAGAGGGAAAGCTGCAAAAGGTAACTATGTGTAAGTTTAAAGTTATAATTATGTATTTTTGTTTACGTAACTTCTAATAATGCGTATAGAATTTGATTTTTAAGCTTGAAAACGTTTTAAAATACATGTAAAGTATGTTATAGCAGAGTTTTTGTTTTTAATGAAAAATAATAAGTATCATGTGTTATACAAGATTTCAATTAAAAAAAAATAAGCTTTCTAATGAAATGAAATCACGCGTTAAAAGTAAAACTGTGGTTAGGTAAATACTAAAATGTGTAAAATTAAATAAAGAAGTTTAAATTTTATAATTATTAATATGCGTGTATAAAAGTGGCAATGTGAAATAATTTCAATAGAATAAGGTTTTAAAAAAAAATAAATAAAAAATAAAAATATTACAGTTAATTAATGCGATCAAAAAGGTATATGATAGTGTGGATGTGTTTTTATGTATGTGATATTGTATTTAAAATATTTGAATGGTTACAGATATTGCCCTGAATGAAAAATGCGTTAAAACGAGGGAGACGCTGTATTGTGGGGTACAGCCTGAGCATCAGCCAGCTGTGTGTCGTCTTCTGAAGGAAAATTTGGGCTATTAGCCTGTCGCTAAGGGAGCAACCGTGTATTTGTGCTTAATACTACAAGGATGACCTAAATATACCAACCAAGAATAATGGGTTTCGAAAAATGTCTAGGAAATAGTTTGCTAATTTGTACTGTTAAAAATGTTGTACAAAACTAGTTTATAAATTCTCTTATTTGCGAGTAAGAATCATTAAGGTTGCAAATAAGAGTAAAATTTTAGCTAGATTTTAAATCACTTATGATTTCAAGCATGCATAGACTTAAAAGTTGTATACTAATTAGCGTAGTTCAACACTATTACTGATACTCGAAATTGAACAATACCTTTAATTTTAATAGGTATGTAAAAGTTGATGAAATCGAGTTTCATTTAATCGTAAACAGAAATAAAAAATTGTAGCTTCCCTGTTATAATAAATATAGCAGCTTCTCACTTTAGTTTTATGAAGATTGAAACATTAATCTATTATAATTATACATATTTATAAAAATTTGCTTCATATCTCTTATACTGTTCATATCTCTTATTTCACTGTTATATATATATATATATATATATATATATCTATATAAAAAAGAAGAAAATAAAGAAAATCTGATGTAATATGATAAAATAGCAATGAACAATTAGGAATAAGAGAGTTAAGGAAGAAAAAGAAAGGAAAGCTTATTGATTATTTAATAATATTATATATTGTCAAAACGAAATTGCATACAGCGTCAAGTTGTTATTAGATTTGGGGTACGTCCCCTTTTGCTGATGAGTAAGATACAAGATTTCCGAACGCGGTAATTAATTGTTCGATGTGTTTCTCGTGGATACGTATTTGATTATTGTTTTCTGAATTGTTTACGCCCATAAATATTTCAATGTTCGTAAAGAGCGCGTCCGTGGAGTGATTCCAGATGAGGTCTTATTTCACTGTTATATATATATATATATATATATATATATATATATACGAAATATATATATATATATATATATATATATATATATATATATATATATATATATATAACAGTGAAATAAGAGATATATATATAGCAGCTTCTTGCTTTAGTTTATACTGGATAAAGATTTTAAATTACTTAGGAAGGCGTCTCGTGATGTAACGCCGTGTTGTATTATGTATGCTCCCATTTTAGGTATTCGTCGGTAGTTTTCAAGATTTCTGTATGAATTTGTGTAACAGGAATTGCAGCTGCGTGAGTCTTATTCGAATAGTGGTAGATTATGTTGCAATTTCGCTTGTCTCGGCGGTTTCTTGAAGTGTACAGGAGTCGTGAGTTTGGTCTAGCTATTAGTCACTTAGTCGTGGAGCAATATAGTTGAGAAGAAGATCTAGAGAATAAAGAGTGGAAGAGCAATGGTTCATTATTCTTATGAAAGGCAGGGGCGTTACGTCAAGTATCATCGAGTAAATGTAAGTTTTTTTTCTTCCCGTTTATAGTGTTATATGGGATGATATATTTATGTAGACGTCATTGGGTGTTTTAGCTTGAACAGTGGGTGTCAATTAGCCTTTTCCGGCGATTGGACCAAAATCAAAATTAGAGGAACCAGGAGAAATTCTTAGAAGGAGATTTTGATGGTTGAGATCTGGAATCGCTATATATGCATAAGGTGGAGATAAGAATGCCAGTGGAGATATTTCAGCAGGAGTTCCATATATATATACTCGGATAGGTCATTGTAGTTATATATATATATATATATATATATATATATATATATATATATATATATATATATATATAAGAATGCCAGTGGAGATATTTCAGCAGGAGTTCCATATATATATATACTCGGATAGGTCATTGTAGTTATATATATATGTATATATATATATATATATATATATATAACTACAATGACCTATCCGAGTATATATATATGGAACTCCTGCTGAAATATCTCCACTGGCATTCTTATCTCCACCTTATGCATATATAGCGATTCCAGATCTCAACCATCAAAATCTCCTTCTAAGAATTTCTCCTGGTTCCTCTAATTTTGATTTCGGTCCAATCGCCGGAAAAGGCTAATTGACACCCACTGTTCAAGCTAAAACACCCAATGACGTCTACATAAATATATCATCCCATATAACACTATAAACGGGAAGAAAAAAAACTTACATTTACTCGATGATACTTGACGTAACGCCCGTGCCTTTCATAAGAATAATGAACCATTGCTCTTCCACTCTTTATATATATATATATATATATATATATATATATATGTGTGTGTGTATGTGTGTGTGTGTGGGTCAGGCGCGAATTTGTGTCGGTAGATTGTAATGAAGTAATTTTTGTTAAATAGTTGATGTATCTTACTGTGGTGTTATATTAAAGTTAATATTTGGATGACAAGGTATTTATTAGTTATTTTCATTATGATAGTTCAACGCGTGAAATGGTGTGATCTATTTGTTATAGTTGTTTGGCATGTTTATGATAAGGAAACGTGATGTTTTTATTAACAAACTTATAAATTGTTGAGATTTCACTATGTCGATGGCAATTATTGTTTTTATCTTTATTTTTGAACCTGAAAATAACAACAGTTACATTAATATTGTTATTTGATTTTGAATCAATTTTATTCTTAAAAGATTTTAATTCAAGATAATAATAATAATATCCGTCCTTTGCTGTTATCGTGTAATATCTTCTATAGTTTCTTAGATTTTGAGAATTCGTGTGTGAGATGTTTTTTCTACTCCTCGTAATTTTGGTTGTTTAAAGCGATCGAGTTCGTTATGTGGGTTTCCTCTTGACCCTGTGATATTAATTTCGTTAGCTATTCTCATACCAAGATTACAAATGATTTACATCTTTTACTGACTTTCGTTGATGAAATTTGTATATTTCAAAACTTAGATCCATTAAATTTTTGAAAAATAATTTTGCATTTATTACGATATGAGTTACAGAGTCTAGACTAAAGGGTTTATATTCGGTAAATTTATGTTGTTGACTCTTTATAGAATCATAGTTTTCCATAATAATTATTGATTCATGTTCTTTATATTGCTTGTTGTTGAGGTTTTCAGACAATTCATTATTACATCGAATTGAAATTTTAGTTTTATTGCGACAGTTTAAGTTAATTGTTCTAAAATTAGAGCCCCTTTCTGTTTGATAAGGAATAATTATGAAAATACGACCTAAATATAATTGCAGGAAAAGAAGACATTGTTCACTATTCCACTTTAAATGAATACGGTTGAGCGAATTTTGATTACCGAAATTTATAATAAATTGTGAGTTTAATAATTTATAATTTTCTGATTTGGCTGTTATTCGCTTTAGAGCAATTTCATTAGACTTATTTTCTCTAAGATTGCCTATCCTAAGTCATAGGCCATTTTCCATTTATAAGTTAGAATTATACGATTATATTTATATTTCGGTTTGTTTGGTCAGAATGCAGTTCCCTGATTGATAAATTTAAATTAAAATATAAATAATAATAAAGATAAAAATATAATAATAAAAATAGAAGTGCACTTTTGAAACTGTACACTTTAAGTATCTTTATTGGATTTTTGAAATTTTAGTTCGCATAAAAAGAGAGGTTCAAATATTTTTAGTGTTGAAAACGGTTCTGAAAATTTTGTCAAACTTATTACATCGAGCAGACAGTTAGAAAAATTAGTTTTACTGACACGAGTACGGGTACTCTTTGGATCGGTGAAGTATTTATTAGTTAAAGAATTTATAAAGTCAGCTATTTGCAAGTCCGAAGCTTTACTTCGCTCGATTGAAAAAAATGTGAAAATTTCGGATAGTTTGTGGATTTATTTAAAATTGATATTGTTGACAGGTTGTAATCTATGGTTATTAATCTCTGAAGGTTTCATAGAAAAGTTTTCAAAATATAAAGGTATTCTCGTCAAGAATTTATTTTTCATAAAGGCTGCATTGCTTTCTTTGCTGATGATAAAAGAGATTTTATTTAGGTTATTCAGCCCGTTATGTTTTTAAAGTATTTTTCTTGTTTGGTATGAAGATTGAAGGGTTTTAGAAGATTGGTTGTTATTCTTTTTGGGTATTAAAGGTCTATTGGAATTTGTAACTCGTTGAAATTTAGATGAAATTCTAAAAGTCCGAAATTTTGTGTGAGTTTTATATCCTTTTTGTATGCAAGGGCTGCAGAGGGGGTTGGAGTAAAAATTCTCTTGGAGATATTTTTGAAATTTACACTTCCAGTCAAAAAGCGTCCAAAAGATGGTGTTCGTGATATTCATAACCTCGTGTATCGGGTGGTGTACATCAGCTCCTTTTCTCCAATAGGAAACTGCCAGACTTTGTGATCTTTGACCGGATTGAGAAAGTGGAGAGTGCTGAGCCCGTGCCTCGTGCTCGCCCGATTGCCTCTACCTCGGCAGCGGCCGCGTATATTTCACAATGACGGAATAATCAAGAGCGCTTGCATGAATATCTATATATATATATATATATATATATATATATATATATATATATATATATATATATATATATATATATATATATATATATATATATATATATATATATATATATATATATATATATACCTATACGTATTTTTATAAGTTATATATCTATAAAGGAGGCGGGAGTAACATGGGATGCCCCATTAGCGACAGAAACAGAGTGAGTTGAGAAATAAGAAACAAATTCAGAATACAAATTTTTGGATTGCACATTTAGTGGAAATTAGAGTTGCGAATTATTGTAATCGAGATATACTAATTTTCTATTAATTATTATGAATTGCGACCTTATTTTTCGACGTTTTGCGAAATTTGTTTAACAAAATAGAGAACATTTCATAAGCAACTGCTGGAAAATTGGGTACAAACTACAACAACTAAACTTGTTGTTGTTACTACTATGCCAAAATTTGATTATTGAATGTACATATATGCATATTTGATTTGAGAAATTATAACAATATCTATTGATTGTGACCACGAAGATAAAAACAGAACACAGACTATTACTCCAGGCTTATCAAAAGTATAATTTCAAGAATTAACGAAGATTGAATAAGCGACTTTATTAATTTTTGCGTCAATGAACTTTAGCAGTTACTCAAGAGTAGGCAATAAAATTTTCGAGCAAGAATTATAGCTAAAGGAATTCATACAACAGACCTCAAGAAAAGAAGCCATTTTCTTTGTTTTATCTTTTGTCCCTTTAGCAAAAGTACGGTAATTTCCAGAATAACATAATATATACACGACTGTGGATGAAAAGCAACCGGAGGAATTACCAAAGACTACGGCTGAAATTATGAGAGAAGAGTCATCCGAGGAAATTCCCGCACCCGTTGTCGCGAGGAAAAGGGCTGGAAGACCCATAACGTCTACCGAAACTTCAGGGAGTCGAAGTACAGGGACCGAATACAGCCAAGACGAGAGATCGCTTAAAAGATCAAGACAAGAGGTAGCTGATGTACAAAGGGCGAGAGTACAGGTGACAGTCGCACGGACAATTACCTGTGCAACCTCCACCATTACCAACGCCACGACGCCCATGACGCCTGACTCCAATACTAGGATTTCAAGATTTACATGGCTCACCGGCTCAGTTAATTCCACGTAACCGGTGGCAGCGACCACACAAGCAAATGGACGGACCGCTGGCACACGACCTATGACGCATCCTTCTGGCGCCTTACACACAGCGACCTTGAATGCAGATGCACGACCGTTATGGGCACGAACTCCGAGACTAGAGTAGGCCAGGAATCTCGAACTCAGAACCGGGATCGACGGGGTCTCTCACGACCAAGTCTCTTGATACTGCAGCTCATCCAGCTCATCTGTCAGGAGTTCAAATAGCAGCAGTAGCAGCAGTTCATTGAACTCTGACAGCGACTCGGGGTATATGCCGCGGAGGCATATACAGTACCGCAAGCGAGTTTACTCTGACTGGGACCAGTACGGTAAGAAGATCGGTGAAAATTCTTTGAGAAGAGGGCGGAGAAGCAAAGGACGTCGGAAACGCAGCCCTTCTAGCAGCGAAAGTCCAAGTAAGGGGAGTCCCTTCGAATCAGACAGTAACGAAGGATCTGCGTTACGAACAAGACCTGGAAATCAGCGTGAATAGGGAGTGGGGGTATCGTTCTAAGCCTGGCAGTGAATGACAGCAGAGATGAGAGAAAAGAGTGAAGAGATGAGAGAGAATAGTGAAGGGATGAGAGAAAATAGTGAAGAGATGAGAGAGAAGAGTGAATAGATGAGAGAGAAGTGTGAAGAAATGAGCGAAAATAGTGAAGAGACGAGAGAGAAGAGTGAATATATGAGAGAGAACAGTGAAGAGATGAGCGAGAAGAGCACCGGCAGCATCAGCAGTGGCAGCAACAGCATCAGCAGCAGCAGAGAAGAGTGTAGAGATGTTAGAAGAGAAAGAGGTGGAGAAGGAAACGACCGCGGAAAATGAAAGAGAGCAGACAAAAGGAACGACCCCAGGTGAGCCACCAAAGGAGAGCGGAGGGGAACGAGTCGCTGGTGCCGACGGAGAGAATGACAGAGCCACAGGGGAGCCAGTCGGAGCCAATATGGGAGCTGTAGCGGGGTGTAAGGAAGTTACCTGCCATTCCACGGCTGATAATCCTTGAAGAAAAGAATGTGCTGAAGCAGAGTAGTTTGCAGTCAGATAGTCTATTGGGACTGCTGGCGCAGGATCGAAGGACATTCATAAGAGATGAGATTGCAGCCTATGTATAGATGAAGGCCAACCAGTTTGTGTCCTGTACCTGAGGATGGATAGGCAAAGGAAGTAGCGACCCAACAGTGACTACGAAGATGACGAGCGACCCTGGGTTTTACCAGAGAGATGTAGAAAGCTCCATCAGGAGTGGGGGAGGTGGAGGTACGAGGGGGGCCAGCCCCACGGGATATAAATCCCCGTAATAAACCCTCTATTGAGGAGGATATCGCCGCTATCGGCAATGAGGGTCCGCCATTGGACCAAGCGACGGTGCCGATACCGACACCACTCCCTTCGGTGTCGACCCATACCGACTAGACGACAAGAAGATCGACAGCACCGATCCCGACGAGGATATACTGGAGAGAGTACATCGGTTGGCCGACAGTCTGGCAGACTTACCCCCACAAGACCGAGCGGCCCTGCTATGTGCCTCGTTGGAGGCGCACCGCCTCGAGAGAATGCATCGGGATGGCCGATAGGGAGCAGTGAAGGAACCGCACTAGCGACCACATAGAATTAGCGACCATGACGACTGGTTATTCAGAATAAATTCTGTAGTAAGTCACGGTTAGTTTTATTGTTTTTCTCTGCAGTGGATGGTTTGCAAACTGAGGTTTTGATTTATCTGTTATACTTGTATTAGCATAAAATATCAATCTAGTATGGCCCTTATATTCGTTACTAGTCGCGCACTCTGTGATCGGATTGGCGAGCGATGGTGCTCTGTGATCGGATTGGCTGTAGTAAGGTGGAGGAACTATTTTTTGTATTTGATTCAGCCATTTTATAGTTCCTATAAAATCATTTACTTGGCGGGGGGGGGGGGGGGGGAGTTTGTGACGCGTATTTGGCGATAAAATATTTGTTACGGGGCAGTCAATCACGACCAATCCACCGCCATCGCCAGAGCCGAGAAATCAAAATTTATTTATTTAACATTGTTATTAACGGGGGGGGGGGGGGGGTATTATTATGTCTGTTTGAGGCAATGGGGAGAAGGAATATCGCGACCGAGGGAAAACCCGGATACTCACACATACACCACCAAATATCATAGCTGATCGGACAGCAGACGCGGCTGGCGGGAACGAGCAGCCGAGAAGAAAACCCGCACACTCGCACCCACACACACAAATGTACACACTACGACAACGACCACAACGACGAAGAGACCACGACTCGAAATACACGGCTCCCACAAAGGCACGCAGACGCCAAGGTTGGAGCTACTTTGCGCGTACAGGCTCATGCCGTACCCGGCGAGCACGGCACTTACCGCCGTCGCATGATATACCTAACGGCTCTCTCTCTCTCTCTCTCACTCTCTCTCTCTTTTGCAAAACGCGCATAGGCTATAGCCACGAGACAGACAGAGAGAGACAGACGCAGAGAGTTGACAGCCCATGGAAGAGCCAGCCGACGCGCGCATGCCGCCGCTGCCAACTGTGATGGCTCGGCGGCGACAAAAGCCAAGCGACCGCGATAGGTATACGCGCCGGGCTATAGCACGCTTGCAATTAGATATTCATATTTCGCGTGCGCCGCACGCAGGGCTCGCGAACCAATTAAACATTGCGACTCATCCCATAGTAGACCTAGCCTTGATTTCCGAATTTAAAGGAAATCAAGGCCAATCAAAAGGCAGATAAGAAGAGGAGCAACAAGTGTGTGCGGGTTGAATATAGGAGGGGAAAAGCCGATTCTGGAGAACATTTCCGGCCTCCCGAAAATTCGCCATTGACTGCCCACATGTCTATTGAGTATCACGTTATACGACATTGTGAGTTTATAGAATTGAGATTTGTTAGTAAGAGTATTGTTAAAGTTATTGTTAATTATTCGATTGTTAGATTTGTTGACTGGGCGAGTATTAATTTTAGTTTTGCGACCGGGTAGCACGCGGGAAACAGTGCAAGGAACGAGCGACTCAACGCAAGCAAGCACGTGGACATTTTAGAAACTACGGCGAGTGGACTGTTAAATTGTCCAACGACTTTCGGCATTTTGACAGAGTTGGTGACAAAATATTTATTGATTATTATTTTATATGGGTGTAAATTGCGAGTTGGTGGTGTAACACCTAATTAACAAATTCAATGCGCGCGGGTTGGTATAATATTCGGATATTACATCGGGACGTGTTAGTGGGGGGGGCGGGGGGGGGCGTAGTAGCTTATAAATTCAGATAAACAAACCGGTAAAATTGGAAAATATAGAGGGGTTTGCAGATCGGTAATTTACTAAATAATTGTTTCGAGAACGCGTGATGGTTCGGCCGCTGGAAACGACGCGCGCGGTCTTACGTAGCCATATTGAAACGTGCGACCGTCGAGAATAAAGAAATAAAGCCTAGGTACGTAATGGTATAAAATATAGTGTCATTATTTATAACAAATTATTCATCCTGATTTCCTATGCCTCACGGAATCTCCTCGGGGAGAAACTCATGCTAAGCTAGCCGTACTTTACCTGGCGCCCTTTATTAGAATAGATAAATACAAAATTTGGTAAGGTAAATGGGGGGTCACCGACGCGGAGCAATAATCATTAATTGTGTAAAATATACATAACAAAATGCTATGTTACAAAGGTTGTAAAGTGATACTAAAATTGCAGAACACAATATAATTTACATCAGATTCTGCATGTTTTTTAGAAAAAAAAGCGGATTGTCAGGCTCATTTTTCATTAAGGTGGCTCCCTGGTGAAATTTCTAAAATCTCTGTATTAAATTTTAAAAATCTGGGATTTACACAGAATATTTGTTATAGTTATATGAATTTTCATAGCAATTTTCAGATTTCTGTAGCCTTTATATTTAAAGTTATTCAGCAAAAGAGCCCTCGCACACACCACATTGTCATTCACTTCTAAGAAAATTCTATCACATTTTTATAGCTAAAAATAACTAATATTCGCTTTTAGTTTAACTTGATTATTTAGTTTAACTTGATTATTTATTATATATAGCTCTGAAACATATAGCTGTGATTTTGTTTAAAAATTGCTATATAAATACCGTTATGTTATTAAAAATTGCATTATAAATAAACTTCAAAGTATCAATTAATAAAAAATCGAGCGCATTTTTGTTGAAAATACCTTTAAGAATATATTCTCAAAGTTTCAACAATTTTTTTAATTTTTGTATGCGTGAGGATCAATTTATGTCCAAATTCAGGACTTTGATAAGACCATTCATTGAGAGGTGCCTATTACTCCCGAAAAAAACTTTTAATTTGCAAAATATTTTTTTATACATGTAATAGTAGTATCGAATAAACTAAATTGTTTCCAATGTTTAACAGATTAAAAAGTGAATAGTATTTATGAAAAGAAAATTAATAGAATAATTTGTCAAAATCATGAAAAAATACCAAGGATTCACCTTTATAAAAAATAATAAAAAATTTGTTGATAACTTTTCCATTAATATTATCAATACAAAGTTTGTGTTTCCGTATAAAATTACTGTAATAGATAGTCCGTAATGCAAGTATTTTATTGATATCAACAGAATAGTTTTGAAAACAAATTATTACTGTTTATTCATAAAAATAAATCAGCCTGAAGATCGATTTTTTTCACAGAAATATTCACCATCTTTTTTAAAAATTAAAAAATTTTGTCGGTAAGGTAGGAACCGTGTCGGTATTTCAATGTTCTTAAAATTTTCAATTATAGGGGAAACATTTAAATTTATAAAATACTACTTAAATACCACGCAATTAAAGCGTTTGAACTATTTAAGTACGCTGTTGCAGTACTAATACTATAGGAATATTTTACTTTACCATACATCATAAGTCACGGTGGCTCAGTGGTAAAGTAAAGGACATGATTAGAAGATTCCGGGTTCAAACCCCACTGCAATCAATCTTTTCTTTCTTTCAGCAACAAATTATACTTTAAAATATCATAAATATAGACTAGAATAATTTATTTTTATAAACAATGATATAATAATAAATTTAAAAATCCTCTATATTATGAATATTATAACTCTTTACAACTTTTTGTAACTCTTTGTAACTTATTGTAACTTTTTGTAAATTTTCATAACTTTTGAAACTTTTTATGACTTTTTTGTAACTTTTCGTAATGTTGTCAAAATTCAGATAAAAATTACCAAAAATTACAAAAAAATTACGAAACGTTACGAAAAGTTACGAAGAGTTATAAAAAGATACAGAAAGTTATAAAAATATACAATAAATTACAAATAGTTACGAAGAGTTGCTAAAAGTTTTAAAGAGTTACGAAATAAATTTCTGCCAAGGAGTAGACTAATGTACGAGTAACGTCTCGCATTTACCGTCGGAATGTGCAGCACGAGTCGAGCGTGGGCAATTCAAAGAGTGCATATAGGTACATATACATGGTGTCAATTAAGTCCCGGGACGGCTGAATATTTTCTAAAGTACTGCTTTTCTGGAAGAGGTCAAGGTCATTCCTTAAGTAACTTTGAACAAGGAACCCAACGGTGACCTTGGATTTGACCTTGAACCTCATTTTCAAGGTTATTTTGAGGTCAACCTCAATTTTTCAAACGGGAACCCCTATTTTTTGTAGCGGAATCGGAAAAAGCGGAATATTTTACATCCGAATATGTATTGAGGTATGGGGTTGAGGTAACCCCTAAAGGTCAAATAGAGGTCAAATAATGACTTCTTAAAAATCTCGCGAGTTCAGTGGTAAAACAAAACAAACAAAGGTCATACCCCAGGTAAATCTTTACGGAGTACCCGACGGTGACCTTGGATTTGACCTTGAACCTCATTTTCAAGGTTGTTTCGAGGTCAACCTCATATTTTCAAATGGAAACCCTTATGTTTGATACCGGATTCGGAAGGAGCGAGAAATTTCAAGTATGGATGTGTTGATCAAGGGATGTAATTGTGACCTTCAATTTGACTTTGGACTTGACCTTGAAGGTCATTTGAAGGTCAACTGGTTTTTTTAATCGGAAATCCCAGTAATAATACCGGAAACCGATAGAGCGAGAAATTTTACATTCAGTCCTTATTCTCACTTTTAGCGTTACCCAGAAACAACAACGTGGACGTAGTAAGATCTGTTTCCTTTGGGGTGCTTGATTAACGTGAGTCCCCTTGCCTCTCCCTTAGAGGTCTAAAGTTTAGTGGCAATAACATCTTGGATTTGAAGAAAATGAAATTTCGGTAGTAGATCCTAACTCAACGACTCCAAAAATCCCCGAGTACTCATTTCCAGACAAAAATGTGCTGTTCCCAAGATTTTCATCCGCCATCTTGAATTCGCCATTTTGGATTTGGAAAAAACGAAATTTTAGTAGTAGATTCTAACTCAGCGACCCCAAAAACCCCCAAGTAAAATATTTCAAGACAGAATAGTCACTTAAAAGGAATGTTTACAAAAGAAAATGATTGTTAGATAAAATAAACGTTTGTTAAAATTGTTTCCAAACTCATTTCAAGTTTGTAAATAGGTAAAGACAAAGATTGATGTCAGGAATTTATCATTACAGTTTATGAGTTAGCGGTTCCTGAATTTAAGGACTCTTGCTAATTAAGCATTTAAAAAAAACAGAATTTATTAGATATTTTGCGTTGTTCCTGGATTGTACTTCCGGCTGATAGTTTTCGAACAAAATAAGCTTTAGAGTTCAAATTGGTAGTTCAAATTCGTAGGTATTTAAGTACTCACAATTTATTTTATCTAAAAATTCATTTTGGAAAAACTCGTTTTCCTTTGCAACTGATAAGTTTTTCTTTTGGTTTCAATTTGTGTACTATTCTTATCTAATTAAAAAATGGCGTATGCTAACCTTTTGGAGCGAGAACGGATAAGTTTGTTGATGATGCGTGGTTGGGGAGATCGAGTTCGATCTTACCTTGAAGTGCGCACACTGTTCAATAACAATTTCCGTAATGAAGATGGACAAACGCCTATTTCAAAATCTACAGTCGAAAGGACTGTACATAGGAGCTGGGCATGAGCATGACGTTTCTCATGAATGCGTACGAAAAATTCTGAAAAGCATTCATTTTCATCCTTATAAAATCCATTTGGTACAGGAGCTTAATGAAGATGATCCGGATCGTCGGCTCGAGTTTTGCGAAACAATGATGAATAGAATAGACGCAGAGCCTAATTTTTTATACAATATAGTTTTTTCGGATGAGGCTACTTTCATTTTAAATGATGAGGTTAATAGACAAAATTGCAGATATTGGTCTGACTCAAATCCCTCATGGATGTTGAAAACCACACACAATATCCACAAAAGGTGAATGTGTGGGCTGGTATCTTTAACGATACTCTCGTAGGCCCTTTCTTTATCGACGGTAATCTCACTGCAGCTTTATACGAACAGTTACTAAGGGATCAAATAATACCACAAATTAGAAAGATAGCAGGTGATGATTACGATGTAACTTGGTTTCAGCAGGATGGAGCAGCCGCTCATTTTGGTCGAGACGTTCGAGCATATTTGGATGCTCAGTTTCCTCGTAGATGGATTGGAAGGAGGGGTGAAATCGAGTGGTCGGCTAGATCTCCGGATCTAACACCAGTCGATTACTATCTCTGGGGTTACCTCAAGAGTAAAGTTTATGCCACTAAACCAAACAATTTAGAGGATCTGCACAGTCGGATTATGCAAGAGGCTGCTAGAATTGATAGAGCAATGATTCGCGATGCTGTTACTCATTTTTACAATCGTCTAGCTTTCTGTCAAGAAGTTGAAGGTTTTCAGTTTGAGCATCTCCGTTAAACTTTGAACCTTTGAGTGAGAGGCAAGGGGACTCACGTTAATCAAACATTCTAATCGTGAGAGGCAAGGGGACTCACTAATCAAGCACCCCAATCGTGAGAGGCAAGGGGACTCACGTTAATCAAGCACCCGAAAGAAAACAGATCTTACTACGTCCACGTTGTTGTTTCTGGGTAACGCTAAAAGTGAGAATAAGGACTGAATGTAAAATTTCTCGCTCTATCGGTTTCCGGTATTACGAGGGTAGTTCAATAAGTCTTTAGAATGACCAACAGATGGCGCGCGAATCGCTCCAAATCATCTGTTTTCAGTCAGCACCACTCCCGACTAGATATATGGTGCCGTCACAGTCCACATCTTCTGAGTTTACGTGTTTTTATAACCAATTGAAAAAAAAAATTGCTTGTTAAGAAAAATGGAAAAAAACGAGTTCAGAGCGGTAATTAAACATTTTCATTTAAAGGGTTTAACTCCATATAAGATAAAAAATGAATTGGACTCAGTTCATGGCACATCTGCCCCTGCCTTAGCAACGGTTTATAACTGGGTAAATGAATTTAAGCGTGGTCGTACATCAATAAGTGACGAACCACGTTCAGGAAGGCCCGTAGAAGCAACTACTCCCGAAATCATCAATAAAATCCACGATATGGTGTTGAAGGATAGAAGATTAAAAGTGCGTGAGTTAGTTGAGGCCACAAGGATATCTATAGGTGCAGTTGTTTCAATTCTACATGAAAAATTAGGCATGAAAAAGCTATCGGCAAGATGGGTGCCGCGTTTGCTCTCAGCTGAGAATAAACGCAATAGAGTGGTCGCCTCTGAGGCTCTTTTGGCGCGCATAAGTCGGAATCCTGAGGAATTTTTTCATCGATTTGTGACTGTGGATGAAACATGGATACACCACTACACTCCTGAGACAAAGGAACAATCCAAACAGTGGATTTCCACAGGCGAACCAGCTCCAAAGAAGGCAAAGACCGTAAAGTCAGCTGGTAAGGTTATGGCTACAGTTTTTTGGGATGCACGTGGAATTATACTTATTGACTACTTGTAAAAGGGTAAAACAATTACTGGTGAGTATTATGCATCATTATTAGAGCAGCTGAAAGAAGAAATTAAAAAAAAACGACCACATTTGGCGAGAAAAAAAATTCTCTTTCATCACGACAACGCCCGAGTTCACCCATGCTTCGTTTCAATGGCTAAAATTGAAGAACTAAAATTCGAATTGGTCGAACACCCACCGTATTCACCAGATTTAGCCCCCAATGACTTTTTCTTATTTCCAAACTTGAAAAAATGGCTCGGTGGACAGAGATTTACGGACAACGAAGACGTCATTGCCTCTGTAAGTGCTTATTTTGAGGAACTTCCGAAAACGCACTTTTCTGAAGGATTAAAAAAACTTAAAAAGCGATTGACCAAGTGTATAGAGCTCCAAGGAGATTATGTTGAAAAATAAAAAAAAATTTACCCAAAAAAAATTGTTTTTATACTTTATTCTAAAGACTTATTGAACTACCCTCGTATTACTGGGATTTCCGATTAAAAAAACAACCCCTACTTACGTGACCTTGAAATTCAAGGTAATTTTTTAAAGCTCAAAAATCGTAAACTTTCGCAGTGCGGCCCGCGCGTGGGTAATTTTTTTTCGATAATTCTGATCATTGTATCTTAAAGTAAAACTCTTTCCTTTTAATTTAAAGAAAAAATTGACCCTCTACAATTTTTTTTGACATTTTTTCAGTTTTTTAAAAATTGTATTAAAAAAACGCGTTTTTTCGTGAAAAATTTGATAATTTCGATCCACCCTACGATTGAATCAGCGGTGTACAATGACTCGATTTCGTAGATCGATATCTCAGGTTGAAAATGCCATATGCACGGGTTCGAATGTTATTTCTTGGTTGATTCTGATCAAATTGAAATGGAAAACTTGTATCCGAGCGAAACGAATATTACCGTCGACTTTAGCGTTACCCAATAAGCACCACGAGGAGGTAGTCGATCGGCTTTAGCTTATCATATGTGTGTGTATTTGTGTGTGTGGGGGAGGGTGGCCCTTAAAAGGGCCGATTACTAATTGTACAGAAAGCCCTTAATATATTGTGTTGCCACCTCGGAGTCGAATAACTTCAGCTAATCTTGCAGACATATTAATGCAAGCTCTTATCGTGTCTTGAAGTATCTCGTGCCATATCTCATTTAGAGCTAGCCCCAGTTCCTAAAGATTCCTTGGCTGTTTCTGCCTACTAGGCAATCGTCTACCCATCATGTCCCATACATGTTCAATTGGAGTAAGATCCGGACTATTCGATGGATGCGTCAGTATCTCCAAGTGGTGTTCTCGGATGTAAGCCTGAGTAATTCTTGCGGAATGGGGAGGTGCATTATCTTGCATGAAAATGAAATTTGGACCTATGCGGCGACTCATTGGAAGCACGGGAGGCTCCAATATTTCATCGATGTAGCGTCTAGCTGTTAACCCGGGAGGTGGAACCACAATAAGATCAGTGCGATCGTATAAAGAGATTTCTCCCCATACCATGACGGATCCACCGGAAAAAATCCTGGTCGGTTGAATATGGTTTGGCTCAAAACGCTCCCTCCTACGACGTCAAATTCGTATTCGAGCATCATTACCATACAGGCACAATCGTGACTCGTCTGTGAACAAGACGTTCTGCCACTGTCTAACCGTCCATTGTCCATAAGTTCTAGCATAGTGTAGACGAGATCTACGATGTCTTGCTGTGAGAAAGGGTACTATGATGTGAACTCTAAGGCGGCTGAGGGTATTCTGCCGCTGACCGGACTGGTATCTCTTCACAAAGCTCGAAGGGTTCCGTGCCGCGGATGGAAATGGGATGCGTCTCGTTCCACCCACATATGTGTTGCAGTCTATAGTACCGTTGGAGCCAGGTAGTTCTTGGAAGGGTAGGGTATCGGCGTGTTGTGGCTGGTATATCATAAACGCTTCTCAGAGGGGAGCAGAGACAATGTACTGTCAATGCTGCCGTAAAGATGAATCCGAGAAAATCATCCTATGTTCGTTACTCCTTCTGTTGTCTGCAAACCTACTACGATTTCCCTGCAGTTTTGGGTTTCCCCATCGTTATACGTCTAGACGTCTGGACTTCATTCTAAAGTTTATTCTTCTATTTTCGACAACCTATTTTGAGTGACCATTATTACGGCACTATTACTATTTGAATACTCGCGTGCTACTATGTATAGAATCGGGGAACTCTCGAATACATAGCGGATTACGCTATACTACATATTAATGTGCATGCACAATGAAGTGTATTATGTTTTCTTAAAACGGACCATGGTGAGAGAAAAGAGTAGTATGCTCCCAAGGAGCCTTCGGAACATCCGTTATTTATAATTTATGTATTTTCAATGAGCTATGAATGGTACACGTTCGTAAGGCTCCTTGGAGCAACTATCTTTTCTTCAACCATGGTCTATTTCACTCTCCGCTTTAGGAAACTCTAATACACTGCATTGCACATCCACTTTAAAATGTAGTCTCATATGGCAGTTACGCTTAGTAAGCTCAACTATAATTAGTTGTTTATATTCATTTTCTTACTTAAATACGTCTCGAATATACATTATTGTGAATTTGTATATAACATATTTCGGCTAATAATAAGTTGGTGATGTAGTATGTTTAACCCTTTATCGCCGAGATGGTCGCTCACAAATGCCCATCTTCGGGTGCTCTCCAAAAATCAACAATTGATAAACAAGGCTCCAAACAACCCTGACACTTTCGTTTGAATACAGAAGGAACTATTGGGTAAGGTAGACGTGAAAAAAGTCGCGTTTTCCTTTCAGGAAAATTAAATAGGCGATAGCGTTCTGACGAAATTCACACAGCTCGAAATATTGATTTTTTATATTTGTACCAATGTATTTTGATATACGAGATCTTAAATTAGAAAATAGCCACTGGCTAAGGTAGATTTAATGAAATTTTCGGTTCGGTATAGCATGCTGAAGCTCGGTGGTCGTGTGCGACCGTCCAGACATGTACAGTAAAATAGTGATGAAAAGAGAAATTCATGATACGTCCATTAAATAATCTTTAAGCATTTCTAGTGATTATATCAAAAGGAAAACTCACGCTGATACTCTTACAGAGTCTAATATATCTAAAATAACCGACCCTTTATATGATAAAGATTATACACCATCGATGCGCAGCATGGCGAGGAGGATCTGAATGACTGGGTCGCTGATGGTGAAGATATCTGAGATGATTCTCTTTCTGACCTCAGTGTCGAACAACGAGAACCCTCTCCTATTGCAAATATTAACATAGCTAAGCGTCCCAGAGTTCAAAAAACAATGCAGCATGTAATACAGGGAAATGTAGCCCCGCTGAGAATTCTATATTATTGAAATAAGATTATATAATAATAATCTTATATAATAAACAATGATTTACTGTTCATCAATAAGAAAAATATCTTCAATTATGTTTCGACCACTGAAATATTACCAGCTGATCGATGAAGCGGTTGAGATCGTTGAAAAGATCTCTGCGAAACAGCTGAAGAGAGGTTATCTGGGGGATCAAGTCGACGAAGGGCCAGCGGGCGAAGAAGACGACCTCGAGAACTTATCACAACCTAACGACGTTACCTCTTGTGACTCTGAAAGTGCGCAGAGCGTAGCAAGCGACTCGGAAAGCGAAGTTCCGATGCTTGTAATGCGTGCGACTGCGAACGCGGTGACGCACGACGTTTCAGCGGAAGCCGTAGCTCCGAAGAAAAGGGGTAGACCGCGAAAAATTGCGTATGCGACGCAAGCCCCGAAGAAGCAAGCCACTCTGGACGTGATACCACAGGCTCGGCCCAAGCGAGACCGGAGGCGTCCGCATAAAGACACCTAATCTCGAATCACCCTAGGTGGATAGTGGCTGATAAGCCCCCCTAACCTCCCTTTCTTGGGTTATTGTTTGTTCTAGTCCCGGATGGACCCAGAACGAGCCGCTGGCTTATTCGCTCGGTTTGTCCAGCTCATCGCCGACAGTGGGTCAAAGATCACGATCCACAGGGCCGAGCACGTTGCTCGCTTCGTTGAGAAGGTCTCCCAGGCAGGCCTGGCGAGCCTTACCATAGAGGACGTCTCCGATGGAGCCGAGGACACCGGGGCACCCTCGCCGGTCCTTCTATGGCGACCAACAGCGCAGCTTGACGAGAAGCTACTTGTAGCAGCTATTGCTGACCTCAGCGTGGCCAGTGCTCCCGTGAACACGTGCAATTGCCTGCTATGGCTCGTTCGAACCCATGCCCTAACCGGGAGAACCACCACGCCAAGCGAAGTTAGCGCTATGCGATAAGCACTAGATGCCCTTTAGGAGCTGCGGTCGCCGCTCCTTCTACGTTTTTTTTATATACAGTTTCATAGATATTTTATTTTTTATAACAAAAGGGGGTTAGCCATAATAAAAGACCGAAAAGCTCCAAAGATACGTCCTCTCGTGTACCTTTATTCCAGTAAATCGCACTTACCCCTCCGGTCGCGTATTGGATCCGATCAGGGTCGAAATCGGGACGAAATGTCGACCCTGGGGGGAGGGGCTGTAACGAATTCATAGATTCGCGCCAATATACGCGACACGCGCACGCACAAATGCGATTAACACCTGTGGACTCCGTGGCCGTGAACCCCGTTGCTAGTACCGCCTTGAAACCATGCGGGCGGGCAAGTTGCGGCAGAACCTGACAGGCTGTTGCTGCGCGCGTACCGTATCGCCCTTTCCGCCATTCCCGTGATTCATGTGTTTATGTGTGCAGCGCGATTAAGAGTGAAAGAGATAGAGAGAGAGTGATCATTACCTCCGAAGAACTACTTCCAGTGCCGTTCTTCGCCAAGGCCAAGGGTGTACCTGGCTCTGCATCATCCGCTGACCATGAACGAGCGAGGCTCGCCATTAACAGTAGAAGCAGAATGTGCGGGAGAATAAAAGGCGCGCGAGATCGTCGGCTGGTTGTACGTTGCACGCAGGATATGTATAAGCCAACCTACAGTAAGTGAGTTATTGAATTACCAGTACAGTGGTACTGGTACTCCACAAGCGAGCGAACGGGTGCAGCGGCACCCTTAGGGGTACCTCCAACCTTGTGCTCGTGAATTTATGGGCCAGGCGCCCCTTATATTTAAATGTAGAATACTAGTGCTAAATACACGTGTTGTTCTCGTTTGAGTGCGCCTTATTGTTATTGCATGCTGTATACCCTCGCGAATCCTCATTCCCCCTTACCCCCAAGTTGCGTGAGAACACTCCACCACTGACTTGCTGGCTAAGTGGCTGGCTAGACACGTTGCCCCAGCCAACGGTAGACATGGATAGATAGATAGAGCCTTTATTTTGCTTTCACAAAAATACAAAATTATAGTGAAAACTATCATATATCGATTGTCGTAAAAATTATCACATAAAGTTCGTCGCTAATTTATTAATATCACACATGTTTTTTTTTTTTTTTTTTTTTTTTTTAACGTTGCCATGTTTGTGCTTCCATGTGGTGCTAATCGACGACGAGGGTCTGCGGTGTGTTTGTAAACAAAGCACATGTAATTTTTACAGTGGTGCTTGTATCAATCGGCAGAGACTAGGATTCGAACCCGAGTCACCGACGTGGGAATCCGACACTCTACCGACTGAGCCGCCGCAGGCCCATCACACATGTTCGTCAGGTGTATTAATATTGCAATTCGGTCTATGTAAATATCTATCACGTCAGTATTAAAATTTGTACACAATATTTACATTCACACTTTTATTCCTTTACAGTATCACATAAGTTCGTCAGGATCATTTTTAAAATTACAATACAATCTATATAAAGGGCTATCGCGTCAGTATTAAAATTTGTTTTCATTCTGTTTCAATCACTCATCCATACACTACAATCATACATATAAATCATAGGACTTAACTAGATTTATTTAAATAACTTAGGACATCACGATCTAGTAAATGGTTGCGAAATGACCATGTCTATGTCAGGCTACCACGTAAGTTTAGAATCAAATATAAAACCCTCGTGACAGTCTGAGAGAAAGGTACGGAGACACCGTCTACCAAACTTATTTTCGGCATACCTCGTGACTCAAAACTATTTATATATTTACAAGAGCCGAAAACAATAGCTTTAGTCTTGGTCTTATTTAGCTTTGGGCAGGATCTCAACACCTTCAACAAAGTTTTCCGGACTGATCAGTATATAAGTCTGTAGGTGGTCAGCATAGAGCAGATTTTTGACGCGCCTCGGGTCATCCTTTTTTATATGTTTGTTCAAGTCGTCGAATAGCTCTTTCATGTCATTTATATAAAGACAACCCAACAAGGGTCCCAACACTGGCCCCTGAGGCACTCCAAGATTTGCGGATAGCCAAGATGACTTGATGTCGGAATATGTTACAATGGCGTGCATTCTATTTAATATAGTTTAGCTTTGCTAAAAGCTTAGCTGGCGAGATCGTGTCGTAAGCCTTGTTGAAGTCAAACAGTAATGAAAGAGTAACCAATCTTTTGTCAATTCCCGTTCGTATGTCTTCTATTAGTCTTAGTAGAGCAGTTTGCGTTGAGTTATTCTGTTTGTAACCGGAATGCATAAGGTCAAGTTGTTTTGTCTTTTTCTTATGTTCCACGGAGAAAACGAGTGGCTGCGCTCGCAGTGACAGTAGGTGTCTGGTGGAAAATCTACCCCTACTAGAGATACGTGTGCCGGCGTTATTAAATAGTATTTATTAATTAAATAGATTCTTCTACTACAACATACAGACAGACATTTTTTTAAAACCTATTGTAAACCTATTATAATTTATGTAAGATTTCTGAAACATTTTCGAAATATTTTACGGAACATTTAAAAAAAATATTAATTAAATTTTCCGTGTAACATTTCCTGAAATATTTCTCAATTAATTCAGCAGTATTTTGCAAAAAGCTGTCGTTTTATGTAAAATATTGCTTAATAATATTAATAAAATATTTCTTAAAATATTTAAGCAATATTTTAGAAAAGAAGTTTAAGATCAAGTTAAATTGTTTTATGGAACGTTTTTCTAATATTGTTTATGGGTTTATGAGATTAGGGTTGGGTTTATAAGTTTAAGGTTTATGGGTTTAGGGTTTATGGATTGATGGTTTATGGGTTTAGGATTTATTGGTTTAGGGTTTATGGGTGTAAGGTTTATGGATTTTGGGTTTCATGGATTTAGGATTATTTAGTTCAGGATGCATGATCTCAGCATTCCTTGTTTTAAAATTTTTTTGTTGTGGGCTTTTCATACTTTAGAATACTAAGATATATATTTTTTCGGATGTATACAACTTACAGTAGTAAGTAGTATACATGTACCTGTAGTTTTACATGTTTTAAATAATTTTCTAAGGTTACATTGACCTATAACTTAAGTACAGTTGTTCCTTATCATAGCAGAATCATTTACAAGTATTTAAAAAAAGTTTCATAAAAAATTATGAAGATTTGTGTTGTTGGTCAATTTTTCTATTTATTGGTAATTATGGTTTCAAATTTTCTACGTATTCATGAATTTTGTTGATGTTGTGTTGATCTATAACGTAATTGTAGCTGTACCTCGGTATAGAACAAACCTACACGAATATTTACAAGCATGTTTCATAAAAAATTATGAAGATGTGTGTTGTCGGTCGATTATTATATATATTGATTCTAATGATTTTAAATTTGCCATACTTTCATGAATTTTTTTGAGTATAGGTTGAACGATAATTCAATTGTAGCAGTACCTTAATATAGCAGGTATCTATACGAATATTTTCAAGAAAGTGCCATGAACAATGATGAAGATATGTGTTGTTGGTCAATTTTTGTGTTTTTTGGTTATAAATTTAAATTAGCCATGTTTTCATGAATTATTTTGAGGTTAGATTGATTGAGGTTACGTTGTTTGATTATCGCAGTGCCTTGCTAAAGCAAGATCTTATACGAATATTTTAAAAATAGTTTTATACAAAATTATGAAGATATGTTTTGTCGGCAGATTTTTCTTCGAAAGACCAGTTTTCTTCGCAGTATGTGCCGTGCCCTTGTAATTGTTTACGTTTAGGTCACTTAGAACCATTGTAAACAAAATCCATTTTTCTCAAAAAATGTTCCTAACACCTGTGATCAATTTATTACTAAGGATACGTAATATACCTATTGCGGATTTGAACTTAAAAATTATTCTAAGCATTTAAAAATTATCAGAATAAACTTATTCCGATATGGTTCTGAATAGTGTATTGAATCCTACTTGTTTCATAAAACTATCAATATGGACCATAAAACTCGAAAAGTTATTATTCATCAGTCATACAATTTTTCATGGAAAATCGATTCTATCTTAATATAAAATATTAGAAATTAGAAATTTATTAACCAGAAGAAGATTTACATACAAAATTACAAAATGATGTAAATCCCTACAGAGGTAAACTAGTTACCTGTGCGCATGTCCGGCATGTAAAACTAAAATAACATAACATACTTAAAACTTAACTTACTTAAAACTAACTTAAATACTAAACTAGTATAGTATAAACTGTAAATTAAACTAGCATCGTTGTAACATTGTTTGTTTATCTAACAACAAAAATAGTGTTTGTATATACATATATTTACCGTAATTGCACTTCAGATAATTCAGATATCTTTCATCCAGATTTTTAGTTTGTTTTTTTGTGACTTTTTATGTAGTTCTAGTGTTTTTAGATCATTTGGTAATTTATTGAAAGTTGTTATTGCTTTTGTGTAACTATTTCTATTGCTGACCTTTTTCTTGTTTCTGGGAATCACTAAGTTTTTTTTCCTAGTGATACTGCTTGACTTAATAAATTGACTTTTTAGATTAGGGTAATGATATATTAGTGTTTCAATAGCAAATAGTTGTTCCAAGTTCAGTGGATTATCATGGATGGTGGAATTATTTTTATTAACAATTTTGAATATTCTTTTCTGTAGATTTTGCAATAAATTAAGTTTATTTTTATAAACACCTCCCCAAGCAATTATTCCATAATTAATCAAACTATGAAAAAAAGCATAGTATATCATTCTCATCATTTCAGTTGACATAAATTTGGCGATTTTATGGAATATATATACTAAATATTTGGCTCTTTATGATGTATTGAATTTACTTATCCCATTTTAAGTTATAATCAAATATGATTCCTAAGAACTTGCAACTTTCGACTCTGTATAATTTTTTATTTTTAAATTTATTTGCATTGTAACACTATCACAATAGTTACCAAAAGTCATACATACAGTCTTATCAACGTTTAACGATAGTTTATTTACAGCTAACCAGTTATCGACTAGTAACAAATTGTTGTTCATAGATTCCTGAACTTTCTCCCACGTATCATCAGTAGATATAATTGCAGTATCAATTGCATAAGACAAAATTTCATCAGGCTGGATTACCTTCAAGAGATCATTAATATATATAATAAAAAGTAGTGGACCTGAATTGGTATCATGTGGTACACCCGTATATATTTTTAAATAATCACTCTCACTGTCATTTATTTTAACTTTTTGATATCTATTATTAAGATAACTTTAAAGTAAATCCAGCGCCTGCCCTCTAATTCCTATACAGTATAGTTTATCCAGTTATATTTTATGATCGACAGTATCAAATGCTTTTTTAGCCAACTTCAAAAAAGTTATTAGTGTTTGTTTGCTGTGATCGAAATTGTTGTATAATATATTGGTAATGTAGTTTAAGGCATCTTTTGTTTCTATATTTTTCATGAAACCAAATTCGCGATCAGATATTATATTATTTTTTTTAACAAAGTCATATATTCTATTATATAGTATTCTTTAGAAAATTTTAGCAACATTTGATATTAATGAAATCTGCCTATAGTTTGAAACATTAGATTTTTCCCCAGATTTGTATATAGGTACAATTTTCGCATTTTTAAGAGCATCCGGCCAAATAGCTTGCTCAATACATGAATTGATTAAATGTGCTAGTGGTTCAGCAATATGGTTACAGATTATTTTCAATGTTTTGGCATTAATTTTATCAATACCTCCATTTTTTAATTTCAGCATATTTATAACATTTGTTACCTCATGAGAACTCATGGATTTATGAAAATTGAATTTTCGTACATATTTGGCAGTGTTAACACAGATTAAGTCATTTTAATAATCTTTTCACTTAGTTTATGACCTATTTCGCAAAAGTAGTTATTCATAACTTTAGCCATTTCAATTTTATCTGTAACCTTATCATTATCTATTTTTAAATAATTTATGATATCGCTCGCTTTGATTTTTTTCCCTACTTTTGTGTTTATAATTTCCCATAACTTTTTAGAATTATTTAGGTTATCTTGGACTAGATTTTTATTCTACTTCATTTTTACGTCTAGTATTACCTTGTTTAGAATTTTGGCATAATTTTTGTACTGAGTTTTTAAGTGATCATTAGTATGATCCATTTTCCATAGATTATATAAGAAATCCTTGGTTTCACAATTTTATAATAGTATCTGTGATCCAATTATTTCTATGCGTCTTTTTGTCTTTCTTTTTCTTTGTTTTTGTTAGCTCTACACATAGTTTTATTTCATTTATTAATTAGTCTGCAGCCATGTTAGGATCCTGTATTGACATAGTTGCATTCCAATTACTTGTTTTAGCAATATTTCTCAATTTGTTATAATCCAGTGTTACAGTTGAAATCTTATTTTCAGTTTTTATTTTATTAATAGCAAATAAATAAAGGATAGTGGTCTGTTATAGAATGTTTTAATTTATATGTTTCTATTCGTAAAAAGCTTGTTTTTGAAACAATTTTGTCAATACAAGATGCTTTACAATTGCTAATTGGATGTCTGGTTACATCTGAAAACCAAGGAATATATTCCTTATCTAGAAAATTACAAAGAAATTCTTGACTCATTTTATCTAACTGAAGTAAATCAATTATTTAAAAGTGGATCTATCGTTCCTTTGGAGGTATAAATAAATTATAAGACTCGATCGATCTCTAGGAACTAACTTCTTTATTAAAACTTTTGCGACGTTTCGGGAGTGTTTTCTACTCCCCTCTTCATAGCTATACAAATAACAAAATTTTTACTATATACTAGGAACTAAATTATCTTACACTTCTAATACATTAATTTGTAAATAAAAACTACTCATACCTTAGTTTTATAAAATTTAAATTAGACTTATTAAGATCAACGGCTACAAATCATTTTACACGGGCAATGGAACTCCACTAAAAAATTTAATAAACAACACAATTATGAATTATTATAACAAATTACTTTAAATTTACACTAATTAACAGACTTACTGGAATGCAAAATCACTTCAAATTACAGTGCATGGCCATCCGGCCCGCACAAAACGGACACCGGCCTATCTTAGACAGGTGTTACATTGTCTCGGTGTAATTCGGCACTGATCGTTATAATAGATCTACCAAGCCTCTCGCGTTCTCCCAAGTTTTTCAAAAAGACCCAGGAGAAGGGGATAGTGGCTCCCAACCGGAATAACATTGTATTTTCTAATAGTTTTATTTATTTTATATGTGATATTTTTAACATATGGTAGAACCATTTTGTGCTTACGCATATTTAATCGTTTATTGGCATTGTTTATATTCTCATTATTGCTGTTTTTACTATTAATGTAATTTAGTCTTTTCTGTACATGTTTATTTATAAAGCTAATTGGGTAATTGTTATTTAATAGGTACTTAGTTGCTATTTCTATATTTTGATTATGGAAGGAATCGTGTGCTAGATATGTACATTTGTCGACTAGATTATATACCATAGTTATTTTTTGAGAAATTGGATGGTGTGACAAGAAATTAATATAACGTTCCGATGCTGTTGGTTTCCTGTACCAATTAGTGATAGCGTTACTATTTTCTCTCCTTATTAATTCCATATCTAAAAACGTGATTGTTTTCTCTTTTCCATGGAAGTTGATTTATTAAATAACAATTACCCAATTAGCTTTATAAATAAACATGTACAGAAAAGACTAAATTACATTAATAGTAAAAACAGCAATAATGGAAATATAAACAATGCCAATAAACGATTAATTATGCGTAAGCACAAAATGGTTCTACCATATGTTAAAAATATCACATATAAAATAAATAAAACTTTTAGAAAATACAATGTTATTCCGATTAACAGAACCATACATAAATTCAATCATATAATTAGATTAGGAAAAGATAGGTTAAATAAATTAGATAATTCTAACGTAGTATATAAGATTGATTGTAACCAGTGTTCTGCGACATACATTGGTATGTCCAAGAGGAGATTAGAAAAAAGAACTAAAGAACATAAAAAAGATGTCGATATAAACAAAAGTTCGTCAGCATTAGCAAAACATGCAAAGACAAAGAAGCCCACAATCAATTTTAAGAATATTCAAATTTTGGACCGAGAAAAGAGCTGGACAAAACGTGCGTTTTCAGAAATGATTAACATTTACTATCATGATAACACTATAAATAAAATAGAGGACACTAATTATCTAAAAAACATTTATAAACACTCATTAAACATAACAAAAAAACAATTTAACTAATTTTAATTTTTAATTTTTTAAGTTTTAATTTGCAATTTTTAATTAATTTTTTAAAATTTCTTTTTTTTTAATTTTTAATTTGTAATTTTTTATTGTAATTTTTTTATTGTATTTTAATTATGTATAAACAACAAATTTATTAATAATTAGCACGTTTTATCCAATCTTTCTTCCGCATATTTTGACTAGTCACATCTTGAGAGACAATAAGAGACGATAAGGACTCAAGAGGTTATTTTATTATTTTTGTATTTAAAATAATGGGCTTGCCAGTCTCTCGCGACAGGCTCCGAGCCGGCGGAGCGGGATCCGGAGAGCAGGAGTGTGGGGGGGGGGGGGGGGTAGCGTTGCGCTGTGTAGAGCCGTAGATTATCTGTGAGTTCATGGCTTCTCGAGGCTCTGGGGTGCGCGCTACCTCTACTCGCTTCATGCTGCTCTGTGGTCTGTGCAAGTCTGCTCGGCCGGCTGGGAGCCACTATCCCCTTCTCCTGGGTCTTTTTGAAAAACTTGGGAGAACGCGAGAGGCTTGGTAGATCTATTATAACGATCAGTGTCGAATTACACCGAGACAATGTAACACCTGTCTAAGATAGGCCGGTGTCCGTTTTTTGCGGGCCGGATGGCCATGCACTATAATTTGAAGTGATTTTGCATTCCAGTAAGTCTGTTAATTAGTGTAAATTTAAAGTAATTTGTTATAATAATTCATAATTGTGTTGTTTATTAAATTTTTTAGTGGAGTTCCATTGCCCGTGTAAAATGATTTGTAGCCGTTGATCTTAATAAGTCTAATTTAAATTTTATAAAACTAAGGTATGAGTAGTTTTTATTTACAAATTAATGTATTAGAAGTGTAAGATAATTTAGTTCCTAGTATATAGTAAAAATTTTGTTATTTGTATAGCTATGAAGAGGGGAGTAGAAAACACTCCCGAAACGTCGCAAAAGTTTTAATAAAGAAGTTAGTTCAAAGAGAACGATCGAGTCTTATAATTTATTTATGAAGTAAATCAATATTAAAATCTCCTATCACTAAATGGCTCTTGATATTTCTTTTTTTATTTAGGAATTTATATAAATCTCGTATAAATTCAGTCTTAGGTATATCATGAGATCGATATATAGCAGAAACGTCTATACTGCTGCCATTATTTAAAGTAATATTCGTTTTAAGTATTTGAATCCTTCCAGATTCAACAACTTTAGTTGTAGGAAGTATATTCTTATTAACAACAAATTACGCCATCATTTTGATTAATTCTACTTAAATTATAGTAACTTTCGTAAACTTTTATTTCATATAATTTATAATTTTCCTGAACAAAAGTTTCTGTACATATTACAATGGAAGGTTTTTTGGTTAAACTCTCAAGTAATATTAACAATTTATTAAAATTTGCATTTATACTTCTTATATTTACATGTAGTAATAAATCACTTTTGTTATTTATAACTTTATTAAGAGTATTAATACTACCATAAGCTTTGTCTTTTTGCACTAAATCTTTATGTATAGTTCTAGATATTTAAAATGATATACCATTTTACTTTTTATTACTTCTAATTCCTGTTAGTTTTTGTTGTTTTTGTTGTTGTTGTTACTGATTATTATTTTTTGTTGTGCTTTGCTTTAGTTGGTCCTGTTGATGCACATTGACTTGTTCCTGATTGCTGAATTCCTCTTTTTATGTATCCTGGCTGCTGGATTCTTCGTTCTGTGCAGTATATTTTCTACCTTACCGATGTGTGCTGGTATATCAGTGTGTGTTACCCACAGTGTGTGTGGGTAGTCTTCGTTTTGTATATGAGAATAATTTTGTGACTCTGATTGTTAAAGTACATTTCCTACATTACGTATGTATCTTGGCATAGTAGGGTATGTTGTAGTAGGGTACTGTCCTCGTACAGTGGCTCAAAACTAGGCTATAGCGTCGAATGCTGTAGAGCATGCATTCTTTCAAACAACAAGATATTCGCCGTGAGAATTACTATGGCTGCGTCCAGAATAAGCTTGTATTTCCTAGGAACTCATTTCCCCGAGGAACTAACATAAAGAAACACAGCCATCTTATCAAAAAGGCCAACGAAAGAAGAATCCCTACAGAAAAATTGTTGAATGTGGATCAGATCTAATCGTTAAGAAATCCTGTAAGTAAATGGCAAATTCTATTGCCTCGACTCTTCAGCGCGAATCATATACTGCTGCACATGCAGTCGCATAATGCGCCTGGTAAGGCTTGCTTTCTCTGTCGGACCTCTTCCTTGGCTGTGGAATCGTATCCAGCTAGCCAGCGGTGCAGTGTTCCCGCGTAACTGGGGTAACAGAGAATGAGGATTCGTGAGGGTATGCAGCATGCAATAGCAATAACGCGCACTCAAACGAGAACACCACGTATATGTAGCACTAGTAATCTACATTTAACATAGTGTACCTCCACAAACATTCTAACAGGGCAAAACAAATCTGCTTGGCTTAAAATTACCATGTTTCAAAACTTCAAAATTAGAAAGCTAATTTAAAATTCTCGAACATCAGTTCGAGAGATGTAACGTAGAGAACGACCAGACTAATAAGGGGAGACCATGGAGTCCGGGTCTTGGATTTTGATGAAACTTTGGGGATCGACTTTTGGAACTCAATAATGAAGTATTGTACCCGTAGTTTTATCCAATGTACCTTTAAATCTAAGACAGTATCAAAAAAACATTAGCATTGCTCATATGGGCAATGCTAAAAATCAAATATATATATATATATATATATATATATATATATATATATAGATATATTATCAACGTTAATTAAATACGCTGTATCTACCGTACAAAGACCCATTGGATAAAACCACGAGTATTGGGCTTCATTTTTAGGTATCAGAAAATGATACCTAAAGTTTCATAAAAATCGGTTACCCAGACTCCGTGGTCCCACCTTGTAAGTCCAGTTTCTTACTATCGTGTCTAGACAAAAATGTCATGACCAATGTGATCCAAAATCTGCTTCTCAATTCAGGACCAGGCGCGAGATACAACGACTATAAAGTCGCTCTAATAAAATTCTACACTGATTTAAAATTTCTTAAGCTCATATCAGGATTTTATGTCGATCGCCGTCCATCACAGTTACTGCAGGAAATGCAGAGACTCAGTGGGAACGTCCTGAACCACAGCTGTATTCGCACTCTCTGGATGACTCGTTTACCTGCGCAGATACAAATAGCTCTAGCCACCTGCCACAATAAGCCCGTTGAGGAGGCAGCCGTAACAGCTGATCTCGTGTGAGACGTACAGCGCCAGCCGTACAGCAGGCATCGTCAGACGACGCTCTCATCTTAAAGAAACCGCCTGTCCTCTGCTCCAGGGTGAATTTTGTCATCGATACTGGAGCAGAGGTCTTCATCCTCCCAGCCAGGCTCGTCGACAGGTAAACCTATCGACCGTAAAGCTCTATTAGGCTAACAGCAGCACTATCTCCTCGTATGGAGAGCGTACCCTGCAACTTGACTTAGGACTGCGGCGCGACTTATGCTGAATCTTCTGCGTCACTGACGCCGCGTACGAGATAATTGAAGCCGACTTTATGGGTCACTACAACATCAGCGTCAGTATCGCCGAGCGCTCTATAAGAGACGGGAGCACAGGCATTCGCTGCGAGGGCATCTTATCCACTACCTCTATAGCTGAAATCACAACTTTTACAACAGCTCTAAAGTTGCGGATGTATTACAGAGATTTCTCGAAGTCACAGGTTGTACATCGCGCAAGTGCAGCGAAGAAAACCTCGGCGCAGACCAAGCCAGGCTTGTCTCACCATTGCTGGACCACTCTTATCATCAACCACCACCTGCAAGCCAATCGCAGACTGCAAGCTTCACTACATCAAGTCCATCTACATCAAGACCAGCACCATCAAAAACTTATTCAAAAAAGAAAGTTCTATTTGATTTGCAGAAAACCGTAAAAATAATAAGTTAATCTCATTGCAATTTTCTTTGCAGCATATATTATTCAAGTCATTATTAACAAACCTATATTATATATTATAATGCGTGGCTCGGACTGCCGTGGGCATGCGGCCCGGAACCACGGTATATGGAAATTAGGCAAATTATTAAGAAAATTATTATCCAAAGGGTCATAATTTTATTTAAATTTGAGCGCCAGGCACTGTATTCCAAATTAGTTAAAATTTGGCAAACTGTGACGAGCAGTGCCCCTCGTCATAAACTTTTAATTTATTATTCGTTCCCACCCCGAAAGGGAGTTATACTAACTACTTTTGGTTTTCACGCCCAGACACGGCTAGCTAATAATTGTTTCTATACGCGGAGAGTCGAGGGGTCTCGACGGTTACCGCTTCCTTTCTTTTATTTCACCTTCACACACGGAAACATAGGAAAAGCTTGTTCGAACAGACTCATCTAGGACTGAGGCAACAAAAAAAAATCAAATAGTACGATCTTTACATATAGAGTTAAAATGAATGCAGTGCCTTTTATTTCACTTAGAACCTATGCGAGTGGGAGAACACGCTGTAGATTTTATACAATAACATTTTACCGAGTCTCCCACGAGGCACATTGTTGAAGGTAACAGAGCTTTTCCATGAGTTAACAAAATTCAAATTTTGAAGCAAGGTATAATTTTACAGAAGTTCGCCATCGAAATTATCGCTACATCCACCTTAATTCTGAATCTTACTTTTTATCTCTAAACCGTAATAAATTTAACGTATTTAATTTTTCTCATTTAACTTTTCCTTAAAATTAGTATTAATTTAAATTTAATTAATTGTATAAAAAATGTATCAATAAGATAGTGTGGATAAAAAAAATCTATTATACGCCCGGGGCAGGAAAGGCAACCCGGCGTCGAATTACTGGCCCATATTAGGCACAAAACGTGGTGACTTAGCTTAGTGTCCTTCTCGTCGATGGCGTGGAGGCTGAAGTGAGTAGCGGAGTCACACGAAGAGGTTCGGCGAGACGTTATACAAAAAAAACTAAATCAAATTTACAAAAAAAAGTATAATTCGTATAAACAAGTAAAAATTATACGACTGGACACAAAATAAAATCAAAGTCTAGAAGGGACTCGCGGCGCGGATGTTAGATGAAGTCCCGTGGTTTGGAAGGTGTTGGTCGCCCGGGAAGCCGGAGAAGAGTCTGCCGAGTCTGACCTCGCTGCCGGCTAGAAGGCCGCGGCCTTGGACCCGCCTTCCACGTCGCTGTCTCTGATTGGTGACTTCTCGTCGTCGCCAGGCTCTCTGATTTGAGAGCAACCCTCACGTCAGGTTGGGATCTCTGGTTCTCGCCTCTGGTCTTCTTCTCCCCGAAATCGCCTGATGCTGTAACAATCGTATTGCGTAAGGCACTGGAAATTTCCATGCTCGCTGGGGGAGAAGTTAAGAGAAACTGAATATAGAGATGTCTATAGTGCATTGCCTGGCAATACTCCGTGGGCTGTTACGTAATTGTCGTACGCCCTTGGAAAGAAAAATAAGCTTCTACACTATGGAGTATTTTGCCTTACCAGGCAGATGCTTAGAACTGAGAGAGACAGAGTAAGGAGAGATTAGCTGTGTTCTTCGAAGAATTACTTAACTTGTAACTAATGCTGGCGGCCGACGGTGACGCTCGTTGCGATGGTATTATACGGCGAGCTGCGAGGTCTTATGGACGTTTCAGGCGTGCCTGAGCTCGTTGCCTTTGAGATGCAGCGGGACACAGCTCTTGTTGGGCTATTGATGATGACTGGCGTCAGATTTCTGCCGTAAAAAAAGATGCTTTTTGTTTCCTAAAAAATTAATTCGAATCTACGTAGTATTTTTTTCTAGAGAGAGACTCCTCTCTCGGTCATGGTAGGATTTCGTCTTGAAATCGGCCTTTGATGTATTAGTCGCGCTTGAGTAACGCGGAGAAAATAAAAAATCTGCTCACCGCGTTACAATATATTATTTCTATACAAAATCATATAACAAAGAATATTTCTATAAATTTTATATTATATTCATATAGAGTCAGATACTTATATAAACACCGATAAAGGAGTTCTAGGCTGGAATTCATAATCGTGACTGAGACTCAATCTCAATCTTAATCTCTAAACACGTTTATCAACTTTTAACCATTTCTTGGTTGGAGTAGCGCATCTTGGTCATTTTATAGTCTATCTGTCATGATATTTTTCGTAACCACGAACTTAGAAATAAGTTAATTTAATTTAAGTTACAATTTAGAAAATTGAGATTGAGATTGACTTTTAGGGTGCCTTCGAATATAAGCGGTCGGTAGCTACGAGCTCTTTCCTTAACCCATGAAATATACCTATATATATCGTTACATATAGATATACTACATGGGTTATGGAATGAGCGCCTATCATGGTGTAAAGATAACAAGGTATGCTCGCTAAAAGCATTCCTAACCTCCTCCATTTATGGCTCTTGTATTTTCGATGATCCATAAATGGTGGAACAGAGGAAGACTTCGAACGAGCACACCTTCTTTTCTTTATACCATTTTATTTATAATTTATTTTTTATGTACAAGCTATAAATAACTTAAAAATAAAGTTTTAATTATGAATAAAGTCATAAAGAAGTTTTACAGGTGTTAAGTGATTATTTTTAATTTACTATCTCTTTCGAAATTCGCGCATTTTTTGGTAGTTGCACAGATCGCAGCGCCGTACTACGTTGAAAAGGCACAACCTAATCATATATTCTTGTGTATTTACTTCCAAAGCTGTCAAGAAGTATAAGTAATTACAAGATCATAAAAAATATTAAAAATGAATTACTGCAATACAATTACTCAATCAGATAAGTCATCTTATTTTATTACTCGCTGATGTAATTTTTGAAAGATCTCAGTCAACTGTTCACGGGGAAAAAATAAGTTTGAGTCAAAGGAATGACATCTAGAAAGATATTCAAATATATTACTTGTATGAAAATTACTTTTACTTATAAGCGTATGATTTTGCTATTTGACACTGAATTGATTGAAATGATGAAATCATGTTTTGTGTTTGAGAACAGTTTCTGAAGTGGATCAGAATGTTATAATATGAACTGAGATGTAATGTTTGAAGAAATTGTAACATTAGTGAAGTGTAACTTTAAATGCAATTTTCTCATAACTGTGTTTTCAGAGCTTGCGCGTAACCTGCAGACTAAACCGGAACATGGATTTTGATGATCTAGGTCTAAAAATTTTCCTTTTAAATGCCATTTTGGACTGATGCTATTTAAAAACTTCTAAGAATTGATTATCTTCTGAGTAGTCTAGTTTAAGTGTGAAAAAATGACAATTTTAATAATAATGTAATAAGGAGAATTATTTTTGCTTTCAAATCTTCAAAAAATTTAAATAAATTAAAGTTAATTTCTCTATCTAGCTTCAGTCTATAACGACACACAAGAGGAACAATTTAATACCAGAATGCCCAAGATCAATGCATCGTTTGAGTCTGTAGGTTACGTGCAAGAAAAAAATGTTCATACACTTATATCTCTCCTATAAGGGGGGCAACGGTCTCATCAGGGATGATTTTTGTAAGAAATTTATTCAACTTTAAGGATTTACTCATACTTATATTCTAATTATTTTCCTATTGTTTTACAGATCGAAATCTTCAAAAAAATGCTATAGGTATTCTACCCCCTTAAAGACGAAGAATTTGAAATGCGGAAGATCTGAATTCGTTTCGATTTCATAAAATGGCAATCGACCAAACATAACCTAAAAAACGCAAAATTTTAAGTTTATATTTAGCTGTATAGGGGTGACTCATTGAACTTACAAGGGAGTCTAATATGTTTTTTAGTGTTCGTGAAAATGAAATTTTTTTGATACGTTCAAATTGGTATTAATGAGAGCTTCAACGAATTTTTGGAAAATAGCCATTTTTAGCCAGTTTTGAAAATTCAGAACAGTCTACTAGGTCGCACAGGGTACCTTAGGTGCTTATATTGATGAGTACTTACATATACAAAATCGCCGGCAAAATCCCGGACATGAGTACGCAAGAATTGTTCGAAAAGTATTTCAATGTTCCATATATATGTGAATGTCGGTTAAAACGATAAATGTATATTAATAAAAATATAAATAATAATCAAATATGAATTAAGATAATGTAAGAAGCAATCTGTAATATAGAAACGGATATGTTAATCGATACGTGAAGGAAACACACGGAATTTTGAGAATAGATTGACTCTGCTGCTGCTCTTGATGATGCTGTGTAAGAGCGACACTGCGTGGGTGGACAGAGAGAGGAGCAGATGAAGGGACTGCCTCCTTTCATCCCTCTTTCAGATTGGTTATCGGTATGCATAGGCTCCGTGAAGTAGGATGGTGAGTAGAGAGGGGGAGTCAATGAGACTGCGGCTTCGTCCCCTCCTTTCGTTTCGGCTATCAGGAAGATGCCGCTAATTTGGGCTTTGCAATCTTTCGCTCGCAAGGCCCAAATATGCATCTTTGCAAGGGTGCGCACGTTTCATACACGTGTACATTTCCGAGAACGTAGGTCATTAAGCCCAAAGTTGTGTACGAGCAATGGTACTAAGTGTCGATCATTTTATTACACCGGCTCAGCGGATGATCGCACGCTGCGGGGGTTTGTTGTGCCAACAAGAGACATACGTCCCTAGTCGTAACTATATATACTATCATTAGATGTTCAGAAGTGCGTTATTTATGCGCCGATTTTTATTGCCCTGAGTTTTTTATTGACCGAGCACGTAGAGAAGTGCAAGGCCCGAGATTTTTCCTGGAATATAACAATCGATAATCCGTCCAAGAGTTTTGAAACAACTGGCATTTTCCCCAGAGGAATATTTGTGGGATCTACTAGCCAAGTAAATTTTACAGTGACGTATGCTTATGTTCTTAGAAACCTATATTATTTGCTGTTCTCATTTATATATTTAAACGATCGCGCGCATTTCCTGGTGTATCGCGTCCTTCTCGCGGTTTATCGCGGAGCCGTTTATGACGCTAGTTGTGTCGGTATTAAAGACAATACATAACAGTACCGACCGCTTAGCATACGTATACATAAGCCTACCAGAAACTCATACTCAGAGCGTTGCAGTAACCATTTCCGTTGAATCGGGGCTGCGGTTTATCAAATATAACAGAACTAACCAATCGCATCTGTGATTCAACAGAAGTGGGACCCCGACTGTACCTCCTCAGTCCTCATGCCAGCATGAGGTTCTAGCATGCTTATGTAAACGTATCCTTATAATTAAACTCTACCTGGGCCAGTACACTTAAAAAGAAAGGAATTCGTTCGACACACTCCGGAATGATCGGACGTTCTTTCTCTTCTCTCCCGCTCCGTCTGTCCTATCTCCCTGCTTTTCGTTGCTCATTCGGGAGTGTGTGGATTGAATCCACTATTTTTCACTATTTTCGTGATTTTCGCAATCTCACACAATCAATTCACACTAAATCTCTCCTTTCGCGATTTACAAATATATCCCTGAAATTTTTTTCAACGTTATAAGTTTCGAAACTCTAGTGCATACCATTGTCAGAAAATCTCATTTGCAGTTAAATTGCAGTTCGTCGTCCTTGTGACTCGATGGATTTCACCTCCGGGGGGTACACCAGGCTCCGGAATCTAAGCGGCGCCCAGTAGATTAAAAAAACAGGAAAGTATAGTATTGATCTTTTTTTTTCTATATATATCTCAGGCCCTTAACTACATTCTTCATTTTTCAAATCTCATATATACCTTTAAATAATTTTATTAAAAGAAGGAAAAATTAGTTATTGGTGAAACATTTTGTAAAATTCTTTTTGAAAATCATTTTAGATTATTCTTTTTCTTAAAATTTTAAATAGTTCAAATTGCATACATCATATATTACTTAATTTCATTTGTTATACATATATAACAATGATAAATTCATGCGATTTTATCATTTACTAATATTAAGTCCACGACAATTTACTCAATTTAGTAGTTTAGATTTTAATATCTTCGAATTCGTTGTCATTATATTTCATTTACTCCACATTACGCATGACCTTAACATTGGGTTCAGGGAATTCTTAAACTTCACGTTCTAACGTAAACAGATTCACAGTATAATAGTCACTCTGTATAAACATACATATCAGTCATCTCATCATCAATTTCAATTTTAAATAAATTGGCTTAGTATCAAGTCTATTTATCTTATTCTGCTCTAGCGCTGATATTGTGGTTGATGATTATGGCGTATCGTAAACCGGGGTGTCTTTGTTCCAAATTAAAAAAAACTATCTTATGCATTATGCACTCACAAAGACACAAAAAGAAAATTTAGCGCAGGTCTATTTTAAAGGTTTGGTTCTCTAGAAACAAAATATACGACTAAAGAAATTTTTAATCGTATTTATTATTTATTTCTATATATCTAATAAATTAAATTTTTTCTTATTGTTTTTAAAAAATATTTCAAAATCCCTACAGTAATTCAAACATCCTGCTGTTTCGGCACTCGTTTTTTTATAGGTAAAAAAACTATTACATTCAGTTTGTTTAACGTAAAAACTATTTCTTGAATAGATTTTAATTAATTTATATACCATTATTTTAGCTTAAATATAAATTATTAATCATATGGCTCAAAGTCACCTCGAATACTGGGGTAACTTTTACCACCATGTTTTTGAATTTTCATAGCACGTAAGAAAAAAAAATTTTATTCTTGGAATATAGACTGCCAACGTAACGTGAGATTTTTTTATGTCGGTAGATATGGTATAATAATAGATATACATATACGAATTTCCAAAGTGGCTCAAAGTCACCTTGGTTTACGATACTTTATTTTCTTTTCTTATTCGGCTTTTCGGAACAATATAGTCCTGATTTAAGGTTCTTTTTTATTTCTAGTTTTATAACTCTTGTTTGAATTGCATATTGGGACTTTCTTGTTGCTTAATAAACATTTTCTAGTATTTATAAATTTAGAGTGGGGTAAAAATCTGACAAAACCTTTGAGTTCACAAAAAAATGTTATGATTACGTTAGAGAATATTTATTTCGAACTTCATCATTGTATTACTTCCGTAGTCAATCATATCACTCCTTTCAAATATTTTTCTTAATCTATATCAAGGGGTAACGGTGAATTTTTTACTCATCGGAAAACCGTTTTGTTCGCTTTCTGACAATAAAAAGAAACTCACTTTCTATACCTGTCCGAAGAGATAGTTTTATTCATTAATTTCAGTATCAAAGTATTTCAAACTTCAACTGCTTTTCGTTTATGACCGGTAACATCGGTATAAACAATAGACCATACACTCATTTTCATAATCTAGTCTTCAAATGGGTTACAGAAGGAGGCCAATATGGTAATAGGGACGTATTAGATTAATCTAGACATGAAATAAAGAAAACAAGGTGTGCTCGCTAGGAGCTTTCCTATCTTCTGCCATTTATGGATCATCGAAAATACAGGAGCCATAAATGGAGGAAGATAGGAAGGCTTCTAGCGAGCACACCTTTTTTTAACCATGAACTCTAGATACCTGCAGGAGAAAAAAACTTAAAAAGAAACAGAGAACAGAACACAAGAAGAACGTAAAGGGTCAGACACGAAGTTGGATATCTATATATACTATGTACTGATATATATATATATATATATATATATATATATATATATATATATATATATATATATATATTGTAAGAGTTCTTGATTTGTATATTATTTATTATTTAAATAAATAGATAATTATATTTGTATTCAATTTATTATTTTTCCACCGAGGTACCTAAATGAAAGAAAGAAATAGGGAAATTTGAAAGATTCATATATGTGTATATAAAAGAAATAATATTAGAATTCTATGTTAAGCAAGATGAATGTCTTGCATTTATTTAATATCACAGTTCCACACCATAAAAACAAATTGCCCTCACTCATATATTCGCTAATAGTAATAAGTAAACTAGCGAGTATATAAGTTAGCTGTCCAAATTATTTTTATAAGAGCGAGAGGAGTGAGGTCCTGCTTGCTAGGCAACTGTGCGCTGACTCCCGATTTTTACATCGACTGCCAGCCCGCAAATTCGACTGCGGTAGGAACCGCGCCGCCGGCGTTGCTAAGCAATCAAGTTCCCACTCTTCTCACTCCCTCTATCATTCTCAACTCACATGGATGTAGACAAACATCCCTACTCTCCGCAATTCTTCTTTGTGCGGATATTCGCTTCGCGCCGTTTAGCCTCACGCACAAACGCGATTTTCAGATCATTTATTCATCTTCACTTTATTTATCTTTATCATTCATTCTTTCATATATCAATAAAAAAATAGTATATAAAAGTATTCTAATAAATAAATAATTAAAGACAAAACAATATTCATACTATATCAATATGGACCGTTACAATATAGATATACTAAATGCAAAGCTTGTACCTCGTATCTCGCTTGTAGGAAAGGGCGATTCCTCAAAAAAGAATCGATGCCCAGGAATCGAATCACAGAAAGTATCGATACCTAAGTTTCGATTAGTTTAGAAAAGAATCGTAGTATCGCTACATGAATCGATACCTATTGGGATTTGACAGCGGGCGTTCGATCTCTGGCGGATTAGAGCTGTCTCAATTGAGGCCCTTAAATTCTTTTAGATGATTGGTTTATACATGGTCCCGTAATCAAACACGTGATTCACAAGACCTTACTTTAACTTAACTCTGCCCTCATGTCAGATCCCAATTGGTTTTAAATTTTTAATTTTCAGGTTTCACATTCTAACTAAGAATTTTACTACTCGTATAGTTGACTATTAGAAGCACCGAAAGGAATAATACTATTTTAGTTATGCATCATAATAGTAAGACTTTAAAAAATTTAGAAAATAGTGAAATAAGGAGTTTTTGTCAAAATTAAAAAACATTTTTATCGTTATTTTTTTATTATTAAATTAGATATCGTCAACTTTAGACCTTAAAAGAGAAAAAGTTGACAATAGAGTAGAAACTTTTTTATTTATTATCCGATTTTAATTTTGTAGGTCTGATGTTGTTCCTTGAAAGATTTCAAGGGGACCCATAAAAATTAAAAAGCATCGAAAATCCTGTAACCACTTACAAGAACCTCCTGAGCAGCATTTTTTAAAGAAATGACTGGAATTATCCATACATAAATTGAAAATTCATATAAATTTTTTATACGTCTAATACATATGAAACGTTTCTATTAATTTAAATAAATACTTATGTTGTACAAAATCAGTAAAAGGCAACCTTTTTTTTAATCATTTATAGGCAATTTCTCCCATAATCTGCCATGGGAAAGCAATACTTATAAATAATTGAAAATAAAAATCTTAAACCATTGTCAGAGAAAGTTAAATGAGATCCGCAAATAATTATAATTTTAAAGATTAAGAGCAGAGACCGGCTAGATTTCTGCATAGTGAAAGAAAAATCGTAAGGGGCTAAAAATTTTTTTCATAACATAATATTGCTCGCTGAATAAGATGGTGCATTTGAAATTCTGTAAAAAAAATAGTTTTCAGAAGTTCTGAAATTTTTTCTTCAGAAATTCTGAACTATTCCGAAAATTCATGCTAGAAGTTGTTGGCAATCACATCAAGAATACATAAAAAAGTTTTTAGCTCAAAACATTTAGAATCACTGGACTAGCTACGTTTTTAAATTCAGCAGCTCTCGATGTTTACATAAAATACCGTAATCTAAGCGTTTACTTTGTCTTTATTTAACTGGAATACATGATATACATATATATATACATACGTTCATAATTAGGAAAAAAATTCTGATTTTTTTGCACAGTTCTGTAAGCAGAAACCTGAATTTTTAAAAATTCTATATACAGAACTTCTAAATTATTTTTTTAAATTCAGAATTCAGAATGATTAAAAAAATATTATCTTATTCCAAATTCATAGTTTCCAAAAATAAATTATTTATAACATTTTTACAATTTTTCACGTCAAAGGTATTACAAGAGATATTACGGTAGATACAGTTGAAAATGATTCCCATGAGATCTATATGATGATATATATATATATATATATATATATATATATATATATATATATATATATATATTCCAGTTATATAAAGACAAAATAAACGCTTAGATTACGGTATTTTCAGTAAACGTTTAAAGCTGCTGAACTTAAAAATGTAGCTAGTCCCGTGATTCTGAATATTTTGAGCTAAAATATTTTTTATGTATTCTCGATGTGATTACCAACAACTTCTAACATGAATTTTCAGAATAGTTAAGAATTTATGAAAAAAGAATTCAGAACTTCTGAAAACAATTCTTTTTACAGAATTCTAAATGTGCCATCTTATTCATCGAACAAAATTATGATATGAAATAAAATTTCAGCCCCGGATGATTTTTCTTTCAGTATCATAAATACTTAGAACTAAAATATTTACATCTCAGACAGGTAATTAAGGAGTTCAATCTGAACATTTGTATGCTATTAGTAACTTAATAGTATCTTAAATTCTACGGTTACAAATCTTCAAAATCTTGATCATATACGTCCCAATAAATCACTATTTTCAATACCATATTTATTGAAGGAACTTTGTTCCTCATATGAGTCTAGGTGACATGATAAACAAAAATTTTTTTTTCGATGGTTATTCGACTTTTTTTAACATGTATTACAAAAAGAGCGGAGCACTTTCTAGTTAAATTTTTTTTATTATTTTTTTTCGGAGATCTAATCGATATTTTGAAAAAAAATTTTAATATTTTAAAAAAAATTGATTGGGTCTACGAAAAAAAAAAATTTTTTTCATGACTTTTATCTGTATTTTTGGAGTATATGGGGTTTGTGTAGTTTGCGATTGGTATGGATTTTATTGGATTTATGGGTTTATGGGGTTTATTGAGTTATGGGGTTATAGGGTTTACGATGTTTATGGGTTTTATGGGGTTCAATGGTTATTGGGGTTCAATGGTTTATGGGGTTTATGTGAGTTACGGTGTTTATTGGCTTTATGGGATTTATGGATTTATGGGTCTTATAATTTTTCGAGGGTTTATGATTTTTATCCATTTTTTTTTAGTTTTTAGAGTTTATTTATGGAGTTTACAATGGTTATGGGTTTTATGGGGCTGATAGGTTTAATGGGCTTATGGGGTTTACGATGTTTATAGTGTTTATGATTTTTATGGGTTTTATGATGTTTGTGGGGTTCATCATATTCATAGCTTCGATGGGTTTTATGGAGTTTATTGGTTTATTGAGTTTCAAGGGTTTTATGGTATTTTATGTTTTTCTTTTAATTTTATAGGTTTAATGGTTTAGTTACTATTCTTTTATTACTATTCGTCTGCATTTTGTAAATTCTACGTTGTAGTTACTGCTCTGTCAAAGTCCAATATAGTACTACAAAGAGTTTAGAGTAAAAGTATAACATACGTGTGTATATGTGTGTTTAAGTACGTGTATCCGCTATCCGCTTTAGCGAATATAATGTATAAAAAAAACTTTTCAACATAGTTTGCACACGTACACGGATCAAACTGAACGTGTATGAAAACAAAAAACTTTTTCTTGTATGATATTATTGGCTAAGATGGATGGCGTATGTATACATATACAGACTATTATAGATAGGGCCATACATATATATACATTACATATACGACTATTGTAGATAGGGCCAAATTCCGGCCACATTTGCATGTAAAAGAATACATGAATGCGTGCGTGAATGTATATATATGGGTCATTGTAATACTTTTCGAAGAAATCTGGTGAACTTATGTCAGGGATATTGCAGGCGATTATTTATATGAAATCACAATATAAGCTCTCAAAAAAGTTTTAGCACCTAAGGTCCCCTGGGCGACCGAGTAGAGTGTACTGAATTTTCAAAAGTGGCCAAAAAATTACTATTTTCGAAAAAGTCGTGGGAGCTCTGATTAATACCAATTTGAACATATTTTTTTCAGATTACTTACCTCATTTTGAACAAAAAATGTTGTTACACTTTTTTCTCAAAAGTCCGCAGTTTTTGATTTAAAAATCAAACAATGTTGGGAAAATATCAAACTATTTAAAAATACGATTTTTTCAAGCTTAAATTGACCTATACTATATTTATATACTCGTATATATATATATATATATATATATATATATATATATATATATATATATATATATATATATATATATATATATATATACATATATATATATTTTTTTTACCGAAGAAATAAGAAAGAAATTTTTTTTATCTCGATTTCCCAGAAAATCACTCATATATATATATATATATATATATATATATATATATATATATATATATATACATGAGTGATTTTCTGGGAAATCGAGATAAAAAAAATTGTTTTTTATATATATATATATATATACCCCTAGGGGTCAAATAGAGGTAAAAAATGACTTCTTAAAAATCTCGCGAGTTCAGTGGTAAAACAAAACAAACAAAGGTCATACCCTAGGTAAATCTTTACGGGGTACCCGACGGTGACCTTGGATTTGACCTTGAACCTCATTTTCAAGATTGTTTTGAGGTCGACCTCATATTTTCAAATGGAAACCCTTATTTTTGATACCGGATTCGGAAGGAGCGAGAAATTTCAAGTATGGATGTGTTGACCAAGGGATGTAATTGTGACCTTCAATTTGACTTTGGACTTGACCTTGAAGGTCATTTGAAGGTCAACTGGTTTTTTTAATCGGAAATCCCAGTAATAATACCGAAAACCGATAGAGCGAGAAATTTTACATTCAGTCCTTATTCTCACTTTTAGCGTTACCCAGAAACAACGACATGGACGTAGTAAGATCTGTTTCTTTTGTGGTGCTTGAAGCACCCCAATCGTGAGAGGCAAGGGGACTCACGTTAATCAAGTACCACAATCGTGATAGGCAAGGGGACTCACGTTAATCAAGCACCCCAAAGGAAACAGATCTTACTACGTCCACGTCGTTGTTTCTGGGTAACGCTAAAAGTGAGAATAAGGACTAAATGTAAAATTTCTATCTCTATCGGTTTCCGGTATTATTACTGGGATTTCCGATTAAAAAAACCAGTTGACCTTCAAATGACCTTCAAGGTCAAGTCCAAAGTCAAATTGAAGGTCACAATTACATCCCTTGTTCAACACATCCATACATGAAATTTCTCGCTCCTTCCGAATCCGGTATCAAAAATAAGGGTTTCCGTTTGAAAATATGAGGTTGACCTCGAAACAACCTTGAAAATGAGGTTCAAGGTCAAATCCAAGGTCACCGTTGGGTTCCTTGTTCAAAGTTACTTAAGGAATGACCTTGACCCCTTCCAGAAAAGCAGTACTTTAGAAAATATTCAGCCATCCCGGGACTTAATTGACACCCTGTATATATATATATATATATATATATATATATATATATATATATATATATATATATATATATATATATATATATATATATATATATATATATATATATATATATATATATATATATATATATATATATATATATATATATATATATATAATTCCGACTAAAAAAGGGCGCAAATTCGAAAATCGATATCTCAGGTAAAAAATGTTGTAAGGGGGTCAATTTTTTTTAAATTAAAGGTTGAAGTCTCTACTTTAAGATGGTTGAAATTCAAGGTATTTTTTAGAGCTCAAAAATCGTAAACTTTCGCAGTGCGCCCGCGTGTGGGTAATTTTTTTTCGATAATTCTGATCATTGTATCTTAAAGTAAAACTCTTTCCTTTTAATTTAAAGAAAAAATGGACCCTCTACAATTTTTTTTGACAATTTTTCAGTGTTTTAAAAATTGTATTAAAAAAACGCGTTTTTTCGTGAAAAATTTGATAATTTCGATCCACCCTACGATTGAATCAGCGGTGTACAATGACTCGATTTCGTAGATCGATATCTCTGGTTGAAAATGCCATATGCACGGGTTCGAATGTTATTTCTTGGTTGATTCTGATCAAATTGAAATGGAAAACTCGTATCCGAGCGAAACGAATATTACCGTCGACTTTAGCGTTACCCAATAAGCACCACGAGGAGGTAGTCGATCGGGTTTAGCTTATCATATGTGTGTGTATTTGTGTGTGTGGGGGAGGGGGGCCCTTAAAAGGGCCGATTACTAATTGTACAGAAAGCTCTTAATATATTGTGTTGCCACCTCGGAGTCGAATAACTTCAGCTAATCTTGCAGACATATTAATGCAAGCTCTTATCATGTCTTGAAGTATCTCGTGCCATATCTCATTTAGAGCTAGCCCCAGTTCCTAAAGATTCCTTGGCTGTTTCTGCCTACTGCGCAATCGTCTACCCATCATGTCCCATACATGTTCAATTGGATTAAGATCCGGACTATTCGATGGATGCGTCAGTATCTCCAAATGGTGTTCTCGGATGTAAGCCTGAGTAATTCTTGCGGAATGGGGAGGTGCATTATCTTGCATGAAAATGAAATTTGGACCTATGCGGCGACTCATTGGAAGCACGGGAGGCTTCAATATTTCATCGATGTAGCGTCTAGCTGTTAACCCGGGAGGTGGAACCACAATAAGATCAGTGCGATCGTTTAAAGAGATTTCTCCCCATACCATGACGGATCCACCGGAAAAAATCCTGGTCGGTTGAATATGGTTTGGCTCAAAACGCTCCCTCCTACGACGTCAAATTCGTATTCGAGCATCATTACCATACAGGCACAATCGTGACTCGTCTGTGAACAAGACTTTCTGCCACTGTCTAACCGTCCATTGTCCATAAGTTCTAGCATAGTGTAGACGAGATCTACGATGTCTTGCTGTGAGAAAGGATACTCTAGCACGAATTCATGATCTTAAACCTGCTTCGTGAAGACGTCTCCTTACTATTTGCAAACTGATTTGCCTGTGTGACAAGGCATCGTTATGAATTTGTTGCGCATTTCTTACCGGTTCACGTAAGGTTGCTCGTATTATACGACGGTCCTCGCGAGCATTTGTTACGCGTCTCCTACCTTGCCCCGTCCTTCTGCGATAAGCACCTGTTTCATTGAATCGAGACAGAATTCGAGAAACAGTCGAAAAATGAACCTCCATTCGTCTTGCTACCTCATGTCGACTAAGTCCAGCTTCAGATAGTGCAACAATTTGCGCGGATTGAATTTCATTCAACGCAGGCATTTTTATTTTGCCAAGAAATCGATTTGAACAGTTTTAAAATACTGCCGTTGGAATCAAAACCCGTAGCCCTTAACAGAAAAAATTATACAATTTCGCTTAACGGTATTTTTTAAAGATTGGTAGATTTGTAAAAGAACCGTATTCGTTAAAATTTGGATACGGTCAGAGATGGACTTGAAAAAATTTTTTTACATTACTGATTTCAGGAAACAATATGCAACGGATGACAAATTTGATAAATTTGTACACTTCCTATTTTTTAAGAGATATTCGATGTAAGATAAAAGTTATAAAATAATAACGTTTACAAATTTTAAGAATTTGTCTTTTACATTTAGCTTGAGTTAAACCCGATCGACTACCTCCTCGCTGTGCTTATTGCGTAACGCTAAAGTCGATGGTAATATTCGCTTCGCTCGGATACGAGTTTTCCATTTCAATTTGATCAGAATCAACCAAGAAATAACATTCGAACCCGTGCATATGGCATTTTCAACCTGAAATATCGATCTACGAAGTCGAGTTATTCTATACCGCTGATTCAATCGTAGGGTGGATCAAAATTATCAATTTTTTCACGAAAAAACGCGTTTTTTTAATACAATTTTTAAAAAACTGTAAAATTGTCAAAAAAAATCGTAGCGGGTCAATTTTTTTTAAATTAAAGGGAAAGAGTTGTACTTTAAGATACAATGATCAGAATTATCGAAAAAAAATCACCCACGCGCGGGAGCACTACGAAAGTTTACGATTTTTGAGCTCTAAAAAATTACCTTGAATTTCAACCATCTTAAAGTAGAGACTTCAACCTTTAATTTAAAAAAAATTGACCCCCTTACGACATTTTTTACCTGAGATATCGATTTTCGAATTTGCGCCCTTTTTTAGTCGGAATTAGGTGTTGCGTTAATTTTGTTGCGGAGTGCATAAATGGATAACATTCGTCAATTTCTTCATATTTTTTTAATCTCATATATTTAAAGATGTCTGAAGCTAAATATGTGTTTATTGCTAAAATGTGCATTTTAATAATTATTTTAACAATATTTTATGATAGTTTGATTTTCTTTTATATGAATATTGCACTTCAGCCATTTTTCGACTGCGGCAGTCACTTTTGTAGTGAAAAAATACATCTTCACGATTTTTTGCGTGATGGTTCTGTTTCGGCTATATCCTCCGTGGCGAAGTTCAGATCCGGGATCGTCTCTCTTGGATCAGGTCTCCTAAAGGTAGTGCTATCGTCGTTCAGCACCAAAAATCCTTGTCTAACTGTCATGTCTAAGTTGACTCCGGGAGCTGAAGTCGCCGGCGACTATAAGGCTACCATCTACATTTTGGAGAAAGTCCTCAAGTTCTTCTAACTTGGTATAAAACGCGTTCATATTATCGCTTGACGTGAGATAGCAGCTAACATACTTAATGCTACCTTATTTCAGCCACATGAATCCGTTACTAGCCCCAAGACCTGTGATGAGATCTTTCGTTTGATCCGGTATCCATATGACTTCTGCCTGAAGCTTGCCGATGAATCACGTTAGTACGTTTCGATTTACTTGTCCTGATTCGGAGATAACTAAAATGTCTGCTCTTAAATAATTTTTCTTAAACATTATTCAAGATAATAATAATAAAAACTTTTTTTCAAGACTATGTAGAAATTGCAACCTAAGGCACACCCGACTGCGGCCGTACAGCCGAATAGTGTGGGACTGATTGGGGACGCATCCGCCGTATGTATATTATTATATGACGAAAATTAATATAAAGAGAAACGCGGAAAAACTACACAGCCGATGCATCGCAACCTGACCCACTAAAACCTACCACTCTTTCTTCTTCTGATGTAACCCACCGTGGTACGGCTTATCACATTACCTGAGGGTAGTGCCATTCTAGTATCGTCTCGACAACCGCTGCTTCTTTGACCTGAACTAAATTTAAAAATTTATAATTTTAAATCCTCCGAGGGGACGTCAAATCTAACCCGTCTCATTTATACACGTATTTGAACAGGCGCATTCATCTCCATACGGAAAGAAGAAGTATCGCTGTACCTCCCCACGACATTCATAAAATGAGGGAAAATGTGCGCCTCTCGGTTAAGAAAGCGTCCCATTTTCTCTCTCCACGTTCATTTCCATGGAGTCGTCCGATGTCCCTGGGTTATGTTGGGGTGTCGGAGCGTCCCCCAGCGTTTCATTCATACCTTCGTCGGTTGCCCTGTCTAGGTATCATTACTTTTGTCGCAGGACCATCTGGGCGAATTTTGCCGTCGCGGCCCACTTATTCTCGGCGGACAGCATTTCCCCCACGATGTTCTCAGGCGTGAATTATCCGACTGAACCGAGAAGAGCTTGTTTTTCTTCGTTCCACTTTTCGGAGACAAAAACGCGTGAAACGTATCATTGAAACCAGCGGAACAGAAGATGAAACTCGGGCTTTGAACCTTTCCCATACGATTGAGGTATATGCAGCGGTACCCATGGTCACTCAGGAATTGGGTCAGGTAGTAATTTACCTCCCTATGGTCTCGGTTAATTCAACGGGCTAGCTGGTCTATCAGCCTTGCTATCCATTTACCCTTCGTTGTGGTTGTCAAGAATCGATGTCACGCTTCCATGGTGCGTTCCCGTTCCTCTGTATGGACTGTTATTCTGTCCTCTCCTGTTTTCTTCCGTTCGTAGATTCACTTGCGCTCCGTCGTGTGTAGGTCGATCGGGATGATTCCCGCAATAACGAGCACTGCGGGTCCTGAGACCGTGCGATAGGGGCTGGTGACTGTGAGAGCTCCGCTGCTCTGAACAGAAGTGAGTCAAATCAGGTATGAGTTCTTCTCGATTACATCGACCCATATTTCAGAACCGTATAATAAGATGAATGTAATGACTGACATGAGGAATCGACGCTTGCTCGCATTCGGTCAACTCGTGTTCGCCATTAGACGGCGCAGTTGTGCAATCTTTTTCGCCGCTTTATCCACTGTATACTCTAGGTCACGGAAGAAAGTAAGCTTAGTGTGTAGTTTGGGTCCCAGATACATAGCCTCCGTCCTTGTCGGAACCTCGGTGTCTCCCACATACATGCGGAAGATGGTCTCATCCGTTTGCCAGTGAAAGGCACTATCTCTGTCTTAGCGGCTGCCAAGTCGAGATCGTGTTCACCCATCCAGTGCCAGATCCTGCGCATCACCTGGTTAAGCGGGCATCGAGCTTTTTCAAAGTCCTGCGCGATGTTGACTAAAGCGACATCATCAGCGTAGACTATCATGTACACCCCTTCTTGTAGCCTGAGTCGTAACAAGGCACCGTAAAGGATGTTCCAAAGTCAAGGCTAAAGATCGACCTTTGTACCACGTCGACGCTCAGATATTTCTCGCGTTGGCCTTCTTCTGTTACGTAGCGGAGGATACGGTCCTTTAGGTAGTCTCGTATCACCCGCATGAGGTACACTCGGACTCTGAACTCGTTTAACGCGTCCAAGGTGTCTGGCCACTGAACGTCCGGCGTAAGGAGAAGCGCGATGTTCCTGGAAAAGTGATTTCCAGTCCATGCTCTATTTTCCAGCCGAACTACCTTTCGTATATCGTCCAACGTGGATCGCCGTTTCCTGGCGCAGAGTTTCTTGGTCACGATCTTGTGGTCCAAGCCCCACACGTTCCGATTGACTTCCTTCGTCGGGTTCTTCCAGCACTATGCCTTCCTTCGCTTGATCTCGCGTCGGAGCCGCTTACCAGCTGCTTTATGCTGCGCCGACAACGGTGCTGCCTCCGTTTCGTCTCTCGATCTTTATGCTCTTCTTCTGATGCGTTTCGCTTTCGCTCTCAGTTTCGCGATTTCGTCCAACCACAAGTAAGCAGGGCATTTTCCATAACGCGATCCCTTGCGTGGCATGGATGCGTCGCAGCGTCGGTCAATGAGACTCCTAGTCTCCCTCATGAGGACTTCCGCTCCATCACTGTCTTCGGTGGCGTTCGTCGTCGGTAAATTTCCCTGTCCTTCGAGCAGTTACTCGACTATCCTCCATTACTTTCCAATCCGGCGCTCTACGCGCTAGATTTTTGGATACGAATGACACGTCCGCAATCATCCAAATATGCCCTATCCTTCTGAATGTCGAGGTGTTCTCAACGTTGAGAACTATCAGGCTGAGTCTAGATACCACCTCCATGGTGGACTTTTCTCTGCTGTCCAGCACTGGCATGCCCCACTCCAATGCTCGCGCTTTGAAGTCGCCGGTGACTAAGATCTTGCCTTTTATCTCGCGGATCGCCGTCATCCAGCTCGTCCAGACTCCGCCTGAATTGCTCAATGCGGACGTTCGGGGTTAAGTAGCAGCTCACGTAAGTTACGTCTCTGCTTCTGACCCACACAAAGCCATTTCCGGCCCCGTGTTCGTCCACTCTGATGGTTCGTTGATCCACGTAGATTGCTGCTGTGCCAAGTGTGTGTGTGTACCACGTAGATATTCCAGTCACAGTACTGCTCGCTGATTAGCAGCACATCAGCCTTCATCTCAGATATACTCTGAGTCAGAAGAATGTAAGCTAAATCAGGTTTATGGAGGTGCGCTTGAAGGACTGTTATACGGTTCAACATTAACGCTTGGCTTTGGTCTGCCTAAGCGTTTCACGAAACGCTGTACACTTCCTTGAGCTCGGCGTGTGGCCCAGCTGTGCTTGGTCTACTTTCAGGTCAGTGCACAAGACGCACTTCGCCTTGGTAGCCTTGCAGGCTGCTCCTTTGTGACCTTCCGCGCCACATTTATAGCAGGCCTTGCTTCTGTCTGGGCCACGACTGTCGCGCGCTTGATGTCCGTAACCCAGACATCTGAAGTACCGCTGGAGCCGCTGCCATCTTCTCATTCGGCAGTTCATGTTGCCGACTTTCAGGCGATTCTTCTCAAGGAGGAACTATGCCTTTTCCTGGTCAATCTCTACGATAGCCAGTCGCTGCTCCCTACTCACTCTCTTCTTGTTTGCCAATGTCCTGGCTGTCTGAGACGTCTGTTGATGCGGCAGAGGCTGCAGTCGTTGTCGCAGCTGCTGCCGCTCTTATTGTTTGCGTTGCAGGTGTTGTTCAGGCGTTGCTGATGTTTCTTTGCTGCAGCTTTGTTATTCTTTGACATAACCGTCACGAAATTGGCGATCTCTGAGTGCCCGGTGGCCCTTGTCTTTTTGTCAGTGTCTGCTGACTCAGCGCTATCGGAGTCACCCCATCTTGCGGTCTCACCCTCTTATATTGAGGCCGCTGGCATGAGGTAGCGGCAGCTCCCAGAGTGTCTGTCGTACAGTGCGCCTCGGTGTTCGAGCGCGGTCAGTCCTGCTGTTCATCTAAAACATCGACGAGGGTCAATATGTTTGTCTTGATTTCGATATTGACACCAGGCTGCCTCTTTAGCCCATCTACAATTAATTTGAGGAGCTGGCCCACCTGCTTTACGAACTCCTCGACTGTTGTTATCTGCGGGCGACTGGACTGTTGTTTGCCACCTGGCAATGTGTGTGAAGGAAGTTGCTGCAATATCACCATTGCTTCCTCGCAGGTGGGATTTACCTGTCAGCTGATTCATCTCATTGTTTTGTAGGGACATTTCTTTCTTGATTTTTTAACCGGTGCATCGTGCGCAGCGGGGCAGGTCGAAATAGCTGGGAGCGAGTGTACCCTCAGATACTTTCATCCTACCCCAGTTTCCTGAGGTCCAGCCTTTGTTTTCCCGGTCCCTGAATATAAGGACGAAATACGGCTCGCCCGGAGCAGCAGGGGTTCCGATTCCCTGCCCGATACGCACATCCTGATCAGGGTCCGATGCAGCCGGCAACTGATCCAGCATCGAAACTAACTACCTCGGCAGAGCTATGCTCACATCAGCCCTTCACCTATGCCAATGGGAACAACCGACAGGGGTCCGGGCACTCCCAGTGTGTCCCGGCGCGAGAACAGTAATGAGTGTAAGAGTAAATGTTTGTGAAGTGTGGTGTTGGCCATTGTCCGCGGCTGTTTATTCAATTTATTCATAGCTAACCAGTTATAGTGGCCACTCCTCCATCCGCCACGTCGGGATGCGTCTGGTCGCTTGGCCTAGGCGTCCCCTCCGTTCGCCTACGCGGCGCTATCGCAGGAGCAGAAATAAGAACAGTAACAATAACAGTAACAGTAACACTAGCAGTAGCAGTAGCAGTAGCAGTAGCAGTAGCAGTAGCAGTAGCAGTAGCAGTAGCAGTAGCAGTAGCAGTAGCAGTGACAGCGACAGCGACAGCGACAGCGACAGCGACAGCAACAGCAACAGCAACAGCAACAGTAATAATAATAATTTGTTTGGAGAAAATTTCTAACGGTTAACGGTCAAGCAGCGTGACGTCACATCGACGGAGACATAAATAAGAACTGCATAGAAAGATAAGGGTTCTGAGCACTAACTGTAGTTCGCTGCGTCGTTTATTGCCATTTCGAGATAGGGATGGATTTCTTAGAGTTGGAGGTTGGCTACAAATTCCGTATCTGTCTGAGGCAGAAAAATATCTTATTATTTTGCCCATAAAGCATGTAGGTATTGGTTCAATTATTTCAGAAACATACCTTGTTACATTGCACGAAGGTCCTCTGCTACCTCAAAGTCATTTTTATAGAGAATTTGGATTCTTAGATGTCGAATCTTCATTCGCAGTATAGTGCGCAAATGCGTAAAGTGCGCTCGACATAATGCTAGTTCCGCAAATGGGCCCGCTGCCGGGCTTTTTTTGGAAATAAACGATTCTCTATCTGTAGGGGAGAACGGGGTATTGCCGGTCACCTAAGAAAACGTGCTTGTTATTTCCACTTCCAAATTGTTTTTTATTAACTTTAATTATTCTGTTAGTTCAAACCATTGCCTTTAAATATTTCGTATTGGTTTAATATAAAAATGTAAGATATCGAAGCTATAAGACGAAGTAAAAAAAACAATTCCGGCCACTATTAAAAAGTTACTTTTATAGGTGAAAAATTTCTTTAAATTAGTTATATGGACCTTCATATGATCAGTCGCGTTATTATTCGCACTTACATGGAGAAATAGGTAACACATAACCAACGTTTAATCAAACACACTTAAGCAAAGTTGCTCTACCTGAGAGCGCAGCGCAACGTTTTCTTAGCCTCACTTTCGGGAGCGTCATATAAATAATATTGTATGCGGTATTATCCCAATTCTGCCTCATAATTTAAATTCAAATCACAAAAAAGCAATAGGATAATACTCTTTTTTCTTTACTACTTCGTATTCTTAGATTGTTCAAATTAATAAAGTTGAAAAAAATAACTGCATAAAGTAACAAATAATATGCATAAAAGCTTATTTTATAGATAAGATTTCTTATAAGAAATGTATACTTGAACTTTAATTGTGTATAATTCCTTAATAACACTGAATAGAAGGTTGTTTGGACATTAGATTAATTGCATTTTATGTTGCGTTTGTAATACTATTCGAATTATTACCTACAAATGTATAGATTATTGAAGATAAGGGTAACCGGAATTAGCCAGTGACCGGCATTACCTCGTTCTCCCCTATGTTCTAGGTGTAAACTTTTATCTTTAATGAGAAATCATTTAGGCTCAGATAGAGCCAAGAATTTCTCTCACAGATGCAGCAGCGCTCAAAATGAATACAGCCCAATCATAAGTTCAAGGTTCGGGAACTTGAACTTTTCCAGAACCATCTTTTGCCACCTACGAGACGACCCCTGTCACGGGTTATATGGCTTCACCCTTGCACTTACGGACTGTGTAGAGCCGTGACCATTAAAGCAGCATCGTCCGAGTACAAGCGACCAGTCAGCAAACTCATATTGCTACCCACCAATGAGGAATCGTCAATGGACCTAGTACTTGTCCGAGAATACACGGCGGGCGATCATGAATTTTCCACGGCGGGTGACAGAATAGATTCTACGCTGAAGATTACTGTACAAAACTTAGCTTAGTTTAGATTTTTTTACATAGTTGTTTAAAAATTTATTTTTTTCCATTTTTGATACCGTGAATTGTATTCAAATTTAATCTATCGCTTCGATCCCTGAATTATAGCGAGGTGGTTGGTATGTCGGCGCCGTTTGAAGTGAAGTATTTAAATTTAAATTTCATAGAAGAAGGTTCCGTCGTCATATTTCATGTCACAATACGTAAACTTCGCATAGTTACAAAGACCGAAGAGAGTTTCGCACTTTCTTCCAAGTTTTACCATTTCTACGCGATTAAACCCAGAAAAATCCAGATTTGGCCAGGATTTTTGGGGTTAGCGGCTCGCTTGCGCGATCGTGTCGCATCCTTCGTTATTGAGCCACCAAAGACGCCGGTCGTTCGTGCGTACCGAAATCCTACTTATTGTAACTGTGCATTTAATCGCGTCAGCCGCTTTGTTTAATATTGTTAAAGACAGTTAAAACTATACAGTGTAGATCAAGTCAGTAAAGGGCAGTTAAAGTTATTTGTTATACCGTTGGTGAAAGTCAGTTAAAAATAAACAACGTTTAAGGGGGGAATCTGATTTAGTGCGTCGAAAATTGCATGCTATTGCGCGATGTTTATTTTAACTTTAAATCATAGTAATCAATTTAAGAACTTTCTAGCTGTCTTATTAGTAATAAAAACATTGTTTTATTGCAAAATAATCATTTTATATAACACAAATGGGTCGTCGTTCACAGCACCACGCTGCTAAAGGTCCTCCACTGTGTACATGATAGCGGTAGTTCTTTTTATCTGAAACATACAAACCAAATTTTTTTTTAAAGTTCAAATAAAAGGTAACTAAATTACCTTCTATTTGAACGGAAAAAAACATAAAAATGTCGAAAATTGAAAAATGTATACAATAATGAATATTAATTCAATTTTTAACTAAAAAAATGCAATGATGATTTGCAAAAAAAAGTTGTTTAATATGACTTCCTATTTAATAAGAGCACTCCATGTGGAGGCTCAAAAAATCTTTTTTTTTATGCTGAAATCGATAGATTTTAATGTAGAATATTTGTTTCTAAAGTTTGAAATGGTATCCGGCGCTCTAAAAGTGTCTACAGTCAAGTTTAGACGTGCGCGCAGGTACGCGCGCCACACAGATCCGGAACATTAAACGCATTTTTCTCAAACTCTAATTTTTTAAAATGGTGGGAAAAATAACTTGAAAATTATGCGATCAATCGTGGTCAAACGATACACATATTTACTTTATCACATTCTTCACTGTCTGTACCTACAAAATGAACAAGTTTTTTGAGTCTTATAACTTTTATGACACAATTGAAGCCATTTGTTTTTGTACAAATATAACTTTTGTTCAAAGTTCCATCAATTCATAAATTTTATACTTTTTATAAAAAAGGTTCAGTCGTTGCGTATTATCATAAAATAACAAAATATTATTGATTTTTCTAGTTTATACACCTGCAGTGGATGCTAGATGTTCCACCGTTCCACAACACCGAGCAAACGTCTCCAATGTATCTATATATATCCTTTCAAATACCTCAAATTTTTTTTTATATTTTTAAATATGTATCTAATGCATACAAAAAGTTCTAGCGCTTTTTAGTATATTGTTTTTGTATTAAAAAATCATGTTACATTGCTTTTGATTTTAAGTCTTTATATGAAGTACTCCCCTTATTTTTTTTGTTTTAATAGAAGCTATACTAATAAACTTTAAAAGAAGCCCTGGTTTATTGAAATCCGTTGATTACAATTCTTTTAATCGTGCACATAGTAACAAAAAATAATATTTCGAGAAAATCGCGTTTAAATTTCAAGAGCTCGCTTACCTGCCTCGTGTGTGCGGTCTTTCAGAGGCCGTAAGTAGTATAGCTATACCGGTTTCAGTCCGCACAGTCCGCTTCCAGCTATACTGGTTCCAGCGTATCTGCGTAGTATCGTTTCCTGCCGTCAGATGTCGCCATTTTAGAGTAAAGCAAAGTCCCATCTGCCTTCCCACCTCGCGCGCACTTCTCGCTCTTCATATATTTTAGAGATATATAGAACAGGGTGGGAGCTTGATTTTACTAAGCTTGGGAAAGACTTAATATCTTCGAACGAGTTCTCGTATAATTACGATCGAACTCACTTACGGGTGAGTTCATTTGATCGTTTAACTATCCTTCAAACTCGTTCAAAGATATGAAACACGTAGATGTTTAGAGGCAGATTTATTGAATTGAACTTATTTATTTATCTTGTAGAAATTGTTACAAGTTTTCTGATAATGCAGTAGTAGCAAAATTCTTTCCACAATGTTCAACATTACAGGTATACAATTTTGCAAATACTAATGAGTAACGTGACCAGCCCGCTGAGCTTTTGATCGTATTTACATTTAAGCCTTTCTTGAAAGCCGCGGATGTCGACGCATGGCGTGTACTATACACTGTAAACTGTTTATCTATCCCACATAAAGCTATGGCAGCTTTTATCCACCTACAAATTGTTTGTACGGAGGCGGCCTTATAAGTTACAGATAGTGTATTTTCGTTGCTCCTAATCCCCCACGTTACATTTAAATACTCAACTAACGTTGACGCAATGCAAATCTTTGGTTTATTTATGAAGTACGGGAAAAACGCAAATGGTTGATAAGCCACTGGCCTGGACAATTTTATAATGTCCTTTATTTTTATTTCGACTCCTGACGTAGAAATCTTGATCCCGTCTATTTTTATTAACCCTAGCGATTGCACTCTAAACCCCGTTCCTAGCGCTAGCAAAATTACTAGTTTTTCTGTGATTTGCCTTAACGTTAGGTTTTTGAACGGATACAGAGATTCCATTTTACATAAAACTATATTTACATCCCATGTCTTTGTATACATCGGTGTTGAAGGTCGCAACTTGAATACTCCTTTAAAGAATCTACGTAACGTCGCATCATTTTGAATTTCTTCTTCTGCTATCAGAGAAATGGCTGATCGTATGTAGTTTAGGTAGTTAGTACGATTGCAGAGTTCGCTAATGGATGTTTTGAGATTGCTGTAAGTTAAGGAAAGACTGATCTTCTGGCGTTTCATGAGGTTCTGAAAGTTCGTATTATATAACTCCTTACGTCCGTCTGTATGCATATTTTTCGGTAATTTAGCTTGATGCAATACAGACTTCATCACTGCTGCAACTTCCTCTCCAGTTTATCGCTTGATCGGTACAGCCTATGCATACTTGGAAAACACATCTTTGATGGTGAACATGTATCTGAAGACTTTGTTCGCTCAAGCATAAGGCTGTATCTCCATCAAGTTTCATCCATCCATTCCTCGTACATCGTACTTTAGACGTGGATAATTGCGTCGAGCAGGTTTATGAAGCTCCTCCACCAATACTGTTTTTGAGTCTCTGTCTTCTGTAATATTTGACTATGAGATTTGAAGTAACATATCATACAACGTTTGAAGAGCTTCATCAATTTTCTTAATTTTATTTTCGTATTCCTTCTTGAACCCCTTAAGCTCCGATTTTACATCATCGAGCTCAGAACTTAAAGCAGAAGTAATCGCTTGATCTAAGCTCCGAAATTCTGATTTAATCAAGCTTTGTAGGGTGTTTAAGTTGACGGCGTCATGTCACTCGGCTGTTGAGTAGTGGCAACGATGCACAGTCTCTTGTTTTCCAAGTCGTACTGATTATTAACTGTAATTTTGTAGCCGATGCTAAAGGACCTTGACTTCCCACGCTTCGATTAAGATTACGTCCGAATACGTCGACACTCATCTTGATAATGAGTCAAGTATATGCAACAGCTCTATATATATATCCTGCTTCGCGGAGCTCCTCTATGATCGAATGGATTTCATTCACGTAACTTGGATTATCAGCTAAGTGTTCCCCTATAAGTAATCGAAAACGATCGACGAGTTCATTAGGATCCTCCCAGTACACGTAATTGATCCAGGTGCCTCTTCTAACAAGCTTGTATCTCGGTAATCCTCTACCAACTGTCTTGTGATTCATATTTAACCATTTTTGGCATATTTCGGCTGTACTTTGATGGTTTTTAGACTTGTAGAAATTTTAATTTCCCGCATCGAAAGTTCTTGAAAAAAACCTTTAGTTTAAGTTTAGTCTGTCCAGTACATAGACACTGACCAGTAGATAGACGGTTTGTAAATATTATTATATCTACTAAACTAATGATTTTTCAGGCAAATTTTTCAAATTCTATAATTGCATAAAAGCTTATTATGATTAGATTAAATATGATACTTATGTCGGCAAAGCCGGGATCTTCGTGCCTGTCGTGCGTAAGCGCAACTGGAGGTCTAGTCTCTCCTGACTTCTCATCCCCTCCTCGACTCTACGCGGTTGCTGCCTGCTCGCCGCGGCAAGCGCCACTTCTGCCCGATCTGTCCTATGCGCCGGTCAACTCATCAGCAGCTCCAGAGGACTTAGCTTATTTTGAGATTAATCTGATTACTTTTATTCTTTTGTGCCTTTTGTATTAAGAGTAGAGTGTGCAGTGAATTCAGAGTATTATTATATAGAATACAGTCTGTTTAATTTAAAATTAAATTCAGTGCGTTTAACTTATTTCATCTCCTCGACCATCCACAACTTCCCAGCAATTCTAACAATTTATGAACGAAATGTTCTTTTTATATGCAATAAAGTATCTTCAAATATATTGTCTATCTATTGGGTCTTCGCTATGTATAACCTAAAATCCCAATAGCTAGCCTAATAAAGTAAATGGACATTGACAATCGTCTATCTACTGGGATGTGTGCTCTTCGCACTATTCTTGTAATTTCTAATTAAACAAAAACTTCTAACACTACTAATGTTTTTTTACTGATTAATTGAAGTTTCTTATATTCGATTTTTTCTTGGTGCATATAATAATTAGACACTTTACCTGTATGTAAAAACTTTTCCGTTATTTTGCACCCAACCCTCTGGTCTGGACCATAGCGAATAGATAGGTGCCTAAAACTAGCATAACTGTCGAAATAATGTAGCTACGGTAATCAGGTCACGGGTACTTTTTGTAGTATATAAAAGGATTTATTTCCCAGAGTTATATATGTTTGGACCAATTATTCACAAAAATATAGAGAAATAGTACATTTTGCAGCAAGGGAAGAAAATTAGCTATTTCTAGCGAGGGTGAGGTGTGTGTCGGAGTCCAGGATGCCGAAGGCGCTGTCCGAGACATTGGCGAGTGCTGCAAACACCTCACCCTTTTATTTGAACGGTATTTTACTTGGAAATTAGTGTTTCTGGGGTAGTTGGATTTAGAATTTACTATTTTATTTAAACGTTTTTGTACTTGGAATTTGCTGTATCTGGGTAGCTGGGTTTAGAATTCACGATTTTGTTTTTGGGGTCTCGCGGGGCTCCCGATTCAACGGGACCCAGAACTATAGCTTCCTTAGCCCCCTCCCCCCCTTAATCCGGCCTTGGCCAGGTATAATATGCATATAAGCAGAAATGGGAAATTTAAATAATCAGAAATTATATACAGTCCAATAAGTATGGACACACCTGAATACTTTTTCAGCTAAAATATTTTTCCAACAGCTCAAGGTCATTCTTATAGTAACTTTCAACGAGGAATTCAACGGTGACCTTGAATTCGTCCTTGAGATTGACCTTCAAGGTCATTTAAAGGTCAACTTTGTTTTTTTAAATAGCAACCCCTATTTTTGACACCGGCAATCAAAAGAGCGGGAAATTTTACGTCCAAATATGTGCTCAGGTCGTAGGTCATGGGTGACCTTGAAGTTCAGCTAAAGGTCATTTATACTTAAACAAGGTTTGAGTCGGATGGACGGGACCGTTCTGTACTTCCTTGGGTCAGGTATTTCTAAAAAAGTTCAAGGTCACTCTTGAAGCAACTGTCAACGAGGAGTCCAAGGGTGACCTTGAATTCGATCTTGAGGATGACCTTCAAGGTCATTTCAAGGTCAACTTTGTTTTTTTAAATAGTAATCCGTATTTTTGACACCGGCAATCGAAAGAGCGGGAAATTTTACGTCCAAATATATGCTCAGGTCGTAGGTTAAGGGTGACCTTGAAGTTCAGCTGAAAGTCTTTTAAACTTAAACAAGGTTTTGGTCGGATGGACGGGACCACTCTGTACTTCCTTGGGTCAGGTGTTTCTGAAAAAGTTCAAGGTCACTCCTGGAGCAACTTTCAACGAGGAATGCAATGGTGACCTTGCATTCGACCTAGACCTTGACCAAGGTTATTTCAAGGTAAACTTTGTCTTTTTACATTTAGCGTTACCCAGGAACAACGACGTGGACGTAGTAAAATCTGTTCCCATTGGGGTGCTGGGTTTACGTGAGTCCCCTTGCCTCTCACGATCGGGGTGCTGGATTTACGTGAGTCTCTTTACCTCTCACGATCGGGGTGCTGAATTTACGTGAGTCCCCTAGCCGCTCACATTTGATTATAAGCATTGATAACCACAATATCTTTATTTTAGGTGCTCGAATTGTTCTCCATTCACCTCTTGACAGTAAGCTAATCGATGGTAGTTGTTCAAAAAGATAATTATTTATTTGTAAGTTTAAGATTAGTGAGTTTGAAGTTCATGACTTAGAGATTTATGGGATGGCATTTTCTAAATTATGAGTCAAAGGCATTATGATAATCGATGCTAATCTTTAAATGTTCAAAGCGAGGGAACTCACGTAAATCTAGCACCCCATTCGTGAGAGGCAAGGGGACTAACATAAATCCAGCACCCCGATCGTGAGAGGCAAGGGGACTCACGTAAATCCAGCACCCCAATGGGAATAGATTTTACTCCGTCCACGTCGTTGTTCCTGGGTAACGCTAAATATAAAAAAACAAAGATTACCTTGTAATAACCTTGAAGGTCAAGGTCGAATTCGAGGTCACCATTGGATTTCTCGTTGAAAGTTGCTCCAAGAGTGACCTTGAACTTTTTCAGAAACACCTGACCCAAGGAAGTAGAGAACGGTTCCGTCCATCCAACCCAAATCTTGTTTAAGTTTAAATGATCTTTAGCTGAAATTCAAGGTCACCCCTGACCTACGACCCGAGCACATATTTGGACGTAACATTTCCCGCTCTTTCGATTGCCGGTATCAAAAATAGGGGTTACTGTTTAAAAAAACAAAGTTGACCTTGAAATGACGTTAAAGGTCAATCTTAAGGTCGAATTCAAGGTCACCATTGAATTCCCCATTGAAAGTTACTACAAGAAGAAGCTTGAGCTGTTGGAAAAAATTTTTAGTTGCAAAAGTATTCAGGTGTTTCCATACTTTTTGTACACCCTGTATATATATCATATTGTATAAGAAAATAATAAAAGATATGAAATCCTCTTTAATAACTATATCTTATTAACAATAAAGTGCAAACATCAGCTCCAATCTGGACATCATTTATTTTCAAAAAATGTAAGTAGCCCAGTTGTCTAGCTAGTAATATTATTATGTAAGGAGCCCTCGCATCCCCGCTGAAAAAACACGTAACCCAGCTAATAAGGCAATTCATATGTGTTACTTAATATATTGTTAATATATAATCATACATAATCATATATGATCATATCGATGGCCCTTACGAAGACTAGCACGTTTGCTGCGTTTACCACGAATAGTAGAAATCTCCCACGAAAATTAGCACATTTCGCCATTCCCCTGCGAAGTCTAGCACATTTCGCAATTTTCCCACGAAGACTAGCACTTTTCAAGATTTTTCAACGTAGACTAGCACACTTGAAAATTTTCTACGAAGACTAGCACATTTGGCGATTTTATGCTGCCTGATTTTTTCAGGCTTTCATTTATTCCGGTAGCCTTTTTTTCTCGGGTCAACCGATAATTTTTAAAAGTTCCCGACCCGAACCTTATATACGCAAAGTGCTAGTTTTTGTGGGAGAAGGGTGAAGGATGTGCTAGTCTTCCTGGCAAATTTCCAAATGTGCTATTCTTCGTGGCAAGTGCTGAAATGTGCTACTCGTCGTGGCAGTTTGAAATGTGCTAGTCTTCATAAGGGCAGACGATATATGATCATATATAATCGTATATGATTTTATACCATCATATATGATCATGACGTGATTCAAGGTCGGAAAATTCCGTTCCTTCGAGTGACAAGGGGATGAGTGCGAGACGCTCGATTTTTCTGTCGTGTTATATAGTGGAGATTTCGAGCGTGGCGCGGCTCTGCACTGATTAGTGTGCAATTGGGTACAATCTATTTAAAAAGAATCTTTTTTAAAAATACAAATCGTAGTCCTGGTAAAGTAGGATCCATTAAAATCTATAACTTTCTGTAATTTTCTGTAATTGTTTGTAATTATTTGTAATTTTCTGTAATTTTCTGTTAATCTTTGTAATTTTCTGTAATTTTCTGTTAATTTTTGTAATTATTTGTAATTTTCTGTGAAATTGTCCGAATTCAGACATAAAATTACGAAAAATTACAGAAATAATTTTCACCGGGGTAATATAGAAAATAATATGTAAATAGCTAAAATTATTATAGAAAAGTGTTTACAAGGGTGTTTCCTAATTACGGATTTCCACTAACGTGTGCACTTAAGACCTAGTATACGGACCGAAAGCTACAATAAAATTTAAGCTATTGTACATGGTGTGAAATGATATTTATAAATATAGCTAAAAACAAAGTTGTATGAATTGGCTGCTTCAGCCCCCAAAACCACCGATTTGGAGACCCGCATAATTGCACGGATCTTAAATCTCCCAATGCACGGATTTGGAGACATGCATAATTGAATGATTTTTTACATCATTACTTATTGTATAACAATACTCAGGTTCGTGTATCCACAAACAAAAACATTCATTTTTTTGCGGAAAAATACGATTCTTTTATATGTAATTCCCCAGGTATCTAATATTTTTAAAGGAATAGTATCATTTTTTATAAAACATCAGGTAATCGAAAAATAGGTATACTTTAAAACCCGTGTACAGAAAATTAACTTAATTTTTTGAGAAAGTTAAAAATTGATCCAATATTAAATGCCAGAGGAATTACATGTAACAAGATTTTCTCGCGTTTTGCCAAGAAAATTATCTATATCTTCTATCGTCGAATTCGTAAGCCGATGTATAATGCATTTTGAATTTTTGATATTAAACTTTATTTCAGAAAGTTATAGCGTTCTAAAGTTTCTTTATGTCGTCACGATCATAACGACATCAAAGGTGTCGTCGCATGATCGTGACGTCACCAACAACTTCGGAATGCCATATCTCTTTCAATTTTCAAGATATAGATAAAATTCCAAAAGTTTACAAAGCGAATATACCACGATCTACGTCAAAATTTACTATTAAATTTCATGCAATATAAAAAATATTTAAAGGGTTTACCTAAGCTTCTTAAAACAATGAAGTATAAAAATTTGCGTGTTTGATGAAAAATACCCATATATTTTTCTATTAATTATATGATGGTACAATGGTTTTTTATTCTTGATATTAAAGAAAATACGAAATAAAAATTGAAAGTATATGTTAACTGCAAATACACTATCACAGTTCTGATCTACCTGTATTATCAAGGTCAACTCTTTACGAGTTGATACCATGCATGAGTTTTTTCCTGTAGTTCCTCCAGGATACAAGATCATCGAAGTTCCATCTGAAGTCATTTACCTTCCGATCGTCACCAAGAGTATAGATCACTTAAAAGTGCGTATAGTCGATTAAGACGGAAATTTGGTAAATTTTCGAGGCGAAATCATTACAATCAGATTACACTTGAAACAAGCGTGATGGGAGTCTTCTACAGAACAGGGTATAAGAGCAACTCAAGATGTCGAGCAATCATCAGTCGTCAGCGAGCATCCAAAACGTTAACACAACAAAACAATCAGTTTCTAAAAAGCCTAGGCTTAGAAATCGTGGCCCGTGGTGGAAAATAACTTGCATATTCTTCTGCTGTTTATAGAAATATGGAAGAGATTCTAAACCGTCGGTCGCCTGTGGTTCGCTCATCAGTCTTACACGGATTTGGCCTTCAAAAACAGCGATGAAATTCACATATCTATCCAACATCAAGATTTGTGTCTTTTACCATCGCGAAGTTCAGTTCATGTATTCGGTAGACTTGTCAATACCGATGGTACTCCTGTGCAGAATACAAGCTAAGTCAATAGAGCCATCTGTCATATGTCTGAGGAAATCAGATATGAGATTAATTCTATAGAAATCGATAAATGTAAAAATGTCGGTTTAACCCTCATGAAAGGTTGGGTTTTATACAATCCCAGTCAGAGTTTGATCATTGAAAATGCTGGTTGGCTAGACGTTGATGAGACTCAACAGCTGCCAAATGCTGCTGGTTACTTCGACGTAACAAGACCTCTGAGTATGATTCTCGGCTGCGCTGAAGACTATCGCAAGATAGTACTCAATGTTAAGCATGAACTCATACTCATTAGATCGAGAAGCGATCTGAATGCGGTTATTCAGACATCAACGCAAGCAACCATAGCTGCTGTTTACGAAGATTTGAAGATAGAGTTTATGAGAATCGAGTGGTTGATGCCATATGTAGTGCAGTCCAACACTCAAGATCAGTTAGCTGAATTACATACATCAGAATAAATCCATTGAAATGAGTTTCCGTAGTTGGGAGTTGTATGAGTATCCGTTACTTCCTGCTACATCAAAAAACATTTGGTCAGTTAAAACGTCTCATTAGATGGAAAAGCCACGCTTTGTGATACTAGGATTTCAAACGAATCGAAAGAATCAAAGAGCTGTCAATGCTAATCTTTTTGATCAGTCCGACATGAGCAACGTGAAACTCTTTCTCAATTCTTAGTACTACCCTTACGGAAATCTAAATTTATACATTTCTTGCAATCAGTATGCTATATTGTACGATATGTATATCGACTTTCAGAAAGCATAGTACGATAAAGATGTCCAGCCTATGCTGAGAAAGCAACACTTCATCGACCATATACCGCTGATCGTGATCGATTCTTCAAAGCAAAAAGAGTCTTTGAAAACGCGCCACTGGATGTCCGTCTGGAAATTGAATCGAGAGATTATTTTCCAGGAACATCTGCTTACTGCTTAATCTTGTACGATCGTGTTGTTCAGTACAATCCTGTTAACGGTATTGTGAAGAAAACTGTCTAATTTGCTGCACTCTCTGAACATGTCGGAAATGTAAAAAAGATTTTTTGATTTTACCGCCATTTTGCAGCACCATCTGTAGGTGTCAATAATTTGAATTTATTATCTATTGACAAAGAGTCGGTGATGTGAAAAGAAATGTAATTTAACGCCTTTTGTTGATTGAGAATACCACTGGTCGGTAAGGTAGATTGTTTGGTTACCATCGAGTTTTCTAATCATCGAAAAATGTTTTAAGTTTAGGATTCCTCTTATATAAACACATACAAACACGTGTGTATATACTTACGTTCAAGCATAGCGAAATATATAGCCCAGTGGCTCAGTGGATTAGTGCTCAGAATTCCACGCTGGCGATCCGGGTTCAAATCTCGGTCAATACTCCACACTTTCTTCTTGAAAGAAAAAATTTTAAGCGCGTTTACTGGGGGGTCTCCTTTAAAAGAAACTATCAAGAGGAAGTCTATTGAGAAGCTATGGTATGCGGAGAACCTCACAGGTGAGGCAATGGTCGGGGTCTTCACCCTTCCTATTTAAAGGTAAGCATAAATAATCTACAATATTATTCTTTCAGGTCTATACACGTATGCTAGGCGATCGAGTAGAAATTTCACAACACTAGTCCTCGTCTCTGCAGCTCGTTTGATTGGATTCTCAAGAGCCTCGCTTGCTCTCTCTCTCTCTCTCTCAGCGGAGGAGTGGAGGGGAACTGTGGCAAAGGAGTGGCCTGACGCTCTTTCAGCAAGTCTAGACAGACTCACACTCGCTGCCATCTTGCAGCTCCATACCTACGTAGACAATTGCGGTTATCGGTCGGCGAGGTGGATTCTCCCACACTTACATACACCCAACCATACCAACATTCTCTCTCTCGCTCACTTTCTCTCTGTCACTCTGTCTCTCTCTATTTCTCTCTCTCTCTCTCTCTCTCTCAAGTAAGTCTAGACATGCCTGCGCACGTGTCAGCGCACGCCACCATCCTGCATCTCCATCACCTTACCGACGGCAGACAACTGCGGTTATCGGTCGGTAAGGTGACGTCTTCGAACACATACACACATACACACACAGACACACACATACACGTACACACCCACAAACACATATACACACGCACGCTTGCACGCACACACACTTACTAAATTAAAATCACTCGTGGAAAACGTCCGGACACGCGATGCCAGCTCACGGGAGGCACTGCAGTCTCGCGGCCAGGTGGCCCGTTGGATTCTGCAGTTAGGTGGCGCCTTGGGGTCCGAGGGAGGGAAGATGACGTCTTCGCAGCCAGGTGGGGTAAGCCAGAAACCATGTGCCGGTTCCAGCGCAGGTGCGGTGTCTGCTCTGGAACCGGTGGTCCGGTAGTCTGCTCTGGAACCGGTATAGCTATACTACTGCCGTAGCTGCGAAAGTACTTATAATTTCGACTTTAAACTTTGCCAAAATATTTTCGGATGTACCTACTATCAATTAAGATGACTTCCAAAAATCGATTTTTTGACCCCCTAAACCAGGATTTCCCCTTAAGTTGGTTATTGTTTTAAAATCAAGCGTGCCTTTTATTACTGTAAATCCTTTACACTCTACTGGTGCATCGTTCTCCGTGCTTGCCTGGGTTGACGCGTGGTCGAGGCATAGACTTCCTGGCATGATGAAGTGCAGCGGTCCTCCCGGTAGGACTTGCAGCCGGATGACTTGCCAGTTCGCCTGGAAGTCAGAAGATGACTAAATGGTAACCGAACACACTCTACATACATTGACTCTTACAATCATTACCCTACACTTACCACACGCACTACACTCAACAAAATACTCAAACATCTCCTCTCGGGCGGTATGCTAGTCGTGAGGCAGATGCACAGAAATCCGCCCGACCCGATTGTTCTCGCGCCGAGACACGCTGGAAGTTCCCGCACCCTTGTCGGTTGTTTCCATCGGCACGGACGAAGGGCTGATGTGAGCCTAGCTCTGCCGAGGCAGTTAGTTCCGGCGCGGGATCAGAAGCCGACCGCTTCGGATCCTGATCAGGAAGTGCGTATTGAGCAGGGAGATCAGAACTCCTGTTGCTCCGGGCCAGCCCCGGTCCGTCCGTGTTTTCCGGGACCGGGAAAAAGTAGGCTGGGCCTCAGGGATCTGGGGTAGGATCAAAGTATCCGAAGGTGCACTTGTTCTCAGCTATTTCGGCCCGCCCCCCCCCCCCCCTACGCACGATGCGCGGGCTAACAATCAAGAAAGAAGATGTCCCTATAAAATCAAGTGATGAGCCAGAAGGCAGGTCAACCCCAAACCGGCTCAGAAGCGATGGTGGTGGCGGAGCCGCTTGCTCCAAAATCGCTACCGGGCGGCACACAACAGCTCAGCCGCCCAGAGTTAAGTAGTATTCAGGAGTTCATAAAGGTGATAGAAATCCTCAAAAATATGGGAAAAGCGTTGGAGAAGCAGCGCGGAGTAAAGAACACTATCAAGCACTCCATACCCTACCTCTTCGAACTTTTCGAGTCTTGGAAGGACCGTCTGCTTCCCAACATTGAAGAGTACAGCCCAACAGACACTCCGGGAGCCACGGCTACCTCTAGCCAGCGGTCTCAAAATAAGAGAGGGCGACCGCCAGACGTGGACTCTGATAGTGCTGAGTCAGCTGTCACTGATGAGAAGGCCAGTCTCAACGGGTCCCCTGAGACCGACGGTTTTGCTCCGGTCCTGTCTAGGAGAGAGAAAGCTGCAGCTAAGAAACCGCAGGAACAGCAGCAGCGAAAGCCAGCGCAGCATAGCTAAGAACAGCTGCAGCGCAAACAACCGGATCGACAGCAACTGCGACAGTAGCTCCATCAGCAGCTGTAACAAAACAAGCCCCCAACAGCCAAGACACAGGCTAACGAGAAGAGCGAGGCTTCTCAAAAGCCTCCAAAAAAGACGAAGAGGAGGAGTCTCAACGGGTGAAATTAGCGTTTCGCTGACCAAGCCCAACAGTCGCGAGCAGCGAGCGACCATGGTAGAGATGAATCAGGAAAAGGCAGAGTTCCTCCTTGAGAAAAATCGCCTGAAAGTCGGCTACATGAACTGCTGACTGAGAAGATGGCAGCGGCTTCAGCGGTGCTTCAGATGTCTGGGTTACGGACATCAAGCACGCGATTGTCGTGGTTCAGACAGAAACAAGGCCTACTACAAATGTGGCGCGGAATCTGAAAGTAGACCGTGCTCAGAGTAGTGTAGAGCTTTTCGCGAAACGCTTAGGCAGACCAAAGCCAAGTATAATGGTCCATCAAACAAACCTCTACAGAGCCGAATTAACCAACAGCCTTCTGACTCATAGCATATTTGAGATGAAGGCTGATGTGTTACTAATTAGTGAGCAGTTCTGTGACTGGAAGGTACCTACGTGGTACAAAAACACATTTGGTACGGCAACCATCTACGTGGATCCACGAACCATCAGAGTGGACGAACACGGGACCGGTAGCGACTTTGTGTGGGTGAGAAGTAGAGACGTAACTTACGTGAGCTGCTACTTTACCCCGAATATCCGTATTGAGCAATTCAGGCGGAGTCGGGATGAGCTGGAAGATGCCATCCGCGAGATAGAATACGAGATCGTAGCCGCCGGCGACTTGAGTGCGAGAACATTGGGAAGCGTCTCAACATCCGGCATGCCAGTGCCGGACAGCAGAGGAAAGTCCACCATGGAGATGGTATCTAGACTCGGCCTGATAGTTCTCAACATTGAGAACACGTCAACATTCAGAAGGATAGGGCAAATTGGGACGATTCCGGACGTGTCTTTCGCATCCGAAAATCTAGCGCGTAGAGCGTCGGATTGGAGGGTAATGGAGGATTACAACGGAAGCGACCACCAACACATCATCTTTCAGCTGCGCGATAAATCCCAATCACAAAGAGTCGTAGCAAAACCACCCCAATGGAATCTCGCCAGGCTGACCACCGAAAAACTAGTCGAGGTACTAATCGAAGGACAGAGAAATTTACCGTCTACGAACGCCACCCAAGAAAAGGGCGGAGCGGAGGCCCTCGTGAAGGAGACTATGAGTCTCATTCACCGAGCCTGCAAATCATCCTTTCGACGAGAACCCCATTGCTCGAATCGTGGACACTCTCTTCCCAACACATCCGCCAAGGCAAGGCCAGCAGGAAGCCGCTGAAGTATGTGAGATTCCCCTATTCTCCACCCAGGCGTTACGGATCGCCGCCAAAATGATACGGAGCGGAATGGCGTCTGGGCCCGACGAAATACCAGCTGAGATATTGAAGATCATCGCGATGAAAGCACCTTCTTTATTGCTGAACATGTACAACGCGTCCCTCAAGACGAGAGTCTTTACCACTCCCTGGAAGGTTGAGCGTCTCGTGTTGATCAGCAAAGGTAAGGAAGGTAATCCCCGGCTTCCGTCGTCTAACAGGCTACATTGCACGTTGGACCCCGCTGGGAAGCTCTATGAGAGGTTGCTGAAGGCTCGGTCACAGGGAGCTGTGTAGGCTGACGGCGATTTAGCCGACAACCAGTGTGGCTTCAGGAAACGGCGATCCACGTGGACGCTATACTAGAGGTAGTTCGGCTGGGATGGGGAGCATGGACTGGAAATCATTTTTCCACGAACATCGCAGTTCTCGTTACACTAGACGCTAAGAACGCCTTCAACTCGGGCAGGTGGCCAGACATCTTGGACGCGTTGAACGAGTTCAGAGTCCCAGAGTACCTCATGCGGGTGATACGGGACTACCTAAAGGACCGTATCCTCAGCTACGGAACAGATGAAGGCCAACGCGAGAAATATCCGAGCGTCGGCATGGCACAAGGCGTGGCCAATATCGATCTTTGGCCCTGAATTTGGAGCATCCTTTACGGTGCCTTGTTACGACTCGGGCTACCGGAAGGGGTGTACATGAGAGCCTACGCTGATGATGTCGCTTTAGTCATAATTGCGCGGGACTTTTAAAAAACACAATATCTGCTTAGCCAGTTGATGCGCAGGATCTCACGCTGGATGGGGGAACACGGTCTGGACTTGGCAGCCGCTAAGACAGATATCGTTCCCTTCACTGGCAAACGGATTGAGACCATCTTCTCCATGTATTTGGGAGACGCGGATGTTTCGACAAGGAGGGAGGCTATGTATCTGGGACTCAAACTAGATGCTAAGCTTACTTTCTTTCGTCACCTAGCGTATGTAGCGGATAAAGCGGCGAAAACGACGGCGCAGTTGTGCCATCTAATGGCGAACACGAGTGGACCGAAGGCGAGCAAGCGTCGACTTCTCATGTCAGTCTTTACATCCATCTTATTAAACGATTCTGAAATATGGGCCCCACTCCGTTCAGCGTAGAGGAGCTCTCAGAGTCACTAGCGCCTATGGCACGGTCTCGGGAGCCACAGTGCTCGTTATTGTGGGAATCATCCCTATCGACCTACACGCGACGGAGCGCAAGTGAATCTATGAACGGAAGAAAACAGGAGAGGACAGAACAACAGTCCATACAGAGGAACGGGAACGCACCATGGAAGCGTGATACCGATCCTTGACAACCACAAACCAGGGTAAATGGACAGCAAGGCTTATAGACCAGCTGGCCCCTTGAATTAACCGAGACCATGGGGAGGTAAATTACTATCTGACCCAATTCCTAAGTGATCATGGGTACTTCTGTACTTACCTTAATCGGAAAGGCTCAGAGCCCGAGTTGCATCTTCTGTTCGGCTGATTACGACAATTCGTTTTACACATTTTTCGTAGCGAAAAGTAGAACGAAGAAAGAACAGCTTTTCTCTGCTCGGTCGGACAATTCACGCCTGGGAACGTCGTGGGCGAAATGCTGTTCGCCGAAAATAAGTGGGCCGCCACGGCAAAATTCGCCGAGATGGTCCTACAACAAAAGAAACGATACCTATACCGGACAACCGACGAAGGTATGAATGAAGCGCTGGAAGACGCTCCGACACCCCAACAAAACCCAGGGACGTCGGACGACTCCATAGAAATGGACGTGGCGGGAGAAGATGGCGCGCTTTCTTAACCGGGAGACGCTCATTTTCTCTCATTTTATGAATGTTGCGGGGAGGGACAAGGATAGTTCTCCTTTCCGTACGAAAATTAATGCGCTGGTATAAATTTTTTAATTCGGATCATGTCAAGGCAGCAGCGGTTGTTGGCACGATACTAGAATGGCATCACCCTGAGGTAATGTGATAATCGGTACGAGGGTGGATTCCGCCAGAATAGGGAAGGGTGGTAGGCTTTAGTGGGTCGGTTTGCAGTGCAACGGCTTTGTAGTTTTTTCGCGTTTTTCTTTATTTAATTTTTCATCCTATATTATACACACGGTGGATGCATCCTCAATCGGTCCCACAGTATCCGGCTGTGCGGACCCAGTTGGACGTGCCTCAAGTGTCATTTCCTACATACCCTCGAAAAAAAAAAAATCTGACGGATCATTTTCAACAATATATTTATACTACTGAAATTTCTACGTTTATAAAATCCCATACAAATATTAAGATAGAGAACGGTAAATGTTCTTTTATAACGATTACAATAAGATTTTATTGATTTCAGTATACAGAATTTTTTTTTATATTACCTTAAATACTAAATTTAAATTTTGATAGGGGTACTCTTAACTTTTTTCAATATTTGGAAGTTGTTAGGAATCCAAACTAGATTCAGGTAGGGAACTGCGTTGTTTTACGAAGCTCCCCGAACCTAGAAATCAAAATAGAGAAACCCAAACATATGGTGCCCCAATTTTGTTCCGGCCAGAATCCATTGAGCTTTCCCTATATACGGAAGTCTCACCAGAATCCAGCTTAAAACCGGTAATGGGGAGGGGGGGGGGGACGTGAGAATATTTCTCCACGGATTCTTAAGAGCATTTATAAGTGAAGCCGTCAAAGTTAACAATTTCGTGACAATCGCCCATATAATAAAAATTGAAAAATTATTAGTTTCTTTTTATATTCATGTTCGAATTTGCAATTTTATATAATGTATATAATTATATTAGTAACTGAATTTCCATAATGTAGCTTTGAATTTAAAGCTTTAATTGTCAAATATTTGTTTACAGTTAAAAATATCGGCTTTACCGCGTTTGACATGTCCGGCTACGATCGCTACAGATCATTATGGGAGCATTATTACAAAGACTGTCATGGTATAATTTTTATCATTGATAGTAGTGATAAACTACGCCTAGTCGTAGCAAAAGAAGAATTGGATATGCTCTTGCAACATCCAGATATTGCAGGTATAATGTTATTTTTGACTACTTATATTCGGGTGTATGTTATTTTTTACAGTCTATTGCTTTCTCAAGGAGTAAACTTTGTAACGATGATTTTTGTGGAACCTGAAATTGCGATGTATTTCGATGTTCTTTAGGTCTCTGAATCGTAATATAGGGTGGATGTCCCGACTACTGACACCCCCAAGGATCGATTGTTGCATTATTGCATAATTTATACTATTTGCTAAACAAAAATATATATCTTTCTATTTATTTATCATTATATATTACATGTAGATAATAAAAACGAGGTTGCAATTTCAATAAAGATTATTTTTAATTATAAATTCATGAAATTAATAATAATATTCTCATGAGCTATTGCTGACACCCTGAAAATATGCCGGAACCAACTAATGACACCCCGACTATTGACACCCATTTACTTTCAAACCCAAACAATAATATTTAATTTTATATCTATTAATTAAATAACATTCTTAAGGGGTTACATGGGTTTCAGAGGCAAAAAAAAGCAAATTTTCACGAATTTTTTTTAGGTACAATAAAAACCTTTTTTTATGCAACTTTTTACTGCATGAAAATATATATCTTCAACAAAATTATTAAAAAATTTTGATAAAAAAGAATTGAAAATGTAGCCGTAGACAGCGCATTTTCCGAAGCCCCAAAAAAAGTGTCGTTGCGGTGGACATAATAACTCATGTCGGTTTCATCTGAAATAAAAAAAAAAATATTTTTCAGTTAATACATGGTAATAGCTTGTGATTGAACGAAGGGATAAGAAAAAAATTAAATTTTGAATTTTTGGGAGAGATTTTTGCAAAAAGTTCGATTTTTTGAAAAATTTTGAGCACACAATAGGTTGTAAAATAAATTGTGATTGAAAGAAACGAAAACCCTTCGTTGAATCACTAGTCAATGTAATTTTAAAGAAGTGTGCAAAATTTCAGAACGATCGGTACATTAGTTTTCGAGAAATCGTGTCCACGGACTTGAAAAAAGTAGTTTTGAGAAAAACGCGTTTAAAGTTTCAAGTACAAATAAAACACGGAAAAAATTTTTTTTTTTCAACTTACATAGAGTCGTCGAATTCAGCCCCATAAAGCAAAGATCCTGCTGCAGCTGCAATGTCCAGAGCATCTTTTTGCTCTTGTCTGAGACGAATTCTGGCCTCTCGAGTCACAGACTCAGCTCTCTTGTTGGCTAGGAGTACGCGCTGCTCATCCTCTTTCCTAGCATATTCATGAATAGTTCGTCCAAGTTTCACATCCATGATGTGCAAAAAGTACAACAAAGCTGAGATTCCTTCATTGAAAGTACAGGCAGCAACTGAGGCAGCAATTTCAACAACTTTTGAGCCAGCAGGAAGTATTTTTGGCGTGATTTTCCATATAAGCTGGTTCAGGCTCTCGTTCTTGTTCTGCGTGAATCCACCAACACACCGTTCCAAAAGTGCATCCTTTCTGAGTTCTTCATAAATTGGTTTGATAGCTGATTGAACATCACTCGGAAAAGCAGTAAAATCATATTCGTATGACTCCAAATCATTTTCAGCTGAAACACGCTGCCAAGCGCACCACGAGTCAGCGCCGCTCGGGCATTTTTCGTGCTGAGGTTTTTCATCCGTTGAGCTATAGTGCTTATAAGTTGCCCATATAGCATCCTTCATTTTTTGCACTGAATCGCAATTTCTTCGAATGGTCAGTCCGTAATAAACTGTTAATTTATCAATAAGTTTGCCTGTAAGCTTGCCTTTGCCAAAGAGAGTTTTGTTTTTGATTGTTTTTCCTTTGATTTGCTTATCTTCAACAGTTTTTTTTACCAAATCGCGTAAACGAGTGCCCATCCTTTTTTTAACGTGTCCAACGCATTCTTTTTTATTTATTTGACAATCTTCACCGTAGGGTTTAGAACTAATAACTCCGGAATATGTTTTAGAGTCTCCGTCACCGATATAATTTATATACTTCAGGCCATGTTTTTGTACCGAACGTTGAAACATTGCCACGATTGATCCAACTTCCATATTTCCAGCTGGTCCTTGGTGATTAGCACTGCATTCGTTCTTCTCTAAATGTTCTGTATACCATTCTTCAAACTCTGCCGTATCTAGTTTTTTCTTCCAAGTTTCAGATAATTTACAATACGAGCTTTTTGCTAATACGTCTAAAACTTTTCCAGAATAATATCCTATCAATGTAGCTACGCCATATAACGATGAAAATCCACGTTTTACCAAGTGCCATCGCCTGATACAGTGACTTCCGACGTATCATCATTACATTTTTCTTCACACGTCAAATTTCTCTCTTCTTTTGCAGCTAAAGAGAAGAGTGTTTCGGCAGCAGTCGTCACGCATTCGTGTATTTTTTTTATGTAAAAGTCGTACGTGGACTGGTTTAGAAAAGCACTACTTATATCCATCAAGCCACAGAATTTCCTATATCCTGCTAGACCCAAGCCTAATAACCGCATCACAAAAATAAATCTACGATTCACTTCGTATAATTTTCCAATCTTGCGACACGATAAAATATATCGAGGATCACATCTTTCACACTCCACTCTAATTTTAAAACCAAGTCCTTCTTTTGCACGCTGTTGAAACTGTACTTTACTGTCACACACTTTTTCCACACCATTGTCATTTATAATATTCGAGCACTTGACTAAACTAGCAAGAGTAGAAAAAACTAAGTAAAAATCCAAGATTCCAAACTGCAAAGTGGAGTCTTCTGGCACACATTCCAAATCTTTATGTCTGAGTTTTTTCGCCGACGTACTGGAGAAAGATTCGTCGTCTATTTCTACCGTTTTTGGATTGAAACATTGTTTCCTCTTTCTAGGTCTATCCTTCCTGGTATTTTTGGAAATTCGTTCATCTCTCGTAACTTTGTGAGGCTCCATTTCGCAAATAAAATTTAGATATTTTCACCGCACAAACATACAACTGTGTGACTCGATAAACGAAGCCAAACTAAATCTACCTACGAATTCTTCCTACTTATATATACTTGTACATTCCATCCAAATTCTTACGGATCACAAAAAGCGAATCTGACGAATAATAGAAAGGTAGGGAAAGGGAGATAAACAATAGCTAGGCAGCTGCTCCGATGTACCTGCGACGCGCTGAAGCAGTCGAGCTAGATAAGCGTAGTTCCTTTTGCTCTATTTCCTAGAGTCTTAGTACGATCGACTTGTATCTTTCCGAGAATATTATTTAATGACTATACTTTCAAATACAATATTTACGAATAATGAGGTATACGGAGAAATTGAGATTAACAATATCTAAGCAGATATTTCGAAACATTTACGAAGCAATAAGCTAAATGGGAGGTGATTCATATGGCTCTATCTTCCGAAGTTTTATTACAACCGACTTAAAACCGACTTAAAATTTTCTGGGAATATTCTCTATATAGTGTATATTCAAATAAGACAATTACGGAAAATGAGAAATACAGATAATTACAGATTAACAGCGACCAAGCTGCTGCATCGACACACCTGCGATGCGCTGCGCTGATCAAGCCAAATGAACGGTTATTAAAATAGCTGTAACTCCGAAAGTTTTACTCCGCTTGACTTGAAATTTTAAGGGGATATTCTTAATTTACTATACTTTCGAATAAGACAATAAAAAAAATCGATTTTTTTAAATTGCGAAACCCATGTAACCCCTTAAAGTATACTTTGGACTTAAGCTTTTACGTATAGGTATCTAAATGATTAGTTTAAATGTATTGTCACAAATATTTGAAATCTTTCCCCTGGAAGCGTTAAGGATCATGCAAAATGAACGTCACCGTTGAAGCCAAGGAGGCTAGATTGTACTCACTAACTCGCGCGGCAGTGTCAGTAGTTGGGTAAATGCACCGTTTTCTTGCCGAACTACTGACATGTCAGTAATACGAAAATGTCTAAAACGCTTGTATCTAACGCTGCTATCCAATAATTAAATAAAACGCCTTTGATAAGTCTCCTTTTTTATCTAGTAGATATATCTGGTATATAAATATTACCTATTAAAATATTTTTTATTGCATATATCGCTTTAATATATAAATAATAGTTTTCTCTATTTCGCAATATTTTCATGTTTACTCTGAACACAGACATAATTTTAAACATTTTCGTAGCTTGGAATTTTATTATTATTTTTTAAAAGTTTCTGAAATCAAAAGATGTCACATTTGTTCATGCATTATACTAATAACAGTTACGGATGGCTTATATATTTTTTTCAGATATTATTTGATAGAGTTTATATTTTATTTATAATGAACTAGATTTGGGTATCAGTAGTACGGACATCCACCATATAGGTTTTGAAAAATATCTGTTTGTATGTGTGTATGCGTGTGTATGTGTGTGTGTATGTGGGTGTGCCTGTGTGCGTGTGATGTTGCGTACGTGTGTGTGTGTGAGTGTGTGCGTGTGTGTGCGTCCGTGCGTGCATGCGTGCGTGCGTGCGTGCGTGTGCGTGTATGTATGTATGTGTGCCGTCAAATTTTATGGTCACCAAAATGTTTGAAGGCCATAGTATTTCGGGCTGAAATTTTACTGGTACGTCAGATATGCCCAACATAGAACTGATTAAATTTTGAAGCTAAATATTCGTATCTTAATGTTTATTTAAAAAAATAAGAGTTTGAAAAAAATGAAAGAAACTTTTTTTATTGTTTTATGAGCCTGGTATGTCAAAAATATGTATATATTCATTAAATAGACATAATTTCATTTCGTTGGTGTATTTTAGAAATACTTTAATTTATTTATGTTAAAGAAATTCGATTTTGAACTTTTAAAATTGGTAAAAATGAAAAATTATTTCTGTCAGTTTATACGCTATAATATTGTGACGGACTTAAGCCGTTCTTCTACTCCAACGTAGGAGAGTTCGTTTTCCAGTTGTGTTTTTGTTACACGCGGTTCGCGTACGGACCCGAAGAAGTGCGCGAGAAACAACCTCTTCCGGAATTCCCCCTGATAGTTACGCTCCTGCAGCCGCCGAGGTCGGAGCTGCAGAAGTGCAACTGTGCTTTGGGTTTTGGTATGCTAACTCGAACCAGCAGGAGGGCGCGTTAGCTCTCCGCCGGGCAAGCAGTCAAAACCCCGAGAAAGGCACCAGCGCGCTTTTCTCGGGTAAAACCCTGAAGACGTAGTCTCGGGCAGCGCGTTGGCCGCACCGAGCTATGCCTTTTATGAAATTCGTTAGCGCGTTTCCCCCTCCAGTGGCTACTGAAGGACGTCCGGCGCACCCGAATAATAGGTGGAGGCGGGGAAAAATGAGTTATAATTATTAGTGTGAAACTTGGTTTTTTATTGAGGGTAACAGTACAATTAAAGAGGAGTGGAGTTGCGATAGAGGGAAGCGACAGAGAGAGATTACACGCGGTAGATAGGCGAGGATTCGCCACATCACCGTGTGTTCACCACAAGAAGCGGCCCGAGTTAACCCTAGTATCCCGAGCGCGAGGCCTGCACGCTGGCTAGCCACGGCTTGAGAGGTCAGAGAAAACTCAGTGCTTCCTCGGCTGTGCGTCGCCTATATATACCCGAGCCCACTCTCTCCATCTCTCTCGCTCCCGTCCTCCTTCTCACGATATTCGCGAATCCCCACTCTTCCAATATTCGCGAGTTCGTTGCTCCTCGCTGAACACGCTTTCGTATGTCTGCGCGCTCATGTGTGCGTATGCACACGCGCGCGTTCTTAGCCATTACGTTGGCCCCACCGTATCATCTTAGTTAACAAATATAAAACTGAATCATTTCCGCAATAATTAAATAATTAATTAAATGATTTCTTATAAAAAACTAATTTTTAATTAATACTACGTTTTTTTTATATCCTAAATGTATTAACTAATTTATTTTGCTTATAATAATTACTAATGTTAATATCATATTAACATTAACAATAATAATTAATGGTACCGTTCTTGATACTAAGGGTATAGGTACAGGCCGTCTCAGTGCCCCCCAATAAAAGTTTCAATTTTGGAAACCAAATTTGAAAATTTTATTTTGTTTTCTAGGCGGCGTATACCTTTACTGGCTCGCTCTCCTAATAAAAAAGTAACGCGTCAGATAACGTATTCTGTTTTTATTTATTCTATAAAAAACATGAAACAATAATCGAAATAACAAATAATTAAACATTAAAAAAATAAAATTCCTAATTTTCGACTTGTTGAAGCCACTCTTCAAAGTCGTTGATGGCATCCATCAGGTCGTCCGATTGAAGGTGTTGGCATGGGGCCTCTAGCTCTGCTAATACTTTGTCGGCGTCCGATCCTCCGATATCGTGTGCCATTGAGATTGGGTTTTGCTCGGGGTTATCGGTTGAACTTCCCTCCTGGACATCGCTCTGTCCCTCCCTGGCCTTTTGCCTGTTTTACGCATGTTTTTTATTTTTTAATGCCCGAAAAGCCGATTTTTTTTTTTTTTTTTTTTTTTTTTTCTTTCCCGTTTTGTGCTAAATTTTGCATACCTCGCTATGATGTTTTGGCGTGCCTGTAGTTTCCAGGAACTGTCTTCTAGCTGGTCTATGGCTCTGGGCTCGTATTCCTCGCCGTCGCTTAGACTTGGTAAGGCCTTTTGGGCCGTTGCGATTTTCTCCATGTCGCTTAGCGCAGTGGGAGATGGTAGTAAATGCATTACCCTTTTCCTCTTTCGGCCCTTCTTTAGGGCTTGCGTTGCCTCCGGGTCGGGTGTCAGTTCGATGTCTGTTGGAGTGGGTCCGTAAAATTCGGGCTTCCTTGGTGAAGCTCCGGGTCGCCGAGCTTGCGCGCTTCCAAAAAACACCCACCCTCGGTGCTTCCGTATGGATTTCTCCATGTCTCCGGCCACCTGCGTTCCCTTCTGCTTCGACATTGTGTCCGGGCCCAGCCGCTTGTCCTCTTTTGGCCCTCCGGGTGGGTTCCATCGAGCAGGTCCCTCGGCTCGCTGGAATCCTCCCTTCCTTGCGCATTTAAAGCGTACGCAGGAGATGCGTGTCGTTTTATATGGCACCGTCCTATGGTACCCGCTTCCCAGCGCTAGGTCTCTTTCGCACACGACCGTCTCCTGATCGCACACACCGAATCGCACGTGCCTTTCGGTACTCGTCGCTGCGTCGCGGGTCGCGTTTCGGGTTTCGCACATGATGCTCGATCTAAATCGACTGTGAGGTCCTTTTGTCTTGCACCTTGACTCGTCACCTCGGCTTTTCCCCTCCCTTCTGCCGAATTTTCGCACACGTGCCAGCTCCTTGTTTACGTTTGAATTCTCCCATGCGCGTACCGGACCTGCGGTCCTCCCTGCTTGTGTTTCTCCGAAAACATCGCATGTTTCTTCGATTTGGCTCTCTTCTTGTCCCTATCTCTATCTACCTTTTAATTCTATTCTTTCTCGCTACATTGCTTTCTTAGAGTATTTTGAACCATATTCTTTTTTCTTTGGGCCGATTTCACGGTGCCTCTTTTATTTTTAATTTTATAATTTGTTTTAATTGATGTTTGCACGTATACGTGTATACACGTGGTGTCCAATATATACGTGCACTCATTGAATTATTGTATTCTATTATTTTATGGTTCAAGTGTCTCTTTGTTTACTTAATTTATTTTAATAATGCATATACCTTAATTATGTATTGGGCCGATTTCACGGTGCCTCTTTTTGTTTATAATGTTCTGTTCTGCATTATTTAAATAATTACATTTCGTTTTTACATATGTGTTTTTGTTTTTCGCTTAATTACATGTTATGCTCTTTTACATTTGTTTAAATCTAAAATTTATAAACTCTTAAGCCTGTTCTATTCTATTGTGTGTTTCTCTCTCCCTACTGCCCCCCAAAAAAAGTTTGAATTTTTGAGAAAAAATTTGAAAATTTTATTTGACCGTGCCAGAGAGAGAATACCCTAACGGTATCAAATTTCACTTGCCCAATTTATAATTATTTTCGTGTGAACAAAACCAAGTTTATACTATAAACGTTTATTCTAGTTTATCTAATTTGTCAATTTTCTGTTTCAATAATAGATTTTTCTTTTGATTACTTACTCACTGTAATACGGTTTTAAATTTGCCAAGTGAAATTTTCCCCGTTCTTTTTTTAATACCGGGTCGTAAAGTAAATACGTATCGATTCCCACGTCTTGTTGCACGATAAATGGCCCTTCAAAAACATCAAAAAATTTTGCTATTTTGCCGTTCTCCGCATCCGATACATTTAAAGCTTTCACTAACACTTTGTCGCCGTCTTTAAATTTAAAGTGTGTTTTATTCGCATTCCGTTTCGCTGCTCTATTCTTTAAGAATTTGTGCGCATAGTCGCGAGCTAGTGATATTCTATTGTCGCGGGACACATCGTTGTCCTCTTCTGGTATTTTTAAATATTTTTCCCATATCCTTGTTGGCTTATGGCCCATATGCAATAAGATAGGTGGCTGGTTCGTCGTTTCATGAGGGATTTCATTTATAATGTTTTGAATTTTTCGAATATACATAGCCCACCCGCCGTGTTTATCCTTTACGAAAGTGCGTAAAAACCTTGCCAATTCTCTGTGTACACGCTCGATTATGTTACTTTGAGGGTGTCTGATAGATGAATATATTATGCGTATCCCCTCGTTTTTTAATGTATCAATCCATTTTTTGCTCGTAAACTGCGTCCCATGGTCTGATATTATTGCCTCCGGTTTCCCATAAGTTGGTATGTAATCATTCATTAATTTTCTAATTACCGCTGTCGTGTTCGCCTTTTTTAGAGGATAAAATACTACGTATTTACTGAATACGTCTATAGTAGTTAAAATGTATTTTACACCCCCTCTCGACACGGGTAAGGGACCAAAAAAGTCTATCGATAACATTTCTCGCGGTTTATTAGTTAATATAGGTTGCGTGATTTCGTCATATCGCTGCGTTAAATATTTAGTTTTTTGGCATGTATCACACGTTTTTAGTATTTCAGCTACCCTTTTTCGTAATTTTCGTGAGTAAAAATGCTCTAAAATTATTTTATATACTTTTCGCGGCCCCACATGTCCGTATATCACGTGTACCTCCGTTACAAGTGGTTTTAAGTTCCCCTCTGGTATATATATTTTTGCGCAATTAATCATAATTCTATATAATATATTTTCTCGAATTTCGAATTTCTTTTTTATTTTAGCGTCCCCAGCCCTTAGTTTTTCCATAATCTGAGACGCGTATGGCTCACTTCTTTGTAATTTATCCATATTTTTACACAAATTGATTAACGCCGGGCTTGGCTTTTGTTGTACCACTGCGGCTATAATTATTTCAGTTTTTTCCGCGCGGTTCGGCTCTAAATCGGTGACGCGGCTTAGATAGTCCGCGACGACGTTTTCTTTGCCCGGTATATATTCCGGGTCGATATTAAAGTCTTGTATCGCTAAATTCCATCTTTGTAACCTGGCATTACGGTACTTGCATGTTTTTAAAAAGGCCAGAGCTTCATGATCTGTCCTCACGTAAATATTTATTGCCCCCCGTAAAAACGTGTCCAATCTCTTTAATGCCCATACTAATGCAACCATTTCTTTCTCAGTGGTAAAGTATGCGCCCTCGCTCCCTTTTAAAGTTCTACTTACAAAACACACGACTTCTTCTTCACCCTCGTCATTTAATTGCGATAGTGCCGCGGCGCACGCAAAATCCGAAGAGTCGGTGGAAAGTATGTAAGGCCGTTTCGGGTCTGCGTATTTTAAAATAATGTTTTCATCAAAAATTTCTTTTATATTGTTAAAAGCTCTTTGTTGCACTGCGGTCCAATCAAAAAATGAACCCTTTTTAAGCAGCTCAATCAAAGGTTTTGCGTGGTGCGAATAATTTTTTACGAATTTAGTGTAAAAATTGACAAACCCCAGAAAACTCTGTAACTCCTTTACATTACGGGGTCTTTTAAAATTTTTTATTGTTTTTATTTTCTCGGGATCCGGCCTGATTCCGTGTGCTGATATAAAGTGGCCTAGGAATTCGATTTCCTCGCACATAAAGTTTGATTTTTTAAAATTTAATCTTAGATTATGGGCTAAGAGTCTTTCATACAGCGCAGCTAAATGCGACAGGTGTGTTTCGAAATTTTTTGATTTTATCACCATGTCGTCCACAAACAATACTAAAAATTCGTCAAAATCTGACGTTGTTTGATCTAGTCCTCTAATTAAGGCTGATCCGCTAGTTTTTATCCCAAAGGGTACCACGTTATGCTCATAAATGTGATTATCACACTTAAAAGCCGTATATTTTTTGCACCACTCCGCGAGCTTTACCTGCCAATAACTACACGTGAAGTCTGAGGTACTTGTTATCGGCTTTCCCGCGCATCTTTGCAATACCTCCTCAACGCCTGGCGGCCCCTCGTAATCATCAATAAGCCGCGCGTTCAGTTTTCGAGCGTCTAAACATAATCGCACAGAACCGTCCTTTTTTTTAACTACGGCTACTGGGTTAATATACGGGCTGGTCGAGCGCCTAATAATTCCTAATTCCAACATTCGGTTTATTTCCTTTTTTACCTGCTCGCGATATGCTAGTGGTATAGGATAGGGCTTAGTATAGAAGGGTGTATCGTCCTTCAAAATTAGCTCGTGCTCATAGGTAGTTAGCAAACCGGGTTTTTTTTCAAACACTTTTTTATATTTTACAAGTAATTCTTTTAATTTTATTTTTTGTGATTCATTTAGATTTTCACATAAATTTACTTTATCGTCGATTTCTTCTACTGAGATATCGTACGATTCTTCGCGGGATTCCGTACATTTTCCATCGTCCTCGTCGAAGTGATTCCTGAGCTCTACCTCATTTTCGAGGTACTCATTTGCATGCTCGATGCACAGAGACGTATATTCGTTCGACGCGAACCGCCTATCTGTGTAACCGATAACACCGTCTTTCTGATTTACTTGAAATAATAAGTTTTGATTTACCGTGTCAATTAGCATTTTTAACGCTTTTATTGAGTCATACCCGATGATACACGGTTTTACCAATTTTGGCACTACTAGAATTATTAATTTTGCCTCTAATCCTCCGATAGTTATACTTAGCAGTATTTGGAACTTTAATCTCGCCGATTTTGCCCCCGTCGCGCCTTTAATGACTTTTCCACTTATAGGTAGTGTAGGGCATTCTTTAAGTTTATTAATATTTGCGTAATAAAATTCTTCTGAAATCGCCGTGACTTCACTCCCCGTGTCGATTAACGCTTTTACTTCGTTTCCGTATACGCTTATGCTGATTTCCGGACAACACGTGGTTTCGGTATTTTCTCCAGCGGGTTCTACATCGTATAATAATGTTTCCCGCGGGTCTTCTATTATAGAAGCTACATTTAAGTGCTCAGTTGCGCCCCGTCTATTTTTTACTTCTAGATCCGAATTACGTGACGCAACTAATCCCCGTTTCCCGGAGTTCGAACATCGCTGATATCTATATCGAACACGTTTATGTCCGATTGATTTTTCTTATCTCTCCACTTATTGGTTTGGTTGTTTTCCCATTTTTTAGGATTTTTATACGTATTATTCCCGGTTCTTTGACTTTCGGTTGGTTTCGCATTTTGCATGGCACTTATATTTTTCGTTTGCCAAGGTTTTTTACCTTCCGTATTTGCAACAGGAGCCGCGGATTGGCTCGGCACGTTACTCGTGAATTTTTTTGTTTCTACCGTGTTAACGGGCGCGCGGTCGCCTTTTATGCGTTGATCATCGCTGTCGTATTCTGCTAGTATTTTCAATAGACTATTTTTATCTTTTACCCTTTGCCCCGCTATAGCTAACCTGATACTCCTCTCAAAATGCTCGCCGATTTTTAATACCAGGTCTTCCTCGGGTAATTCGAGTTCAAGTTCTTTCGTTAATCCCAGGATATAAATCGCGTAATTTACGCGATTCATGGACGCTGAAGCATACCACTGCCCGAACTCTACTTTTCTTTTCGCCACTCGTCGCATATTCGAATTCCAGTACCTCTCTTTGAATTTGTTTAAAAAATCGCCGTAATCTTTTATTTGGCCCTCCTGCAGGTACCACCAGTTATGAGCATCGTCTATTAGTGCCTGCGAAATTACACATAGTGTTTCATCAGCATCCGGCCGTATTAATGTGAAATAGTTTTCTAACTCAAATATAAATTTCATCGGTCTTTCCGAGGGTAACCCCTTAAATTTAGGTATATTTAATTTTATTTTTCTCGATGCTTCACTTCCGCTGGTCCCTGCCGAACTGGCACGCCCCGCATTGTGTTTGTTTATCGAATTTTCGAGCTTTTTAACCGCCTGTTCGTTTTTCTCATATACCTCGTCTAATCGCGTGATTAAGTATTTTTTCAATTCTCCCCCGCTATCACTATCTTCAACTTGTTTACTCAACTTCTCGTAATTTGAATATAACTCTGTATTTTCCATTATTAAATTATCATTTTCCGTTTCCAGTATTTTGACACGATTTTCTAAGGCTTTCACGGCCACTTCTAGTTTCGCGCCCCGCTGCGTTTCTGCGGTGCTCGCGTCTTGGGTTTTTTTTAACAAGTCTGACAGTGCATTTATGCGTGCAACTAAATCGGTATTTATCGCTTCAATACGTGAAGTATTTAAAGGAGGTGACTCTAGTCCATCCGGAGTTTTAACTAAATTAGTAATTTTACTTTCTAATTCGTCCTGTCTCTCATCTAGGCATTTTAATTCCTCGGAAACTGCCTTTTCCCAATCGCGGTGCTTACGTTGCTCATCATCGAGACTCTCCACGGGAGCTGTCGTCTCGATGTCTGTCATAAACGCCCCCGATAACCTTTTATTTTTCGGCATTTTATATTTTTTTTTTTAAGAAAAAATATTAATAAAAAAATACTTGTAAAATATTTTATTTTTATAAATAATATATTTTTATTGATATAAATATCCGCCAGAAATCATAATTTTAATGACCTAATTTTTCATCTATCATTTAAATTTTCGCTCGTTTTGCAAAAAATGGATTGACCTTTCCCTTCATTAAATTTATTCAATTTTTAAAGAATTTATACGGCGCGTGAGCTCAATGATCTTATCATCTTGTTCCTGCTGTATTTTTTCGAATTTCCCGAATTTTGTTATCATTTTTCCTGTAACTATTCCCAGATGGCAACTCAATTTTTCGGTTTTTATCGTTAATTTGTTGACAACTTGTATCGCCTCATCTAACGACTTCCATAGATTTTGCATGTCTTGACGCTGATGTGCAATTTTATTCTTTAAATTATCATTCTCTGTTTTTAAATTTCGTACTTCCTCATCAAGGCTTAATATCGTTCCCCATCTCTCCTCATCAATCTTAATTAACCGATTTATCAATTTTTGCGTGTCTGTAATACGCGAATGTATACGCGTTTCTGTGAACGTCCCGTCCCATTCCGGAATCATTTAAGGCTGTTTCTACGTGTTTTTTTCCCTCGAGTCCCTGTTCGGGCGCCAATGTGACGGACTTAAGCCGTTCTTCTACTCCAACGTAGGAGAGTTCGTTTTCCAGTTGTGTTTTTGTTACACGCGGTTCGCGTACGGACCCGAAGAAGTGCGCGAGAAACAACCTCTTCCGGAATTCCCCCTGATAGTTACGCTCCTGCAGCCGCCGAGGTCGGAGCTGCAGAAGTGCAACTGTGCTTTGGGTTTTGGTATGCTAACTCGAACCAGCAGGAGGGCGCGTTAGCTCTCCGCCGGGCAAGCAGTCAAAACCCCGAGAAAGGCACCAGCGCGCTTTTCTCGGGTAAAACCCTGAAGACGTAGTCTCGGGCAGCGCGTTGGCCGCACCGAGCTATGCCTTTTATGAAATTCGTTAGCGCGTTTCCCCCTCCAGTGGCTACTGAAGGACGTCCGGCGCACCCGAATAATAGGTGGAGGCGGGGAAAAATGAGTTATAATTATTAGTGTGAAACTTGGTTTTTTATTGAGGGTAACAGTACAATTAAAGAGGAGTGGAGTTGCGATAGAGGGAAGCGACAGAGAGAGATTACACGCGGTAGATAGGCGAGGATTCGCCACATCACCGTGTGTTCACCACAAGAAGCGGCCCGAGTTAACCCTAGTATCCCGAGCGCGAGGCCTGCACGCTGGCTAGCCACGGCTTGAGAGGTCAGAGAAAACTCAGTGCTTCCTCGGCTGTGCGTCGCCTATATATACCCGAGCCCACTCTCTCCATCTCTCTCGCTCCCGTCCTCCTTCTCACGATATTCGCGAATCCCCACTCTTCCAATATTCGCGAGTTCGTTGCTCCTCGCTGAACACGCTTTCGTATGTCTGCGCGCTCATGTGTGCGTATGCACACGCGCGCGTTCTTAGCCATTACGTTGGCCCCACCGTATCATCTTAGTTAACAAATATAAAACTGAATCATTTCCGCAATAATTAAATAATTAATTAAATGATTTCTTATAAAAAACTAATTTTTAATTAATACTACGTTTTTTTTTATATCCTAAATGTATTAACTAATTTATTTTGCTTATAATAATTACTAATGTTAATATCATATTAACATTAACAATAATAATTAATGGTACCGTTCTTGATACTAAGGGTATAGGTACAGGCCGTCTCAATATATATTTACTACAATGTTCTTTTTGTTAAAGAAAGGCAATTTTAAATTTTGAGAATTACTGAAAATTGCAATTACAAAATGTCTTTATTTTTATATGCTAGATATTTTAAGGCCTTTATATTTCTATGTAAAATTTTGTAGGTTTATTAGGCATAACTTAGCATATTGTTATAAAATTTCATTTTATTTTCAAAATTTAGTACTTGACATTTAATTTATATATTAAAAAATCAAATTTCGCATGCATTTTAATTGAATTTTATATTATTTTTCGAAAAATAATAAATTTGGAATAATATGCATTTTTTACAAAATTACTACGAAAAGATGACTTCAACAACTATTTACAAAATTATAAGTCAAGTAAAGAATTTAACAGACTATATCAACTTATGAAAAGTCGTGTTTTATAGTTTATTTAGCATCTTATGTTTTTATAATTAAAAGAAAATGTTATCTTCTTTTACCAACATAAGGCCTCAGCTTAATTGCTGAAGTCACCTTAATTAATTTGTGAAAATATCTTATTGGCACTCTATACTATAGATATTAAAAAAGCAAAATATATCTTTGCCTTTTTTCTATTTTTTTTATTTATACACATAGAGATAATACTTCTAAAAGTATTCATGGTCAATTTACAAAATCTAAAATCCGTTTTACAGTTAGAACTCGCGGACTGTAAGAAATTTGAATACGAAAAATAATTTTAAATATGTACAAAATTACCGTTTTCTTACGCATATAATATATCATTCCATTAGTTCAATAGTGTCTATTCTTTAATATAAGTAAAATTCACTACTATAATCAAGTTAATGCAAAGTATAACACCTTCTTGTAAGCGTGTTTCGCTTTCTCAAAGAGAAAGCTTTGTAACGATGATTTTTTCGAAAACCAAGATTTTGATGAATTTCCATGTTTTTGAGGTTGCTGAATCAGAATAGGTAGATTTTTCGAAATGTCTGTCTGTATGTATGCATGTATGTATGTATGTATGTGTGTGTGTGTGTGTGTGTGTGTTTGTGTGTGTCGGTGTGTATGTGTGTGCGTGCGTGCGTGTGTATGTGTATGTGTGTGTGTACGTGTGCGTGTATGTGTGTGTGCGTGCGCGTATGTAGTTAAATTTTGTGGTCACCGTAACTTTACAAAACCTCGGTATTTTGAGCTATAATCTCCCGGGCACATCAGATATTACACAACATAGAACTGATTAGATTTTGGAGCTGAATGTTAAAAACTTACTGCTTATTTTAAAAAAATTTAATTTTTAAAATTTTCAAAAAACAAACAATTTTTTTTGCTATTTTATACGTTATATATGTAAAAAAATAAGCATAAATTCGTAAACTATACGTAATTTTCTTTTAATTGGTGTATCTTACAATATCTTTAAAGGAGGATGCCCATAGCGGCCTCTTTGAGGGATCATATGAGATCAACACCATCGTTTAAAGCTCATTTAGAAATAGATTTTATAAAAAAAATTACTACCCTTAAGTGCGGGGAAAACTGAAAAAATATATACCTATGAATTTGTCCTATTTAAAGCAATGTGAAAAGTATAAAATAGTTGGGGATTTCTACTTATTTATGCGAATTTTTTACAGCATTTTCCTCTACTTTCCCATCACTTAAGGCAGTTCACCGGTGACAATAAGTTTGAAAAGTTAATATATATTTCAAATCATCATTAAACGGCATTACTTATAATTTAATTTAATGTTTTCAATTTATAAATTAAAATGGTAAAATATTAAAAGCAACCCAAAAGTTTTTAAATAATGCAGAAAACTAAATTTCGGTATAAACTTTTCTACAGACTGTACCACAATATAGATATACTAATAATACTGGCAATAATATTTACTTAGAAATAGCTTTGAAAGGCGACCGTTAACTATAGTTTTTCTTGTTTTACGTAATATAGGTAGTAATTCTTTACAATATATTAGTTTTTCAGGGAAATATATAATTCATTTCTGCGGCTATAAATAAAAATGTCTCTTTAAAACACGCAAGCCCTACACCTTACGTGTTAAGGCCCGCAACTTTGACATTGAATATTTCCATTTTGGTACCGGCACGGCTCTTACAGTTTTGCGGGTACATAGATAATACTATTAATAACATTCCGTCAAAATTTAAAGCTCATACATAATAAATCGATTAGCCGGTGAACGACATTAAGGGGGGCCACTCTTTTTCTAAAATTCATGTGTTGACGAGCTTTAACCAATTGTATTACTATTATATGTTCCGCTTCAACGGCTTAATTATTATAAATCTGTGGGCATCCTCCTTTTGTGTTTGTTAAAAAATTGCGATTTAAAATCTTTAAATTTGTGGAAATTGTATACAATCAGTTTTGTTATTTTATAAGTTTGATATGTCAAGAACATGTATATATCCACAAAGTTCATGTAATTTTCTTTCTATTGGCTTATTTTATAATTATTTCAAAGTTTGTTTCAATTAAAGAATTACAATTTTTAATTTTTAAAATTTTTAAATATAGTAAAAAATATTTTTGTCCTTTTAAACGTTTGATATGTCAAAAATATGCATATATCCGTAAAGCTCACAAAATTTCCTTTCGATTGGTATATCTTACAGATACTCTAAAGTTGCTTTTGTTAAAAAATATGCAATTTTGAAATTTTTGAATATTGCAATAAATTTATTGTAAATTTATACATTAGATAAGTAAAAAATGTGCACATATTCATAAACAAGGAGTAATTTCCGTACAATTTATATATCTAACAAATACTTTAAATTATTTTTGATCACCATCACTTTTGAATGCATTTGTATTTTTGAATAAATTTTTAAGTTTGATTAGAAATAACTCCACATACAACTAATTAAGTTTTTGAGCCAATAATGCATCATTTTAATCTAGCTGAACATTGTAGTCTATAAGATTGTCTATAAGATTGTCGATTGATCATAAAGTCACTTGTATCAATGTAAATATTCAATAAATGATTGTTCATTAAATCTCTTTGAGAAAGCATTGTGCTAAAGCAGTTAGCAGCGGTTTTTTTTATTAACCTAAAAATCTACATTATTTCTTACATAGATTTAATTTTGAATTTTATATATTATAGGTCGAAAGCTTCCGATACTATTTTTGGCTAATAAGATGGACTCGCCAGATTCCTTAACGACCGTCAAACTTGTAGCAGGTCTTGGTTTGGATAGAATTCAAAACAAACCTTGGCATATACGAGCAACAAATGCGATTAGCGGGGAGGGTCTGCAAGCTGCTATTGAGTGGCTGACGGATCAAATAAGGGACATATATATAAATAAAAGATAACACTAGTAATATTCCGCGTAGTAATTATATCTTACGAAAGCGGTTTACGAATATGTTACTACTTATACAGATGTAATAATAAAGAATTATTTTAAAAATAGACTTAATTATTAAATGCTGCACGAAGAAATATATTCTAATAAGTTACTTATATCCATTATAAATTATATTCCAAATATAATAGATGACTTGATTTTTATATAAGAAAATGAATCTATACAAATAACATTGTATACTATTATAAGATAGTTTTCCTATAATGGGGTAGTAACTACCCGGTAGTCATCCTTAGTCTTCCATATGCATACAATGATAACGAAATATTAATTTTTGTGCGAAAGATAGAATATTTCATGAAAAAGAGTCAGTTTAACTCTTTTCTCCATGTCCTTCTTAAAGACACTAATATTTGTATCTACAAAACCTACTTTAAATTTAAATTGTTAGCTTTTAACTATCAAATTTGTTTCATATAACGTAACAATAATATATTTAAACTTTGGTTTTGTTAAAAAAATTTAGTATCAAAATTTTTAGCCTTAAAATGGAAGAAATATTTGAAATTTGTTGAGTCTATGATTGAAAAAAATTATTGTGAGTTATACATTTATTTTTTTTATTGACTTAATTTTCTTATACCTTCATAAAAATATATAATCAGGTTCGATATGTATTTTGGTAGCTAAATTTTTAAAATACATGAATAAGAACTTAAGAAAATGAAATACTGTCCCGAAATAGTGAAATTATTCTTTTTCTTCAAGTCCAGAAAACTCTTGCCCATTAAATGGTATCAGACCGAACATTGCACGAAAATTCTAGTTTAAGCATGTACATTAAACTTAGCGAAAAACCTATACTTTATTCACCGTATAAAAAGGTCGTGGCCGAAAGGGTTAAATAAAACGATTTTTGTAGATTCGACAATTTCTTTCGTAAGCAAAACTTTGCCACACTGTCTCTGGATCAAGTTACAAATAAAGGGGTTAAAAATAATTAAACTATTTATTTTGAAAGAATTAGTATTCTTACAACTTCTTTTTCTACTATATGAATATGTTGACAACATTTCGGGTATCTCATACACCCTTCTTCAGGTCAAAGAATAATTAATTCTATAATAAGCTTAAATCTAGGTAACTTATCTAGACTGCTCGCTGCATCCCACACAACGCGGTTGAAAATTCCGTTGGACGTATTCAGCCATCGAGTGTCGGTGAACGATCAGGTTGATTTTTTCCCACTCACAATGAGTCACTAACACTTTATAAAATAGCATGTTTTTATATTACACTTATTCACTATTACTTAAAAACATGCTATTAGATGCTGAGAAATGATGTTAGTTTAACTCTATATTTGATTACGTCGTTACTGTTAATTTGAGTATAAGTAGGAAAATAGGGTGTTATAAAAAACTATTAAGTATACGGATTTTAAGGAATATGGCTTGGGAATCTACTAAGATATTGTTTTCTAAAGGTTTTCTGCGTTAACTTGTAAACAGTCACTGAGATCTCTCTTTGTGCAGTTACAAATACAGAATGGCAGAGCTTAGTTAAGAAAGAAGCTCAGATTTGAAAGTGAGAAGAAAATTCGTATTGATGTGACGAAATTTGTGTGTGTGAGTGTGTGTGTATACAAGGTGGAGACGAGAAACCGTCCGTTTAAAGACCCCCTTTGTTTTGCTCTTGGAGTCCTATTACAAACTCGAGATTTTATATTAGTGAAAAGTCAGGGTTCGCCTCGTGTACGGAGCACGTGTTTACTAACAAGATATCGATAAGTTTATATTGCTGTTGCTATATTTCATTTAAACACCTAAAATAAAGTGCCTTAATATTTATAATTATTTAAAAATAAAAATCCAATCAATTCTTTAAAAGGAAAATTCTAAAAAGGGGTTTACACTGATGCATATAGTGTCTAAAAATTGAAAAAATATATATATGAAAATTTCAAAAAGGATTTTACATTAACCTATTTTATAGTATTTTAACTAATATCCTGAATTCAGTTGAGCTGCTGATTATTGTTGATCTAGTGCTTTGAAGCCTACTAGATATGTGCAGTAACGTGTATCGTTGAAATAATACTAATTATGGCAATAGATCTAGTTGAGCTGCTGATTATTGTTGATCTAGTGCTTTGAAGCCTACTAGCCATGTGCAGTACCGTGTGCAGTTGAAATAATACGAATGATTGCCTTTTTTAATCTTTACACTATTGCATATCGTAACTAAAAATGGTAGAAAGAATTGTACACTTAATAAATCTAACGCTTTAAGTCTACTAGACATGTGTATTTGAAATTATATATTTTATTGTATTATTACATATTTTATAGCATCTTTACACTAATGCATATTATAAATAACAACTTTCTCAAAAAAATGCTTCAAAAAGGTGATATAAATCAAGTACAATACGACAAGTTTTATAATTTTATAGTTTTAGATCGTAAAACTTAAAACTATAAAATATTGTACTAAAATTAGTATCACCCAAATACGATGAACTACCAGAGCAATAATAACATTGCCATCTCTTTCCCTCTAATGTTTATCATTTTTGGCCACCGTGGTTTTGAGCCATGTATATGCGCAGCGATGTTTTTAAATGACATAAAGAGTGTAGATACTTAAGGCGGTCAGCTGTATCATCTTACAGTTGTCAAAAATTGGAAAAGCTTTGCGACGTGCACTTTTCTAGCCGAGACAGTCAACAAAAAAAAATTTCCGACGGTAATTAAACTCCTCTTGGTATACTAAAACTTTTACTATTTACTTTTACGTTAAAAACTTTTTGTGATATTTAAAGAATAAGTTTGTTTTCTAGAAAATTATGTTAAAAAAAATTTTTAACGAAAATGTAAACCTTAAAAGTTTTAGTACATATTATAAGGAGATAAATTACCGTCGGAAAAAAATTTATATTGACCGCGTCACCTAGAAACGAGGACGCAGAAAAGTTTTTCCAATAAATATAGTATTGAAAATGGTAATATCTTGTGTCACGTGAGAGAAAGATTTTGAGATTTTACAACGGTAAAATTATAGATATTATCAAGTATTTATAGCAAAAGATAATTTCAGAATGATTGCTTTTATAGAAAAATTTGTATCAGCACATAAAAAATCAATTATTTTTTCGAGTTGAACTCAAGCTGGCCCCCTTAAGACTACGGGGGAGGCAGTTTTAGAGGCGCGTATCTAGAACACTGAACGAGTACAGGCCCGTATCATTGCGCGAAATTGGAACTGAGAGCGCCATGGCATTTAATCTACTGGAGGACCGGGCTTCGTTTTTCTTGAAGAGAGTCACAAGGTACGGCAAGTGCCCAACATTGATTGCTTTATACAATAGCATTACTGCAAAGTACTGCCTCCTCTCCTTAATAGTCAACCAGCCCAATCTGCTCCTGTAAGGAGAGATGTACTCATTCCTACTAACACCGCATATATATACCATATATACCTCACACATAAATTCTGCAATCTTTGCAGTATAGTTTGTTGCTCGCCTGACACGTTAAGGTTCACTAAAGTGCAGTAGATCAAATGAGAGATTACAAGATCATGTACAAGTTGCACACGTAATACCTCGGTGGTGCAGGATCGAAAAAACCAGAGGCCATGCAAGGCTCTATTAATTTTCCTACTCACACCGCATCAACCTGTGGTTTCTACTTCAACTTTGAATACATGACCACCCTGAGGTTAGTTACTGTATCAACAAAGGGAACAAATATGTTGTCCTGTACCTCAATGCCTGGCTTAAAATCGAGAGATGGAGATGACTCATATCTACCGGTCGGCTACAGCCGCTCATGGTATACGTGTGCGAGTGAGATCTAATTCTTTCTCTTTCCCTCTCTCTCTCCCTTTAAAAACATATTCGCGCACATACCGATCGGCTATATCTGCTCAAGGTATACGTGTGCCAGTGAGATCTATATCTTTCTCTTTCAAAATATATGTACACACACACACACACACACACACATATATACACATACACACACACGCGCACGCACACACACACACACACGCATATACATATACGCACGCACACGCACACACACACACACACACACACACACACACACATATACACACTGTAGTGTATGTATAAGACATATACCAGCAGAACAGCTGATGACGAAGGTGAGAAGAAGAGAGGAGGGGAGATCAAGTGCGGCGATCGACGACAGGATGAAGAGTCATGGACGATTTCGTGAGGAGCGACGCTCGCTCTCGCTGCCTAGCCACTAAAGGGAAAGGACGCTTTCCCTTCATTAACCATCTAGTCCCTCCAACAATTACAACATTCACCGAGCCAGTATAAATCCAGAAGGAAGAAAGAAGTAGACGTATAGTAAGAAGAGGGGAATAACGACGATTAGAAGAAGAACGCTACTGCAGAATGTATGTATGCATGTGCGCGGGATTTGTATTGTGCATGTATGTGTGATATAGAGTGATGACGACCCACGACCCAGCAACTTATAATGAACAGGCTTTCTAAATGAATAAAATCAGGTTCCTGTAATCCTAAACATTTTTGATTATTTTGCATTATCCCAGCGTTCCGTTACAACACACACACACACACACACACACACACACACACACACACACACACACACACACACACACACACACACGCGGCCGCCCGCTCGTACGCACGCACGCACACATAACAAAATTATAAAATAACTCACCTATTTTTTCTCATCTCCATAATGAATAATAATAAACTTTTGAAATAATAATTAACATTTTTTCAATTTTTAATAATTTAATTTTTTATTTTAATTTTTAAAAATTACATTTTTTATCTTTATTCTTAAAAGTTAAATTTTTTATTTTAACTTTTATTATTTAAATTGTTTATGTTTTTATTAATTTATGAGCGGACACGTAATTTATTTTGTATACATTTATTCTTCAATTCTTTAATCAATTTTTTAAGTACTTCAACACTACGCGATTCTACAACTTCAAATCGATTAAAATCTTCTTCTTCGCTACGGTTCGAATATACTTCATCTTCTTCTGCACTTTCTTCTTCTTCTACTTCTTCACTTTCATCTTCTTCTACGAGGTCTGTCCCAAAAGTATCCGACCTACGTTCATATCGTTCATATCGAGACTCAGGCGACCTCTGAAGGGTACGAACGTCACCAGCAACTCCTAACCTTCTCGTCAGTAGCCTGAGATACCGATGAAACGCCTTAGTTCCCGCGCAGCGTTTATTTGTTTACAACGACTTTTTTGCGTTCGTCGCAATTTGCTTATTGCTAAAAATGGCAGAACGAACCGAACAGCGAATTTGCATAAAATTTTGCTTTAATCTCGGTAAAAGTTGTGCGGAAACTATTGAAATGTTGCAAAAGGCCTTTAAAGATGAGTGTATGGGCAAAACACAAATAAAAGAGTGGTATAGGCGGTTCAAAAGTGGCCGCACATCTGTTGACAGTGATACTCGTTCATCAAGTCAATGTTGATTGTTTTTTTCGATTATGAGGGCGTTGTGCACCACGAATATGCCCCTACAGGCCAGACAATCAATAAAGAGTACTACGTTGAAGTTTTGAAAAGATTACGTAATGCAATCAGGAGAAAACGACCGCAACTTTGGGAAACCGGTGACTGGCTTCTTCATCACGACAATGCTCCAGCGCACGCATCAAACCTTCTGCAGCAGAATTTATTGAAACACAGTGTTGCGCAGCTCCACCAGCCTCCATACAGTCCTGATATAGCTCCCTGCGACTTTTGGCTGTTTTCTCGATTGAAAATGCCGCTTAAAGGACATCGATTCGACAATAAACAGACTGTTGAAACTAATGCGACGAATGCACTAAAGGCGATTCCGAAGTCTGACTTTCAAGAGTGCTTTAATAAGTGGAAACATCGATATGAGCGTCTTGTTCAATCAAATGGGGACTACTTTGAAGGATGCCACCCCCCGGATGACGAAGAATAAATCAAGCGCCGAGGAGTCGAGGTAGGTCGGATACTTTTGGGACAGACCTCGTACTTCTTCACTTTCTTCTTCTTCTTCGTCATCATTCTCTAACAACTTTAAAAAATCAACCGCAATCGAATCTGAAGTTTAACCGATAGATATAATCTCATCCATCGAGTTCTCTTGGTCGGTGTAAATCACCTCATTAGCGCGCACAGCCGTTCTGGTCTCGCCATCAGAGTCGAAGGTGTTAGCTCTTAAGATTTTTAAGACTTTCTTTTCTGTATCGCCATCAGCAAGCTGACATTCGCTTACTGTCTCGACGTCGACGACACTATCCAACGACTCACTATCAGTGTACTTTACACACGCGTACGATCCCTTGTTTGACGTACTAACACAATTTTATTTTGACACCCTCATCGTAATTAAATTATACGCGCACGTCGACCGTCAACTGAGCACTGATTAGCTTCTCCATAAAATCAGTTTGTCTGACTAATTGCTACTTATCAAGCGTGGTGGTTTTTCAGAGAACAACACGTACAGCTGACTACATAATTTAGCTGCAGTTGGAACTCAGTGCTGTATCTTACAGCTGATGATTCATACTGTGTTTTATTGTTCAAATGATGTAGCTGCAAAAGGGTATACATTACCATGACAAATTCCGGCAAACATTTTTGTCTTTTCGTGTGAGGAAACCAAATTTGTATTTTTCGCCCACCTTCAATATTCATGAAGCTACATCGGTTTTCAAATATTTATAATTTTTTCATAATTTCTTTAAAATTTATTTCAACAAATTGTTAAATTATTATTTAAACTTTTTTTTTTGATAATGGCTATAAAGTCAGAGTCATAGAGTATATATTATTTTTTTTTCAATTTAAAAAAACGAATTTTTAAGGTATTAGGTTGATTTTTGGACTGTATACTTCTTTATACGCGCTGTATCGAACTCTGTTAAGAAAATTATATATTTTTAAAAATTCACGATTTTTAAGACTGGATTTTCTACAAAATTCGACCGATTAGAATATCCAAAATTATATCGTTAAGTTACAAAATGGCTGCAAAGTAAACAAACATGGTATTTTTTAAAACACTAGATAAACATATTAGAATTAGATGAAAAGATTTAAAAATCTGGGAAAAAAAGGTCCGTACCAAGGACAATAATTATATGAAACCCTATATCGTAAGATTTTATTCTTATTGTTTAATACATTTTGCAATTAATTCTTTAAAAAATTTATTTTTATTGACACGATAATACTTTTTATGTTAAATAATCATATGCAACTCGCAGAATTAATTTATTTTTATTTTGCGACTTTTATAGTTGTTTAAAGAGGTCAGTAGTTTTTTTAACTATAAACAAAAGCATATAATTTACATATTGTTGAGTTTTTTAAAAAGTTTTTAGTGTATTGGAGAAGTGCTCGAAAAAACGTGTCGTTTAAAAAAAGTCAATTCGTGACAATCTTACGGGCCCGAGATAATCGTTGTTAAATTTAAAAGCTGTTTATTTTAAATCTAAATATAATTTTGACAAAAAAAATTTTTAAGTAAGGATCAGTGTACATAGAAGCAATATGTAAATTGCTGTTAGTATGCAATAATTAATATACTAAGACAAAATCGGTGGCTATCGCAGGCACATGCGAACATTCAGCCGTAGTGAACGGACAAGTGTGGCGTTGAATGCGTTCGGCGGCTTTCGGCACGCAGCAGAGTGGGCTGAAACGGCAAAATAAATTCAAAATAAAATATCTCTTCGTGGGAAAAGTCATTTTTCATGGAACTTTCGCGAGCCTACAGGTTGTTATCTCTAGATTACAGAAAAATTGTAATCAAATGCCCAAACCACTATCCTAACCAGGAAAATTGACAGGTAAACCTGAAGAATTTCTAAATCTCTTAGTACAAACGGCATTTATCATAAAATTTTACGAGGTTACAGGTTTATATCTTTTGATTACATGGAAAATTGTAAGTAAATACCCCATAGGATTCCTTGACCTAGGAAAAATGAGGAAACCTGAGAAATGCCTGAAAATCATGTTTAAAATATTGTATCTCTTGATACTTGTTTATAATTTTTCCTGTAATTTAGAGATAAAAACGAGTGAGCTTGCGAAAGTTTTATGAAAAAGACCGTTCCTATAAAGAGATATAATGTTTTATACATAATTATCAGGCATTTCTCATTTTCATGATTTTTTTATGTTTTCCGCTGCATATAAAGTTATAGTGGTATAAATAAATATTAAATATTTAAAATAATTATAAAAAAAAATGTTTCTTATTAATTACACTGCCCAACATTCATAAGTTTAAAGATGCCGTTTACCCAAAAAATCGTCAAAAATATAAAAAAATCATTTTTTCAATTTTCATATATTATCACGAGGTGATGAAAACAGGTGGATGTTTACAAAACATATATCATACCTACAAAATTCATATTTCTTTATGCACTCTTGCATAATACATCAAAATATCTTAGAGTACATATCGACAAACATAACCTCAAAAATGGCAGCCCCTCGGAAAATGCTTGCTATTTACAAGAAAGAACTTCGTGAAAAGTATAGACAAATTAATGAAAATAAAAGTCCTGGTGAAGTAAAAAAATATCAGCGTGAGAGTCGAAAATTGAGCGATCGTATACAGTCATACTTGACGCTCTTAATACCGATAGGAAGAAGAATGGCTATGGAAGTCAGACTACACCCATTAAAATGTACGAATTCAGCTGTAAAGGAGCTAAAACAGAAAACAAAAAATTTGTTATGGTGAGAAATAGAGTCCAGTTTTCAAAGCCGCATAAAAATCGATTTGGTCATAAATGTGTCGTTTATTGAACCGAAACAATTTTTGTAAGCAGGCAAGCTTATGTTCATTAAGTGTGTGAAAAGTGAAATTGAAAAACATAATTTCATCAAAGTGTCAACGATTTTGACTCCATACTTTATTATGGTGATGGAAGTTGATATTAAATATTTCAGAAAAACGTCTCTCTCAACGATATTTAATATAGAAGAGTTATTTGAAATAGTTAAAGGAATAACCTTAACAGCTATGGAGGAATTCCAGAAACGCGCCTCAGGTTGGAGTTCGACTCAGCTAAGTCATCTAGCATTACATGTAAACAAATATTTTCCTTTGAGAGGCTCGAGCTACATCCCATTGCCTAGAGCTATAAGAAATAAGCATGTTGTAATTAATGTGAAGAATGACGATCTTGACTATTTCGCTGTAGCTATTATGAGTTAATTACGTCCAGTACATTATCATAATCATCCAGACCGCCCATCATTTTACCCTTGTTATGAAGAAGAATTTTTAGAGGAATTGAATTTCTTGTGGCGTTAACCGATATACCAAAATTCGAACAGTTAAACAACATCTCCGTAAACGTCTATATCTTACAAGGTGAAACGATCCTACCACTCATAATTACCGACGATGAATGCAAAAACCATGTAAATTTGTTGTTTTACAAAATGAGCAAACAAACAATTATTATTATATTAAGGACTTGTCAAGATTGATATCATGGCAGTGAAACTCTCATAAAGGGAAACTTTATATTTGCTACCGATGCCTACACCTTTCCTATTCTGAAGCAAAATTAAAGACACATCGTGAAGACTGTAAAAATATGAACGAATACAAAGCTAAATTACCTGAAACCGATATAAATATTTTAAAGTTTAAAAATTACTATAGAAAGTTTCCTTACTACCCTTTCTAATATATGCAGATTTCGAGTGCATGCTAAAAGGAGATTTACCAAAAGACTCGCCATCAAAAGCGTATGAAAAGTACTAAGCGTATAGTGTAGGATATTATCTATACTACAATTATAAACCATCGCCGTCACGCTATAATATGCATAGAGGGGAAAACTGTGGAGATTGGTTCGCCAAGGAGTTGAAAGAATTAGCGACAGAGATTGATGAGGTAAATATATTTTTTTTTCAAACACATTGATTTATTTATTTATATTTATAAACGGACTAAATTTCTCTTATTACACAGATAATTACAACATAGGTGTGCGGTATACACTGGCATACAGTGTGCGCATATCATAGCTGTACTATACTGTACATAGTAGAAAATAATTACTTAAACTATAATACAATTGCTTAAACGGTAAACGTAACTATATATCCTACGTGGATTTATACTGAAGATAGGAATTGGCTTATTGCATACGTAATTGCCGAGACTAGCACCTGTTACTACTAGAGAAAGTTTAAGTACTGGATGTGTATATGTAAATATCAACCTATTAAAATGTAAAGCTTTAACGAATTAAATTTATATATGAAAAATATAAAATGGTATGTAGTATGTAGTAACAAATAATTCGACAAACAAATGATTTGGCTAGATATTTAAAGAATAAGAAAATAAAATTATAATATTATGAAATGTATAAACTAAAATGAGATTATGACATTTTTTAAATTGTAATTTAACTTCGAATTTAATTACGACTTTAACTACAACTTTAACTACAAAGAGACATTGTCGTGAGGCAATAGATTCCAATATCTACGAAGTTTCGAGATAGGAGAGAAAAAACTATAATTATTTATACTTTGGTCTTCTTGGAGTAAACATGGATTACGTATGGGGTAGTAAGAGGATCTATGGTTGAAAACGTAGATAATTCAGGACAATTTAACATATATTCGAAGGTTTTAAGTGTAAAAAGGTAATCATGATAAAGATGAAGGTCATAGAAAGAGGACATACAATATTTCCGGAAGTAAGATCCATAATTATGATCTGTGAAGCTCATTCAAGTTGGATCTTCTTATAAGCAATGAATCTTATAAATTTCTGAAGAACACAATTCAACTACTTTATAAATATATTATAAGATGGTGACCATATAATGGAACCAAACAGTAGACAGGGATCAACCAACGAGTTAAACAAGTAGACTAAAGCATCGGCGTGTTTAAAGTCAATAGTGGATCTTTTTATAAAGCCCATAGTTTTGTGATCCGAGTGTTGGACGAAGGTTAGAGATTTCTCCAATATAATATCGAGGTCTTTCAAGCAGTCCACGTAACGTAATGGTTGAGAGTAAATCACATAGTCAAAGGAGAGCGGAGATCGTATCCTGTGAAAGAAGATAACGCAATATTTATCATATTTAACCGATAGGCTACTTACATCTCTCTTGACCATGTTAAAAGACTATCAAGGCCACGCTGTGTAAGTAATGCGTCTCTGGGGTTTACAATCCTGGCGTAGCTTAACGTCGTTTGCGTATATAAGTGCATTTACAGAGCGCAGGCAGGAAGTGAGATCATTTATAAATAGTATGAAGATGGGCTCAAGGTATGACCCCTAGGGTTCCCATGATCATCTTGTGATGGGGTGTGATATTGCACCAGATAATCTCATCATCTGCGTGCGATCTGCCAGATAATATATTATCCATGAGTACAAGTTTTCTCTTATACCAAAGTTTGAGATCTTTCATGAAAGACAATCGCGTTATAACTAATCAAATGATTTGCAAGTATATATACACTAGGGTGGTTCAAAATTACCAAAAGTTTTCAAATATCAAAACTAAGCCTCTGAAACGTTGGATTTGTCAAAAAAATAAGGTTCTTGCAAGCTCGATGCTTAACGTTAACATTTAAAGATGATTACCTCGAATTTACGTTTTTTTAAAGAGCACTTATGCAATTTTTTCGTAAAATCGCAAATTAAATAACTAAAACTTAATTATTCATGCTAAAAAATGTTTTGGCAATTAATTATACTACTAGAATTGAAAATAATTTGCGTCCTAACCGACAAATAAACCTTTTCTTTGACTTAACGGTCGTATAAGTCAAAATTTTGACTTAATACAGGTTATTTTTGGACATTTCTAATTATCACAATTTTTGATGATTGTGCAAAAACCAAAATTATTTTGAAATTTTTGTTCCAAAAAGTATTAACAGAAAAATTGGCACAGTATAGGATATCAAAATATGGAAGTTATACCAGTCTCTGCAATGCATCGCATTACTAACATTTTAAATGGGTTCTTTATAGTTTGATGTAATTTACTTCAGGTAATATACGTCATAAATACTTATACGCAATTTTATATGAAAGCTGATATGAGGACCTTTAATTTGCGTTGTCTCGGTACTTCTAAGGATATTCTGATAAAAAGTTATGCTCAATTAATATTTATAATAAAAATTAGGTAGTAAATGGGAGATCGCAAAATATTGAAGAAAGTTAGGCTCATATTTACAATCTCCCATTTACCACCTAATTTTTATTATACATTTCAATTGAGCATAACTTTTGATCAGAACGTCCTTATAGGTACCGCGATAACGCAAATTAAAGGTCTTCATGCCAGCTTTCACATAAAATTGCGTATACATCAAACTATAAGAGATCCGATTTAAAATGTTAGTAAAGCGATGCATTACAGAGACTGCTAAAATTTCCATAGTTTAATATCCTATAGTGTGCCAATTTTTCTGTTTATACTATTTGGAACAAAGATTCAAAATAATTTTGGTTTTTGAAAAATCATGACAGGTTGAGGTTATTGAAAATGTCCAAAAATAGCCTGTTTTAAGTGATAATTTTAACATATACGACTATTATCTCGAAAAAAAATTTTTTAGTTTAGGACGCAACTGATTTACAATTATAGTAGTATACTCATTTCACAAAATATTTTCTAGCATGAATAATTAAGTTTTATTTATTTAATTTGTGATTTTACAGAAAAATTGTACGGTTACAAAACGGCAAACATTGTACGGTTACGGAAAAACGCCATAAGTGTTCTTTAAAAATGCTTAAATTTGAGGTGGCCACCGTTAAATGTTAACGTTGGCAAGATACTTATTTTTTTGACAAATACCAACTTTCAGAGGCTTACTTTTGATATTTGAAAACTTTGGGGAATGTTGAACCACCTTAATATACACAGAGTCGACTTGTCGAAGTTCCTCAAAAGCGTTCATAATATAGCTGTTGGATAAAAGAAGATATGTCATAGTTGAACGTCTCTTGAAGAAGCCGCATACTTAAAATACACTAAATAATATATTTGTTTTTATTCAAACGCATACATAAAATATACTAAATGATATATATTTTTTCAGATATTAAAAAACATAAAATTCATGAATCACATCCACCGAGTGAAGAACTTTTTATCGAGTAACCATCGGTAGTATTTTCGGACAGGAGCTGAAGAAGACCGACCAGGTGCGTGACCATTGTCATCTGACCGGACGTTTACGAGGAGCAGCGCACAGCATCTGTAACATAAATTATAGAATTAGCTTTAACGCACCGGTAGTGTTTCATAATTTAACAAACTATGACGCGCATTTTTAATTAAAGACGTATCACAAAATATTAAGGATACTGAAGTAAAATATAATTTTATCGACTCATTCCGATTTTTAAATACGAGTTTAGAATAACTAGCTTCGTACATGAAACCAAAACATTTGTACAAAATTGAGCCTACATACGGCCCTGACTCATATACGTCACAGTGATTACGTCATCTCGCACTGATTCAGATGCTTGCCAAGCAACGGCTCTGCTCCAGTCAGAAGAGAGAGGCCCACCATTAACGTGCAGTAACAACGTCGCGGACTTAGCTAAGATGTCTCCTTTGCACCGAGCACTTGCTCTATACAGTGCCTGCGCGCACACATCAAACTACTCAACCATTCAAGAATATATATCTTTTTTACCTACTACTTTTTCGTTCATTCATTATCGAACCATTATCATTCAAAACATTGGTCCTTCGCAGCCTTATGGACGAGGGCCGGTGAGTTAAAATCAATAACTCTCTCAGTCGTGACATGTCGCCATCTTGAACACGAGCAACGAAAGTCGCTCAAGAGTACGCGAGGACAATTTCAATCCGCTTGTATCGCGGAAAACCCAAAGTGCAGGAAGGAGAGAGCAACAGACAAAGAAAGCAAATCTTCGTCTTAACGTCGAGCCTCCCGCGCGATTGTTCAATTCAAAGCGTTGCATCTTACAAGCTCGATCTCAATCTCAATGCTTTGACAGTCTTGCCAAGGCCTTCAGAGCCTCGGAGCCATCGTTGTCAGCCATTTCCATCTGCGCACGAGGCCAGCCACGAGGCAATCATCTGCACCAGCGGATAAGACAGAGCTAGCAAGCTCTACCCCGCCATCAACGACTTCATAGAGGCGCACACGCTCACGGAGCGTCTCTGCAGCGGTGCGTGATCAGACTCAACCGCCACCTCATACACCCAAGCTGCTCAAGCAGCTTCTGCTGTCAACGTGCAGCAGTCTCTCGGAGAAGCGACAGAGACCGAGCGATCGAACTCTGCCACTCCGCCAGAATTGCATCAGCGGCACGTGGTTCGCGCGGCCGCCGCCAGCATCGACATCGTTACTGCACATGCAGCCGATGTCGCCGTCGCTCACGATCATATATCTAAGCTGCAACGAGGCCAGAAGCGTCGCACTAGGACATCGCGGCAGTGCGGGTCGTTGCCAGTCCCTGACAACGACGTCCACGCAGGTCTCGCAGGAGTGAAAGAGTCAGAGTTAGGGAGAGCTAACAGTTAGGGGCAGCTTAGCTCTGCCCTACCGACAACACAGCGGCGCGCAGGTTCGTGCGGCCGCCACCAACGACGTCGCCGCGACTTCTGCTGCCGCCGTCTTTGCGCAGCGACTCTCAACAGTGGCACGTGACCATGCGCGGCCACTTACGACGTCGTGCAGCTTGGGTTCCTGCTACTTCTGTTGATTCTGCTGCTGCTGCGCGGCTAATGGAGCATTACTACAGCGTGCCCAGCTGGAAACTCTCATCATTGCTGCTGCTGTCAACGAAGCTACTACGCTGATCCAGTCACCATCGGTACTGGATGCGAGCCGCTATGTTAGATTGGCTTAGCTGTCGACTGCTATCGTTGCTGCTGCGCGCAGCCACTGCTGACGCCGCTTTAGCAATTCTACTATTCACAGTGATGCGTGAGTACACGCGGCCGCCTCTCACGTCAACATCGCTGGGATTCTGTTGCTGCTGCTAATGCTGCACATAGCATCACTACAGTACACCCAGCTGGCAACTCACCATCGGTACTGGATGCGAGCAGCTCTGGTCTACTGGACACTGTTGCTGTTTCATCACACGGCAATATACTTCTGACTTCTTCACTTTAAATCATTTAACAATTATTATTTAATCATTCTAATTATTTGAACTAATTAATTTCAATTCAGTTAAAGAAAATTAAGAAATTTCTAGGCGTTGCAATCATAATATGTTAGTGAAGTGTACAAATAACAGCTGTGTATTATACAACTGTACGTTATACAAATTAGGATTAGTATCAATCTCGTAGCTTATTCAAAGCTTTATGCTATGTACTTCATAAACATTAAACTTTCCTAAAAGTTCATATGTTTTTAAAATTGAGAACAATGAATAAAATATCAGTGCTTGTACCTCATCGCGATTACTTTTGCGGAAATATAATTTCACAGCTGTCAATTAGTTCAGAATCAAATCCTGACATTAGTTTTAGACGATTGTATGAACTAGCTCTTATTTATTTTCTCTCTCGATTCAAGCAATCATAAATTAAGTTCATGGTTTATATTGCGTAACCATTAGTTCAACTCTTTCATAGATTACTGGAGTATCTATCTAGTATAAATCTCAGTAGTTACAACTATGTTCATATTGGCTGTTCGACTCACATTTAGTTCGTGATCTCAATGATTATTCTTTAATTAGAATCTTTTTGCATCAGGTTAATTGAATGACATATATTCATAACTTAACTTTCTGATTCTAATCAAGTTATTCATTTGCATTTGATTAGTTGAATCATTTACAGATTCATAATCTTTTTTTAATGCGAATTAACTTTTAGTTTTCATTGAAGTTATTCATTCGTATTTGATTATTTGAATCATTTCTAGATTAATAATCTTTTCTTAATGCGAATTAACTTTCAGTTTTTCAATCAAGTTATTCATATGCATTTGATTATTTGAATCACTTCTAGATTCCTAATCTTTCATAATCCGGATTAACTTGACAAATATCTCTCGCATTGAATCATTAGCATCTATTATGTCAATCACATCTAGATAAAATTAATTGTTCATACGAATCAATTTCATAGCTCTCTGTAGAATTGAATCTTTGTATTGGTTATTCGAATGATATCCACATTCATAACCTCATCATATACCAATCAATTCTCATCAGATCTTCAAAATTGATTTGAATGACATTATCATTCATAATCTTTTTTCTTGAAGTGAATTAAATATTATAGTTGTCTCTAATTGCATTCACTATTAATAGTTTGCTGAATTATTTTGAAATTCAGGTTTAATAAATAATCCAAATTTCATTGCATTATTTGAAGATTTATCTCGATTAATCTTAATAAGAATGAATTCATTGCTTAAGGTTTTGAGTTTTTTTCTAAACATAGTCATTCATCATGGATATTCTACTTGAATCTCAGCTTGCTCTTCAGCATATAATCGCCACTTCTTACCAAAACCTCAAATCAAAGACTCAAGGTATGACGGAAGGTGCTGCATTGTCACGATTAAAAACTCTTCAAGTTCATTATGATATATTTCGCCTAAATAATAAACAAATCATGAATTTGGAATCTCTTAACAAAAATCATGACTATTATAAGACGAAGCTCGCAGATCTAGTGGAAGATTCGTATTACGATAGAAAGGGCAATTATAATGATTATCTTGATTTATTTATCTCCTCAACCCCAATCCACTGCTGCTCAATTTCAATCATTCACTCTCTATTCATCATTACCGAAAATGGATGTTCCCACATTCGGTGGAAAATATACTGATTGGGAAAATTTTCGCGACATGTTTTGAACCATGATTCGTCGCACAGACAATAAGACTCCAGTTATGAAATTATATTATCTTCGAACTCATCTCTATGGGGAGGCTCTACATACAATAAAGAATATCACCATTACTGATGCTGATTATGAAAATGCTTGGGGAATACTACTCGATTATTATGAGAATCATTGTAAGCTACTTAACCTAATCAAGCACCTCTCAGAATTTCTGTCCGTAAATTCCATGAAATTGGAGTTATCTTCAGAACTCAAACGTTTGATGAAAGAAACTTTTAGTTCACTTGATTCTCTAAAATCGTTAAATAGAATGTTAGATGAATGGAGAGATCTCGTGGTGCATATAACGGTTAGCAAACTCGACACTAACTCTCGTCGTGATTGGGAGAAACACATGGGTAATTCAAAAACTCCTCCCAGATCAGATCAGTTGAAAAAATTTCTGGAATCTCAGATTATTACTTTAGAATCAATAGAAGGAGGTTGTAAACCAACTCTGCCTAATATCTGTAAGCAGAAATATCTAACTCAATCTAAACCACGTAATAACAACTCTTCGTCATCATCCTCAGTTCATACTCTTCAAACCTCGACTTCATAAAAAAGTCAACTAAAGAATCGAGTCATAAGTGCTCTCATTGGAATCGCATTACATTTCAACTTGTAATTCGTTCAAATCAAAGTCATTGCGTAAGCACAAGGGCATAATTACCTCAAAAAATCTCTCCTATAATTGCTTAGGTAAACATATTTCTGTAAGGATTATAGTTCAAATGGACGATGTTTTTATTGCAAAGGTAAACATCGTTTTCTTCGAATAGGTCTTTAGAGCCATTCAAAACTCAAAATGAGTCTAATGCTCTAAGACAATCAACATTCTCCGGTGCAACCAACCTAGGTTATACCAATCATGAACGGCTTATTTCTACTGCCATAATAAAGGTAATATGGTCAACTGGAATCGAAACAGTAGCTCGTGCTATAGTAGATCAAGGCTCTCAACCATCTCTTAACTCGATATTGCTCTGTTAACGATTAAAATTAGTGCAGAGCAAAACTGATGTCGCTGTAAGAGGAGTAGGGGAAGAAACAGTAGCTATATCCAAAGCTACAGCTCATTTCACAATTCGCCCAATATTTCAATCGACATTCTCATGTGAAGTAGAAGCACTAGTTCTACCAAGGGTTTCTTGCTATAGCCCGCCTTCAACTGAACATCACTTGAATTTCGAATACATACAAGGTCTAGATTTACCAGATCCTCAATTCATGGAAGATTCTCATATAGATGTCTTGCTAGGAACCTTTATCCACTCTCCGATCTCAGATCGGATGCTACTTTGACATTATTAGGCTAGGTAATGTCAGGTAATTTACCAGCAGATAGTTGTTCACCTTCCACTACACTTTCGTCTTTTCTACAGAATTTTAGGAAGCAGGTGGAAATTCCAAAGCAGTACTTGTACACTGCATATAAGCAAGCATGCGAAGATCACTTAAAAAACATACATTATAGACTCATCAAGTCGTTTCGTAGTTCGTTTACCATTTAGAAATCCTGTGAATCTCCAAAACGCAAATCTAGGTGATTCATTCGTTCCTTCACTTCGGACGTTAAATCGAATGGAGGCAAAGTTTTAAAAAGACTCAAAATTCAAAGATGTTTACCAGAAATTCATGTACGAGTATCAACAACTCGGACATATGATCGCTTCTTCCACTGAATCGAATTGAAAGGATGCCAGTGAATGCTTCTTTCTTCCTTATCACAGTGTTTGGAAGAAATCAAGCACAACGAGCAAATCTCTTTGAAAAATGTACCGGCAGGTTCACAAAGACGATCAGAAGTTTTGTCAATTCTCTGGCGTTGTAGTCCCGAAAAACTCGTTGAAATATTTCGTCTAATCACAGTCACTTATGTGATCACTCCGTCCTCTTTCTTAGCTTGTCGCTCCATCAAACAACTGGCTCTTGATAGTAGCATTACTCATGCACTTGGCGCAGAAGTCGTAGAGAATGAAATCTATGTTGTTGATGTAATTCCAGGTGGGCATTCTATTGATGAAGCAATCGCCAAACAAAAGTAAACTTTGGATCTGCTTGCGAATGGTGGTTTTCCTTTAAGAGAATATCGAATGACGCTTCTATTGTCAATTGGTTACCTACTAACTTTTTGCTGAAGGCGTCGTATCATTTTCTAGTTCGTCACCTGCAATCACAGTATTATGGCTAACTTGACAGCCGCATGATGATGTATTTGAATTTCATATAGAATCTGCTTCAACTACGAACTTAATTACAAAGCGAGTAGTGCTTTCTAATATTGCCCGTTTATTTGATCCCATTGGCTGGATAGATCCTGTGCTCATCACTGCCGAATTTTATTACAATCTCTTTGGTTAATAAAAGTCGATTGGAGTGATCCATTGCCAATTGATATATCGAACAGATGGTAACACTGGCGATAGCAACTACTTTGCCTGTCAGCCTTAAGAATTTCACGCTGGATTCACTACTTTCCCAATGCTGAAATTATTGAGATTCACGGTTTCACCAATGCTTCAAAGTAAGCTTATGGTGCTGCGATCTATCTCAGAATCACAATGAGGACGTTTCAGTATCGTTACTGTTAGCCAAATCTCGAATGGCTCCACTCAAAATTCTGAATGTGCCCAGACTTGAATTATGTGCTGCACATTTTCTAGCCAAACTAGTACACCACTTCATTGAAATTATACTTATTTCATCTCGATGGCAAAATTTCATAGCCAATCGAAGCTCTGATTTTCATACGCTTGTACGAAAGGCATTCTGGCATCATATACAGTCTAAAGACAATCCAGCTGATGTGCTCTCGCAAGGCATTGAACCCTCGGATTTTCCCACTTTCAATCTTTGGTAGCAAGGTCCTAATTGACTAAGCGCTTATGTCACTCCTTGGCCACTCAAGCATGCAAATTTTGATCATTATCTCGAATCTTTTACCGTTTACTATACGGAAGAGGCTGTTGTAGAATTAGAAACGCTACACACTCGTGAATCAGATGTAGTAATTTGGGAGTTAGTCAATAAGTATTATGTATTACCAAAGTTACTTCGGATTACTTCTTATTGTTTAAGATTTATTCTAAGATCAATGCTAAGGATTCAAGCCCAAAATAGGTTAAGAGTTGAATTGCTCAAGGTGAAATTTTCGACTGTTCAAAGAGTTGGTCAATTCACGGCGAATAGCGAATCTGATGAAAGTATAAATAAATTAATCACTGAATTTTGCGAATCAGCTGCGACTATGCTTGGTCGTAAATTCAATTTATTAGATTTAGGTTTTTTAAACCTTACTGATTCACGAATGACTGTGGAAATTTCAGTCTCAGGAATAGAGAACTCTAGGCTATTATGGGTGTATCTACACCAACGTCTTTATTATATTAAAGAGATGAAGCTTATTCAAGCAGAAAAATTGTTGAATAACAACAGTTGTCTAGGTTGTACCCCTTCATTCAACGGTCTCTCTTACGAGTTGATGGTTTTAAAACGACACAAAACACCCTCTCATAATTCCAGGTGACACCTTCTTTTCAACACTCTCGATAAGGGATGCTCACTCTCGCACTCTTCATGATGCAACGCAGTTGACGTTATCAACCCTCCGCCGACAATACTGGCTATTGAGGGGACGTCAAGCTGTGAAATATGTAATTAGCCGATGTATCAAGTGTCGTCGTTTCTCAGCCTCAATGAACAATCAGCTGATGGGTGACCGGACAGAGGCTCGAGTAACTCCCTCCTATCCATTCAAAAAGGCTGGTGTTGACTACAAAGGCCCCATCAGTATGCGATTATCCAAAACTCGTGGTAAAGTAACCCGCAAAGGCTACATAGCCATATTCGACTGAATGAGAACTCGAGCCGCGCATATAGAATCAATAGATAGCAGTGAATCATCCATTGCTGCATTTCATAGATTCACCGGCAGACGAGGCCATTTTGCAGATTTGTTTAGCGACAGAGGTACTAACTTTGTTGGTGCTGATTCTCAGCTTCGTCAACTCTATAAAGAAGCTTCAGCTCATTCTCAGCAAGTCGCGTTTTCGTTAGCTCAGGAAGGAACTTCTTGGCATTTCAACCCCACAGGCGGCCCCCAACCTTCGAAGGGCTATGGGAGGCTGCGGTCAAATCGACCAAATATCATTTGAAGCGCATTAGAGATCATCAGGTTTTAACCTTCTTCGAGTTATCAGCTTTTCTAATTCGCATCTAAGCATGCCTAAATTTCCGGACATTATTGCCGATTAGTGACGATCCATCGGATCTACAGCTATTGACACCAGCACATGTACTAATAATAAGATCCATCTTTTTAGTACCCGAACCTGATGTCACCCACGTCAAAGTACCGTTAGGAAAGCGTTGGCAACTGATTACTTGAATGCTGTAATACTTCTGGTCAAAATGGACTAACGAATACGTCACTCCCATTCATGAAGGGTACAAGTGGCGAACCCCTTCGCGTTCTCTCCAAGTCGGGGACTTGGTAATCATTAGAGGAGAAACTACAACTCCAGGAAAATGGCCTGTGGGACGTGTTTAGGCAAGCCATCCAGGATACAATGGAAAGGTCAGAGTCGTCACCATTAGAACTCCTGGCTCCATAATCAAGAGGCCTGTAGTAAAGAACATCTCCCTGAATCCCCTCGAAGATTAATCTCATTTCCCTATACCAGTTTTTCGTACCACTCCTCATGTGCGCGTCGGTATTTTCGGTTTAGTAAAAGCTACAACTAAAATTTACGGAGGAGGAAATGATGCTAAAAATCGGGGAAAATTTCGAAGGAGAGGTTGCGATAACCGGACAGCAGGTTAGGGACAATAATCATTTATTAAAAATCCTATCTAAGTACGACAGCGATGATCAGCATTCAAAGAATGATCGCGCGGCCATAAATCAATCCGACGATGAAAAATTTTCGGGAAATTCTCAGCAAACTAGTAATTTGACTCATTTCCGCAGTAATTCGATGGGGAATTATGAGAATAAAAAAACGTAGCAAGCTAAAAGTGACTCAAAATGTAAACGTCACGGAAAATAGAAAGAACGACAACAGAAATGTTAAAAATCAGCGATAATCGCATAATTGCAATACGGGGACGTAGCAAAATAAAATAAAGACCCACACAATATTGGTGTACACAACGTCAATATGGGAGATAAACGGAAGCAGCGTTAATAAAGAATACCCAGGGCGCAACTGGATCATTAATAAAAATAGAAATTGATATACTCACTTATGAAATCGGGGTAAATGCTTTAGATAGATAGATAGATTAAGATTTATTTTTGCTCTTGTTAAAAAATGATGTACAAAGTCATAAATTACACATCAATATCTTAGGTCATTATCACAATTCATCACAGATTACGTCATTATTTAAGTGTTGCACAATTTCCAATTCATTTTATCTTAACTATCATGTCAAAGCACTTCTTTATAAAAATCTTATTTATTAGTTTTATATACTACACAAAGAAACATAATACTCAATCGGAATCACAAGTCTTTTTTCTATTCTCCTCGTGAATGTATCTACGTAACGCCACCTTAAATTTACTTAACCTTTAGACGGCCGGAAAACCAATATTTCGGCGCATCAGAAAATGTTCTTTAATTTTTGTTTTTACATTAAAATATTCATTTTTTTAATGTTATTTATTATTTTTAATACAATTTATAATAAATTTACCCCTCCCCACCCCTTTTTACTACCCTATATCGCCTAATTCTACCTTATAAAAGCGGTACGTCGTTTCGTTTGCTTAAGGCTATAATTACAAACAAATATATTTTATAGAAGGTTTCTGATATTACTATTTTAATGCAATTTATCCCCTTCACCCCTTTTTCACCCCTTTTTACTCCACTTATACCCCATATACTTTTTGATAGAATTTTTTTGAAAAAATACATTTATTTGTTCGCATGTGGCTATAATTATAAATAAATTTATTTTCATTGCGGAGATTTCGATGAAAGATATAGATAGCGGCTCAGAAATATATTCATGAATCATTATTTCGTATGAGAAAATGTAAGTTTTTCACTAGTTCAGATGTAAATTTGTAAATAAAGGCTTCAAAAACGTAAATTTAGTATACTTGATTTCGAGATATAAATACATCATCGAGATACTGTTCATGTACCATCATTATTATTATTATTATAATTATTATTATTTATTCATTATAATTATTATATGCATATGCATGTACACTGCGCGCGAATTGTATGAGCGAATATATATATATATATATATATATATATATATATATATATATATATATATACGCGTAGGGGAATCCCACGCTGCGTTAGTACCAGAGCCGCCGCTAGGCGGCTACGCCGTTCCCAACGTCAAAGTAGTGACGTTGAGAGTATAAGCATACCTCGCGTTCGGGTGGTCTAGCAACCTTTTGGGATCGCTTATTCGACCATCCTACAAACATAAAGGCTTCGGCCAACTCCTCTGCTTATATATATATATATATATATATATATATATATATATATATATATATATATATATATATATATATATATATATTACTGTTGCAATACAATAAATACAGAAAATGAAGCTTTGCAGTGGAGAATCAGAACCTGAAGAAGATGTTACAGAAAGAACTGATATATGTGATGACGATTTGAATGATACCGCATATGATAAAAATTTATCTGAAATAAACTTTGATCCTTATTTTTATCCATCTGTAAAAAATTTTACTTCTAAATCTCGAATTCGTGCTCATGTGTCGATACAAAAAATTACTCCATTGGAATGTTTCAAATATTTTTTTGATCAGTTTCTTGTAAATCTTATTATAGAACAAACCAACCTTTTTCAAGAACAAAATCCTGAACCACCTCGAAAAAAAATGAAAACGTGGACTCCTGTAACAGAAGATGAATTATGGAAATTTATCGCTTTATCAATAAATATGGGTCATGTCGTAAAAGGAGAAATGAAAAACTATTGGAGTTAGGATCCACTGCTATATATTCCAATCTTTAGCCAAATTTTGACTAGAAACAGATCCCATCAAATTCTGCGATATCTTCATTTTTCTAATAATGAAAAAATTTCTAATCATCCTTTAAAAAAAATCAAACCGATAATTGATCATTTGAAAACAAAATTTTCTAATACTATATATATATATATATATATATATATATATATATATATATATATATATATATATTACTGTTGCAATACAATAAATACAGAAAATGAAGCTTTGCAGTGGAGAATCAGAACCTGAAGAAGATGTTACAGAAAGAACTGATATATGTGATGACGATTTGAATGATACCGCATATGATAAAAATTTATCTGAAATAAACTTTGATCCTTATTTTTATCCATCTGTAAAAAATTTTACTTCTAAATCTCGAATTCGTGCTCATGTGTCGATACAAAAAATTACTCCATTGGAATGTTTCAAATATTTTTTTGATCAGTTTCTTGTAAATCTTATTATAGAACAAACCAACCTTTTTCAAGAACAAAATCCTGAACCACCTCGAAAAAAAATGAAAACGTGGACTCCTGTAACAGAAGATGAATTATGGAAATTTATCGCTTTATCAATAAATATGGGTCATGTCGTAAAAGGAGAAATGAAAAACTATTGGAGTTAGGATCCACTGCTATATATTCCAATCTTTAGCCAAATTTTGACTAGAAACAGATCCCATCAAATTCTGCGATATCTTCATTTTTCTAATAATGAAAAAATTTCTAATCATCCTTTAAAAAAAATCAAACCGATAATTGATCATTTGAAAACAAAATTTTCTAATACTATATATATATATATATATATATATATATATATATATATATATATATATGTTACTCTTGCAATACAATGAATACAGAAAATGAAGCTTTGTAGTGGAGAATCAGAACCTGAAGAAGATGTTACAGAAAGAACTGATATATGTGATGACGATTTGAATGATACCGCATATGATGAAAATTTATCTGAAATAAACTTTGATCCTTATTTTTATCCATCTCTAAAAAATTTTACTTATAAATCTCGAATTCGTGCTCATGTGACGATACAAAAAATTACTCCATTGGAATGTTTCAAATATTTTTTTGATTAGTTTCTTGTAAATCATATTATAGAACAAACCAACCTTTTCCAAGAACAAAATCCTGAACCACCTCGAAAAAAAATGAAAACGTGGACTCCTGTAACAGAAGATGAATTATGAAAATTTATCGCTTTATCAATAAATATGGGTCATGTCGTAAAAGGAGAAATGAAAAACTATTGGAGTTAGGATCCACTGCTATATATTCCAATCTTTAGCCAAATTTTAACTAGAAACAGATCCCATCAAATTCTGCGATATCTTAATTTTTCTAATAATGAAAAAATTTCTAATCATCCTTTAAAAAAAACATACCGATAATTGATCATTTGAAAACAAAATTTTCGAATACTATTTTTTCTGGAAAAAAACTTTGCATTGACGAAAGTTTATTTTTATGGAAAGGAAGACTAAAATTCAAACAATACTTACCATTGAAAAGAAATCGATTTGGTATGAAATTGTTTGAATTAGTTGACTGTGAGACGGGATTTCTGCTAGATTTTATCATGTATACTGGTTCAGATACCGATTACGAAAAACTTGATTTAGGCGTTTCTGGAGATATTGTTGCTCATTTGATGAAACCTTACTATAACGTAGGTAATGAGTTATTTACTGATAATTGGTATACGTCACCACAACTTGCAGAATATCTTCATGATAAAGACACTGGTCTTTGTGGAACAGAAATAAAAATCGAAAAGGAATGCCTACTCTTGGTTCAAAGCTCAATCGTGGTGAAAGTAGAAGTCGCTCATAATGATGTTTGGATGGTCATCAAATGGATGGATAAGAAGGAAGTTTACGTACTAACAAGTATTCATGAACTTGAATATTGTGCAACTGGTAAAATACACTACAAAACTAACGAAGATATTATAAAACCAAGTTGTATTTATGATTATAACAAACATATGGGCGGAATCGATGATATTGATAGACAATTATCTATGATAGAGACGATTAGAAAATGCATGAAATGGTATAGAAAATTATTTTTTCATCTAGTAGACTTGATGTTGGCAAATGCCCATAAGTTATTCAAGATGCTAACTGCGGATGCTATTTCGTTTCCTAATTTTCGATCGAGTATAGTAAGAGACATTTTGAACTTAGGTTCTCAAATAGAATCAACATCTCTAACGCCAGATATTCGACTAAGTGGTCGTCATTTTCCCAGTAAAATGCAATCCCAAAACAGTGATAATAAGTTATCACGTCAATGTAAATTATGCACTATGCAGAAAAAGAAAATCCGATCTATATACGAGTGTAGAGTATGTTAAGAAACTCTATGTATTGTACCGTGCTTTGAAATCTATCACACCAAAAAATCGTTACCGTAATTTATAAAATTTTTTTGAATAATAAATAAAAAACTTAAAAAAAAAATCATAAACTTAGAAAAAAAAGGAAAAAAAAAAGAAACATAACTCTGTCACAGTCGATCCCAAGCCGTTTACGAAATGCAAAGGGTGGTTTTCATCCTGTTACAGGGGTTGTTTTTACATTTACAGTAATTTTGATGTCCGATTTGGATTCAACATCGAAAAATACATGGAAAACGTGTATCTGCGCTTCTAAATAAAGAAAAATCAATTTACGAGGCAAAGGGGGTGGTTTTCACCCTGTTATAGGGATTGTTTTTAGATTTACAGTAGTTTTGATGTCAGATTTGGATTAAGCATCGAAAAATACATAGAAAACGTGTATCTGCACTTCTAAATAAAGAAAAATCAATTTACGAGGCAAAGGGAGTGGTTTTCACCCTGTTATAGGGGTTGTTTTTAGATTTACAGTGGTTTTGATGTCAGATTTGGATTCAGCATCGAAAAATACATCGAAAACATGTATTTATGAATTGGAAGAAGGTTATATACTATTTAAAATAATTTTTTTTTAAATTTGAAATTTTTAACACAGGCTGTAATACATGTTTTGCCGTAGCAGACCGCAACGCCAATATATTAACGCACCCCCTGATCGACACTCTCCCTATGATCAATCAGTGATATAAGATACCTTTTTTACCGGTTTTCTATGGGCGATATGCCACCTCAAATCCCGGCCCTCTAAAGGTTAAAGACGAAAGGTATCTAATATTTCTAGGTAGCAAATTCCAGAGGCGAGCACTTTGAGCTCTGAATGATTTCAGGCGAGCATGAGTGCGCGACCCTGGATTTACAAGTTCCTTTGGATTCCTACCGGAGGTCTTGAACTGGTTCTTTTCAAAAAGGGCCGAAAGATACAGTGGCTGTCCCATGACGACAACTTTATAAAGCATCACATCCGCAAAATACATCCTGAACTAGTTCTTTTCAAAATGGGCCGCAAGGTACGGTGGCTGTCCCATGACGACAGCTTTAAAAAGCATCACACCCGAAAAATATATCCTTCTTGCCTCAACGTCTAACCAGCCCAGTTTTCTCCTATAGGGAGTGATATGCTCATCCTTTCTAACACCATGGATGGATGGATGGATATATATATATATATATATATATATATGCTCATTCTTTATAATACCATGGATATATATATATATATATGCTCATCCTTTATAATACTATGGATATATATATATATATATATATATATATATATATATATATATATATATATATATATATATATATATATCTCACAAGAATTTTGCAATTTTTGAAGCCGGGTCTGAAGTTTATTTGATACATCAAGATAAACTATAGAGTAATAGTCAAGATTAGAAAGAACCAGAGCGACCGTAAGCTGCTTACGCAACGCCTCGGTGGTGCATGATCTAAATGATTTAAGTGCACATAGGGCTCTGTTAACTTTTCGGCTAATCCCATCCACCTACGGTATCGAAGTTAATTTAGAATCCATAACAACAACGAGGTTGGTTACAGTATTTTCAAAGGGGATGAACTCGTTATCCTGAATCTCAATGCCCGACAAGTCCACATCCTGCACTTTATTAATATTATAGTCAGACCCAAAAATAATAGTCTTTGTTTTCTGAACATTGAGATGAAGGGCGTTGTTAGCCACCCATGTTGTCTAATTCCATCCTCCAGATCCTCCCTCGTAACCTGCGTATAGGTTTGTAGGTCATAAATATAAAGCAAATGCTCACCACTTTCCGATAATGTGTCCTCTTGGTTCTTGAACCCCGCCAGTACATCAAAGAGATCATTGATATAAATGACAAAAAGAAGGGGCCCCAGAACCGAGCCCTGTGGTACCCCAAGATTGATGTTATAAGCCACTCTGGCTCCCCGTTAGATGTAGTAACCACTCCTTGGTCACGACGTTTAATATACAACCTAAGCCACAGGACCACATATCTCGAGAAACCCATTTTAATTAATTTGCTAAGTAGTTTAGAGGGCGAGATTGTGTCGCACGCCTTGCTGAAATCGAACATTAAGAGGAGAGTAAGTAGCTTTTTATTGCTAATAATACCAGCTCGGATGTCTTCTGACTCAGCAGTGCTGTTTGCGTGCTATGATGTTGCCTGAAACCTATTTGACGTGGTTCGAGAATTTTTTTGGAAGTTATAAACTCAGAAGGCTGCTCGTGTACTATCTTCTCCAGGACCTTGGAGAGAAAGCTGAAGATTGTGATCGGACGGAAGTCTGATACGGCAGATGGAATCGCCCTTTTCTTCAGAGGCATCAATTGAGTCCTCTTTCAAGCATCCGGAAAGACAATACTGACTAGTTAAGAGTTGTAGATGATAACCAAGTAATAGTTAATAACCGGTAAAGACTTTGCTATTACCTTTTGCGGTATTCCATCCTCGTCCTTTGTCTGCGATGAGAAGTGGGCAACGGCCAAGTCTACGTCAGAAAAAGTGATTTCACGGAAAGTGAAACCATCATCACTGGCCTTCTACAAAATGTTGTCCATATCCGCATCACACCCAGTCTGGGAGACGAAAACCACTGCAAACTGGATGTTTAATTTGTCTGGGATAAAGCCATGCAGCTCCCCAGGAGCGTTTGGCAGCAGCCCAAGACTGCGGAATTCTTTCCAAGTGTTTTTCTTATTATTATCCATAGCATCATAAATTCTACTTTGAATAAAAGTCTCTGCTTGAGCAGCGAGAGACTGGTACTCCTGCCACAATCTATTGTTGCGCGTTCGCTTGTAACACCGACGAACGAAGTCACGTTGATTAAAAAGATGCCTTTGTCTGCGTCCACCCAGGGCGTGTGACCTTTTCTCTTTAGCTTGAACTGCTTCAGAGGGGCAACAGTGTCAAAGATGGTCATGATGTTATGACTAAGCTGTTCTAACCTATTGTTGACGTCTTCACTCGGGCAACTGATTGACGACCAATGGCAAGCACTAAGGAGTGGTAAAAGCCGGTGCTGTAGAATTTACTTAAATTTCCTATTTGAAAACGTTTTGAGAGCAGGGGGCTTTGATGTCTTGATGTCAATTGTAATATTAACAATATTGTGTCTGCTGGAAAAGGTCGCCATCATGTTGTTTGCATCGAGCACTACATTATTGTCGTCAGTGAAGATCATGTCAATCCAAGTATGAGACTTCCCAAGATGGTGCGTCGCGCCATGATTAACTAATTTCAAATTTTAATTTTTTGAAACTGTTAAATTTGTAAAATAAATCTTTACTCAAAAGTTCATTTATAAAAATTTTACTTTGAATCAAACTATTACTCGTTTCCTGGTCTAGAGACGTTCCGTTTACGTGTCTTGTGTTTAAACCTGTGAATTTACTTTTTGCACGCATAATATCATTCACAAGTTTGCGGCTAGAGAGGTAGACGACCCATGGCGATGGACGATGTACGGAAGTTTGTGACTGTAGCGCAACAATCGCTCTTCCATCCGGTCGGAGCAAACGCGAAGACAGAATGTCTGCCCACGCCATGGACGGTAGAATAATGGAGAGAACGGCAGGGACCACGTACGCCATCTCACCATCACTCAACCCAAGTATAGGGGGTCACGCTCAGCACCAGCGGATGAACTGCCACTGTTGCGTTTATGATGAAGATTCCGAGTTCGATGTCGATTATTCTGCGTTCGGAACCCGTCTACAGCGGGGTTAGTTCCCGATTGCGAAGGACACGCAGCAACGCCAAGAACGGCTGACTCACAGTATTATTATTATTACTATTAATATCGAAAGTAGAACTAATATTTACAAACTTAATCCTATTAGTGTTACTATCACTACTCTAATCATAATTATTAGCACCTAAATTGCACACGGACTTATCTACATCACGAAGCGATATTATCACTTGAGACATAGCAAGATGAGACATTATTCATAAAATTACTAGCCTGACATTTAGCATTCTCGACTAACGTTGATATTTTGAGCATTGTATTTTCCTGCAGAAACAGTAAACGGTCATTATGTAACCTCTCCAGTTTAGTAGATTGTTCTGTAATATTTTATTCAAGTGATGAGATTTTAGAGAGCAATTTTTCAGACAGCTTGTCTGTTAATGGAGTGGGTGATATAGAGTACAATAACGAACTGCGCTTAGATTTGGACGTGTCATTTACGGTGTGTCTCTTCGTGAGGCACTTAACTGATGGTGTTGAAGCGGCAAGATTCTCGTATTTCAAGATGTTATTGTCCTTAAAGGACTCTTCAGTAAAAGCGGTAACAGGAATAGCAGAAATATCAATATTATAGACATCAGTATTAGTATTTATAGTATCTGTATTAATAACATCAGTATTGGTAACAATAGTATCTGTAATGTTTAAGGTCAAATTTTAACAAGTTTTTAAAGTTATATTTTTTCGATTTAAAATTAAATTTGTATCGCTTTTGCCAGTCTCATTTTTCTCCTTACCAGCGCTCTTGCTACGTATTTTGGCACGACAATCTTGACAGATGAACTTTCCGTCTACTAATGACGTTCATTCATGACAAACGTTATGATATGGTATATCATAAGCTTTACATTTACGAATAATAGCATTCGCACGAGATATTTTATGACACTTTGCACAAGATGAAATTTATGAATTATTGAAAAAAGGGGTAGGTTTTCATTGGACAACTGAGCAGCATAAGGCCTTCGATGGCATAAAAAAGTTATTCGATCCAAATATTATACTAAAATATTTACCAATTTAAAATGTCCGTATATATTGACCACGGATTTTAGCGACTTTGCATGTGCAGTCGTGCTTTCCCAGTTAAGTAATAAGGGGGTTGAAGAAGTCGTGTGTTTTGAAAGTAGGACTCTAAAGAGCAGCGAGTGCTCATATTTTAATACGGAAAAATAAATGGTAGTGCTGGTGTGGGGTCTAAATAGGCTACACACGCTTTTACGGGGCGCTGTAAAAATTTTCGTATGCACGGATCACGAGGTCCTTACGTTCTTTAAGACTTGCAAATATAGTAACGCGAGATTACAAAGGTGGAACCTCGCGATTCAAGATTTTGAATTCGACCCAGAGTGTTTACCTGGACAAGAAACCGCTGTCGCGGATTATTTGTCAGAGTCATCGACCTAGAGCCAAATCGCGTAGAAAACAAGTCAGAAATAATTATCGCCGCGATAGATAGGCAAGAAACAAGCCACGCGTTAATAAATTTTTGTAAGAATATAGAAAGAATGCAAAGAAACAACATCCTCGCGTCGGAGACAATGAAAAAATTAAACACCGGAGATGAAAAGATTAAAAATCAGTATGTGTAATACGGGATAGTCTATTATATAAGGTTATGCCGGATTGTATAAAAATACACGTGCCCGAAAGTATTTGAAATTATTCGTAACTGAAATACAAGAACTATATGAGAACATAAGGGCGAGAAAAGTATATAAAATAATTTTAGAACATTTCTTTTCTCGAAACTTTAGAAAAAAGGTGTCATAGATCCTGAAATTTTACGACACTTGCCAAAAAACTTCGTATTTGACGCGGCGATATGATGAAATAACGCAATCAATACTTGTAAATAAACCAAGAGAGTTATTATCCATTGATTTTTTGGCTCTCTGCCTCTCTCAATGGAGGAGTCAGATACAATTTAATCATCATAGATGTGTTTAGTAAATATGTAGTATCATACACTCTGAAAAACCAAATACCGCGGCCGTGGTTAGAAAAATATTTTATGATTACTTACCTACATATGGCAAGCCAGAGTCAATAAATTCTGACCACGAAATGTAATTTACGAGCAAAAGATGGATTGAAACCTTGAAAAATGAGGGCATACGTATAATATATTCATCGATCAGCCCCTTAGAGCAAAATATCATAAACGAAATCTCTCATGACACAACCAATCAAACTCCTGTACAATTACATTTGGTCCTTCAGCCAACCCGAATTTTGAAAGCATACATAAAATTACCACAAGTGGATGACAACGTCTCTCGCGAACATAGAATTCCACTCGCTCACGAACACGCGCACCGCGCATTAAAAAATAGAGCGCCGAAGAAAAACGCGCAGAAAACGCACTTTGTATTCGAAAGCGGCAATCAAGTGTTGATAAAAGCACTTAATTTTTCGATGTATACGAAGGACCTTTCAATGTTCTACAAAATGTGGGTACGACACATATTTACTGTACGACCCCATTTTGGAAAAGGAGCGAGGAAAATTCCATTTATCGAATTTATACCCTATCATAGTGAATGAAGTAGCATTTAAATCACAACTAAATTAGATTACGATTAAGATCAATAGATAAATAAGGAAAATCACCCAACCACCGTTTGGTTGAGAGAATTATGAGAAAAGCAATGAAATGTTTCAACTTTACAGACACGGTGAAAAAATTCAAAATATATTCGGCGTAGTATAAGCAAATAAAAGATTAAAATCTCTGGTGAAAAAAAAACCAGTAATCTTGCTTGTTTATGAGCCACCTCGTATTTTCCGGTAATATTTTTTTCTCTCTCATCAATAAGAATTCTCGTAGAAGATTCTTATAAATTCTTCGTTAGAGCGTGAATAACTCAGAGGTAAAGTTTTTACTAGAATATGGTGCACAGCGGCCTATCGGGAAAAGGAGTTCGTCGTCACCGCTGGCAGTTTTCCATCACGGGTAAAAGCAGTTTTTCTAAGGACAAAAAGAGAAACACTCAGGCACCTTTTGGCTTATGTTTTCGTTAATAGTGGCTGAAGTATACCCATTCCCCCTACTGCATTGGTAAATATCCGATTGTCTATATACAACCCAGAATGAACCCGTTGATTTTCGTTTGTACCCTAAGCATCCCAGCATATTACTAGTGCTATCAGATGCTGAGGTTCATTCTCTGTTTTCTAGTCAAATAGGCCAAATACGAAGGTTGTCACTTTTGTAATATTATGTCTGCTTAGAAAATAATAAAAATGCTTTCTTAATCCCTCTCGAAATTTGACTTCAAGTGGTCTTAATGTTTATTTTTTTTGGCAAATCATTCTGAATCGTGCAAGAATTATTATCACTTTTCGTGCATTATAAAAGCATCTTCGTTTCTTTTATTGCGTTTGAAGATACCAAACTATTTTCGGTGAATCTGAAACTGAATCAGTTGATTTTCTTTTCTTCAATTTTCCACCATCAACTGCTTCCTTGGGAATACAACATTATCCTTTTCCCTTTGTTTTAATCATAGGCGTACTTCTCCCTGAGCGAGGGAGTTTCGCATAAATAAGGAACTGTGATTGAACACAGCGATTCCCCGAGGTGACGTGTCATTACTGCAGTGTATTTTACAAATAAATTTCCCATGGACACCGTGCCCTGTCTCACAATTTACATTAATACAAAATTTTGATTTGTGTGGCACTGAGGGGTCGAAATGCAAAAGCTAACCAATAACAAATGTAATATTTTAAGGGGTTATATCGCTCTTATGCTCTAAAAAACAAGGCTTTATTATTATTTTTTTTAAAGAACATTTGAGATTAAAGGTATACAAATAATATAACATTGGATTAAGCAACTCTTGAAGAAGAGAAAAAAAATTTTTATTGATATTTTTTTTTACAAAATGGCGGCTGTGCAGTGATTACCGTGAACCGCTTTTTCAAAAAGGTCGTCCGCGGCCTGCAGTACAAGTCTCGTCCAACTCCACCTATAACAAAAAAATTTTTTTTCTATTATCTACATGAGTTTTGCTAGTGAAGTACACATGATTACATTTTTAGAATTTTTTTTCGCGAAATGGCGATTGTTTTAACAAAAAATCGTGTTTTTGACGAAAAAAATCGACTTAAATTGTTTATAACTTTTTTTCTTGTTAATTCATCGATAAAATCGTGTGTATTTCACTAGATAATCAAACAATGAAGCTACTGTTAAAATTTTAAGTCAATCGGATGTAAACTTTTTGAGTTCTACTGCTTGCCGATTTTGAAAATATGGTTTCGAGAAAAACGCGTTTGAAGTTTCAAAATGCTATAAATCTTAAGAATCGCAAAAATATAGTCCATAATAATTTTTTACCTTCAGTCTGCTATCTCTACACCATATAATTGTCCTTCCAGGGCCTTCATTTCCTCTTCTTCTTTTTTGTTTGCCTGATGTAATGCTGCGCCTGGCCTCTTTCGCGATATCGGACATACGATGCTCAGCGGTTTTGACGCGATTGGCGTCCGTTTCCACGCAAAACTCGTACATGTTTGGTCCAACAGTCAACCCAAGAGCATCGTAAACGGCAAACAGACCCGAGTAGCCGTCATTGAAGATAATAACGGCTACGTCAGTCGCAATGTCAACTATAGTCTTACTGCTTGACACCGTCTTTGGAGCAACTGACCACACTACAGCATTAAACGACTCGTTATTGTTCTGAGTATACGCAGCCAAGAACCGTGACAGAAGGTTGTTGGAGCTGAGTTCATTATAAATGAGTTTTATTGCGTTCAAAACATCCTCATGCATTGGACTCTTGTGCTCGTACGTTGCAAGTGTACCAAGCGCTGTACTGCGCTGCCAAGAACACCAAGAGTCTACTCCGACGGGACACTTCTCGTGCTGTGTATTCTCCTTCGTCGACATTTTATGAAGTAACGTTGCCCAAATTTCATTCCGCATTTTTTCGACTGAATCGTAGTTTCTCCTAATAGCAAGTCCGTAATAAATAGAAAGTTCATCAATTAACTTTCCGGTCGACTTTCCTCGGCCGTCAAGACCTTTAGTGTTTTTTTTCAAATCGCGCAGACGCATGCCCATGCACTTCTGAACGTGTCCGACACATTCTTTTTTTTCGACGATGAAATCTTTATAAGGTTTTGAGTCGACTATACCTTTATATGTTTTTGAATCGCCGTCGCTGATATATTTCAAATATTTGATATTATGAAGTTTTTCTGAGCGTTTGAACATTTCTATAACTACGTCGATCTCCATTTTCCCGGCACTACCTTCATGGTTGGTATCACAGTTCTGTTTGTGTGAAGGGTATACATCTTCGTATTCAGCAGTACCTTCTTTTTTTTGCCAATATTCACACACTTTACAGTACTTAGATTTTACACACACATCCAATACCTTGCCAGTGTACCAACCCATCAAAGCCACCAATCCGAACAAAAACGTAAACCCTCTCTTTCGCCAAGATCCATCGCCTGACACCGAGAGACCTTCTTTTTTACCTCGTTCGATAGAAATTTCTTTTTCTTTAATCGCTGATTTTTTCATAGATATAATTCGAACAGATGAAGTAGCAGTGGCGATATTAGATATGATCTTACTGTAAGTTGTTTGAAAAACAGGCTTTGCAAGATCCATCATACAGCAGAACTTTTTTATACCGTTGATGCCTATGCCTATGATGCGCATAGCTAAAATAATACGGCAGTTGATCTCATAAGCACGACCATTTATTACAGGAAAGCTGTTAATATCAGCATCACCACAGTTCGAACAAGACACAATAATTTTGAAGCCTAGTCCACGCTTGTTCGACTCTAAAAACCGCACGTCACCATTACATTTTTTACATACTACTAATTCAGAAAGAGCAGTAAATACAGCGAAAAAATTGATGAAACAGTAGCCGAAATTATTAACAACATCGCGGTCACGGTCGAAATCAGTAGTTTTCAATTTCTTAGCCGAGGTACTAACGTGGTCCGAATCGCCTTCGAACGAATGGTGGTTAGGCGGGTGTCGATTGCTAATTTTACTCCGTTTTATACTTGTACTTCTTGTTTTACTGCCTTTGCGGCCACTGTACACCTTTTCATTCATAATTAAGTACTTGTAAATATAATTCACAGTTAAAAAGTAAAGCAAAACTCAAAATAACAACGTAAACAACAAGAACGACTGATCAACTAAACACAGGGCAAGTGTGAGTAAACACGTTCTGTAAAGACGCTGTAACCGTCATAATGTCATGTAGCGACGTCTATAATTCAAATTTAAAACACGATATCGATCGTAGGTAACTTCTACTAATTTCCAAAGCCACGAAATTCAAAAAAGCGAGCATCGCTAAAATAAGCGAAAATTGTGAAAGAGGAAGAGCACGGCACGGCCATGTATGAGGTAAAGCAAATTTCCATTAAACTTGGCGTTGACCGTCATTTATTTACAGGATATATATGGGCGATTCTTTAAGGTAATATGAACCGTAATAAAGATGCATTTTTTGCTAAAAATAGAGATAATGGTCAAATTCTCCTAAAGAATTATTAAAGCGTACACTTTAATAATTCTTCAAGATGATTTGACCATTATCTCTATTTTTAGCAAGAAATGCAAATTCCTTTTGTACCAATTTAAGCTACCTTCATAATTTTTTAGTGCTGATCCATGTAGTCGAACCCATTCTTATAAGTGCTAAATAGGCATTTTAATCATATTTTAGCATAATTTGACTATTATTTATATTTTTAGCAAGAAATATAACTTGATTATCATTCTGGGAGTTATGCAGGTATTTTTGTACTAATAATGGCATCTTCGTGAAATTTTTGGTAGTCGACCGAGTGTTCGAACTCTCTTTTTTTTCAACTTTTGAGTTTTGAAATTGACTAAATCCATGTAATGAAGGGTCATATGACCTTGAAAATATTTTTTTTATAATTTAGAAAATTTGCACTTCTATTGAGCTAAAAATAATTCAAAATAACTCAAAAATGCAAAAAATGCTAAAATTATCGCCTTTAACCCACTGTAACTCGAACATACTTGGTCAAAAACTTCTGAAAAAATTCACAGAGACTTATAAGAACTCTATATACATCCTAAAATTAGTTAGAGAAAAGAATTTTTTTTTGTTTTCAATTTCACAGATAATTGCCCGTATATACACGTCGACTGCTGCGATCCATAGGTGGGTTTACGGACAAATAACGCGCACTGGAAACATTAACTGATCGTGCATTTGTCGCGCAAGTAATCCCTGAACCACCCCACCTCGTGTCTGAGCTACGTTTCACATCACCGGTGGAGGAGTACATTTCCAAGAGAGCCCGACAAGGCACGCCTTTGATCACCGACCACACCAAGGGGGGACAGATCCTGGAGCTGCCGGTCATCGAGGAAGAGGACCTGCAACGGGTGTTCGCGGAGTGCGCCGACTTCTGCCACCAAGCAGATGTACTATGGAGGGTCAGTGAGGTGGAGTATGTTGAGTGGGGGTACGTAACAGAGATGTAAGACACCTGATAACACGCACTTGTGTCTTATCGAGCTGGAAAAAAACCCTTCACTGCATTTCAGGGTATCCGAACGTGGAGGCCTTAGGAATGAAGGATCTCGTATCACGAGGGAAAATCTGCCGAATCTTCATCTTTAAGTCCAGCACCTGAACCGCGTTTTCTAATTTTTATATTATTTAAAATCACATGCAACATAAATTTAATAACATAAGTCTCGGAAACAATCTGGACAGTTACAACTTTTAGCAAAAACATGTTTATATTTACTGATGCGAACGTAATTACAAATTTTATACTTAGCAGGTGGAGCAATTTTTATGTTACTATACACAATTTTAAGCAACTCACGAGTCTTTTTATCATCAACGAGAACAGGTTTCGTATGAGAAATTGAGTGAATTGTATTATTATATTTATGTATACGGAGCGGTAGTAGGTGTAGCCACTTGTAGCTTCCATTTAAAGTAAATTTCTTCCACATATGTTCCTTCAAAGTTCAATTAAAACGTTGAACCACAGAGGCTTTTATGACGCTATATGCCGAATAATGATTAATATTATGTTTTTTCATTAATTCGCGAAATTCTACATTAAGAAGTATTTGCCATTATCAGTCTGTAAATTTTTTGGTGTGCGTCCATCCCTTAGTATTTTAGTAAATGCTTGCGCACCGTATTTTGCACTTTTTGCAAGAACGCCGAAATCCAACGAATGTTTACTTTGCGACAAAAGTGCCCTCGTCGCGTTAAATATAATTGCGTGCACAACAATTAAAAGTGCACGCATATCGAAATTCGCTTTGCCGCTCGGAAACCCTTTGCGAGCGTGAAGCGAATAATGTGGAATGAGAGAAAGGAAGAGAGCCAATAGCTAAGCCTGTACTTTGCACAGGCAAGCGTCTCGCGTTGTAGCGATGCGGGCTGCGTGCGGTGGGGGAAGAGAGAGTAGGAGCCTACGACCTCGCGCACTGTACAGGCCAGTGCTGATCGCAGTGCCGAGAGCGCAGTGCGCGGTGGGAAGAGAGAGAGAATGGTGTCGCTTCACCGCAGTTGCTCGGAGACTTTAGTCTATCCGCGGGTGCTCGAGCGGACTAGTGGCGGACCACTATGTCCGATCACTCACACGAATAGATGAGTCTGCGGCCGCGCTCGCAACTCTGGCCAGTTTTCAGCCTTCCAGACTCGAGACGCTCCTCGGTCAGAACACTGACGTTGCAGACGCTTAGATACTCATACCTGCGCAGAAGGATATCGTGCGAAGCGCACCCCGTACGAGGTCCAACTGCGTATGAATGCGTATATTCCATTAGATCCCGTTTCCTGTATACTACGGCCAAGCCAGCTTGTGCAGGCACTTCTGCCACCCTGACACGTAGTTTCCCGTCATCACAAGGAATACTGTGTAACTGGTACCGTCACGAGGTGCTCCTCGGCCGGTGATTCAGATACCTGCAGTGCAACGAGACAGTAAGCCAGGCGCACCCGGGTTACTGTCGGCAAATAGGTTCAGCCGCGACATGTGATGCTCCTCAATCGTGTGCAACCAGTTCTAAGTATAGTTTAAGTAGTCGGCCGCGACATGAGGCACTCCTAAACTATATTTAATTTCCGAATATTAACCTTATGAGAATTGAATTTAAATTTTTACAAAAATCATTACGCTACGTTATATGAGATAATTAATGCGTTCAAAATATCTTATTGCGGAAATCAAAAAACAGAATCAATCCTAACCAGAACTGCATTTAAAAATAATGCTCCGCTCGTCGCGTTTGATTGTTCTAGACAAATCGAGTCAGTAAAAAATACCACTATTGATATTCGTTTAGAATTTTCAACTCGCGCCAACGTTCCATATTGAATTTTAAATAACAAAACAAATTAATTATAGCATCATTTCAATCAAACATCGTTTCCATAGAAATAGGCAATATCTCGAATTGATTATAAACATTTCTAAAGCTTACAGCTTAAAAAGTTATAAAGTTGATCGAAAAGTTCGTCGGTCTGGACGAACAAACAGCTATCTGCAAATCGTTACGGATAAAGCGGCTATCTGTAAATTTTGCGGAGAAAGCGGCTACTTGCAAATTTTGTGGAAAAGCAGTTATCTGAAAATTGTTGCGGGAAAAGCGGCTATCTGCAAATTGTTGCGGAAAAAACAGCTATCTGTAAAATACATTTTTTCGGTACCACTTTTAAGTTGGTAGCACTACCACAAATTTCACTTTTACACACTCTTCTGATCAGTACATTTTAATGAAATTTCTTATTCCGGGGGTTTTTGAAGTCGCTCATTACGAATCAAAGGTAAAATTTCAAAAAACAAAATTGTAGAGCCAATAACGTGGCATATTATTCAATCTTATTAATATTTTGATAAAAATAAATAAAACTTGGTATATATGGGATTATTTTGGTCGCTGATTACAAATCAAAGATCAAAAATATGAAAAATAAATTGTCGGAACCAATTAATATTTTGATAAAAATGGGTAAAGATTGGTGTAAGTATGGGTTATTTTGGGTGGTTGATTACGAATCAAATGTCAAATATTCGACTAACGAATTGGCGGAATCAACAACTTGATATGTTACCTTAATTTTACTAATATTTTGATTCAAATAGGTAAACATTGGTATATATGGATTTTTAGAGTCGCTGATGGCGATCCAAAGGTCAAAATTAAAAAAAAATAACAGATCGCATAATATGACTTATTAACTTGGTTTATATGTCCAAACCCTAAACCCAACGACCCTAAGCTGCACAATTTGCAGTAAGAAAAATATTAATACCAAATTAAACCGATGGTTTGGATTTCACTGGAAACTTTAGGGTAAGTTATGATGCATGCAAACTTCATCTACTACATTCTCCAAATGTAGCAGGAGAGAGTAGAGGCGTCATGACTATAGGGAACCAGGTCTAATGCGTACATGTATTAAATGACCTCTGCAAAGTTTACTTGAAACTGGACCCTGGATAAACAATAAACAATAAACTACTGTAATTCCTAAATCCAACCATACTGAACTGAACAATTTGCAGTAATAAGAATTTTATTAATAAATTGTAATCTATAAGCCCTAAACCCTAAATATAAAACCTAAATTAGATTTAGGGCTTTGTGTTTATAAATCATTATTAAAAATTTTTATTATTACAAATTATTTAGTTGACGTAGTTGGGTGTAGGGTGTAGGCTTTAGAAATTACGATTTGTCATTGAATTTTGTACATTTATACATACATACTCACACACACGCAAACATATACACAAATACCTACGTATATATTAACCCCTCACACACACATACACACACACACACGCACGCACGCACGCACGCACACACGCACAAACGCACACACGCACACACGCAAACACACACACACACACACACACACACACAGACACACACTCATCCACTTACGCATTTCCACAGAAATGTATACAAGTACATACACATACACTCTCACATTTGCACACAAACTCACATACACAATCACGTGCACCCACACACACGTACTTACACCCACATACACTCAAAGCATACCCTCACACAAATACTCACACTCACACACTTACATACATAATCACACACACGCGCACACACTCACGTACATACACACCCTCATACGTACACGTTGATCGGCTTAATCTGGATAACGTATTGCAGACATGTCATATGAACGTTGCTCTGCAGTATGTCTAATTGCGTCTATATGGTAAATATTTTTTTTGTTATCACACGCGCAGAAATAACAGAATTTATTGTAAAATTTAACATTATTTTTATTAGGCTCCGTCTCTTCAAGTATTTCATCGGACGACGAAGACTTACACACGAGCCGCAATGATCAGAAGTTAATGACAGCAAGCAGCGATAATCTCATTATTCATTCTGCGCACTGCTACCTCATTATTGAATTTATATCTGTGTTTCTCGCCATTTCGGAAATCGCAATTTGCAGATCATGCAAGCAAAAATTAGCGTTTGCAGAAAGCAGTCATCGAGGCCTAGGATTTAAAATTATTGTCCAGTGTATGTGTGGTCGACGCGAAATCCAGTTAGGACCATTGATAAATACCGGCTACGAAATCAACAGACGAATTATTTTTATTATGAGGCTTCTTGGTATCGGACGAGAAGGGATAAACGTATTCTGCGGCCTTATGGATATGTCTGCAGGTTTTGCAAAATCTACTTACCAACAAATCGTTAAACATTTGCACGCAGCGTCGAAGACAATGTTCAAGAGCACCTGCGATAAAGCCGTCAAGGAAGAAAAAGAAAAATACGTTGAACATGAAAGACGTGCGAATCATTTGAAGGTTTCGGGCGATGGATCGTGGAAAGAGCGCGGTTATACTTCCTTGTACGGTATAACAACGCTCATCGGATACTACAGTGGCAAAGTAATCGATCTCATTGTAAGAAGTGGATATTGTCATTCGTGTGCCATAAGTAAAAATACTTTGGACGAAGACGTATTTGAGGAGTGATATGAGAATCATAAAGACTCATGCTCCTCAAATCATGCAGGTTCGACAGGGAAGATGGAGGTGGATTCCATAATGGAGATGTTTTCGAGATCCGTCGAGAATTTCGGAGTTATGTACACTAATTATATCGTCGATGGCGACTCCAAAACTTTTACTGGAATCTTAAATAGCAATCCTTACGGGGACTCGTTTGCGTAATAAAATAAAAACCGAGAAACTCGGAGGAAAGACGCGGCTAACGGAGAGTGTAATCAAGAAATTGATGATATACTACGGTCTGGCAATTCGTCGAAATATTGATTCAGTGAAAGGTATAAAGAAAGCTATTATAGCAACATTAGACCACTACTGTTCCACGAAAATTGTCCAGAAGGCGACGAGAGTTGGTGCGAATGAAGCAAGGCTCAAGCGGCGAATAATCTTGCATCTTACAAACATACGGCAAGATTAATCGATGAAACCGTAGAGAAGCACATTCGTCCAATCTATGAAGAGCTCTCTAATGACGATTTAATGAGGCGGTGCTTAGGCGGCCACACTCAAAATTCCAACGAATCGTTCAATTCGATTGTGTGGCCCCTAAGTCCGAAACATTTGAATTTCGGCTATAAAATCGTCGAAATTGCAGCATATATGACTGCAGGCATTTTTAACGAGGGCTACTCTGCTGTACTTTCCACTATGCAGCTCCTCAATATCATCATCAGGCAGCAGTGCAAAAATTTTGCTGACGTCGTCGATGCTGAGCGCATAACGTGGGAGAACCGGTGCGCATCATTTTCTAGCAAGAAGGCTCGTACAGCCCGAAGATTGGAAACCCTCAGCCAAAACGAGTTTTTTGAAGAAGAGGAAGAACTAATGTATGGCCCAGGGATAGCTGATTAACCTCTAATTACTGTAAGTACCCAAAAACTTATATTTTTTTGGACCGAAAACTTTAAAGCGCATTTTCTCGAGTTTTCAGTTTTACGATTTTTAGAAAATGGTGCCGGTGATAGCAAAAAGAATATACGTCAGATCGAAAAAAATCAATGTGATCTAGCTTCAGTATTAAATTATCTTCTATTTGAACTAAAAAAGTTGGACAAAAATATTATTTAAACTACTTTTTTGCAACTTAAAATGAATTTTTATTTAAAAAAAGTGAATTTTTTTACAAACTTCGAAAAAATTTGGAATTTGACAACTTCTTCCGTATATTTTGAGTTCATATAGAAAAGAAAATTAAAAATTAAAAACAATTTTGTCTCGACTGTTTCAGACGCACCGCACGACTTCCATCACCGGCACCGATTAGAAAGTGCAGACTCCAGGCGCTCCGGCAAAATGGTCATAACTTGAAGAAATTTTAATATTTTTTAATAACAAAAATTGTTTTTTAAAGCTAAAATATAGTACATTATGTTCTCAAAATTTCGTTTACTGCAATCATTTCCTTCCCTTTCAAAAAAATCGCTGAAAAAACGCTTTTTTTTCGGGACCTAAAACAGACTACCTCCTTAACGATATAATTTTAAATATTCCAATTAGACGTATTTGGTAGAGAATTTCATAACGAATAAGAAACATTTTGGACTTTTTTTCTTCAATGAAAAGTTATTTATTTTAACGAAGTTTTTATTTTTGCAAGAAATACGCGAAAATTAAAAAAATTGGTCTTTGTTGATTTTTTATTTAACCGCCAGGAAATGTTAAGAGTACGCATTAATTCCCAAAAGTTTTCAAATATCTAAAGTAAGTCTCTGGGAAGTTGGTATTTGTCAACAAAATAAGTATCCTGCAAGCTGGGTGGTTCACGTTAACATTTAAAGGTGGCTACTTCGAATTTAAGGTTTTTTAAATAACTAAAATTTAACTATTCATACTAGAAAGAATTTTAGCAATTGATTATACTACTAGAATTAAAAATCAGTTGCGTCCTAAACGGCAAAAAAAAATTTCTTTGACTTAACAGTCGTATAAGTTAAAATTTTAACTTAAACCAGGTTATTTTTGGACATTTTTAATTACCTCAATTTTTTATGATTGTGCGAAAACTAAAATCATTTTGAATCTCTGTTCCAAATAGTATCAACAGAAAAATTGACACACCATAGGATATCATAATATGTAAGTTATACCAGTCTCTGTAATGCAGCACATTACTAACTGTTGATACTATTTGGAACAAAGATTCAAAATAATTTTGGTTTTTGTACAATCGTAAAAAAGTGAGGTAATTAAAAATGTCCAACAATAGCCTGTATTAAGTTAAAATTTTGACTTATGTGACTGTTAAGCCAAAGAAAAAGTTTTTTTGCCGGTTAGGACGAAACTAATTTTCAATTCTAGTAGTATAATCAGTTTCGAAAACTTTTTATAGCATGAATAATTAAGTTTTAGTTATTAAATTTGCGATTATACGGAAAAATTGCATAAGTACTCTTTAAAAAACTTAAATTCGAGGTAGCTACCTTTAAATGATAACTTTAAGAACCCAACTTGCAGAAGACTTATTTTTTTGTAAAATACCAACTTTACCGAGGCTTACTTTTGATATTTGAAAACTTTTGGGAATTTTTATTCACCCTAGTATGCATGCGTTACTACGTCACATATTATTTTACATCACAAAAACTATCGATATATGAAAAAATATTGCTGCTATGGAATTCCAACCATATTTGTATACTTTTATTGCTGTGCCGATTGGACTATTACTCGAATAAACCGTTAATATTTGTATCTTAACTGTGGTGTCATCCTTCATTCTACCTTGATACTCACGTACTTCATGCTCATTTTATATATTAATATATCGAGAGTTTTTAGATGTAAAAACCCCGCTGTAGTATTTTAATCGGCTTTACTTATTCCAAGAGTTAATCTCCAATATTCAAGAAGTTACAGCGGTTTTCAAGTTTCAAACATTATCGTTGATTTATGTCGTTCTTCGTAATATACTTTTATTCAAACTCTTTTTTTTAACAATAGCTATGGAGATAGAACTATAGAATGGATTTAAACTTCTTTAATTTATAAAGAAGCAAGTTATTAAACTAAGTATCGCGATCATTATTTTACTGTATACTTCTGTATACGTGCAATATCGGACCCCGTTCAGAAAATAAAGGATTTTAAAAAAATTCATGTTATTTAAAATTGTATTTTCTCACAGCGTCTTATGGTACTGATAAGATCGAGTTCGGAAGATGTAAGGAAGGAAGTATTTCAATCGGCTTCTCTTATTCTAAGATTTTATCTCCAATATTCAAGGAGTTACAGCGGTTTTCAAGTTATAAAAATTTTTAAAAAGCAGGCTTTTATGTATTACTTTCTTATTGTTCACTTATCTCGTTCTTGATAATTTACTTTTATTTAAACTCCTGTTATTTTTATAATGACTATAAAGTTATAACCATAGAACGAATTTAAAATTTTCAATTCATAAAAAAGCGAGTTTTTAAAGTATCGCGATAATTTTTTGTCTGGGTCACCGAGTGGGTGTAAATTTTCTCAATTTTTAAATAAACGAATTTTTACGATATATCGATACTTGTTGGACTGTACATTTATTTATCTTAAGGCTTTATCGAACCCCGTTTAAAAAAATGAACTGACAAGCTCGAGCTTGGGGAGAGATAAGAGACCGAGTATTTTATTTGCGTTCACTTTTTCCAAGATTTTAAGATAATTAGACATTTCACTTTCACTTTCGCCGTGTACCGCACTGCAAAAATCCGATTAAACTTTTTCACGTTTATCGCGATGTTATCTGTTTGACAATCGAGGGAAGACTGAATCGTTCTCTCGTAAATTTTTTACAAGCGGCTGCATTTACGATTGAGGATGTTGATTGTTTCTTATGAATATCATTGTTTGAACTAGAGATCGTATAGTAGTAGTTAGAATTTAATGTTCGAAGAAATGTAACTTTCTCAGCACTTTGTTGAACTGTATGCCAGAGAGACAAAGGATATATGAAACTGTTGCGCACGAGTTTTAGGAAAATACCATATGTTACCTACAACACGCCAGTCTAAGAAGTCTTTTCGTCGTATATTAAAAGTGAAGATCTAGCAGTTTCATGAGAAAAGAATATATGCACATTAGGGCGGTCGTTAATTTTTTTTTCTTGGGGGACTGTCTCCCCGCGTGAAAATGGGTTCTATATTATGCAAAAACTCTGCGGAAACAGGAATTAATTTTTTAAAATCGATTTAACACGTGCCTCAAAGCACTTCAAATTTCCCATGTATTTTAAATGGGAAAAACAGGTTAAATCGTTTATCCTTCTAAATACCAGTGAAAATTTCGGAATTTTATTATTAAAACTATGTAGTCTTATGTATTTTGAGCTGCTGAATCGATTGGTACCATTAGTTTGCACCTAAATAGTTTTCACCTAAATTGATGATTGAGTTCAATAACCTTCTGACCAAAGATTCCAAGCAATCGCAATACTTATTACCTGTGATTGAAGATTACCGTAGTTTATTTCCAGATAGTAACAAGGACACATTGATGAAGTCATACTAATGAATAATTTAAATGAATATATAACCTGTAAATAGTTTTAGTTTATGATGTATGAAAGATAATTTGAAATTTTATTTTGAATCTGTATAATTGAAAAGTTATTAAAAAAATGATGTGTAAACTTTCAAGATTAATTTTCTCCCTTTATTTCCCAGTTCCTTCATAGTTTTTACCTACAAAATAATCATTTGAAAGATTTTTCTTCTTCTAACAGCTTATAATTATTTTAAATCAATAAAAGATTATAAATTCTTTTTGCTGTAACAGTTTGAATTAAAGTAATAGAAACGTCGAAAGTAAGTTTTCTATCCTTTTTACATCAAGAAATTTGTGAGTTATTGGAGGGAATGTAATACTTATAAATGATAATGATCATTCAAAGCATATAATTCTTATTATTTCCCTTCGAATTCCTTTTTTTATCGCAAAATTGGAAAAAAGCTAATGACACCATTTATTTCAGCTCCCAAAATATATAATAGTGCAAGATAGTGAGAAAGAATGACTGATTTTTTAACGACCATCAACGTTGTAAGCAAATTATCTGCTCTTTTTCATTGATTATTCAAATTTCTTTAACGATTTTGCTTTATAAATTTAATTTATCGCTTAGCTAGCAAAAAACTAATAATACCATTCGATTCAGCGATTCAAAATACACAAAAATATATGTTATTGAAAACAAATTTGACTGATTATGGTCGTTACGAGCCAAATAATTGTCTTTTTTCACTCAATTTTCGAATTTTAGATGTTTTTCGCTTGTAGGATTTTTTTTATCGCTATATAGACAAAAACTAATAACATTATCTGCAGAATCTCATCGATTCTGCGGCTCAAAATACATAAGACTACAAGGTTTTAATAATGAAATTCTGAAATTTTCACTGGTATTTAGAAGGATAAACGATTTAACCTGTTTTTCCCATTAAAATACATGGGAAATTTGAAGTGCTTTGAGGCACGTGTTAAATCGATTTTAAAAAATTAATTCCTGTTTCCGCAGAGTTTTTGCATCATATAGAACCCATTTTCACCCGGAGAGAAAGTCCCCCAAGAAAAAAAAAATTAACGATCGCCCTAATGCACATGTACGTGAGTAATTAGTGCAGTTGTATATTAGTTTAAGTTTCGTTTATGTAGAAACGTTAACCATCAGTAGAATCGAAATACGCGCACACGTCTTGTCAGTATCTTTTGGTAGGTCAAAGTCAACAAACCATGTTCGAAAAAAAAATGGACAGAGTCTGTGTTGCGTATTTAGTAAAAATATTACGGCATGTTCTTAATATTGCTAAAGATAAAGAGTGACATATTCGTGCATTGTGTGGTAGAGTATGGACTTCCGACTTTCAACAGTTATCCGTAGAGATTTGATGCGGTCTGCTGCATTTCCTTTTACTTCATTGTAGACCAACAACGATATATCACATGTATTGTGTTGGTCTTTTCGCTAATTACACATCTTCTCTCGATTGCCATGAATGCGATACGGCAATGCAATGACCAGTCGAATCCTCTAGCTGTTTGAATGATCTATTGTTATTGTAAGGAATTATTTCTTACATTTTAAAAGATTCTCATTTTTTTATGATTAAATTTTTATAATCAATCTTTCAGTTATGAGATGAATGATAAATGATATCGAGGGTAACGGGTTTATAATGAGATACAATGAACAATACTTACCATCGACATCAAATGAAAACAATCATAAGTATTGAATGTGTTATTTATTTATTTATTTATTTTATTAATTTCAAAACAGGCCTAATGGCCTAATACAAAAGAGCACAAAAATTGTTCGGTATAAATACATAATAACAAATTAAATGCAAATAGTAAATTATGACACATAAAAAGTTTATACAAAATTAAATATATATCATTACAAAGTAAATCCAGTTAGTCTAAATAATTATTTCAATGATTAATTAATTTTTAATAAATGTCTGTTTGAAAGAATCTTAAATAAATTATTATTACTGCAATTAATTAATCATTTAATAGCTTAATCCATAAGGATATACCATAATGTATACCATTGGCAGATTTATAATTCAGTTGAAACATAATTACTGGAAAACGAACATTATATTGACTATTATATAATGCTTAATTTATTTGCAATATTACCCTTCTCGGATTCATTAAACAATAAAATTCTAGAGAAAATAATATGATTAAAACGATGCATACTCTTATTTGAAAAAATATTTAACATTTGTTGAAGAGAATTATAGTCATGATCAAATTTATGAAATGTTACGCCTGAGTTATAATAATTATATTTATCAATTATTGCTCATATCAATACTTCAGTTTTAGAAGCTGAACCTTCGACGAGTTATCAAAATGATAATGAGATGGATTCTGCTGCAGACCAGAGACCAGTATTGGGCTCACTTGGATTTCAGATGACAGAATTCCTAGGTCGCAAAATTTGAGTCAGTGATACAATTTCATATTGTGGTCAGCTAAGTTCAGATAATTGGCGCGAAATGCCGCGGGGTGTTCTCAAACCTATCCGGATGTTCTTAAGCCCATCCCCAGTCGGATGGGATTGAGAACACACTTTGGCAATATCAATTGAATCCAAACTGCAAAAATTTGAGAAAAAGCTGTCAAAACAATACTCCCAGCTGGAGGAGATGAAAAAAGAAAAGCAAGCGCTTTGTCAAGAAATTGATAATTTAAAAATTAAAAATAAATTGTTACATGAAAGAAAAGTCACAACTAATAATTTCTTGAATAATATAGAGTTAGACTACAATATGCTATTAGACAAAATAGAGAATTCAGAGCAGAATAAACTAGAGACCCAAACCATAATTTGAAATTTAACAACAAATACATTTGAAAATGAACTTAAAACAATAACCGGAAAAATTAATAGCATTGAAAGTGATAATATACTAATAATAAAAAATATCGAAAATATAATAGCAAAAGAAATCATTAACACTAAATATGAAACTGCTTTTAATAGAATTGAGAATAACGTAGAGAATATTCAACAAAATAATAAATTAATATTAAATAAAATTGAAAAACATCGAATTGCCGTACTCTCCAGTATAGAAAACTACCAATTAGTATTAACAAATGTAAAGATAGTAACAACAGTATAAACAATAGTAAATTAAGTAATAATAGGAGCAATATAGGCGATAACAATGACGACAGTAACAACAATAATGACGACTGCAACTTCGTTGCACAGAATAAAAAATTTTCTAGTCACATTAATAATAATAATATTGACAATGATGGTGCTGCAGCATCACCTGCATGAAGCACGCCGGTGAAAACGGTTGGTGGAAGGGTAATACGCAGTAACAACATTAAAAGCACTAACACGGAGTTAATAATTTCTAACACATTTGACGGTAATGTCTCCAAGCGTGTAGACGTGGAACACGCAATACTGTGCCGTGTCCTCCCATCAACACATAAATCTGAAATAATAAGCGCATGCCTGCTTCGGTCAGAGGAGCCGATTTAAGCGGCATCAGCAGATGTAAACAGCAAACGCAGACGGTCACCGTGGGTTGTTACCCTATCCAGCACTGTGTTGGGTGACAAAATTATGCGAGCAAAAAAACTTATTACAGGTTTTCATGCTAGAGACGTCGACACTACGGCTCTTGACCTGAACACAAGGGATGGGATTATTAATGGGAAATTTTTTATTAATGAACTTTTAACAAAGGACACATTCATTAAATATAGAAGTCTCAAGGCCCTTGCGATGAGACTTAATTTTAAATACGTTTGACATAGAGGGCTGGAGGGGGGGGGGGGGGGGGGCATTTCCTGGTGAAGAGGCGTGGTGGCGACGTCTCCCATGAATTTTTGTCAGCGACAGACCTCCAAGCAATAGTAGCATCATATGCTACTATGTAAATGAAATTGACAAGACTGTTATTCCGACACCAGTTCAATAGGAGACTGTCGCAAAAAATTGACTATACACAGATACTGCTGGGGGGGGGGGGGGTTCGCTGTAGGGGACTGAGAGCAGCTTCTGTCAATGTTATCTCTCTTATGGGGCACTTTGGCATGACTAAACAACATCTTTCAGCTGGTCCTACCTATCATCTTTTTGAAGTTGCTGAGTTGCACCTTGACCCTGCTGTTGGGAGTGATCGCATTCAGATTGGCGGCTACTCACTAATAAGACTAGATCGCAACAAACTCGGAGGCGGGCTAGTCCTATAGGTCATTTATACCTGAATACATAATGTGCAGTGTTCAGCAGGGCAGCCTTTCCCCCGTCTTTGTTGCTTTGATATATAGACCACCACACGTACCGTTTCTACTAGTCTCTGACTTAACAGACAAAGTTACTACTCATACGCAAGATTTTAGTCATAAAATTATAAAGGGAGATTTGAAAGCGAACCTACTCGGAACATCAGCCGATGCAAAATTAGTCAGGCGGTTGGCTGATGATCTCAACCTTCAAATAGTTGATCATGGTGCGACTCATCATCTCACAGTTTACCACACAGGGATTGATGTGATCCTGACAGATAATATTGACGTTGTACTGAGCAGCAGCAATTAGCCGGCGCCCTATCCCAGTCATCATAACATAATAGTGGTCGAGATTGGGGTCGAAACTGCTGCAACTCCTGTGGCTGAATCTTGTAGCTACAGGGATTTTAAATCGATCCAGCAAAACGAACTCCTGTCTCACCCAGCTGACTGTGATTGGTCGCCGCTTGATGGTTCTGCGGCGGGTGTTGACAGTCAATTAGAGTGCCTCAGCGTCAACCTCATGGCTGTAATAGATAAAATTGCGCCCTTAAAAGAATTAGCACCGAAAAAGAAAATGAATCCCCCGTTGATGCTGAACTGACACATTTATACAAAAAACGACTCTGTATGAAGACGTTACGCTCGGACCAAAGACGACAGACTGTGGCGGGAGTATCAGAGCCTTGCAGCCGAAGCTAAATTACGAACTAAGAATACACGAGAAATTTTTCTGCGAAATAGAATATTTGAAGCTATTGATAACAAGAAAGACACCTGGAAAGAGCTCAAGGCTCTGGATCTTCAGCCAAAAACAGGAGAGGAGCTTCATGGGTATCGATTTCACAAAGTGAAATTGATGAAGAACTTGACAACGTCTTGACCGCTGTCAGTGATGACAGCTTTGTTTTTCAAGAAGTTAGCTTTTCAGACGTTGTCCTGGCTATTGCCCATTTCTCGTAACATGCGAGAGGAGAAGACGACATCCCCCAAAGTATAGTGGCTAAGGCTCTTCCGTTTGTGGGAGATAACATTGTTAAAATCTTCAACTTCTCCTTGTTCAGTGGCATTTTTCCGGGAACTTGGAAGGGAGCTCAGTTGGTGCCTTTGAAGAAGAAGCCTGTCCCATCCACGGTGTCAGACTTTCGACCAATTGCTCTGCTGAGTTTCCTTTCCAAAGTCCTGGAAAAAATAGTACACGACCAAATAACTGACTTTTTAAGGGAAAACAACACTTTGGACCCGATGCAGACTGGTTTTCGACAGCATGACAGTACACAGACAGCACTACTAAAATTCGCGGAAGACATAAGAACAGGCAGTAACAACAACAACAAATTTTTGACAATTTTATTAATGTTCGATTTTAGTAAAGCATTCGACACCATCTCACACACAAAACTGCTACGTAAGCTGATGCGCATGGGTTTCTCCCGGAGTGTGCTCCTCTGGCTTAAGTCATATATAATGGGGAGACGACAGAAAGTCGTCACAAATACAAAAGGGGAATCTGGTTGGCTAACCACCAATCTTGGCATGTCATACGGCTCAGTCCTGGGACCCTTGCTTTTCAGCCTTTGCATATATGACGTACAAGACGCACTCGACTTAGATGATGTAGAACACATACTATACGCTGACGACCTGCAAACCTACAATCAAGTGACCCTGGAAGGTCTTCGTGGTGGTATCGGTCGCATATCGGCTGTAGCACGAGCAGTGTCGAATTGGGTATCGTCAGCTGGCCTGCACCTCAATGTCGGCGATACGAAGGCGATTATCTTTGGATCTGATCGTAACATCAAACAGGTTCAGAGCCTTGACTTGCAAGGCATTGAGATACAGACCAGCGTACACGTGCCCTTTGTCGATACAGCTAATAATCTCGGCGTGGTAATGGACGGAAGGTTAACATAGAAGCCGCAATTAAACGCGGTCAGAAAGAAAGTAAATAGAGCTCTGTATAGTCTCAAATTATTCCGTTCTTGTACCACGGAGATACTACGGAAGTAGCTGGCATGTGCACTGGTACTGCCTCACTTAGACTACTGCTCAGTGGTTCTTCTTGACGTGTCAAGGGAGCTTCAGACACGACTACAAGTTTTTCAGAATTCATGTGTGAGATACATATGTGGTGTTAGGCGTGATGAGCATATCACCTCCTACAGGGAAAAACTGGACTGGCTGGATCTAAAGGCGAGAAGGGAGTATTTTATGGGGCTGTTGCTCTACAAAGCGATTGTCATACGGCAGTCACCATATCTTATTGCCCTTTTTAAAAAAAGCCAGGCCAGGACTTCAGGTAGGGGTGGTACGAAGGAGCTCTCGGTTCCGGGGTCGCGTACTGATAAGGGCCTTTTCTCGTTTAGAGTTCAAGATGCGCACCTCTGAAACTCGCTCCCAAGCAGTGTGAGGTGCCTGCCATCTTTTTGTAAATTTAAAATGGCGTTAAGCAGGCACCTTAAACAATTACATGACGACAGGAATACACAGAAGTGAACCTTTAGGATATTGATAAATAAATTATTTTTGTTCATTTCTGTGTAGTCCTAATCTATTTTATGTATTTATTTAAATTATTTATTTATTTAATTTATTTATTTATCTAACTTATTTATTCATTTAATTTATTTTAAGTGTTAAGTGTTAAGTATGAATGTATTTATTAGCGTGAATTGTAAGAATGTCATATGAATGTGTTTTTATTTTTTGACGTGATAGATCTACGTGCAATTTTGGAGGAGTGTGTGTATGTATTCCTAATATTTTTATTGTATTTTGTTAACTTTATTATATTTATTTTATTATGTATTGGCGAGGCGTATTCTGTCATGTACCATTTGACTATGACTAGATCATTATATTTAGATTTTATAAATTGATGAACTGTTACAGCGAATAATGTTATTTTTTATATAAGAAACACAATAATGAATGTTTAATGTAAGATAACGAATGTATAAACTGACTGATATTTTAATTATTTTAACTATATATGTACATGCAATTGTAAGAATTTCGTCATTGATGAATAAATAGTTTCTCTCTCTCTCTCTCTCTCTCTCTCCTTCTCTGTCCCTCTCTCTCTCTCTCTCTCCCTCTCTCTCTCTCTCCCTCTCTCTCTCTCTCTCTCTCTCTCTCTCTCTCTCTCTCTCTCTCTCTCTCTCTCTCTCTAATATAAAAAAAGCGTTTTAATCTTACAGATAATTATATACAGATCGGAGAAGGGGTGCAACCTCGATTCATAATTCAAAATGAATCAATGCGCTCCTACCATCGTTTTGGATACGAAGGAAGACAAATCCAAGGAATAATACTACAATCTCTGGCGAATGCAGATATTTACAATTGGCTAGAAGGTTGCATGCGAGATCTCGAAATCTCCATCGACATCTTTGTAACGGAGGTGTACCAACCGATTTCATTGGAGTAACAATCAATCCGGTCACGGACGTATCTGTTTGTAGTTCAGACCTGTTCAGTATGTTATTTAGTGCGGTATAAAGTGCAAACACCTGTAACATTAATGACAGACTATCGATCAATTGTACAATTATTAGTGGTGTAGCGGGACGTGGACGCGTACGTTTAACCGAAGAATCGTGAATAAAAAATCTATTCTTACAATCAGTAATGATGATGAGCTTTGCCTACCGCGGACTCTAGCTACTGTCTATACCTATACTGTCAGAGGCCAAATATGTCCATAGGTAAATATGACATGTGATTTACATCGTTATTGGAACCTGATCCGTCACAGGAAATCAAGAGCTCCAAGAAATACTGCCGAGGAAGTTATAAATATGGCGAACGTTCGGGAAACAATGGAAGGATGTGGACTCGCAGAAATTCATAAGTTTCAAGATTTCTTCACCATTTGTATTACAGCCATATAGTTGTATAATTTTTCAACGTTTGCGCGTGGAAATACGATGCTCAATGACGGTTCGTGCTTTCCCATCGACACTTACGGAGGTATAGTTCATACATTACGAATCATGTATTACGTGCGCTCAAAGCATTATTAACCGGTATTAATCCTCATTGGAGCTAGTAGTAGCGCTAGCTATTGCATACCGTGTAATAAAAGTTATTGGCGTGTCGAGGAACATAGGTATTCCAACAAGTGTTATAAGGGAATGGCGTTACCGTCGTGTAATAAAACAAAAAATCTAAAAAAATACGAATATTCGGATATATGTTTAAGATTATTTTTTGTGATATATGTTTCGAAAATCATGTTAAAATAGGATCTTCCAATAAGAGTAGTAATGTATGCAGTGGAATAAAAATTTGTCGTTTTTGTTTTGAAACAGCACGCGTAAAGAATAGAAAACCACATTAGTGCTGTATAGCTTTTTGTAAAACGTGTACATTATGATTACCAATCGGACACATGTACTGTGTGCAGCCAATCAATGCGGTAGAACGTGTAAAGCCAATTTTATTTTTGTTTTATGGTTTCAAAACTCAACAATATATATGTGTTGGGTGACGGCGAGAAAAAAGTTCACACTTCAAACTTGTGTGTCGTGCAACAAGTATGCTCGTACTGCGGGAAGAACGAAGATGTCTCGACCAGATGTGATTTTTGTAGTATTCACAAATATGTGTTTAATGTTGAACCGATAAACAGCTTGTTGATCTTGCACTAGCGCCAAGATAATACACATTTTATATTCAAGTACGTTGTCGAGAGATACACTGAAATACGAGTCATACATTCAGTTGCGATGAACGGTACGAAAATAATATTAATGGAGATTTTAAAAATCAAGTTTATTCCCGACTCAACCGTAATGGCCACTTTCTTGACCTGAAAAGCGGGACAAAAGTAGCATATGATTCCCGCTAATCCACTTTTTTCCCGCAAATACGGGAACAAAATAAAAAAAAAAATTTCTGAAAATGCATTTTCTTTTATTTCACGCAAATACTTTCTCTCTTTTTCTTCCATTTTGAGCTATTTCTTTCTCTTTCCGTGGATCCCACTCTTCAAATCAATAAAGTGGCCACAGTTAAGTTGGAAATAAAGTTCTATATGCAACACGGGAATTAAGTTTACTTTATTCTCTTGTTGCATAATGTAGTATCATCGATAGTTTAAATTACTTTCACATGCCTCTAAGTAGTTTGCCCAAATCGTACGGATTGTTCGAAATGGAGGAAGGTATTTTTTTCGCATTTATTCAATACACCAAAAACACAGTCTTACGAAGCTCCTCTCGACTCGAATGCACAATTTCAATTTTCCAAGAGAAATTGCTGAATATTGCAAACAAAACGTATCGTTTTTGAGATTAGCATACTTAGCTTTTCGCAAAACATTTATGAAATTCGGTGTCATACTACCACGCGGTTACAGATGGATATACAAATAATCTGAGAAAGCTGTGCATTGGCTATCTTGGATGGAAAAGTGTGTTCTTTATTGCCCTATTGAATATCCATGTCGTGAGAAAATATTATAAGTAGATATCGTGATTGATGGCTACAGTTCGCCGTGTAACGGTGAGAATCACGATGCGGTTGTGCTCCAGTTTTATGAATGCTTTTGGTACGGTTGTCCTCGATGTTATAGGATAATCCGAGACGTGGCTTTGGCGAGCGGTGGTTCGATGGACGACATAACACGAAGAAGGATATGAAGAAAGTTATGGGTACGAAAGAACACTGACAATCGGCAACAGGATAAAGTTAGGTAATTACCAACTAATCGAGAAATGGATGTGTGGATTCGACAATGAAATCTCATAAAACGAGGATCTTAAACGTTTTGTTCATAAAAATGTGAGTAATGTGAAGCGAAAACTGCTTCTTCCGAGGGATGCATTTTTCGACGATCGTGCTGGTAATACAGTCAAAGTGTTTGATTGTCAGAACCAGGAGAAGATTAAGTACGTCAAAGTGTGCTCGCTATAGCCACCCATTTGCATGCGAAGTAAATATCCTGTCGGCCACCCCAAGATTTATGTCGGTCGAGAGGAGTGTGGACAGTTGGTAGGTCCGTGTAACGACATTTCACGAGTAATTGGTCTTAAAGCATTCGGCGACAAAAATGACTCCGGCCTCCGTTACCTTATACAATGTTGCCAAAGCACTAGAAAATATAGAACTTCGTTATGGTAACCACGATTTTAGATGACCCAAGTTCAAGCCCAGTGACTTATTTCGTGTCAGTCGTGCGAGAACCGTCTTCGATGAGGGATACGAAGGTGGCAGGACTTCAGAGATGTTTGAGGTTCAACCACCTGTGTATTTTTTAAAACATTTGGCAGGCGATGACATTGGCGGTCACTTTTACGTTGAGGAACTGAGCAGAGTGCGAAAAGATTTAAATGCGACATCATTCGAAATCGACAAAATTTTACATCGTAGAAGTAAGAACTGTTTAAAGAAATATTTCTTCAGCTGGAAAGAATATCCCCAGCAGTTTAATTATTGGTATAAGACTAGCCAGATTTCGCAGAAATGAAGGATCAGTTTTACATTATTCTGCCCAGAAACAGAAGCATGAATTATTTCGCTGAAAACACTACGACATATTACATTACTCAGCTACCGCAGCAGATCCGATTACAAAGCTCATGGTCAGTTGCGGTCACAGAGGTGCAAATTCCGCTAACGTTTAAACACATGTTGTCAGACAAAGAAGATAGAGCGATTTCTTTGAAACAAATTCCCACCTCGAGACTCTAGTCGAACAAGCTCAGAGTGAAAAATTTTACCATTGCTGAATCGCTGTTTCGACCAGGGTACTACAAAGATGTTTATACTCTAGTAGAGGAAATATACAACTTCGAGTGTATAAATCGTAATTTGGAGGTGACGGTTGAGCGTTGTGGTTACGTGACGGTCAACAGAGTCTGCGTAAAGACAACCTGCTCTCAATTCAGCCACATACTCTGTTTATCGCCAAAATTGTGAACTATGTTGAGGTTTGAAAGGACAAACCGAAGCTTTTTCGCTGGTGATAAAGGCAGGGTAGAGATAAATAGACCTGCGCGACTCTCGAATGGTTTACTAGCCATACTCATGATCTATATTGATATCTGTGAGCCGTATGTGACAGGCGATGTTCAATCCCGATTGCTGCTGGATATATCGATGAAAATCCCCACCAATATCTTACCATTGTTATTAAGCTCATTATAGACCATTGAAACTGATATAAGAGATCAATGAGGTCAGTCGATACCATTCGATTACGGGACTCTCACTGTAATACTGCATTTCAAGAAAATTAATTAGATCGCTACGAAGAACATCTCAACAATCAAATTGGCCACGGATACATTGGAGGAGGTATTTATGAAGGGGATACTCATGGTGGTAGGGTTGGGTATATTTACGTTGGCTCTCCCTACCAAAGAGGCTACGGCGATATTGGCTCTTTCTTAGTCAGTACATTTCGCCAAGTTCTCTCATCCATCACTCGGGGGGCTAAGGCTGTTGGCAAGGAGGTTGTGTGCACAGGTATGAAAATCATGGCCGACGCGTAACACACCAATTAGAAATCACTCCGCAATTGTGCGAGAAAATCTGGTGAAGTTCTTAAAAGAAAGGCTGAAGAAAAGTTGGACAAGTCGATGGAGGGGTCGGGATATAAAATGGCGCGCTACGAAAACCCGTCTCAGTTGAAATATCTCGGTGGACCTGTCACTGTGAGCCAAAGAAAGAGTTGCGTAATAAAACGTAAGAGCAGTACAAAACGTAAGACAAACAGTGTTGGTGTGAAAAAAAGAGGTAGAAGGAAGAAAAAGCAAACAACCCAGATATATAAGAAGAAGAAGAAGACTAGATAGAAGAACGACGAGATATATTATTGACAGTTACAAATGACTTTCTTGCACACCCACTCATGCGAATGTTTAAAGTTGGAGCCATTATTGTTTAAGATTTCTCCGTTTCAGACAACGATCGAGGGCTCACATTGTATACAATATAAACCGATATCGTCATTGACGGATGACTCACCTATAGAATTTGTACTCCCAGGCAATAGTGATAAATACATTGATCTTACTCACACTATGCCCAGTATTCGCGTGAGCTTGAGATGTACTATGACCGAGAACGATATACCTAATCCAGATAAACCAGCGTTTAGAATTGCAAATGCCAGAGCGGGACCTAGTAATAAGTTCATGCATTCGATCTTCAATCAAGTGGATATACTCTTTTTAATCAAAAGCCTGTATCACCGCCTATCAATGCGTACACTTATAGAGCGTACATTGAACCGCTTTTGAATTATGGACCTGTTGCAAAATCTTCTCATCTATCGAGTGTATTATGGTGCGACGATACCGCGGAAAATATGGACGATTTTGCAGATGAGAATCAAGGACTTGTACAACGGCGAAAATTATTGTCGCCTACGATATCCATCAACATGATTGGACACCGTCACTGTTATGTATTTATTCAAGAAAAGCTCTTGATGAACGGTGTAGAGGTAAGAGTACGTCTAGTCAAGACTCGCGATAGCTTTTGTCTAATGGATCCTACAGGATATTTTTCAATATATATCGAGGAGGCAAGTCTCTTAGTCAGACGCGTAAAGATTAGTCTCGGTGTATTGTCGACTCACGCTCTTTCAAAAACAACTGCCAAATATCCTCTAACGCATGTAGAAATTAAAGCTATTACGATGCATAGCGGTATAGACGGTGAAACTTTGGATAATATAATATTGGGTCAACTACCGAAAAGATTCATTATCAGTTTTGTAAAAGACAAAGCTTTTGATGGCGATCGAGGACTTAAGTCTTTTAACTTTGAACATTTCAATATCAACTCTCTATGTCTATACGTTGACTGTGTACAAGTTCCCTCAATACTATTGCAACGCGACCTTAGAACCAAAAATTTGTACGTGGACGCGTACCACACATTATTTTTTGGTACATGTATACACTTTCTTCATTAAGGTAATCAAATATCGCGGGAAACATACCCGCATGGCTACTGTCTATTTGTACTTGATGTACCTCCCGATTTATCGGGTAACGACTGTAGCCATTGGAATTTGATTACCCACGGTAGTATTAGATTGGATGTGCGGTTTGGCGAGGTATTAAGAAACATGTCAAGACATCGTCGACTTTAGCGGTTGACATAACGTCCTGTAGATGGTGTTGCACTTTGGTCTATATACACCCTCTCTAGCGCTTTTTGTTCGTCGGATTGATCAATTATGATCAATTATCATCCGACGTGTATTGTATTCATCCTGCTGTCAAACCTTGTTATAAAAACTACCATTGTGCTTTAAATAACGTTCATCGACTGAAGTAGTGACTGTCTACATGAGATTCTCAAAATTGTAAGAATCTTACCGAGATTTGTAATGGACAGTCTTCAAATATTGAAAAACCTCTCGCGAATCCACCTGCATACTGTTGATGTATTTTCAACAGCTCAGATTCTCAAACGGTTGTAGAAACTGATCGCTTCTATTATAAATACTGCCGATTTAAGATAACTTGGCATGCAGTGGGTTGCTATATACGTTAATAAGTTTTGCGAAGCTTTGTATTTCGATAGTTTTGAATTACCACCAGTTATACCGGATCATATAAATCGTTTTCGGAAAAATTGTAAGCAATTTCATGGCGCACGATCTCGTACTGGATGGATGTTGAAATTCACACGCAGTCATTAAGAGAAAGCAATCGAAATCGAAGAGGATATAAGACCCACGACATCTGGTCTGAGTAAGGGGTAACATCATAGTATAATTATGAAAAAAGTTACCTTTGATTGTCTGAACGAATACGTAATAAACCAATCCACGCGCGTTACGAATATCTAAGAACTGTATCGAATAGCGTGAATTGTACCGTGAGTGAAACTACAGAATACATTGTAAATAAAAGTTATCTTATGCACAAAGCGCGAATTATGATTTATACACCAAATATTGTCAAAGATGTTGTAAATTTGGCGGAAAAAGATACGTTTGATCTTATCATGAGCGCTACACAAACACGAGCAAGCAAAACAAAGGTTCAATTTCCATTTAGCAAAATGAATCTTATCGATATATTTTATCAATTATCTTTGCATATGAACAGTATTATTGATATATTTAATACCCGTTTATCATCGAATAAATAAATTAATTTAACTGTACTTACCTTCTATTTATTTACGTCACTCTTTCCCTATCCTGTATACAAACTTCCTTATTTGCAATATTTTAAAATCATGAAATCAAAGCCTATCAAAAATTAGATAAGAACGGAAGTAACAAGTGTATGTAGGTTGAAGATAGTTCCGATTTTTGCCACTGACTGCCCCAGCGTCTACGAGAGAGCACGTATTTTGAGAGTTACTCGTACATTTTAAAAAGCGAATCGAGTTAAAGATTATTTTTAGATTTGTTAGATTTGTTAGATGTTTGTTGAGTTTATATTTTTGGGAGGGTGCTAGAAAATTAAACTTTGAGAGTTATTAAAGATTTGCGACCGGGAAAACGCGGGAGACCGTGCACGGAACGCGCGACTCAGCGCACGCAGCGTGGACATTTTGAAACTGCTGTGATTTTGACTGATAATTGTCGAGCGACCGTCGGCATTACTTCAAAGTCGGTAAAATATTTATTATTATTTATAAAATTATTCGTAACACGCGTGAATTGCATTGGTGGTACGTAAATGGTGTGGCGCGAACCTGTATTGCGTCGATAAAAGGTGATAGTTCGATTACGTCGAGAAAGGGGATAATTGCGTAAAGGGGAGAAAGACGCGAAAGCAAATGGATTAAAGGTTTTTAGGAAATTTATTAGCTCGGGGAAAAAGGGGTGATTCGGTTGTACAAGTGGCGTGCGCGAACTGACATAGCCATCTTGGGAAAGTGGCCGTTAACTCTGTAATTATATCTGTAAATTATTAGCGACATTTTGAATATTTATATATATGAATAAAGCCTACGTAGTTAAGTTCCTTAAAGCATAGTATCATTATTTAGTAGTGAAAGAATTCATCCTGATTTCCTGTATCACGGAACCTCCTCGGGGATACAGTTCATGCTAGGCTAGCCGCGCGTTACCTGGTGCCCTTTTGTTATACCTACATTCGATAAAGTGCAGAACCAACCCTTGGAGGAAATATTGGAATAAATGATTAACGCTAAAGAGACCAGAGTAACCAAATCCTATGTTACAAGATAGATATATAGATATGGGTTGAATTTTGGACAATTAACTTATTTTGCTGTTAATTACGGAAAAACTGAGAAATTACTTTTTAGAAGTTACTATAAGTAATCATTTTGCTGTTAATTACGGAAAAACTGAGAAATTACTTTTTAGAAGTTAGCATAAGTAATCATTCTAGACGATAATTAAGTCGATACGAGTATCTCATCTGGCCTTAAAGATTTTAAATGAATCTGTAAACTCGGGGCACGATGGTGTCGGACATAGATGAAGTGTCCGAAATTGCTATCAAGAAAAACAATAAGTGTTTGCCTAAAAGGAAGGTGTCCATAGTGGTGTGTATTTGTTGTGAGAAGGTATACAGCGTTAATGACTTTAGAGAATTAAGTGAGCCAAAATATATTAGTAGTGTTTTAGTAATTTGTCCTTACCATGCTCACATCAATCTAACCTCAAAAACCAATGAGAATATCCTAAAAGAAGCTGCAACAACAATAGTTTCACACATTAAATCGATGAAGATAGATGAAATAAGACGTGAAATCTTAAGTGAAATCGCCAACGAAACTGAAATCCATCATAATGTTACAGTATTGGAAGAAAACAATCACTGCGAAAATTTCAAAATTGAAAATACATTGCTAGGACAGCTCAACACCGAATTATAAGACACAAATTCACTATTAAAAGAACTGCTAGATAATAGAAAAAAGGAAAATGTCAATGTCACTAAAAAGACTTTTGCTAATATAACCTCCAATATTATAATCAAATCTCAACAGAAACGAGTTCCTAGAATAATTGTGAAAAAACAGAGAAAAATAGTAAAGAAAACATCAAGCAATATGTCACACACTATCTAAGTAGAGGAAAGTATATACAAACAAAAACAATTCATTTAAAAAACGATGATGAAGTTATTATCAACTGTATGAATGAGGAAAGTGCAAATGAAGCCGAAACAATCTTAACCAACAAACTTTCTATAAATCAATTTAAAATTGAAAAGGTGCAAGTTATGAAGCTAAAGGTGAAAGTAGTTGTAATAGATAACTGTTTAAACATGGATTTAAATGGTATAGTACAAGACATAAATACTACAAATTTCATAAATAATGACATAAATTGTGAGGGGCTATATATATATACAGCAAGACCGAAACACAAAGCGTGCTGTTTGAGGTGACTGCTGAAATATACAAGTACACCAAAGAAAATAAAAGCAGAGTTTACCTCGGCTTTCAGAGCTGCAGAGTTTTTGATGTGATAAATGTAAAGCCGTGTTACAACTGTGGAAAACTTGGTGAAGATAGTGGTAAAACTTGCGAAACAGTAGCATTTGCTTGAAATGCGCTGGATCGCACAAATCATATGACTGTGATAAAGACAATACTATCAAATGTGCCAACTGTATATACAGTAATCGGGAAATATAAGTCCAAATATAACATAATATAGACACAACTGATTACCCAACACACCCTACTATACCAAGATACATAGGTAATGTAGGAAATGTACTTCAACAACCAGAGTCACAAAATTATTCTGATATACAAAACGAAGACTACATAACACACACTGCTATACCAACACGCATCGGTAAGGTAGGAAATATACTGCAACGACCAGAGTCACCAAATTTTTCTGATACACAAAACGAAGAATCCAGCAGCCAGGATACACAAAAAGAGGAATTCAGCAACCAGGAACAAGTCAATGTAAATCAATACGACCGACTAAAGCAAAGCACTACAAAAAACAATAATCAGCTAGAGCAACAACAATAACAACAAAAACCAACAGGAATTAGAAGCAAAAAAATTATTAAAATGGTATATAATTTTGAATATCATGAAACTATATAAAAAGATTAAGTGCAAAAAGAAAAAACTTATGGTAGTATTGATACTTTTAATAAAGTTATAAACAATAAAAATTATTTATTACTACATGTAAATATAAGAAGTATGAATGCAAATTTTGACAAATCGTTAATATTACGTGAGAGTTTAACCAAAAAACCTTACGTTGTAATAAGTACAGAAACTTTTGTTCAGGAAAATTATAAATTATATGAAATAAATGGTTATGAAAGTTACTATAATTTAAGTAGAATGAATCAAAATGATTTTTTGTTAAGAAGAATATACTTCCTACAACTAAAGTTGTTGAATCTGGAAAGATTAAAATACTTAATACGAATACTACTTTAAATAATGGCAGTCGTATGGACGTTTCTGCTATATATCGATCTCATGATATATCTAAGACTGAATTTATACTAGATTTATATAAATTCCTAAATAAAAAAAGAAATATCAAGAACCATTTAGTGATAGGAGATTTTAATATTGACTTACTTCAGTTAGATAAAATGAGTCAAGAATTTCTTTGTAATTTTCTAGATAAGGGATATATTCCTGGGTTTTCAGGTGTAACCAAACATCCAATTAGCAATTGTAAAGGATCTTGTATTGACACAATTTTTTCAAACACAAGCTTTTTACGAGCAGAAAGATATAAATTAAAACATTCTATAACATACCACTATCCTTTATTTATTGCTATTAATAAAATAAAAACTAAAAATAAGATTTCAACTGTAACACTGGATTATAACAAATTGAGAAATATTGCTAAAACAAGAAATTGGAGTGCAACTATGTCAGTACAGGATCCTAACATGGCTGCAGACCAATTAATAAATGAAATAAAACGGCGGTCAAGTAATGGCGGAGGAAGGGTCTCCTTCGTCCGAAGACGATGACATAGTCTTTAATTGTCACCCAAACGCTAAAGTTGGAGTTGTTGTGTGTGTTATATGTGAAAACGTATATCACAAATCTGACTTCAAAAGAAAAAAAGGAGTATACCATTTAGGAAAAGTATTAGTTGTTTGCCCAAATCATGATAAGTTGGACCTAACCTACAAAGACAGTGATAGTGACGGAAAATTAAGTATTACGGCAAAAAATATAATCGCTTCTATTAAATTGCATGAAAAAGAAAGAGCACAGAGTGAAATATTAAAAAATGTTTCTATAACAGTAGCAGAAAAAAATATTGAAAGAAACAATCTTACTATATGTGGACATGAGGAAGATGAATTTACAAATCTACAAGCTGAAATTATCCTGTTGAGAAAACTTGTAAACGAAATGCAAGACAAAAACACCATCTTAAAAGAAGCATACGAATGTGTTAAAGAACAATTAAAAGAAAAAAACAACGAAAAAATAAAGTCTGCAACTTTTGCGGATGTCACCAAATCAAACCAAAAGTATAAAGAGCGAGTTCCTAACATAATAGTCACTGCCAAAAATCACAAAGGAAAAAAGAAGTTACAAAAAGTTGTTCTGAATAAATTACAAAATGAAATAATCTTACCAATTAGAAGAATTCAGGAAAATGAGGATGGTACTATGACTATCAAATGTACTGATAAAGGTAATGCAGAAAAAGTGCAAGAAAAATTGGTGGAAAAAATAGGTAATGAATATACAATAGAACAAGAAGATTTGAAAAACCCAAGATTAAAAATCATTGGAATTGAAAGTGAACTAAATATAGAAGAAATGGAAGCAGACATTAATGAAAGGAACTTTCCAAACAGTGATCATTTCTGTACAGTGATACATGTATATAAAAACAATAACAGTAAGACTTTTGGTGCAATATTGGAAGCTACTCCAGACACTTATTCTGTTATTAGGAAAAACAATAGTAAAATTTTCATAGGTCATCAGTGCTGTAGAGTATTAGATGATCTCAACATAAACCCTTGTTCCAAATGTGGTAGGATAGGGCATAGTGCAAAAAAGTGTAGGAATGAACTAGCATGCTTAAGATGTGCAGGAAAACATGCAACAAAAGATTGCAGACCAGTAAATCAAATAAAATGTTCCAATTGCACGTTTTTTAACACAAAGTACAACACACAAAGAGACACTAATCATATAGTTACAGATACAGAAAAATGTGTATACCTAAAAAATCTTATAAAAAAAATAACAAGAAAAACAGAATATCCAATAGAGCCAGTAGTACCTAAATTTTTAGGATACAATGGCTCAATTAATATTCAAAATCACATTGTTATAACAGCAACTAACACACAGGAAAAATCTACAGCAACATCTAACACACAAGACTTAACAGCTGAAGCACAAAGTTTGATATCTAACTTACAAGATTAATCAAAGTAAAGTTAACTACATTATCGACGAACAGTAAAACATAAGAAGATGGAAGATACGAATCAAGAAGACGCGGGAGTTCAAAAACCTTCGGCACAACAAACACAAGACATAATTACAAGGAGTGATTCTAGTTATGAATTCAAAGCGGAATTCATACATGATACTATAGAAAACTTTAATAATAATGTTGTTAATAATAATAGTCTAAATATAATGCATGTCAATATTAGAAGTTTGAATTGCAATGTAAATAAATTAATGATTCTGGTACAAAGCTTATTAATTAAGCCAAATATAATAATATGTACTGAAACGTGGCAACTAAAGTGCCCTTCTGATTTAAGCTTGGATGGTTTTGACATGCACTATAACTATGGTAAAATCAATCAAAATGATGGTGTTGTGATATACATAAAAAAAGGTCTACAATATGAGGTTTGTATAGAACCTGATAGTGTACTAAACATTGTCAGTATAGTTTTAAAACAAAGTGATAATAGTTTAATAAAAATTAGTGCATTATATAGATCTCATGATGTGCAAAAGCGAATGTTTATTGAAAAATTAAATATATATATATTAGAGAATAAGAAAGTACAAAATCATTTTATTATTGGAGATTTTAATATCGATATATTAAGTTCAGGAAAAGAGGATATAGAATATCTAAACAATTATCTAGAAAATGAGTATTTACCATATTTTCGTTCAATTACTAGAAGTAATGATATAGGGGGAGGAACCTGTATAGATAATTTTTTTATTAAAGCCAAAAATATAGAAGTACAAGCACATAAGATTATGTACAATATTACAGATCACTACCCTTTATTCGTACAAATTAATAATGAGATAAAAACTAGAGATGTAAATATGAATAAGATGACCAGCTACATTGATTATAAAAAATTAGAAAAGTTATGCATACAAACAAATTGGAATAATACTAAATCGGATGACGTTAACGTATATTTCAATAACTTATTAGAAAAAGTTAAGATTAACATCCAAAAATCTACTAAAAATAAAAAAAAAAAATACAAGAAGTAAAGCGAGATCAACTTGGATAACCCAGGGACTGATAAAATCATGTAACGTTAAAGAGAAACTATTTAAAATATGGAGAAAAGATCCAAATAATCTAGTACTAAAGAAAAAGTACACTGATTACGCTAACAAACTACATAATCTAATTGAATATACGAAATTTAAATATGAGAAAAGTAAGGTAGAAAGTATAAGTTCAGATAGTAGAAAGCTCTGGAAGTATACAAAAGACAAAATTGGTATACAAAACCGAAAAGAAAAAGAAGTAGATAAATTGATAGAAGGCAATAATATAATTAATAATAGCTCGGATATTGCCAACCATTTTAACGAATTTTTCAATTCCGTTGGTACAAACATTACAAAAAATATTATTAAAAAAGACAATAAATCGAAAAAAAATAAGATTAAGAATAATGTCAAATCAATTTTCCTAGCACCAACAGACGTAGAGGAAGTAACCAAAACAATCTCATATCTTAAAAACAAAACAGGGGGTATAGATAATATAAATGCTTACGTAATTAAAAGAATGTGTAATTACATACGAGAGCCGTTAACTAATATAATTAACCTAAGCATAAAAACCGGAATATGTCCAAACCATTTTAAATGTGCTGAAATTATACCGATTTACAAATCTGGTGAAACAACAAAAGCTACTAATTATAGACCAATCTCACTAATATCAAACTTTGCAAAAATTTTTGAAAAAATTTTACATAGTAGATTGCTTAATTTTCTTGATAAATATAAAATTATCTCAAATAGGCAATTTGGATTTAGAAAAGGAATAGGTACGACACAGGCATTAGATAAGGTAACAGAATTTATATATAAAGCTCTAGATCAAAGTAAACCCATTATAGCAACTTTCTTAGATCTTGCAAAAGCATTTGACACAGTTGATCACGCAATATTAATTGAAAAACTAGAGAAATATGGCATAAGGGGCATTGCTCTGCAATTGATAAAAAGCTATCTTTATAATAGAAAACAAATAGTCAAAATCAAGAATACTAGAAGTGACACACTAATTGTAAAATCGGGTGTACCACAAGGCACCATTCTAGGACCACTATTATTTATTATATATATTAATGATATTTTTGATTTAATGCCAGACGGTTTTATCAACTCATATGCTGATGATAACGTCATACTATGTATGGCAGAAAATTGGAAAAAAGCTATAAACTTAATGAACAATCATTTGTATGCAGTGAATGAATGGTTAGCATTCAATCAACTGGCATTAAACGTTGACAAAACAGTTTATATAACGTTCGTAAACTATAATGATAAAATACCAAATAATGTAGAAATAAGAATACAAGATAAATCGTTAAGAAGAGTACAAAGTTGCAAATATTTAGGGGTTACTATTGACATGAATATGAAATGAAAAGAACATATACAAAGTGTTGTACAACGCACTAAATACCTTGTTTATTTATTTGCTAAATTAAATAAAGTAATGGACAAACATTCTCTAGTTATCATATATTATGGTTTGTTTAACAGTCTGGCTAGTTATGGAATTTTAGTATGGGGTTCAGCGTATTATAATGCTATGAAACCACTATACCAACTGCAGAATAGATTAATAAAGATAATAAGAAGTAACTCAAAAAGACAGATGGATTCTATTTTAAAAGTTAAAAAAATGTATGTACTACAAACATTATTAAATAATTACAATTTGCTTAGAGAAAAGTTTATAAAATCAAAAAGCAAAACTAGGAACAAAAACCTAGAACTACCTGAAATCAATCTTGAAATAGGGAAAAAAAGTAATATATATAATGCTACCAAATATTTTAACCAATTACCAAACGAACTCAAAAATATCAAGCATAGTAAGGAAAATATAAAAATCAAAATAAAAAAATGGGTGATATTGAATGTACAATTAAGAGATTTAGTTTAATAACGTTAATAGTTTATAAGTATTTAGTTGTAAGTTATTTTTATACAGTAATTTAATTAATATTAAATAATATTAATTTTAATTACACATAATTGTTAAGTTTTTGTAACTAGGGTCGTGTACAGGTAGTTAAACTACCTCCTGCGATCCTTGATGCTTGCCCTAATGTAAAGCATCAAGGTACATTGTACCTGGTTAATAATAATAATAATAATAATAATAATAAACTATGTGTAGAGCTAGCAAAAACAAAAAAAAAGAAAGACAAAATGACGCATAGGAATAATTGCATCACGGATACTATTATAAAATCTTGTGAAATCAAGGATTTCTTATATAATCTATGGAAAATGGATCATGCTAATGACCACTTAAAAACTCAGTACACAAATTATGCCAAAATTCTAAACAATGTAATACTAGACGGAAAAATGAAGTAGAGTAAAAATCTAGTCCAAGATAACCTAAATAATTCGAAAAAGTTATGGGAGATTATAAACACAAAAGTAGGGAAAAATGCCAAAGCGAGTTATACCATAAATTATTTAAAAATAGATAATGATAAGATAAATACGGATAAAATTGAAATGGCTAAAGTTGTGAATAACTACTTTTGCAAAGTAGGCCAGAAACTAATTGAAAAGATCATTAAAACGACTTAATCTGAGTTAACAATGCTAAATATGAACGAAAATTCCATTTTCATAAATCCAACGAGTTCCCATGAGGTAACAAATATAATAAATATGCTGAAATTAAGAAATGGAGGTGTTGACAAAATTAATGCCAAAAAATTGAAAATAATCTGTAACCATATTGCTGAACTACTAGTACATTTAAGCAATTCATGTATTGAGCAAGCTATTTGGCCGGCTGCTCTTAAAAAAGCGGAAATTGTACCTATATACAAATCTGGGGAAAAATCTAATGTTTCATACTATAGACCGATTTCATTAATGGGCTAGTCTAGTTTCTCAGTAGCAAATAGTTGTTCCAAGTTCAGTGGATTATAATGGATGGTGAAACTATTTTTATTAACAATTTTGAGTATTCTTTTCTGCAGATGTTGCAATAAATCAAGGTTATTTTTATAAGCACCTCCCCAAGCAATTATTATAAAATTTATCAAACTATGAAAAAAGCATAGTATATATATCATTCTCATAAAATTTCAGTTGACATAAATTTGGCGATTTTATACAATATATATACTAAATTTTTTGTTCTCTTTATGATGTATTGAATGTGCTTATCCCATTTTAAGTTATAATCAAATATGATTCCTAAGTACTTGCAACTTTCGACTCTGTTGAGTTTTTAATTTTTAATTTTTACATCTATTTGCGTTGGAACACTATCACAATAGTTACCAAACGTCATACAGTCTTATCAACGTTTAACGATAGTTTATTTACAGCTAACCGGTTATCGACTAGTAATAAATTATTGTTCATAGATTCCTAAACTTCGTCCCACGTATCACCAGTAGATATAATTGCAGTATCATCTGCATAAGACAATATTTCATCAGTATGTCAAGGAGGTCAAACTTGCCCATCAGGATACCATGCTGGTGGAACTCGAATGTAGCCGTGCATCGTTGAATGATAAGTGCTCGGCTATGGCTGAGAGAGAGAGTCCTACTGCTGAACAAGCAGGTACTTAATCAAACCAATACTGTTAATAATAAGGTCAGTATTAAGACTGTAAATATTGATGACGATAGGTAAGATATTAACAATAATGGTAATGGGGCAATCATTGACGGTAGCTCACCATGCTCCCCTAGTGAGTGGTGCACACGCGACTGAATCTGCCCTTGAGCGGTTTCGAACCCAGGGTCGCCGTCGGCGTCGAACTCGAGTCTGTCTCGATCGGCATGACAGTAGCTGTCCACCCATTCACAGAGAGCATAAGTCTCACGGACAGAACGAGCAGTGGTGAGGTTTCGGCGGAAATTATAATGACAAATATTCTGGAAAGTGCTGATGTGTAACGCTTGGACGTCGCTTTCGCGATACTCAGCACTGTTCTTCCGTCCATTTCGAAAAAGAATATTGTATCTTCGCGTCTACTACGACCAGATACACGTGTGGATACTACTGCGTCGGGGATGGAACACGCGCCTCGCGCATCGCCATGGGTTGGCGCCTCTCTAATCAGGAACCACTACGCGAAATTATGCGCGCGAAAACAATGTTTACTGGATTTAATACTAGACAAATCAATATATCGTCCTTAGATCAGGAAACGAGTAACAGACTAATGAACAGAAAACTTTTCATTAACAAACTCTTAAGTAAAGAATCTTTTCTACAGTTTAATAGTCTCAAGAAACTTGCTCGCGAATTAGCTTTTAAATACGTTTGGCACAAAGGCGGTCGTTTCCTGGTCAACAGACGAGATGGTGAAACATCACGTGCTATTTTCTCGGCAGTCGACTTGCACGCAATCTTTGCGTCTTCTAATTGTATTGCGAACGGTAATATCAACAAAAATGTGCAATATGAAATGTAATTACGTAATGTGACCTGTAATATTAACTAAATGACAATGTACATTTTGACTTTTAGCTCAAATAAATCCATGAACTATAACTATAAACTATAAACTATAATATTGTACTTTATTTTTCTCTTTCACATTCACTTTCGCACATTGTTCCTCTTTCATTCACCCACGCTCCCACTTAATTATATATGCATTGACTCAGTCACACAATCATTCGCATACGCACTCAATTACTAGCTTCCTCAGGTCCTAACTCATGCACTCACTCAATCATATACTTACACACGCTCTCATTCATGCATTCACGTACTCACTTGCTCACACACCCATTAATGCATGAACTTGCTGATGTACAATCTGATACTCTTACATGCACACTCACTGACTCTCATATTCGATCACTTCCTCGCATACTTACTCAGTAAATTATTCACTCATCGACTGACATACTTAAGCATGTAATCTCTCATTTACTTATTGACATGTGTACTTATTCAAACACTCACTTACTCAACTGCTCACTCACTCATTTAAGAACTTATGTTCTGGGTCTCTTGTGCATTCGCTCTATCATTCACTTAATCACATACTTACACATTCGCTGACGTCCTTTCTCGCACACTCAATCATGCACTCTAGCCCCTTCCCCTTCCTTTATCCAATTTTATTTATATTATATTTTATTTCTTTATTTTATTTATTTCGATAGTCGTACAAATCAAGCATAATAACTACACATACAAACACATAATTATGTATTTAGACATGTGTACTATACATCAGTGCTGCATACTTTAATTCTGTCACCTCAACCCACATCCCTCCTCTTTATGTCTCATCTTTTTTCTAATTTCTCGCTGTTCCGATTTCTTGCGTTACACGAGTTTTTCGATAGTCGTATAAATCAAACACATAAGTGCCGCCTACTTTAATTTTATCAACTCAACCCACCCCCCCTTAAACATATTTCCCCTCTTTTTTCTAAATTCTCACTTTTCTGATTTATTGCGTTACACGAGTTTTTCGATAGTCGTACAAATCAAGCACAATAACTACACATAAAAACACATAATTTTCGCCACTTTCAGAGTACTCTCCCTTCACAATGTGTACAGACGATGTGACGCCGGTTCTCCTACTTCGCTCTGCGTCGGCACACTTCGCTCGATCTCGGGGTCATCCGCTTGACATCATATGACGCCTGCCTCGCTTCGGATTGCTGCGTGCTTTTTGGCGTCGCTGATGTCGATATTGCGTTAAACCTATTTATCGACGCGCATATGGTGTCATAATGTCCGCCAAAAAAAATTTTACATTTTCGAAAATTTACATAAAATACATCTTTACAATCGAAAACATGAAAATGAACAAAAGAAGAAAAATAGAAAAAATGAAAAATTCTATTTCGTCCCTATATAGGACGAGGAAAAATAAATAAATGAATTTATGACGAATAACGCAAATAGTTATGTTGACAAGAAACGAAATGAAAATATATATATATATAATTTTATTTATTTGTTTGTTCATTTATTTTGTGGAAAAATTATAATATATCACTAACTAACTGAAAAATCACATTATTTGTTTAACCTTATATAAACATAAATCAGTCTTTTAATAATAAACATAAAATTATTTTCATATTAAAAATTTCTAACGTAGTTAAAACTAAACTAAAATATATCAGTGTTTGTTTCATCATATAGTCGATAATATTTCATTTGCAAACACTAACTTTTCCATAAATAACAGTAAAACTAGAAACCGCACCTGAACACTTTACATTAAGTTTTTGACCCCCTCGTCGCAGCTATTTGGAAATGAGGTATATTCCAAATCTTACAAAAACTTGTCGTCCTCTGCTTGCACGTCGATTGCGTTCAAAGCTGTCTCAGCGTGTGACGCTGGCAAGGTTGCTGGAGTCGGCCCGGCACTCGCCTCCAGTTCACGCTTTGTCTCTACCTCCGCAAGCAGCCTCTGCGTCTCCAAGATTTCTACTTGTTGCTGCGCGATGCAGGCATTACCATCGGCGAGGCTTGAAGGTGGGATGCGTTCGTCGTTCACCTCGTCGCCGTTCTCATCGTCGTCATCGTCCCTTTCTCTCTTCCTTGAAACTTCCGGAGCTGTCTCAGTCGACTACTCTCTTGTGCTTCCTCAGGGAATGTCTCCGACGTCTGAATGGTAATGGAGTGCTTCTCCGGTTTATATAAACCTACTCTGCAAGAGCGTAGCTGGCCTCCTCATGTGATGTCCACCTTGATGCCTTGATGCCCATCAAGAGCCTTTGGACTTTATTGTTCCCAGCGGTATAAACTGGGTGCAACCTAGCTCCAAGGTGATAAGGTGAGACAAACCTGTGTGTACGAATCGCACACTCCAAATCTCTCCATTTACTTACTGATCACTCCGCGACCCTTTTGTCTTAGAGATGCCGCCGCCAATCCCCCTACCGCTTAAGTGACGTGATGCCCTTTTTCAAAATTTTTCCCCACTAATCAACACTACAGTTTACAATACCGATTTTCAACGTTTTCGAACATCATTACAATAAATTATAAATTTTCCACTGAAATTTGATCCCATTTTTCTTTTCTCTTTTTTTCACATATAATTAATGTTAATTTCGCTTTTAACATAAAACACTTTACAAAGATTTTCCTCTTATTTCAATATAATTTTACTTTAATTACTATTCTCATAATACGGCTTTAAGTTGACTAAATGAAATTTTAACCTTTACTTTTCAGAAATATCGTCCATTAATAAGTAAGTATGGATACTGACTTTTTTCAAAATAGTGTACGGACCCTCGTATACATCGAACAAAAATTTTATTTTGTTGTCGGTAGCATCGGAAACATTTTGCGCTTTAACTAATACTTTATCACAAATGTTAACTTCAAAATATGATTTATTCTCATTTTGCTTTTCAGCTCGTTTTTTCAATGTTTTGTGCGCATTTTCGCGCGCAAGAAAAATTTTTTGTTCCGGTGTTAAGTTGTTTTTGCTCGGCGGAATTCTAATCCATTTTTCCCAAAATCTGGTTAATTTAATGTTTAAGTGCAACTCGATTGGTGTAATAGTAGTTGTTTCATGGTAAATTTCGGTCAATATATTTTGAATAACATTTACGTAATGCGCCCACTCAGTGTGTTTGTTTTTTTCGAAAGTACGAAAAAGTCTCCCCAACTCTCCATGTACGCGTTCAATCGGGTTGCTTTGTGGATGTCGAACAGAAGAAAATACCGGTTGTATATCTTCCTCTTTTAATTTACTTATCCATTTATCGGTCGTAAATTGAGTACCACGATTCGATATAATTGATTCAGGCTTACCGTAGTAAATTACATAATCATTAAAAAGATTTCGAATCACTGACGCCGTATTTGCCTTCGTTAATGGATACATTATAACAAGTTTGCTAAATACATCAATAGTTGTCGACAAATATTTAACGCCACCAGTAGACGTGGGCAACGAATCATAAAAATCTATTCATAACAATTCGTTCGGCTTATTTACAATGATCGGTTGTGAAAGCTCATCATATTTTTTAGTCAGATATTTTGTTCTTTTACAAGTATCGCATACGCGTAACACATTATACATGTTTTTTCTCAGATTTGAAAGAAAAAGTGCTCGAACATCATTTTATAAACTTTTCTTGGTCCAACATGACCATAAATATCATGTAATTCTAATATAAATTGTTCAAGGATTTTTTCCGGCAAAATTATTTTCAGCTGATTCGGTGTAATTTTACAAATCAAATCGTTTTGTACAATATAACGTTTTTTGACCTGTTCATAATGTTTATTTAATATTTTCAAGATACTAAACACATAATCGTCATTTATTTGAAGATCTTTTAAATTTTGTAACATTTTAATTAAATTTAGACTCGGATTTTCCTTCAACATCGCAGTGATAATAATTTCAGACTTATTTCTGATAGGACTCAGCGCAAAATCGTTTAAATGACGTAGATAATCTGCGACTGCATTTTTATCTCCCGGAAGATTCTCGGGGTTAATATTAAAATCTTCGATCGCGAGATTTTATCTCTGTCATCGTGCATTACCATATTTGCACGTTCTAAAAATAGTTATTGCCTCGTGATCAGTTCGCAAAGTAATTTTCACTGCTCCCGGAAAATATGTATCGAGCCTCTGTAATTACCATATGATCACTAACATTTCCTGATCGGTAGTGAAATATGAACATTCGCTCCCCTTCAACATTCTGCTTATAAAACATACTATTTGTTCATCGCCCTCGATATTTAATTGCGATAGCACCCCAGCGATCGCGAAGTTACTTGAATCACACGTTAATATATACGGGAGTTTCGGATCCGCAAATTTCAATATAATATTCTCGTTTGAGAGATCTTTTATCTCGTTGAAAGCTTTTGCTATTCGGTTGTCCAATGAAAAATCGCGCTCTTTTTTAATCTCTCTATCTTTTTAAGCTCTTTTTTAGTTTGTTCAGAATAGTTTTTTACGAACTTGGTATAAAAATTAACAAAGCCGCGAAGACTTAGAAGTTCACGAACATTCTTAGGTCGTTTAAATTTTTGTATCGTGCGAATTTAGCTTGGGTCTGGTCTTATCCCTTTAAGGTGGCTTTCTGGTGATTTTCCAAAGCTTTTCTTTAGTCCACGACCAATATTTGAAAAAATTACCTAATATTCGTAAATATAAAAAGTATGTTTTCCAGAGTTTTGCAGATGTTTTACCCTCCTAGATGCCAAAATATGCACACATTAGTCATTTCTTAGACCAAAATAAGGTAGGTTTTGCAAAGTTGGTTTGCGTCAAGATATTCATGGAACAGTTAGCATGTATTATAGTTTTAAGTCTATTAATTTACTTTTAGAAATATACTCTAAAAATGATAAATAAATGTCATATTTTCATGATTTTATAACAGTTAATATCATTATATACGATTAGTAATTCAATAAAAGGACATTAAAAAATGCTAACTTTTGTTCGAAATACGTCAAACAATATTGGGAAAAAATATTCAAAATGATTCACTGAATATGTTGACGCAAATCAACTTTAGTATTCTGGAAAACTTGAAGCTGAGAAAATCGATCTATTGTAAAAACAAGACTAAAATTCTAAGACATTACGTATTGCATCCTTACATCACTTTTATTAAATTTTTTTCAATCTGTTATGTATCAAATACATTTGGTACTATATCAGGTACTATATTAGGTAAATAATAGTTAATTATAAATATACTAAACTTTCAAGTCTTCATTCTATTTGGTAAAAAAACAAAAAAGCGATAAAACTTTATTTTTAATGTATTACTTCCACTATAAAAAAATGTTTTCTTGTGCTGGGACTAGTTGTATGTTTTCCATTAACGAGTAAAGAACACTTTTCTACAATAAAATGTGTTGGTAAAAAATTACCAGAAAGCTACCTTAAAGAAAATAAGATGACCTGAAAATTCAATTTCTTGTTTTAATATGCGCTGAAATAATTTTACCAAATGATCTAAATGTTCGTTAAAATTTATTAATTTTATAATCATATTGTTCAAACTACGTCAAAGCGAAATGACTAGTCCCACTTGAGACCCAGAGATGGCGCCAAGAGCGCGAGCGCACATCGCCCTCCGGCAGTCTACTTACATGGGAGAGACGCTGCTCGACTCAGTCGAGTGCCTGCGCTCATGGTGAATGGACGACGGTGTACAGCCAGCAGCTTCAATTATATTTTTATCGGTTTGATCTTCCATATATTCACTTAATTGAAATTCCAACATCGGTCCCTTCGAGCCAGATCCATCACGACGATCGGTCAATCTAATTGATTGTGTCGAAACATAAGGTGAGTCATCGAAGTGTTTATCTCGATTCGTCGATTTCGGAGTGGAAATTGCGTGTTATGTCGGCATAAGCGCCTGACCGTGGCTCGTCGCCGCTGATATTTAATGCAAAGCCGATGCGCGCGTGCCGCCATATTGTGCCGTGTTGTGACTCCGCGCGGCGGTCCAGCTAGTCATGGTTCGAGTTCTACGCGTTGACGCGTTCAATTTCTCTCGCTCTCTCGCAGTTAGCTCGAAGCCAATGTGCGCGAACCGCCATGTTATGCCGCACTGTGTCGCCGCGTGGCGGCCCAGCTAGTCATGGCTCGAGTACTACGTGTGGACGCGATCGATTTCTCTCGACAGTCTACGTTGATGGCTCAACTCGAAGTAAATGCGCGCACGTCACCGTTACTGTCGCGTAATCTCGCCTGGTAGGTGCTGGCGTGGCGTGTTGGCACGGTTGTATTCTTTCAACCGCATTCTCGCCAAACGGTCGTGCGACCTTCAATGGTTCGAGAGAGCCGCGCATGTATGTGTATGTGTGCACGTGTATGTATATGCATATATATGTGTATATATATATATGTGTATATGTATGTTTGCATGTGTATATATGAGTGCCCATATATGTATGTGTATATGTGTATGTATGTGTATGTGTGTGTATGTATGTATATATGTATATTCGTAGCTCACGGTTCACTGTCGCCATGATGTGGCTTGGCAGCGCAGCCTGAGATTAAAGCGTCCATTCCTGCCTGCCATTCACATGAGCTAGGTTCTCGCCACGCTGCCGTGCCTAACGCTGCGTGCAGCTGGTAGTGGTTCGAGATCGGCGCTCGCTCGCCATGAACAATGTCTTGAGAACGGCGCTCGCTCGCCATGAACAATGTCTTGAGAACGGCGCTCGCTCGCCATGAACAATGTCTTGAGAACGGCGCTCGCTCGCCATGAACAATGTCTTGAGAACGGCGCTCGCTCGCCATGAACAATGTTTTGAAAACGGCGCTCGCTCGCCATGAACAATGTTTTGAGAACGGCGCTCGCACGCCTGTTACAGTCTTTTAGTCTTGCTCCGTGACTACGCTGTCACTAAGGGGTTGGAGAGCGACCTGGGCACGTTGCAAATTAGGTTTCTTGTGATCCTCCACGACTGCGGAGTCGAGCCTCCGCCCACGATGAGCGTCGAGCTAAGCGCAATTGTGATTTTCAGGGACAATGACCGATCTGCTCGCCACGCAGCAAGCCCTCGTGGCAGTGATCCAGGACTTCTCTGCCACGCTGCATGAAACTCGTCCGGAGGACTGGACCATGGGCTTGGTTCAGACAAGAATGGAGGTGCTACGAGGTTATTGGATGGATTTCCAAAGCAACCATCTTGGACTCATCGCTTCAGGGGGCGAGCCAGCACCCGACTATGACCGGAGGCGAGTCTATTCAGACACGGAACGAACATACATCACCGCGCAGTCGGTGCTGTATGACGTCCAGCGACGACTAGGGCCACTTGCACTGGCCCCATAAATGAAGGTACAGACGACCAGTCGAATCGATCCCGCCAAGCTCTCAGCATGGGTCTCTCTCGGCTACCTCAAATCGACGTGCCGACATTCTCAGGGCGTCGGGAGGACTGGGAGTCATTTAGGGACTTGTTTCGAGCACTCATTCACGAAGACCTCTCGCCTCAGTGACGTCGCGAGATTCTTCTACTTGTAGACGCATGTTCAAGGCGAGGCAAAGGCAGCTTTAGACACCCTGAAGCTTACCAATACCAATTATGCCTCAGCCTGGCGTCTTCTAGAGTCTCGATACGAGCATCGTCGGCTGCTTGTTCAAGATCATTTGACTGCGATGCGCAATCTTCGACCCCTGCGTCACGAAACCTCGACCAGTCTTCAAGCATTGATCGACACACTGAGCCGTCACCGTGACCAACTACAGGGGCTTGACCGCCCAGTCAATAAATGGGACGATTGGTTTATATCCATCGCTGCCTCCTGCATGGACCCCACGACTCGACGTGCCTGGGAAGATGACCTGGAGAAGCTCAGCTCCAGCCCATTCGATGTCACACGTCCAGAGGCCGAATCCACCCGAGCCGGAGACGACACGGCTACATTTTTCAGGTTGGCGGAATTTCTTCAACGTCGGTGCCACATGATAAGATCCGTCGAGAGCTCTGTGCCATCTCATCTACCGTCAACTCGGCCATCCAGTAGTCATTCAATCTTGCAGATGAACAATTTCACATTCCTGGAGACATTCAGCTGCTCATCGGTGTAAACGTTCTCCCAGATCTCATGAGACCGGGCTTCTTGCGGCGGGCTAACCTCATCGCCCAACGCACAGCTATCGGGTGGGCCATCTCCGGACCTGCTCGGCAGCTGGGCGCCAACACAGTCGCATTATCATGCTCAGCGATGCAGAGCGAGATTGAACCTCAATGGCATCAAAAATTGTTGCAAGCCCTACAACGATTTTGGGAAATGGAAGACATACCCCACTCCGTTCGTCAATCCCCGGATGATGAAACCTGTGAACGCATTTTTGCCGATCATCGACGGGACGAAGACGGATGATATGTCGTGCGTTTGCCGGTGAAGCCAGGCGCTGCGAAGCTTCTCGGCGACGGCTTAAGTGGAGCTCAGGGCGCTCTTCAATCGCTCCATCGACGTATGCGCCGAGATTCAACGCTGGCATCTGAGTACAAGCATTTCATGAACGATTACTTGCGCCTCGGTCACATGAGAGTGGTCGCGGCTGACAATCCGCCACCGGTAGGTCTTCCAATCCACTACATAGCCCATCATGTGATTTGGCAGCATGGTGATCAGGGACCAAAGATACGAGTCGTGTTTGATGCGTCCAGACCAACCTCCACGGGACGTAGCCTGAACGATATTTTGTATACTGGGCGAAAACTTCAAACCTCTTTGTGGTGCGTGTTGATTCGCTGGAGACGACATCGAGTAGCTTTCGCCACCGATGTGCGAATGATGTATCGACAGATCCTGATCGACGAGCGTGATGTTGACCTCCAACGCATCATATTTAGCTCCGCAGAGGGCGAGGAGCCCGTGCATCTGCAGCTGCTCACCGTGACTTATGGGGAATCATGCGTGCCGTACCTCGTGTTGCGTGTCCTCGAACAACTGTGTTCTGATGAAGGTGGTCCCTATCTCGAGGCCGTCCAAGCCGTGCTCAAAGATCGGTATGTCGATGACATACTCTCCGGCGCCAGTGATTTCAAGGATGCTCGTCGGTTAAGAGATCAGCTCATTAAACTATTAAAAGCTGGTGGTTATCCACTCGGGAGATGGGTCGCGAACTCCCCAGAGCTTCTTGAGGACCTTCCAAGCGAGGATTGCCTACGGTCAACGTGGTGCCAGCTTAAAGCTGATGGCCCAGTCACCGAACTCGGAGTGAGCTGGAATCCGACGGGAGACAGCCTTCGCCTCATCGCTCCTCAAATCAAGGGTTGCCAGCGAACCAAACGTGAGATCTTGGCTGCAATAGCCTCTCTATTTGACCCCTGCGGCTGGCTTGCACCCACCATTTTGCTGGCTAAGCTTTTGATGCAAGATCTCTGGAGAGCTCGGCTCGATTGGGACGAAGAGCTGCCGTCTTCATTCGCCCGTCGCTGGGGAACCCTTCAAGGCGGTTTCCAGACTATTCCCGAGATTGTGGTTCCGCGCTGGCTTCAAACGGGAGCAACTCAAGACGACCAGCTCCACGCCTTTTCGGATGCAAGTCGTCGAGCTATGGCGGCAGTTGTTTACATCAGAGTGTCAAACCACTCTTCACCAGCTGTCGTCAATCTCCTCGCGGCCAAGACCAAGCTGACCCCGATTCGCAGCTTGAAACCCGCTTCGACGCCCACGCCACGAATGACTATCCCTCGACTGGAATTGAGGGCTGCCCTGATTGCTGCTCGATTGCTGCAAACCCTTTCTAGGGAACTGGATATCCACTTGGATCAGTGTTATGCCTGGGGAGACTCACAGATAGTGCAGAGTTGGCTCCGGTCCCCAGAGCCAGTTGGAAACTCTCTGGTGGATAATTACGTAAGCCATATACAAGAGGTGCTGCCGTTCCGTGTATGGCACTACGTCCCCACTCACGTCAATCCAGCGGACGTAGCGAGTCGTGGGGCCGACCCAGCTCAACTCCTCCACTCTCGAGATTGGTTGTATGGACCGGCATGGCTATCTAACCCGCTCACGACTTGGCCTCAAGATAATTCCGAGTCATTTGCCACTGACTTTCACCATCCACCGCATAATGTTCTGGCCTGTGTGCTTCGGTGCGCCGATGGTGATCTCTCCGCCGTCTTTTCCAATCTCAACGTGTTACTCCGCTTCATGGTGTGTCTTAGGCGTTGGATTCGTTTGCGTCTGTCCAGGACACCGACGATCGCTACATTGAGTCCCATCACTGCCCAAGAGCTCGACACCGCATTCGCCACATGCGTGGCTTCAAGTCAGCAGCGCTCATTCGGTAATGAACTGGAGATGTTACGTCAGAATGCACCGCTGCCCGCTCGGGGTCCTTTCCGAGGTCTCGATGTCTTCATCAGCCCTGATGGTCTCCTGAGGGTAGGTGGTCGCCTCCACCATTCCACTCTTCCATACGGCATGCGGCATCCACCTATTCTAAGTGGCGATTCTTACTTGGCCAACTTGATCATCGACTGGGCTCACCAACGTTCAATACACTGTGGCTTCCGGTCCACGTATGTCTACATTGTTTGTCGAGCATGGCTTGTTGGCGGTAAGCGACGGATCCGGGCTTGCATCAACAGGTGTGTCATCTGCGCAAGAGCCCGAGCTCGTCCCTTAGAGCAGCAGATGGCCTCTCTCCCACCGAAACGCGTGATACCATCGCGTGTCTTTGCTCGTGTGGGTCTGGATTATGCCGGTCCCTTCCATGTGCTGGCAGCGAAAGGCCGGGATATGCGAATAACTAAAGCATATGTGGCAGTGTTCGTCTGCTTCGTCACCAAGGCTGTGCACCTTGAGTTAGTCGGATACCTTACGACTGAGAGCCTCATGGGGGCGCTCACCCGCTTCTGCGGGCGCAGAGGCCGACCCGCGGAGATATGGAGCGACAATGCCACTCACTTCCATCGCGTAGACCTCGATCTTCGTGAATCGCTAGCACAGGCCAATCTTAATTGGACGCGCGTCTCCGAGGCGTTGGCTGAAGACGGAGTCACGTGGATATTTATCCCTTCTGCAGCGCCGCATTTCGGCGGGTTATGGAAGGCTGGTATCAAGTCGTTCAAGACTCACCTAAAACGCACGGTAGGTCCCCGACATCTCACCTACGAAGAATTTACGACCCTGCTGGTTAGCATCGAGGCGGTCTTGCATTGTCGTCCAATCACCCCAATCTCGGGTGACCCCGAGGATCTCGATGTGCTTACCCCGGGGCACTTTCTTTTGGGCAACTCGTTGACCGCTGTTCCGGATTTGGTTCCCGAGCCTGACCATGTTGACCGCCTGACGCACTGGAAGCTTGTCGCAGATCTACGGTCTCAGTTTTGGCATCGATGGAGCCGGGAATACCTCAACGGCCTCCAGCAGCGATCGATTGTCGCCGTTCTGGACGTCACCCTCCTCTGCGCAAATGGTAAATGGCCTTTGGGTCGCATCACACATATTTATCCTGGGCAGGATGGACTCGTCAGGGCTGCGACAGTAAGGACCTCTTGCGGGGAATACATTCGACCCATTTCTAAGCTATCGCTTCTTCCTGTGACTGAGCCACCAACGACGGACGAACCGGCTGTATCCACGGAACAAACCTGATCTGCCCACGGCGGGCGGTACTAATGAGTTGTCGTTCAAGGAACAAGGCGGGCGGGTTGTTCAAACTACGTCAAAGCGAAATGACTAGTCCCACTTGAGACCCAGAGATGGCGTCAAGAGCGCTGCTTGACTCAGTCGAGTGCCTGCGCATATGGTGAATGGACGACGGTGTACAGCCAGCAGCTTCAATTATATTTGTATCGGTTTGATCTTCCATATATTCACTTAATTGAAATTCCAACACATATCATCAACAAATAATACCAGGATAACATCAAAATTACGAGTTGCATCATCTAAACCCCTTATCAGAGCTGACATATTAGTTTTTATGCCAAACGGAACGACATTAAACTAAAAAATGCGATTATTCCATTTGAACGCGATAAATTGTTTACTGGTGTCAGCTAAACGAATTGGCCAGTAACTACATGTAAAGTCGGCGCTACTTCTAATGAGTTTATTTGCGCACCTTTGCAAAATTTCCTCCATCGCGGGCGATTTCTCGTAATCATGTACTAATCGTTCGTTTAATTTTCGCATATCTAGGCAAAGTCTAATAGATTCTTTCTTTTTTATAACCATGATTGGATTTATATACGGGCTACTCGACCATCTAATTATCCCGAGTTCTAGCATACGATCAATTTCTTTTCTAACTTGATCTTGATAATTAATCAGAATGGGGTACGGTTTTGAATTAAGGCATTTCGTCTCTTAAAATTAACTTATGCTCGCATCTTGTTAATAGACCTTGCTTTTTTCAAATACCTCTGTGTATTTTGCAATACGGGATTTTAATTTTTGTTTTTGCTCATCATTTAGATTTTTGCAAGAATTTATTTTTTTACTTATGGAAATATCGTAAGAATTTTCATGATAATTTGCATATTTGACATAATAATCATTGAAATAATTTTCTGAGTCATCCTCACACTCGTACTCAATTGTTTCCTCAATATACAATGACGTGTACTCATTTGAGCAGAAACGCACATCGGTATATTGGGCAATACTATCTTGATGGTTTATCTCAAAGAGTATTTGCTCATTTATCGTGTCTATCAACATCCGGAGCGCTTTATGTGAATCGTAACCTAATATACAAGATTTTACTAATTTAGGTACTATCATGAAAATTAAGTTAATTTCTAAGTCTCCTATATCTATTTTTAATAGAACTTGGAATTTTAAACGGGTCGATTTGCCCTCCGTCGCTCCCTTAATTATTTTACCACTTATCGGCAGGATCGTATCAACTTGAAAGTTTTGCAAATTCGCGTAATAACATTCCTGCGATATAGCCGTTATTTCGCTATCGGTGTCAATTAGGGCTTTTACTTCCACGCCTTCGATATCGTAAAGAAAATTCTTCTTGTCGGTCTTCGAGGATAGACGACACATTTGCTTCCGATTCTTGATAGCCATTTGAATTTATTTTATTTATCGAAATTGATTTTATGCTATCGTTATTTTGCATAGTTGCGTTTCGCGCTCCATCAGAAGGCGCATCTGATTTGCGAAATGCAACTAACATTCTTTTCTCGAATTAGATATGTCTACAGCGTTGATGTAGTGGAGTCAAGTCAGATATTTGTTTCAAAAAAGATTATATCTGTGCAAATTTAGCTAGAAAATGTAGTTTAACGTATCAGAAACATAATACCAAAAGTTTATCACTGTACACATATCGCATCATTGTTTATTTAACAAATTAAATACAAAATTAGTGTTTTTATCAAACGACTCTTTGGTATTTACAGTTTTTCGAAAAATAGATCCGCAAATGGAAAGAGGGAGAAATTTTACACAGAAAACATGTATCAAATTTATTAATTTATACAAACTTTCTTGCACTAGAATTTTTTAATTAACGCTGTACATCAGAGCGCCGCGGCAAGCAGCTGACGCGCGAAGGCGAAGTGTGTGTGCACGCCCGGCGCACAGAAATGTCTATAACTTTTGACTGACAAAACAAAATAAAAAGAAATCGAAATGGAATTTATATAAGATAGTAAAACCTAACTATCGTATGTGTTTACTTTAAAGAAATAGTACATTACGATACGTGTGACCTAAGTAGACTGTTACAGCATGGCGGGTATTAGGGCCCGAGCGTAGCGAGGGCGCTAATCGCCATGCTATGAAGGACGACTTATGACACGAGTATCGTATACTATTTTATAGCATTGCCTCATGGTGCAACTGAACTACTTTTAAATGAATAGTGAATCAAAATGGATTTTTTTGTAGATTATTGTAGTATGCCACTCTATAAACACTTTCAGATCAAAATCAAAATCATCGGTCGGGCCTTCTTTGAAACAAAATTGATTTTTGTGTTAACCAATTAATGCCAAGACGCCTATAGACACTCCAATATTGCGGACGCTAAAACAGAGATTTTGTGGTGGAAAAATGTTTTGTATAGATCAAATTAGGCGATTTTTCAATTTCATTTCCAACATTATTTTTCTTAACGACCTCAAATGAAGTTAGTATTGAGGGTGAAAATAGGGTGGAATTGGAAAACATTTTTCTTACATTATTGTGTAGTTTCTTTGAGGCAAAGAAATTATTTTCCGGAAGAAAATTATATTTTTGTGCGAAAATTGTATGGAAGTGGTTCATTACCGCCCTCGGGTAAAAAACAAAACCCTGGAGAGGAATGTGGGTATTCTCCGCCTTAGGATGTTAACGTAACGTACTTCCCGCCTGCTTCGTATATGCATAAAAAATCACCCTTTCTGTGCAGGTAGGGGAAAAAATAACGTATGCATCATCGGTAGAAGGCGATTAACACGCTCCTGCTGGTTGCAACCCTTGTCTCGGCACCCTTCGACATCCCTTAGCTCGCCTCCAGCTCCTATCGGACTGCTCGGGTGGCTTCGACTCGGTCTGCAGTGCGCACTGTCGGTAATCGCCTACTTTTCGCCCTTGATACATAATATACTATTTTGTAACGAATATGATGGCCACACATGTTTCAAAGATTATTTCTTGATCACAACACCTTTGTAATTTAAGGATTGAGGATGGATTTTATGCAATTTATAAAAATGACATACTTTCCATTTTTTATAGTTATCTCACTTTTACAACCCCTTCAAGGAGCGTGTGACGTGCAATAGAGAGGGTGGCTCTTGAAAAATGGAAACATCTTGGGTCATCGATTCATCAATTTTCTCCCGGGATATATAATATAATCGTTGGAAGAAATAGTCTTCGCCTCTAAGAAAACGCGCAATTGTATCACAAAAATGTTTTCCTATTCCACCTCATTTCCACCATCTATACTTTCTGTATTTAAGATGTTAGATAGAAAATCATGAAATGTCGGAATCAAGAAATGTCATCACAAAATCTCTTTTTTAGTGTCCGCAATATTCGAGAATCCATAGGTATCCCGCAGGTGCCAGCAAGTGGTATGCCAGCAAGATGCATTTTGGTTACATTTGTGTCATAAGCTATGTTAATTTGTATATTATTGTTATCAAAAAGGTTTATACAATATTAAAGAACTGTAAACAGTTATAAATATAGTAATCAAAACAACGTTTATTAATTTTAATCATGTCTTTTAAATAATTTTTTAATCATTTAAAACTAATAAATACAACAATCAATTTTGTTCAAAAAAGGCCTGACAGATGATTTTGACTTTGATTTTAAAATGTTTATGGACTGCCACGTGACAATAGTCTACAAAGAAATTCCATTTTGTTTCACTTTTCATTTAAAACTAGTTCATTCGCACCGTGGCCTGCCCCAAGTCCGCTGTCACGCCTATCCGCGCCCTAAGCAGTCCAATGTTGCACCGTGCGGTAGTCTCCGAACGTAGAGAGGGTGTTAAGCTCGATGCATTAATGAACTACTTATGTCACGGATAGGCGTGATGCTATAAACGTTTTTTAAATATTCACATTTTAAATTTCTTTAACTTTTATTTATTTGATGAAAATCTTATTTAAAGTGTGGAAATATATTTCTAAAGCTGGAAATATCTACTTTAAGATGGTTTATTTACTTTTACTTGAAAATAATATTGTAAAAGTAAGTTTAACAAAAAATTAATAAAAGATATTTTGCTATGTCCAAACGCGAAATTAACATCAATACGTATAGAAGAATTAAACATCAATACTTATAGAAGAAAAGTGTTTATGCCCATCTGAATGAAAATGGTCACTTTTTTCCTGATAAGCGATACCAAAATTACACTTTTTGCTCGCAAAAATGATTCCTTTAATTCATCAAGTTCTACCAATTACCCTGATTGCCCATTATCTTTTAACAATATTGTCTTTTAACAGTCCATTAGTTTCGCTTTCCACGTCAAAAAGTGGCCACAGTTGAGATGGTCATAAACTACTATATGTAACTCGAGAAAGAAGTCGATTTTTCCCTCGGGTGATACTGCCCTCGCTTCGATTCGCTTGCCCGGGCAGTAAACTCACCCGTGGGAAAAATATTCGATTTTGGATCTGTCTGGAATACGTAACTACATATCATATGTCTTGAAATACGTCTGGGATATTTCTTTTTCAGTTAATAATTAACATTATTGTTGAAATTATTAAAATTTCATTAAAAACGTATTTAATTTATGTTAAAATATAACGTATTAAAATAAAAAAATCGTTTACCAAAAATGTGGAAAAAAATTATTTTGCTAACTAAATGAAGCATACGTGTATATCAATATAATATAGGTCGTATAGAAAGAGGCAGATGTATCGGTATATTCGCGTATGTAGCGGGTAGCCACTTAGCGCTCCTGTCGGCGCTTCGCTTTACCTATGTACTGAGCCATAATTATCAAGAGTCACTCAAAGTTGTAATGATCTTTATTCTAAGACGTATACCATTTTTACGATTTGTGTGACATATTTTTTGTAGGTTTAAATAATAAAAGTAATTTGGTTTTTTTATTATACACCAGGTATTTAACATCTCTTACTTTTGTTTAAATTTTGCCATGACATGCCATTTATTTAAATAGAATTGGTATATAAATAAATAAAGCTACACTTTAGCATAAAAGTTTAATTAAAACGAGCTTATAGTTTTTGAATTAATATCTTGTTATAATAGTATATTTGTATAGTTCTTTTAATAAATTATCTTTATTAAATGAGTTTATTTATGGGCGCTGGCCTGGGTTAAACCTAAAAAACAATTTTTTTTTACTAGTTCAGGAAAATTTTTATGTTTAAAAGCAGTCATTCTGAAAATATTTGTGCTATATATACTTAGCAATATCTTACATTTTACTGTTGTAAAATCTCAGAATCTTGATCCTACACATCACAATAAATCAGTATGTTTAATGCCATATTTATTAAAGTTACTGTGTTCCTCACACGATTACAGCTGACATGATGAACGAAATTTTTTTATTTGACGGTTATTCGACTCACTTATACATGTAGTATAAGAAGGGCAAAGCATATTTTCGTTAAAAAATTTTTTATTATTTTTTTTGTTATTTAATTTTACAATAAACAATGTTTTTTGCAAGAGTTGAATATTAGCGCCCAATTTCCTATAAGTAAACTTTATCTATGATTTTTTAAAAGGTATTTCAAAAGGTTTCATCCAAATTTATTTAGATATAAATTATTTAGAAATATACCATGTTTTTTGTCTAACTTGACAAAACTAGGAGGTTTATCATTTATCACAAACTTTAACACGTCAATACTGTCGTAGATTGGGACTGGTCTTTTACTTTGCTGATTTCGTGTTCCGTAATTATTTGAGTTTTTAACTTGTTATCGGTCTTTTTAGAAAAAATCGCGCCTGTTTTTTTTACGCTAGAAACGTTTTCATTTTTAGGTTGCCACGGTTTTTATACGCTTATGGATTTACCGCGGTATTTTGATTTTTCGTAATAAAAGTTTGGTTACCTACTTTTTGTTAAGCAAAATTTTGATTACTCGTTTTATTCTGTGAAGTACGATCTATCTTTTCATGTCTATCATCGTTATCAAATCCAGATAATATCTTAAACAACATATATTTGTCTATAACTTGCTGTGCGTAGAGAGCATGTCTGATCTCCCGACCAAAATGACTAACCTTGAGAACTATATCTTTTTCTGAAAAGTTCAAATCGAGCTCCTTTGCAAAACCTAATATATACAGGGTAATTTACGCAGCTCATTTTGCTTGTTGAACTATGTTGCCCAAATTTTATTTTGCTGCGCGCCGTTCATTGTACGTTCGAATTCCAAAACCGTTATTTAAACCGTGTTATAAACTATTGATAATCCTTAACCTCGTCTTCCTACAAATACCACCAATTTCGCGCATCGTCCTCTAAGGCTTGCGATAATACGCACAAAATTTCATCAAAGTCTGGTCTGGTTAGAGAAAAATATTTGTCAAGCTCAGATATAAATTTCATCGGTCTTTCCGATAGTAAACCTTTAAACTTTGGTGAAGCTAATTTTATTTTATGTGGTTCTTCGCTAAAAGATGAGTCTAACAAGGAGAGTCTACAACCTACGAGAAGCGCTTTTCGATCAGGCCTCAGGAAGTGGTTTCTGGTACCTAAAAATGATGCCTAGCACCCGTAGTTTCGTCTCATAGGCGCTTCAGGTCATGACATGGCCGTAAGTTTTCAAAGTGAGCGGCACTTCAGTAAAAACTGGTACCTGTACTTCGTATGATAATTCTGCAAGTTATTTTGCTAGAGAACCGATGTACTAATATAAAAAGTAAATAACAGATCTTTAATTTAAGCATTGTTTCATATAAAAATATTATTCTGTTGCAAAGTTATGAACAATCAAAAATGATGACGAAAAATGCATGGACATCTACTCAATTTAAACAGCTGAAAATCCTCAAATTTTCATGCATTTTTCGCCATAATTTTTGATTGTTCATAACTTCGCAACAAAATAGTTTTTTTTTATATGAAACAAAGCGCAAATGAAATCTCTGTTAGTCAACTTTTATATCTTATTACGTCATCTCTCTAGCAAAATACTTTGCAGAGTTATGATACGAAGTATAAGTACTGTTTTTTACTGACATAACGCGTACAGTACCAGATGGCATACGTGATATCGGGAGTGACGTTAAGTTGTGTCCAGCCGTTGATTTAGCACTGCTGCTTGATATATTATTAGCTCCTTTCATGCATGTTTTGTACATGAACTGCTTGCCTGCCGAGTTAATTTGCAGGATCATGCATTTGACATGACTTGCCTTATTGCATTTAATGCAGCAGTACTTATAGGTCTTGCCTTTGCTAGGAGGCAGACCACATTCGGCACAAATATTATTGCTGGCCTCCATGCCGTGACGCATACGCGCTCACTCTCACAGACAGGCCGTGATAATGTAATCCGCACGTACCTGCCGATGTTGAGAGTCGGGCATACGCAGGACTTTATCGCTCGATGTTTAGGCAGCAGGATGGCAGTGAAGCTAACCTCAAACTTGAGGCGCCAGTGCAAACAATGAGTTGCTGCATAAATATAGCACGCCTGATATTGATAGACTGTGGTGGAGGTGACTTGCACTGTGACGCTTCCAATGGGTTCTACTATTACACACCCAAGGTGCGGCGGCGGCGGCAAAAAAAGAAAAACGTCAAAGCGAGAGCGATGCTTGTGCGCGTGCACGGGTATACTCGTATACTAGAGAGTGTGTGTGTGTGTGAGAGAGAGAGAGAGAGAGAGAGAGAGAGAGAGAGAGTGAGCGAGTCGCGGCAGCAAACAGCTCATTGGAGAGCTAGCAGCCGCTTCGCCCCGAGCCGCCTGATGCTGCCGATCTACCATAACGTAGGCCAGCGCAGCTGCCAACTGCGAGGGCTCAGCGGCGACGAAAAGCCAAGCGGCCGCTATAGATATGAACGCCGGGCTATAGCATACTCGGAATTACAAATTCATATTTCACGCGCGCTGCACGCAGGGCGCGCGAACCAATGAAAAGTAGGAGACCATGCACGGAACGAGCGAGTCGGTAAAATATTTATTATTATTTATAAAATTATTTGTAACACACGTGAATTGCGTGGTGGTGTGACACCAAGTCCATAAAACCAATGCGCGGCGCGAAAATTATGATACGTAAATGGTGTGTCGCGAAAACTGTATTGCATCGATAAAAGGGGATAAATTCGATTACGTCGATAAAGGGAATAATTGAGTGATAAGGGGAGAAAGACGCGAAAGCGGGTTGATTAAGGGTTTATACAAAATGTATTAGCTCGGGGAAAACGGGGTGATTCAGTCGTATAAGCGGCATCGTGGGCTTTTGTAGCGATTTTGGGAAACCGTCCGTTAACTTTGCAACTTATATCTGTAAATAATTAGCGATATTTTTTTGAGTATATATATGGGACATTCTTAGTCAAAAAAGCCACCCCCTCTGTCCAAACTCGGAGGCTCAAAAAAATTCGTGTCCGGGCTTAAAATTTAGCTTAATATATCTACTTTCCGTTACTGAGTGGCCTTTTTGAAAAATTCAAAATGGTGGGCTGGTGCAGCTCTAACAATACACCGATATCACCACGGAATATCAGTTAAATGTTCTTAAAACTTGCGGAGGCAAAGAAAAAATTAGTAAAAAGGTTATTTGCATGTATTTTTTCCTGCTGATCACGAATCCACCGTCAGTTTTGGTTTATGGGGCCACCTTTCGTCCATAACCTCAAAAAACAGTCAAAAATGCAGTTTACGTGGCTGAGACTCGAAATAGTGGTCAAAAAATTAGGGACAAAGTTTATTCGCATGTATTTTTTTCCGCTGAATACGAATCCACCGTTAATTGTTGTCTCTGGGTCCACCTTTCGTCCATAACCTCAAAGAACAGTCAAACAATGCAGTTTTACGTGGCTAAGACTCGAAATAGTGGTAAAAAAATTAGGGACAAAGCTTATTCGCATGTATTTTTTTCCGCTGAATACGAATCCACCGTTAGTTTTGGTCTCTGGGTCCACCTTTCGTCCATAACCTCAAAGAACAGTCAAATAATGCAGTTTTACGTGGCTGAGACTCGAAATAGTGGTAAAAAAATTAGGGACAAAGCTTATTCGTATTTTTTTCCCGCTGAATACGAATCCACCGTTAGTTTTGGTTTATGGGGCCACCTTTCGTCCATAACCTCAAAGAACAGTCAAAAAATGCAGTTTTACGTAGCTGAGACTGGAAATAGTGTACAAAAAAAGCTCATCATCATTCTTCGTTGGTTTTTAACAGAGGAATACAATGCTGTTATCGGTTTTAACCTTGACTGAAAACTCATTTTCAAGGTCATTTCAAGGACAACTGTTCAAAGATAAGGTCAAATTGTTTAGATTTGACACTATTTTAGATATTATTTTGACAGGAATGTCATGTTTATGATGATATTGCGTCCTTCTACAAGAAGCTTTGTAATAGTAAAATTGTCAATTTCATAAAAACCGCGTTATAATCATGTTTTGTGGTTATGGAGTTTGAAAATCGTGTGTTTATAAAATCTCCATATGAATGTGTGTTTTATTGTTTAGTTGAGTATAGCTGAGTAAATCTGACTTATAGTGGAGTAAAACATACAGATTCTATATTTCAAACATTATATTATGCATATTGGAACGATAAACGATTTTAGAGAAGGTACTTGCCAATGCATCGTTAGCAGTATTTTCATTAAGATTATTCCGGATTTAAAAGAGTTATTCTTTTCTTAGAAGATTTTTGGATATTATTAGATTTTTCGTATTTTGCACTATTTTGGTAATGGTTCTTAAAAAGTCATTTTTTTTTATTTCTGAAGGATCAAATACTAAGCATTTTCTGCATAAAATTCTACTCCTTTGGTAGCATTAGAAAATCGTTTAATAACTACCGTTTTTGGTTGTTGAATAGTAAACGAGTGGTTTTTTTAAATTTCGGGTACTGCTAATGCAGTTGAGAATCTTTTATTCAAGTGTCGTGTTGATTTATCATGGTCTACCTTACTATAAATAAAAATTTATATGTTTTCAAAATGTTTGCTTGCCCAATGACAAACGGCTTCTGGAGTCAAAATCGCTTCAGATGGTTTAGCTAGAAGACTTGATCGGTAAGCCTCTCTTTTAAATATAGCTCCTAAACCATCATATCCACTTTTACCGTGTGCTGTTACGCAATAATGCCATTCCGCTTCGATTCCAAAATCTTCTTTATGGTTGATGAGATTAGCGATCTGGAATCGGTTTTTGAAATGTTGCTTTGCACCATCTGTGACGTATATCAATTTTTTAACATTTTTAATAGTTTTTTTTATTTCTGGAATCAATTGCTTCTGAATTGTAAAGACGGCAGAAGTATCGTGTTTTAAACTATCTGAGAGGAAGATGGAACTTTTATGTTTTAATTTAGAGTTTTCTTTATAATAATAGATAATTGGGAATACTGTACATTGCTGATTGTTGAAGTGAAATGCTTGCGATACATCTTGAATTACATATGAATAATTCTCAGGAAAATCGAACAAAACAAGTACTTCTCCTTTATTTAAATTCTGTTTTGTTGGCGAAATAAATTGAGACTGCTGTTTCGCTATGAATGAATGCGGTTTAAGAGTCTCTAGCTTGTCACAAAATTCATTTAGAAAGTCAGAAACTTCACTCGTAACTGTTTTCAAAGTCGACCTATCAGTTGCTGTCCATACACTATATTGTACCTGATCGATAAAGGCACTATTTTAAATTTCAAGTAATGTCGTGGAAAAAAATGAAATATCTGGACATTTATGACATTGATCTAGGTAGCAATTGGGCGTAGGTGTCTTGCACACAATTGATTTCAAACAATCATGATAATCACGAATTGGATCTTCAGATTCTTTTGTTAAGCTGTTAATTTTAATTACATCAAGCATGAATTTACAGTTCTGATGAATCGTACATACACATACTGAGTGAGTTAATCTTGCTCTAGCCAAAATACAATGTTGCGGTCGGAGTTTTGCAAAAACACTGAAACTAACTGGATGATCTGAGTAAGCCTTGAACAATGTATGCAGTTCTTTGAGATCCATTAACAATAACCGTTTTTGCACTTTAATACGCTCACCATCAACTTTAACTGAAGACATGTCTTTGACTCCTGGCATCATTCTACCAACAGTATCGTCATTATAGAAATCATTAATTAATGTAATGGTAGCATTTGGTATAGTTTTACCAGCTCTTGCTGTAACATCGGCCAGAACACCACTTGCTGATCGTAATTCTTTAGCTTTTTTAGCTAAAATTCGGGAAGTATCAAACTCTTTTGAAATTCGTCTTATACTCCAAGATTCAGGCGCAATAGTGAGGATTCTGAGCTTCATGGGATCATTACCTTCCAAACTTGTGAATTTATCTTTTAATCCTTGCAGAAGTTCTTCCAATTCAAGTAACCTGGTAGATGAAGCATCTTTTTCAGTAGTTAAGGAAGTATTTGGACACTCAGTACCTTGGTCTGCCGAGGTATCATCACATTCCATACTACTGATATCATTGGAATCGTCTATATTCATACAGCTATCAGATCGATTCAATGAACGTTTTAATCTACAATCATTACATACCATGACAGTTACTGGTAAATTAGGCTTGTCCTGCAGTAATGCTTTTGATATTGTTCTTAAATTTGAACCTTTATGATTAGGTACACCTTCATCCTTATAAGGATTGATGTACCTATCTGTATGGATTTTTTTTGACATAATGTTAAAACTGCCCTTAAAAGGACTGTTGCGCAAGACCGGGAAGGAACTCCCTTGAACTGTTCTTAGAAGGACTGTTGAAAAGTTAATTACTACAAATGATTCGAGAGCTTGACAACTATCCTGTAAAGGACTGTTGCGCAAGCCTGTACCCACCTGGAAGAAATTTCCTTCATCTATCCTTACAAGGACCGTTGAAGAAACAATGAGTTCGCTAATGTAAGAGCTCGCTAACTATCCTGAAAAGGACTGTTACGCAAGCAGTTACGCAACGAGAAGAAATTTCCTTCAACTATGGTTAGAAGGACTGTTGAAGAAACAATGACTTCAAGGAAGAGTTATGCACTACAAAAGAATGTCGTTTAACTATCGTCGGAAGATTATTTGGAAAAATTAAAGCATAAAACGATAGAGGAAAGTACATATTTTCTTTTAACGTACACTATTTTATGCTGTAAGATATATTCGATATTGGTTATGATAAACAAATACGATTGGGAACATAGTATTTAATTAAATATTGATTTTTGTGTTCAATTTATTTGAAGTAGCCCCTACATCTGACTGCAAAATTAAAAACACATATGCCCACACAAACATTTTCTAAAAACACGGGATTCGGACTCCATAACCTCAAAACATGATTATAACGCGTTTTTATTATATGAAAAATTTTACAATTACAAAGCTTCCTGTAAAAGGACGCAATACCATCATAAACATGACATTCCTGTCAAAATAATAGCTAAAATAGTGCCAAATTTAAACAATTTGACCTTGTCTTTGAACAGTTGTCCTTGAAATGACCTTGAAAATGAGCTTTTGAGTCAAGGTTAAAACCGAGAACAGCATTGTATTCCTCTGTTAAAAACCAACGAAGAATGACGATGAGCTTTTTTGTAAACTATTTCCAGTCTCAGCCACTTAACTGCATTTTTTGACTGTTCTTTGAGGTTATGGACGAAAGGTGGCCCCATAGACCAAAACTAACGGTGGATTCGTATTCAGCGGAAAAAAATACATGCGAATAAGCTTTGTCCCTAATTTTTTTACCACTATTTCGAGTCTCAGCCACGTAAACTGCATTTTTTGACTGTTTTTTGAGGTTATGGACGAAGGTGGCCCCATAGACCAAAACTAACGGTGGATTCGTGTTCAGCGGGAAAAAATACATTCAAATAACCTTTTTACTAATTTTTTCTTGGCCCCTGCAAGTTTTAAGAACATTTAACTGATATTCCGTGGTGATATCGGTGTATCGTTAGAGCTGCACCAGCCCACCATTTTGAATTTTCTCAAAAAGGCCACTCAGTAACGGAAAGTAGATATATTAAGCTAAATTTTAAGCCCGGACACGAATTTTTTTGAGCCTCTGATTTTTGGACAGAGAGGGTGGCTTTTTTGACTTAGAATGTCCCATATATATATATATATATATATAGAATGTCCCATATATATATATATATATATATAGAATGTCCCATATATATATATATATATATATATATATATATATATATATAGAATGTCCCATATATATATATATATATATATATATATAAAGCCTAGGTACTTAAATTGATTTAAGCACTGTATCATCATTTAGTAGTAAATAATTCATTCTGATTTCCTGTATCACGGAACCTTCTCGGAGTTAGAGTTCATACTAGGCTAGCTGCGCTTTACCTGGCACCCTTTTAGTATAACTAAAGTCGGTAAAGTGTAGAGCCAACCCTTGGAACGCCATTTATAGCCTCGGTGTTAGCTTTTCACCACTTTCAGACAACTCTCCCTTTACAATGTGTATAGACGATGTGACGTCATGCCCCCACCTGTACTCGATTCTCCCATGTCGCCGGTTCTCATACTTCGCTCTGCGTCGACACATTTCGCTCATGCTCGGGGCCATTTGCCTGACGTCAAACAACGGTTACGCCGGAGTCGGTTTGGATTGCTGCGCCCTTTTTCGCGTCGGTGATGATGATATTGCGTTAAACGTATTTATCGACGCGCATATGGTGGCACATAGTACACTATACACTGTATTTACTATAATTATTTAACAGACCATCATACACTCTGTAGCACATGTTAATAGATAAATAGCAATAACTGTTATAAAGGGGAGCACTCTCTTTAAATGGCTCAAAAATTTGTTTTTTTCTTTCTTTGCGAAAATCGAGTTTATAATGTGGAAAATATGTTCCTGAAGCTTTAAATTGTAACTCGCTCTCTAAAAATGTCTACAGTCTAGTATAGACGTACGCGATCGCATGCGCACCGAACAGAGCCGCAACTATGAACGCGATTTACTCAAAACTACATTTTCCAAAATCGTGGAACAGATAACTTGAAAAATATGCAGTCAATCGTGGTCAAACGACGCACACGTATACTTTATCACTTTCTTCACCGACTGAACATATAAAATTAACAGGTTCTTTAAGTCTTATGACACAATTAAAGCGAATTTTTTTTCGTAAAAATGTAACGTCTTTTTCAAAGTTTTATCATTTGACAAATTTTATAATTTTGTTTGTAAAAAAAAGGGTTCATTCGGTCTGTATTATCATAAGTAACAAAATAGTTTTGGATCTTCTATTTTAGACATCTACTGTGGATGCTACATGTCCCAACGTTTCACACGTCTGATGCCGAAGCCATTGCAAACGTCTCCAATATGTGTATATATGTGCTTTTGAAAAACGTCAAAAATGTTTTTTTATGTTTTCAAATATGTATTTAATACACATACAAAGTTTTAGCGCTTTATAATATGTTGTTTTTGTATTATAAAATCATGGTACACATGGCCTTCATTTTAACCGTTTACATGGAGTGCTCCCCTTTAGCCCTAGTCTTAGTTGCGGAGCTGACCTCGTCGGCCCCTGCTGGATGACGTGTAAGGTCCGGCACTCAGGCATAGCCCATTGTGCCATTCCTCCTAGCCCATTATGCACGGCCGAAGAATCCGAAAGCCTCCTATCAATTGCCCATGTAATTTGATTGATGGACTCTAATTTTTGCACCCTAAGTGCAGTCGGCTCTATAAAAGGTACGCCACACACTCTTTGTTTCGTCTCCACGAAAGAAGGGCACCTACACATCAGGTGAAGGGTTGTTTCTTCTATGTAGCCGCATCTTGTGCACTTATCTTCCTCTTGGTTCCCCATGTTCTGGAGATGATGATCTACCTTTCAATGACTTGTCAGCCAGCCAATAGTGAACCTGAGTTTTCTTCTGCCCAGGTATCCGATAGCTGTGAGCCATTCCTCTGGTGGGCTGTTCCCCAGCATTTCGTGTTTCTCCACTTCTTCTGCAGTTTCTCCCGGAACCACGACCCCGCGACCTTTTTCGCTTGACAGGGCGGGACTGCCGTTTCGCAGTCTTTTGCCCATACCTGTTTGGAGCCTCTGCCGGCTAACCTGTCCGCTTTCTCAATTCTCTGGATGCTCAAGTGTCCTGGCACCCATAGCAAACTCACTAAGTTCTGAGCCGATAGGACGGTTAGAGCTTCCCTGCATCTTAGTTCCTCCTTGGAGGTGATGCTAATTCCATCTAGTGCGAGTAGTGCGGCTTTGCTATCCGAGCAGATGGTTATTATCCTCTGCACAATACCACCAGCCGTTAGCCATTCCGCATATTCTCTAATAGCCCTGACTTCCGCCTGGAAGACCATCGCATGAAGACCACAGAACATGCCAGCTTTTGCGTGCTGCCCATTCCCCATGCTCCTGCCCCCACTCCGTCATCGCACTTAGAGCCGTCTGTGGACCAGATGATACCCACCTTCATGAGGTTGTGCGACTCTTCGCTCCATTCTACCCTGCCCGGAATTATGACCCTGTAGGGGTTTGAGAACATGATCCTCTCTGAAATCCTGTCGTAGCCTAATCTGTTGATATCCGGCAGGGCTCCTGTGACTAGCAGGATCTCTAGCGCGACTGTGCGTGTCTTTCGCGTGCATCATGTCATTCCTTCCTCAACTCCTACAACTCCTTCGGGGTGGAACCGTACGACCGCGTCCTTTTGGGTGTATCGATGTGCTGCTCTGCCTCCGATATCCCGCCAGTTCGCCCCTTTTTTAGTTCTGATTTCGTGGGGGGTTTCCGATTCTTATGCCTATTCTTTTTCAGGCAGTTATCTTCGTAGAACCCTTCCCACGTTGAGAGTCTCCGGTATTTGCCGACAGGGTTGCCCCCGCAGCCACCTGAAGACCCTCCTCCGTCAACATCCCGGTATTGGCCGACGTCGCACCAACGTTAGCCACCCGAGATGATTGCTCTTTCTGAACCTTGTTTGGAGCCCCATGAGTACTAACGCTTTTAGTACGCTTTCTTTGTTTACCTGCATTATTCATGTCGTTTGTAAATGTGGATGTATTAGTGTTCGTAGTAGGCGTCGCTACTCCGCCCCCACCTGTTATAACCCCGGGGACACCCACTGGAAAGACCAGGCACGACTCCGGTGGCCTCGGCGGGGCCCCCCAGCCCATCCTGGCCCTATCCGGTCACCACCAGCACTGTCTAGGCTAGGGGATATTTTTGACCGGCTGATAAGGCAGATCTAGCTCGCTAGGCCAACCTGGGTCTCTGTACTATCCGGCGGCCTCGGAGCTCCAGCCAACCCAGGTTTTTCACTGTACCCTCCGGTAGACAGCCTATCCCCCCGCTGGAGTGCCTCCGGACGATTGAACCTCCGGAGGTATTGTTACGCACCCACAGTATTCGTGTGTGCGCCTGTGTGTGATTGTGTTATTATGAGTATTGTAAAAGTGTGTTCCAGCCGGCATTACCGGCTTCGCCATGCTGGGGGAAGCCCTTAGCTTCTAGTCGGACCGAATGAGTCATCCCCGTATCCCTCCTCTCTCCGGCGAGAGAAAAGACGTCGAGTCTCGTTCCCAGCCCGGAGAGAGCCCATTCACGGGAGCCCTTCAACAGTGGAGGTCTCATTGTTGTTTGGCAGCCCTTCAACCAATTGATGGCCAGTATTAAGGGGATTCGCATTAACAGTATAGCCCATTTTACCGAGAGTCTTTCCATCTATGCCCTTTCCCCATGCTGGGCCCGAGGTTGTTCCCGGTCCGATCAAAAGAGGGCCCCTCTACCGACCCAATACGGGCTCACGATAAGGTGACAATTCGCGGGAGGGGCTCCCCTTTTGTACCATTTACTACTAAAATGAAAGTAATTATTGCGATTGTGCAACTGAGTCCCGACATTACCATACGAAATAGTAATTTTAACTAGCCATTTCCCTCTATGTAGTTTCTTTCATTCTAAGAATTATTTAGGAAACAGAAAAGAGCCTATCCAAAATTGACGGTAAAATATAGGTAATTTTATGCTCTTTTTAATGAATTTATAATAGATTTATTATAATATTTCTAATATACCAAAAAAAATTGAAAATTTTAAACTCAAAAATCGAAGAATCGTTATAAAACAATTACAAGGCAATGAATTTTGAAATTTTAAAACGAAAATATTGCTGCTAATTGTTTTAGCAGAATGCTTACTCACATAAATATCCTAGTAAATCGAGTTTGAACATTTAATAATGGGAATTCACAATAAATAAAGTAAAGCTAAAGTTAACTTATTAGACAGATGCCTTTAAGTACTGCAAGTATGAGATAATCTTAAAACTTAATTAAAATAATTTGCATCATATTTATACACGAAAATGTCTTATAGTTATTTTTTTTGTAATATTGTTCATTAAAAATCTTTAACAGTATATTTTATTGTTGGGGTCTATCAGAATAAAAAATTATTTCTAAATATACTAAAATTGCCGATTTTCGAAAAATATGTATTCAAAACTCAATTTTATTGTTTCCACTAAAATAGCGTTCAGGCAATTGCTAGATATATAAATTGGAAGAAAATTGTATCTATTTTAAGAAAACGTACATATTTTCAATAAGTTTGACGGGTAAAACAAAAAAAATTTGTTTTACAAATTTTGTAAAATTTATATTTTGCTATTTCATTTTCAAAAAAACTTTAAATTAATTGCTAGATATATCAATTAAAAGTAAATTATGTGTACATTATGAAAACATATATATTTTCAACATATTTAACGTAAACAATTAAGAAAATTTTTCTTTTGTATTTGAACATTTTTTGAAGTTACTTTTTTTTATAAAAAATGTACTTTTTATTATCGAATCAGCTCCGAAATCTAATCAGTTCTAAGTTGAGCAATACCTAATATGTCTGCAAATTTAGCTCATAACATGATTCCCTTGAAGAGTTATTGTTCCACAATTTTGTTGTCACATACATACATACATACATACATACATACGTACATATATACATACGTACATATATACATACAGACATTTTTTAAAAACATGTTTTTCTCAAGAATCTTGAAAACATCAAAATTCATCAAAATCCCTCATAAAAAATTGTCATCGTCACAAAGATTTGAGAAAACATGTTAAAAAGCAGAGAGAAAAACAAAATAAATTTGAAAAGTTGCTGCTTAATCATCAGTGCAAAATCGACGAGAAGAACGAAATGATGAAAGTACGAGAGATGAGAGAAGAAATAAGGTAGCTGTTCAGGCAGAAAAACCAAATCGAATAGAAGATAAAAACCAGCGTGAAGAAAGAAAAGCGCAACTGACATAAAAGACAGAAGAGTAAGAAGTCGACGCAGATACATGGGACATAGATACAAAAAACAGCGGCAATGTCAATCAAGATAGTTTGTCCGAGACAGAGAAGGAAAACAGCGCAAGCGGAGTAACAGCGCAAAGCATGGAAAGGAAGCACAGCAGAAAAGCAAGCGTATACAACGAGGAAGGAGTAGTAGTAGAGTCATGCGTCTGTTACGTCTAGATCATCGCCTAACATACACCTTCTCGTCGTCAAGCTATATGTATCTTACGAGGGTAGTTCAATAAGTCTTTAGAATAAAGTATAAAAACAATTTTTTTTGGGTAAATTTTTTTTTATTTTTCAACATAATCTCCTTGGAGCCTTATACACTTGGTCAATCGCTTTTTAAGTTTTTTTAATCCTTCAGAAAAGTGCGTTTTCGGAAGTTCCTCAAAATAAGCACTTACAGAGGCAATGACGTCTTCGTTGTCCGTAAATCTCTGTCCACCGAGCCATTTTTTTCAAGTTTGGAAATAAGAAAAAGTCACTGGGGGCTAAATCTGGTGAATACGATGGGTGTTCGACCAATTCGAATTTTAGTTCTTCAATTTTAGCCATTGAAACGAAGCATGTGTGAACTCGGGCGTTGTCGTGATGAAAGAGAATTTTTTTTCTCGCCAAATGTGGTCGTTTTTTTTTAATTTCTTCTTTCAGCTGCTCTAATAATGATGCATAATACTCACCAGTAATTGTTTTACCCTTTTCCAAGTAGTCAATAAGTATAATTCCACGTGCATCCCAAAAAACTGTAGCCATAACCTTACCAGCTGACTTTACGGTCTTTGCCTTCTTTGGAGCTGGTTCGCCTGTGGAAATCCACTGTTTGGATTGTTCCTTTGTCTCAGGAGTGTAGTGGTGTATCCATGTTTCATCCACAGTCACAAATCGACGAAAAAATTCCTCAGGATTCCGACTTATGCGCGCCAAAAGAGCCTCAGAGGCGACCACTCTATTGCGTTTATTCTCAGCTGAGAGCAAACGCGGCACCCATCTTGCCGATAGCTTTTTCATGCCTAATTTTTCATGTAGAATTGAAACAACTGCACCTATAGATATCCTTGTGGCCTCAGCTAACTCACGCACTTTTAATCTTCTATCCTTCAACACCATATCGTGGATTTTATTGATGATTTCGGGAGTAGTTGCTTCTACGGGCCTTCCTGAACGTGGTTCGTCACTTATTGATGTACGACCACGCTTAAATTCATTTACCCAGTTATAAACCGTTGCTAAGGCAGGGGCAGATGTGCCATGAACTGAGTCCAATTCATTTTTTATCTCATATGGAGTTAAACCCTTTAAATTAAAATGTTTAATTACCGCTCTGAACTCGTTTTTTTCCATTTTTCTTAACAAGCAATTTTTTTTTTTCAATTGGTTATAAAAACACGTAAACTCAGATGATGTGGACTGTGACTGCACCATATATCTAGTCGGGAGTGGTGCTGACTGAAAACAGATGATTTGAAGCGATTCGCGCGCCATCTGTTGGTCATTCTAAAGACTTATTGAACTACCCTCGTACCATACTGAATCCTACTTATCAACCTACGCTATATAACGAGTATCCTACCTTGTCTACCTCATACTCCACGATGACACTCATCCACCCCAATATTTCCCGAATTCCCTTCCGCGACTCTATACCTTTGTCGCCCCTCCTCGACTACGCATAATCAATTCCTAGTTTAGGCTAAGCATGCGACCCCCGCGTGGTTATAAAAGGCATAGGTTCCCATGGCTCCTCGCCATTTGCCCTCACACTTTTGCCTTCAGCATAAAGCCTTCTGCATTCGAACTTTGAGCCGTAGGCACGTACGCGCCAGTTTGTTATTTGACTTCTCACTTGTAAAAGAGACACGCCCTTATATTCAACTTTGTACTTCTAATATAATAAATCTGCTCTTAAACTTATTTGCTCGCGCTTATTTATTCGCTGGATCTGCGCTCCTATTCATATCTCCCGCCACCATCTCGAGTACGACACCGCCCGCAGCGCAGCGCAGCTCAACCGGCCCCACTACGAGGAACCAAGGCCTACACACGCACACAACGTAAGCTCCAAAATACCTTGCTAAGCCTTTGTAATCCTATCGTAAACTCGCAGTTTCTATTTTCACTACTATCATATTGAATATCATCTTCGCTATCCTGCTTTTGCTAAAGCCTCGACTCCCAGGTAAATTACGAAAGTATTGACCAAAACCAGAGGCGAACGCGATTTAATTCCATATTAACTTCGCGCCATTTAATGCGTACGCACAGCGTAACAATTGGGGGCCCACGCTCCGGGATATTCTAATAGCAATTAGCGCGGATAGCAAATTTTTTTTTCGAAATTCAAACATGGCCAACGAAGAATCGGAAAAGAAATTAAAAAATGAAGAGGCCACCGAAATTATAAAAAAATATGTAACGGCAACTGACCCAAATTTTGCAGCGGGCAATCGCGAAACAAATTTAGGAGAATTATTAGCATTTTTACAACAACGATATCAAATCGCGAGAGAACAGATTCCGGAACGCGCGGACGACGTAAGTGAAATTTTCGAATTTTTACAAGATAGCATTGACATATCAAAAGTGCACGACGCGTGTCAGGATGAATTAATGATAGACATACTTCTAGACTTAATTCACAACAATATTAGTTGCAAAGAAATTATAGAAACTATTAGAGATAGTAAGTCAATTAAGAAATTTGACCACGAAATACACACGCTTTTAAACAAAAACGCCGAAATGACGGAAGTAACTGCCTATCAATCAATTATTAACTCAACAAATACGACAAACCCACCCAAAACAGATTCAAAATTTCTACTACAAAATAATGACCACACCCAAAAAATTGACGTTACAAAAACAACTCCACTTTTTGCTACTCCAAATATACACAGCACACCGTATCATACAAATCAAACAAATAATTATTGTAGAAAACCGTACAACACATTACAAACTTTTCAAAACAACACTCTCACCCCGGTTCGCAATCTATCAATTAAAGACGCAGTCGAAATGATTCCAAAATTTAACGGTTATAATATCCCACTTAGAATTTTTTTGGACGGATGTAGAGAAGCGCGAAGTATGATACCACCGTGTAATGAGCCTGATTTAGCGAGATTGATAAAAATGCGCTTGTCCGGACAGGCATTAAAAAGTGCACAACAAAGAATTTTTCTTAATATGGAGGAGATTATAATGTATTTTGATCGCACATACGGGTCCGCAAAACGCTTTCACGAATTACTGGGTGAATTAGCAGTAATGAAACAAAGATACGACGAAAACATCATTTCATTTTCGAATAGAATAAAATCTGCCGCACAAGAAGCATACGAGGCCGCGTTGCATGAAAAGAGGCACAGACAAGATCTTAAATCCGAATTAGAAAATGATAGTGTAGCATATTTCATTCGCGGTTTGCAATGGGTTATAAAAGGGCGAATGAGCAAACACGAATCTCTAGACGCCGCGATCGACCAAGCAATCGACATAGAGCGCGATTACGCATGTCAAATCACAGATGAACAAACGAAAATACCACAGCCTCCTACACAACCAAAAATTAACGAAAAAGAGTCTGCACATAGTTATTTAGTCGATAGCAAAAGGGTAGAAGCGTGTCAAATATGTCACAAATCGGGCCACATAGCGCCTAATTGCCGGTACCGTATCAATGGCGCCAACGCTCCGAAGACGCCGGCCACTCCCCAAAAAAGCACCTTGGCCACGCCCGACCGTGAAAAATCAATCCCTTCTAACTCGCAGGGGCGGCCGCAACGTGTCACGCAATCATGGAAAACACCCGAAAATAAAAATCAATACTCCAACTATGTTCCCGCTACCAATTTACATCAGACAAACCAAGCCCAAAATGATATCACTAAAGCATGTAATTATTGCAAAAAGGCCGGTCATTGGAAGAGCGAATGTAGAAAACTTGCATATAATAACAAAATGCGAGAAATGCATCAGGGAAATGAAAACGGGTTCCCGGAGAACGACGCAACCAGGGAAATCACACAGCGTCAAAATTATACGAGAAACAATCAACAATACAATTAATAAAAAAGATTGTTCTACTAAGCATTAATAATTGTTCACCAACTATTATGCTAAAAACAAACTGTTGCCCGCAACCGTTGTCATTAATGCTAGACACCGACGCTGGGCCAGCACTTTTGAAAATTTCGAAAAAACCGCGTAATGTTCGAGTCGATGCTAACGAAATTTTGGAATTAACCGGTATAACAAAAAGTAGCATAAATACTTATGGCAAAATTCCAATGCAATTTCATGATTTAACATTTTATTTTCACTTACTACCAGATGATTTTCCTATTGAGGAAGACGGTCTGCTCGGCAGTGAAGTATTTATTAATTATGATACAGACATAATTTATAGAGAACAATATTTTATAATTGATAATTATAAATTGCCTCTAAAATTACCGTCAATTAAAAATAAAAAAGTACATAAGTTTTTAACTGCTGCTTTTACCGAAAACTCAGAACAGCGCATGCAATCAAAACCCGAACATTTGCCAAATTCAAGCTTAGAACATCGAAATTCGCAAAATCAAAAATCATATACGCAAAACACTTCCAATACGACATCCGAAATCCGATATCCGAAAAACGAAAATTTTACTTCTAAAACCGAGATTCGAAGTCCCGAAAATCGAGATCCAAAATTCGAAAATAGTAAATTAAACGCACAAAATCGAAATTATAATAATTCGAAATTACAAAACCAATCGAACTCCGAAATTCGACAACCGAAATCGTGACAGAAGCAGGGACAGGCCATTCCTAGCAAACTACCACAAAAATCTACCAAAATTCGCACTCCGAAAGTAGAAAATAAAAGAGCAAAAAATAATATTTTTAGCTCTTGTTTCAGAAAAACAAAAACAGCGCTGTTAGAAACCAATGAAAAATCGCTTCAAAAAGCTGATACAATATCACTGTTAGAAGCAAACATAAAATCGAATTCAGAAATTAATGACAACGTATTTTTGGAAGAAAATAAACTTGCGTATGATGAAATTAAAAATTGCGATAAAAGTGAGCTTGAAAACGAATATTTAGAAAAATTGAATTACTTATTGAAAGTTATTGAAGAAAGTCAACAAATAAACAAATTCTTACCAGAACAATTCGAAAATATTCAAATCATTTGTAAGCATATACTAGTAATACTAAATATGCTAAAATATGAGAAAGTTAATGAAATGCACAAATTTATTATGCAGCTGAAAAAACTAGTTATGTATACAGTACACGCACGGTCTAAATATAACAGCTGCGATAACTTATTTTTGTTTTAAGCAATACAATTAACGTAGTCAATAGTTACATAAAAGGAAAGAAAATCATAAAAAATGCAAATTAAATTAAGAAAAGTAAGATAATGACCATTTCCGATAAGAATGCGAAGGGTAACGACAGCAGAGCACACAAGGTAAAAGCACTCTTGCGCCTCGACCATCTGACCGGCAAACAGAGAGCTTCGGTAGAGTGGTTAATAGACCAATATGCAGATAGATTTTATCTAACTGGAGATAAATTGCCGACAACAACTGTGCTTGAACACGAAATCCCCCTTAATAGTAATGTACCCATTCGTATCAAACAATTCCGCCACCCTCCTGTATTAAATGAGGAAATAAATAAGCAAGTACAAGAATTACTAGACAACGATATAATCAAGCCCTCGATCAGCTCTTACTCAGCACTAGTATTTTGCGTTGATAAAAAGCCCGATTCAAAAGGCAATAAACGTTATAGAATGGTGGTAGAATTCAGAAAGCTTAATGCAATTATACCTGATTACAATTAACCCAATATAACTGATATTTTAGAGAAATTGGGGCGCGAAAAATATTTTTCGGTATTCGATTTAGCTTCCGGTTGCCATAAAATTTTTATAAAAAAAGAAGATAGACACAAAACAGCCTTCCATTGTAATTTAGGCGCTTTTCATTTCCGCAGGAGCCCGTTTGGACTACAAACAAGTGCATCAGTTTTTCTCGCCCTTATCACGGCACTAATCGCAGGCGTGAAAGGTGTACTAGCATTTTTTGATGATATTTGTATTTTTTCTGAAACCATCGAAGAACATTGGGAAATAGTAGCTGAGCTATTAAAAAGATTAATAAAAGCTAACCTGACATTGCAACCTGACAAATTCGAATTATTAAAGGAAGAAATTAATTACCTTGGGCATATTATAAGCAGTAATGGCTTAAAGCCCGATCAAAAAAAAATAGAAGCAGTAAAAAAATTTCCAGTGCCCAAAACAGCAAAAAATATTAAACAATTCCTGGGACTTGCCAATTACTATAGACGTTTTATACCTGGTTTTGCAAAAATAGCCAGACCCTTGAACCTTCTACTAAAGAAAAATCAACCATTTATCTGGGAGAAAAATTCACAGGAAGCTTTCGAAAATTTGAGAGATCGATTATGTGAACCGCCAATCTTAATACATCCTAATTTTGATAAAGAATTTACTGTTACTACCGATGCCAACGGGTACGCTATCGGTGGAGTAATTTCGCAACAAGAACTTCCCATAGCTTCTGTGTCACGAGGCTTCACCCCAGCTGAAGTAAATTATTGCACTTTTTCGAAAGAAGCTTTAGCTATAGTATTTTGTATAACTTAATTCAGACCATACTTATATGGCAGAAAATTCACTCTTATTCAGACCATAGACCATTAGTCTGGCTAAATTCGCACAAAGATCCAAGCTCTAGAGTAACTAGATGGAGATTAAAATTGGCATATTATAACTTCGAAATTAAATATAAACCCGGCATAATAAATACTAATGCCGGCCACTGAAGCTATAGAGATAGTAGAAACGGCCTCACTCGCAGCCGCGCCACGCGGGAATTTTCAAGGGGTGACGGTGAAAGCACGCACCCTGAAGAAAGGCAGGAAAGTCGCGCACGCAGCCCGGTCACTACAGCTGCTGATAACACTGCGGAATTTGATATAGATCTTAATGTAACTACTCTCCTAAATGAAAATTCAAGCGAGCCTAATGCACTACTCATTTCGGAGCTCACACATAGTGACTCACACACAAACGAACTCCCTAGTAGAAATATCATTCATTGCAGAGAAAAATTATTTATCCGAAAAGACAATTATTTATATTTCTTCAATTCCATAGGCCAACCACTTGATGAAGGAGCAAAGCAATTATATGAAACCAATAAACTACCACGTCTTGATAGTTTAATTGTTGGTGAACCTAAATTAATCAAAGTCAATACTAGATTCCAAATAGTAATGCCACTTAGAAGCGAGCAACGAGAAAGTTTAGTAAATATCATAAAATTTTGCAAATTTTACTTAATAAATTGAGTTTTATCTTAACTGAGAAGGATATCAATACCTTTAGCGTAGCAAAAAGTAAAAATATTGAAAACATTGAATTCAATTTAATATTAAACAGTATTAAAAAAGAATTATACTCAACAAACATCAAAATTATTATATGTCTTGGCCATATACAACACCCTTCCTTGTCTGCACGTGCAAAAATTATCGAAAAAATGCATTGTTCTACGATTGGTGGACACAAAGGCGTCAATAAAACCTACAATAGAATTAGATATAAATATAATTGGGAAAATCTTAAGCAGAAAGTACAACAATTCATTAAAAAATGCAAGCAATGTCAATTAAAAAAATTAGTTAGACTCAAAACCAAGCAAAATTTAATTATTACTGATTATCCAGCAATACAGTTTGCTAAAGTAGCTCTTGATATAGTCGGACCATTGCCTAAAACTAAAATGGGTAATCAATACACACTTAGCATGCAAGATCAATTTTCGAAATTCATAATTTTTGTTTCCCTTCCCGACCAGACAGCCATCTCAGTAGCTGATGCATTTATAAAAAGGTTAATTTGTATTTTCGGAGCTCCTCAAGCTATATTAACGGATCAAGGGACAAATTTTCTAAGTAAATTAATGACGCGCGTAGCCAAGGGATTCAAAATCAAGCAAATAAAAACTACCGCATTTCACCCGCAGTCGAACGGCTCTCTCGAGAGAGCGCACGCGCCGTCAAGTGAATTTCTCAAGATGTTTATTTCTAAAGAAGCCGAATGGGACGAATGGGTCGAATTAGCCATGCTTAACCATAATTCCGGGCGAAATGAATCGACCCTTTTCACACCTTACGAGCTTGTGTTTGGGCGTCTAGCACGAGTACGTCAAGCGATCCTCCCGCCACCGACGACCTTTTACCTGCGTACGCCGACTACATGCAAGATCTTATCTCACGTCTGAGCGCTTTACGTGAAATAGCTGCCGAAAGAATCTATCTAGTTAAGGAGAGAGCGAAACGATATTACAATTTAAAGGCTAATCACGTAGAAATCAAAGTAGGTGATTATGTTTGGTTGCAAAAGGGACCCAAGCCGCATAAATTCGATGATCCGTATACTGGTCCTTATTTAGTGTTATATATTTGGGAAACTGAAAATGTAAAAATACTGTTGAAATAGAATAAAACAAAGGTAGTGCATATGAACCGCCTACGCTTCTCACACATTCAACCAAAATAATATGATCAAATAACAATATACAATTCACTGATTTCAGATAAAATCTACACGCAACCTTCCGAAACAAGCAGTTTACCTCAAAATTTATTTAACTAATTATAATATATAAACATTTGTTTCAGATTCTAGACCAACAGTAATAACAAAATACAAGGTTCTTTTTACCATAAAATTTTAAAATAAAGGAAAATTGTTAATAATTAAAGCATCGCAAACTCAAAGCGAAGGAGAATGACTGAAAATTTTATTCAGCATTTTTATAATGGATAAAAGAATCTCGAAAACAAGTAAAGAACATTTAATCTGACCTAACTCTATTCAGTAGATAATCTTATGCGTGATCATATAAAAATACAAAATGAGAAAAAACAAACGAAATAACTTAGTTAAGCAAAATAGGTAGTGTTATGAATACATAAAAAAAAAAAAAAAAAAACAACAACTAATAGATATATGATCATCAAAATCAATTTATTTTTGCGTATGTAGAAATAAATAGGAAATTAATAAATTTGTAAATGTTAATTTCACTTTATAACATCAAATCAACATCTTTTATAACGTGTTTATGACTTAAGTCATTTGGTTAATAATATGACCAATTAAAAAAAAAAAAAAAATTTATATGTTAGGTATTATTTTATTTAGGTATTATAATGTATAGAATAACCGTCTCTTAGCAACATAACAAATGAGTCAGTTTTTCAGATATATATCAGTCAATATAAAGTAGTATAACAGTCGAAAGTGTCAGTTGTATTAAAATACCACTAGCATTTTGCAATGCAAAATATCTAGTCAGCAATTGAAAACCAAAACAAATGTAAAGATATATTCTAAGTAAACGTAATCGATTATTGTGATTGACAATCACTACTACCGTACAAACGATTGAAAGCAATACTGCGGAATAAATATATTAAAAATATCGATTTATATTCGCAAAAATTTGGTATGTAAGGTACGAATAAAGCTATAGAATACGTACAGTCCTTATAGCATTCTATTATATTATAGTTTATTATAGTAGAATTATATCTATCAATTAATAAATAGACTAGCACCATAAATGTAATCGGTGCAATGAAAGCCTTTTTCGTACTGATAATAAATGTAAATTTTAAACGTTGAAGATTTTTAAGTAATTTTTTTAACACATCGAGTAATGCCAATTTTGACCATTTCCACACACATACAAAAGGGTCCATTTTACGACAAATGACCGTCTCCACAGAAGCAAAAAATAACTATAATATCTCGTTAAATAATAAATAAGTTATAATAATCTTAGTTATAAAATTTTGTATCTCAAGGAACTTTGACAAACTATTATAACACCTCGAATGCATAATAAAATATCTAATGCACGAATGAAATTGTAATGAGGTATTCCAGCAATGTCACTATTGATAATTTGATGAAAGATAGTAAACAAAATTGAAATCATGTAATTGATTATATAGAAACAATTCTTCGTTAATTAAGCCATACGTAACCGAGTGATATTCCCTTATTAATCATATCGAACTATAAACAAGCTTGTAAAAATGCGAACAAGTAAATTAAATGAAATATATGACATATGCATGTGAACAATTTAAACAACTTACACTATACACATAAAGGTTAACAGAATTAAGTGATGAGTATGTAAACAAGGCTACTTTTTCGTATTTATTAATTTAAGGGAACGCAATTCCCATGTAACGGATTGTGTTATTTGAAAAAAAATCATTGTAGAACTAGATATAATGCGAGGTACAGCAACACAACAGAGGTACTACCGAGACACCACGAGAGAGCGACTAAAGAAGAAGATTCACTCCTACTATACCTCCTACAAGCACTGTTTACAGAGGTGCGAGCCGGACAGGAGAGGAGGATAGATAGATAGATAGATAGATAGATATACTGTTTATTCCTCAAAGACGAAAATTTTTACAATTGCATGTACATGTATAGTTATAATAATTAAAATATCAGTCAGTATTATATATTTGTTATCTTACGTTTAACATTCAATTATTGCATTTCTTATGTATTAAATAACATTATTGGGCTGTAGCAGTTCGCCAGTTTATAAAATCTAAATATAATGATCTACTCATAGTCAAATGGCACATCATAGAACACGCTTCGTCAAATACATAAAATAAAATAAATAAAATAAATATAACATAATACGATAAAAATAAAAAGAATACATACACACACTTTACTAAATTTTTACGTATAACTATCACGTCGAAAAATTAAAAACACACTCATTCGTATGACACTCTTGCAATTCACGCTAATAAATACATTCACACTTAACACTTAACATAATTAATAAATAAATTAATAAATAACTAAGTCAAATAAATAAATAAGTTAGATAAATAATTAAATTAAATAAATAAATAAATAAATTTAAATAAATAAATAAATTAAATAAATAAATACTTCAAATAAATAAATAACCTAAATAAATGTCTGAGTCAGATTGGGAATACACAGAGATGAACAAAATAATGTATAAACCGATTTTCAAAAAGTTCACCTCTGTGTATTCCCGTCACCATGTAATTATTTAAGGTGCCTGCCTAACGCCGTTTTAAATTTACAAAAAGATGGCAGGCACCTCACACTGCTTGGGAGCGAATTCCAGAGGTGCGCACCTTGAACTCTAAACGAGAATAGGCCCTTATCGGTGCGCGACCCCGGAACCGAGAGCTCTTTCGTACCACCTCTACTTGAAGTCCTGGCCTCGTATTTTTCAAAGAGGGCAGTAAGATATAGTGGCTGCTGGATGACAACCACTTTGTAAAGCAGCAGCCCCATAAAATACTCCCGCCTCACTTTCAGATTCAACCAGTCCAGTTTTTCCCCGTAGGAGGTGATATGCTCATCACGCCTAACACCACATATGTATCTCACACATGAATTCTGTAAACGTTGTAGTCGTGTCTGAAGATCCCCTGACACGTCAAGAAGAACCACTGAACAATAGTCTAAGTGAGGTAGTACCAGTGCACATGCCAGCTGCTTCCTAAGTATCTCTGTGGTGCATGAACGGAATAATTTTAAACTATATAGAGCTCTATTTACTTTCCTACTGACTGCATTCAGTTGCGGCTTCCATGTTAACTTTCCGTCCATCACCACGCCGAGGTTGGTAACTGTATCGACAAAGGGAACGTGTACGCCGAGGAGGGAGCAGCTCCGCGGAAAAGAAGGAAAATGCAGGGGGTACGAGCATGCGGCAGCGGCTCTCTCTCTCTCTCTCTCTTTTTCTCCGTACGTCTTCAAATTCCACAGCATGGATGGAGAAGAGCGATGCTGCGGCGGCGAGGCCCGGAGTGCATGATCGAGTCAGCGGCGCGAATTCAACGCACAGGCAAGGAAGTCGGCGACAGGTGTGCCGACTGTTCAAGTACTCCGTCCAGTATATATCTCTCTCTCCATCTCGCGAATAAAGTATAATATAAAAAAATAATGCGCGATATTGAAAGTACATGTGTGAAATAATTAAGATAAGCACAAAATATTAACACACGACTACTTCCGCTTCCGGAGACATAAAAAATAATAACTAGGATCTACAAGTTCATATTGTAGATTAGTCAAGACGCACTCCCGTCTTGCACATTGTAATATGTAATTTTGCCAAGGGTTTATGCGGGTAATGAGATAATTAGACGGCTTTTACCCGACATTAATAAAGGTTGCAGTTCGAATAAATAAATAATTAATTAAATAACCCTACAAGTTAAAACGTCATGTCACAATATTACATATTTTCTACCAGCCCAATGCATAAAATAACAAAAAAATAATTTTTGGATTTTTACAATTTTTTGCTACTGCTACAGCTACTGTTAATACTGGAAGTGACGCCTACTTTACGAAAACGAACATATTTTTGACAAGATCAATGAAATATGCAATGGAAAAAATTACTTTTTTGATACTTATACATTTTTCAAAATCAATAAGTTGAATCTAGAAGTGAGTTTAATATTATATATTCAGCTGCAAAATCTAATCAGTTCTAAGTTTAAACATATGTAATAGACCTGCAAAATTTCAGCTCGTGATATGCTTCCCTTGAAGAGTTATGGTGGATACAAATTATGGTTTCATACATATGCATACACACACATACTCACGCAGGCATACATACACTCACACACACAAACACACACACATACACACATACACACATATACACGCACACATGCATGCACACCCATACACACAACTAAGTACATACATACAGACAGACATTTTTTAACAACAATTAAAAAAGTTGATAAATTTATGGAAGAAACTGTACTAATACTTTATTAACAACATACTAATTTAAAAATATTAAAGTCATTATAATTAATTTTTTGTGTTTAAGCTTAGTTTTATTTATTTAAATACTAATTTTATTTAAATAAATGATACGCCATGGCACAAAATAAACAAAAGCAATATTAAATACCTGGTAGATAGTTAGAACATTGCTAGATTTTCACTAGATTTTCATCACTAGATTTTCTTCACACTGTTATACAAGCTGCACTAGAGGCGCCACGGTCAAGTAATGGTAATTTAATTTTTATTTGCAACACTACAAGTTTATTCACAAGTATTATGATTTAATGCAAAATAAATAAACTTAAGGTAGTTCTCCGGGTGCAGTGGTGCCTAACTCGGAGATAAATTAGAAAATTTATTTTCTATGATATTATACCGCGTTATCTAATGTGAAAACCTTACAATTTATAGTATCAAACATCAGAATGTTGATAGAAAGTGTTTAGAGTATCAAATGAAACAGAGTGAAACGCCGCACATCTATACAGATATACTGATAGCATGGGATTAAAACTTTGGACTGCTGTATTTTAAAAAGATACATCGCTTGCCCTGTCAAACTTTTTTCTCCATGGTTCGTATTGTTATTTTATATCGTATGCTAGTTTTTTAAAAAGATGTAAATAATTTTTTTTTGCAATTAAACGAAGCATCTCTCACTATGGAGCTCAGTATAAGCTTTCTGTGGTAAAATATGAAATTTCGAGGCTTAATATCTTCAAATTTCACGTGGCTTGGAAGTTCATACTTTTAACCATGTATAAAAGATACCTTTATAAACATACATACCAATTTTAAAGAATGTTTTAAGAAGTCGAAAAATCCGAAGAATTACCTTAATACGTTCTGAATAGTATACTTGCAGATTTATAATAAAAGACAATTACTTTTTTATTCGAAAGTACAAAAACACAAAGAAAATTGCTTGTGCCTCTGCATCGACGACATGTTGTACACAACTGATTTGAAATATACCACTATTCACCATGTGTCACACAAATCGTAAGATGGGCATACTTCTTCGACACAGTAGTCCTCAACTGTCGATATCATGTACAATAATTACGACAGAAACGGAGAACGAAACTTGATTCCTACATATTCAAAGCTTCTAAACCTGCCAAGACCGAAATCTGAGCTGACAGTTTTTTCGAGATATCGCTAAATCAATTTTTCTAAATTTTAGCTCAAAATGTCGTATTTAAGGTAACTATTAATTTCCGTATTTCGTCATTTATATTCGGTCACTAGCAATGTTCTAACTAGCGCTTTCATTCGTACAATGCCAAAATGTCCGACGTGTAAGTCCTGCAAAACTCTTGCTCGTAAAGATATCGGGATTACGACTCTAGTTCCGCGTACATGTACGTCTTGTCCAAGACAGAATTCTTTCGGGTTTACATTTCACGTATCTTTTACGGCTACATTTTTGCCTGACTCTAGTGACTTAACGTTCTATGATCGCTATAGCTATAGTCAAGAAATATATATAGTAAATGAAGAAAAGTTTCCACCATACATACGTCGCCAAAAATCCACTTAAAGAAAATTCGAGAGGTGCAATCGCTTCATTTTTACCTCTTCTATAGAAGGATATTATTTAAGAGTAATCCGTGGCTTCTAGGATATGCCAGAAAAAAAATAAATTTCTAAAATAAAAAGCTATTTTATTTGGTGATAACTTCACAAAGTGTTAGGGATTCTTAGTGAGGTGGTGTTTTTAGTAAGAAACAGTTGACATTCTGAGAAAATAAGAAATCTTTATTGTTATCGAAACTTCACACAGGTCTGCTCTCTACGAGCTCTAGAGCGGCACTGCCGGAGGCCGGGAGAGCGAACTGGCTCTTTGGTCAGAACGTAGTTTCAGGAGTCGGGGGTTTGGCCAGGCCCTGCCAGCGTTGCAAGCGCCGTAAGAGAAGGCTGAGCTTCTAACACAAAGCTTCAGCCACTTCAAACAAGAAGATTGATGATCAACGAATGTAGAAGAAATAAATACTTTTTATAATTATAATTCTTATTTTATTTTAGAAATTAGTCTTAGGCTAATAGTTTATAGATCAGTAGACTATTATTTATTATTTTTTATGAGAATATGCATTTAAAAGTGGAGGAAAAAGTCCTAAACTTTTCCTCCCTTTTACCTGGAAAATAATTTTGTCATGCGAAGTTGCCGCACGTGCGCGCTTGCCGAGTATCGTGTTTTTTTTCAAACTCCGTGACCTGACAAATTTTTCCAACTGCAAATTTAGTTTTCTTCTAGCGAATGTAAGAAGCCATGCATCGTCATCAGATGATATCATTCCATAGAGAAGACAATTTCCGGTATTTTTCGAGACGTAAATAAGGAGGAAAATTTTGCTCATTTACTATATATATATTATATTAGTTGACTATAGCAATAGCGATAATAGGCCCTTAATTACGTTTTTTATTTTTGTATCTTTGTGTGTAGCTTCTCTTCATTTTTTTACAGAGTTTGGCATTGTCTCTATCGTATCTATATAAAACACGTCGACTACATCGATATTATGATTTGTGGGCTCGCTTGGCAGTCTCAACATTGCTATCGTTTTCTGACCTTTTGTACTGTATATCGTACATGCAAGCTCATTAAAATATAGCGCAGTGCTGCATACGCATTGTGCAATATGTTGGAAGGCTATTTGATAGTGAAAGGATTTGTGTAAGTGGGCGGTGGCCCGTCACTAACGTAAATAAATGTTTGAAAAACTTCTTAACTCCGAAAACAATAGCATATGCTTCTTTGTCAATCTGTGCGTATTTCAATTATGTGCGATTGAACGATTGTGAATCGTATTTAATCGGTTTCTCGGTTCCATTGGGGAATCTGTGCGAAGGTACCACTCCCGCACCATGCGGACTGACATTGACCACAATTTTGAATTATAAAAGTTTTTATATAAGGCTTTTGTAGAAGCTTCTTCGCATTCTTTAGACCAAAAGAATTTTGTGTCTGTACGTAGTAAGCTGCTTAAAGGTCGTAAAATCTGACTCACATTATAATGAAGCGTTCGTAATAATTAATTAAACTTATGAATGCTCTAACTTCATTTACATTTTTTAGTCGCGGCATATTTTTGATTGTGTCCATTGTCTCTTTACTTTTGAGAATACCGTGCTCGTTTATTCCGTATCCACAATATTCTATTTGGTAACAGAAAAATAAACATTTGTCTCCATTTATCTTAATATTATGTTTATGTAAAATTTGTATCACTAATTCTAACCTCTTATGAAATTCAAATGATTGTTTTGCCTGCGATTCTAAAGTCATCTAACAATATACCAACGCCGTCTGGGCCTCGAAAATATTTTTCCATTTGTCTTTGTCATATATCTGCAGCTGACACGACACCGTACATGAGACGTTTCGGTCATATTAATCCGCGGTGTATATTTAACGTTAGAACTATTGCGCTCGCAGGATTTACCTCCATTTGTAAATACACTTGAAATAAGTTGATTTTGCCAAAATATTTACATCCGGCCATTGCCATGAAAAGTTCGTCAGGAGTCGGTAGCGGGTGCTCATGAATCTCAACTTGCGGGTTTACTGTTATACTATAATCACCGCATATCCTTACCTTGTTATTCTTCTTTAACACTGGTACGGTCGGTGTAGCATTTTCCTATCTATTATCTTTTTAAAAACCGTTTCTTGTATTAAATGGTTAATCTCTTTATCAATTAGTGGAATGAGTTTAAACGGTACCAACCATGCCTTCAAAAATACTGGACACGAATTTTCTCTCAACGCTAGTTTCGCTGTAATGCCTTCAATTTTACTTAAGTCCATTTTCGTAACGTTGTTATAACGCTGTAATAATGTTTGTACTTGTTTTTACCCGTTTTCTTCTAAAACGTTTATTTTTAAATTAGAATTGAATAACTCATCCGCGTCACCGACTTCGAACATTTGTCTTAGCTACCTATGGCCTAAAATAGCATTTCTCTCTATGCAGGTTAAGTACAAATTAAATTTTAAAATGCAATTCGCGTAATGTATATCTATCGTTATAAATCCTATAACACCTATCTTGATTTTACAATATGAAACTAATCTAATCTGCGCAGACTGTATTGTAGTACCTTTGAATAATCTTCAGTCTTATTGTTTCTACATGACGCTGACAGCTGCTCCACTGTCAAGTTCAAATACTACCTTGGCGTTGTTTACCAGCAAAGTTTGTGAAAATTTGCCCCTGGCTTCTATCAGCTCTAGTTGCAAAATTTCTTCTAGATGCCATATTTCTTCAGCTTGATGCATTGTGTTTTTATTTTGGAAACAAATACTGGCCACATGTCCATTTCTCCTACAACTCTAACATCTACGTTTAGCATTACATTTGCTTGCTATATGGTTGCCAGCGCGTCTGTAACAATGCATGTTCTTATCTGAAAAATATTTGTTATAATTATAATTCTTTTAAGATTGGTTCGTACCATTTATTTGTTTATGTATATTCTTCTATTGTGCTCTAGGATATACTTTCTTGTCTGCTTGTAAATAATGTATACTGGATACTTGATTATTTATTGTAGATGCCTTTCTATCTGTCAGCTTCATTGCTGTTGCCGCTTGTATTGTCTTCTTGTATGTGAGACCTTATGTCTCGACTAACCTTCTCTGTGTTCTCGCATCTCTAATGCCCACTACGAATTGGTTAATTAGAGCTTTATTTTCATACATGCCGAAGTTGCAATTCACGCTGAGGTTGTTTAAGGCGTTGACAAATGTCTGTATGTCTTCGCCTGGCAACTGCATTCTTTTTTAGAATTTGAAATTTTCAGCTAGTTCTATAGCTTGAGGCGCAAAAATATCTTTTAATTTAGTCTTCGGCTCTGTATATGTAAGTGTAACCAGGTCAGAGCCATTTAAAAAATCACAAAGTTTATCAAAAGATTTTGCACCCAAATGAGTAAATGGCACTTTTATGTTGTTATCAATTTTAAAATATATAAATCCTATTTCTAGCTTTTGTATCAAGCGTTCCCATTTCATGGATTCGTGTATATATCCCTCAATTTATAGACTTTCTTGTATATTAGCGATTGTAGTTGTAGAACTTGTATCTGTAGATGTAGAACTTGTATTTGTAGTTGTCGAACTTGTATTTGTAGTTGTAGAACTTGTATTTGTAGTTGTAGAACTTGTATTTGTAGTTGTAGAACTTATATTTGTAGTTGTAAAATTTGTATTTGTAGTTGTAGAACTTATATTTGTAGTTGTCGCTGAGATAGCCATTTGATCGGTGCCTATTGGTGGCGTCGTGCGAGGTTATGTTTATTTACGAGCTTCCTCACCGATTGCAATACTCCGTCCTAGTTGCCAAACTGTTATGTATGTTCGTGGGTATGGGAATAAGAAATGACTTATGCTGTATCCATTTGCTTATCAAGATAACTGATGTTATTTATTTACTCAGATTCTTTTACAATAATTATGCCTATCGGCTACTCACTCGGTAAGGCGTACATACGCTTAAACGTCTGTTAATTTTGTCTCTCTCATACATGCATACATCCGTATACATGCTAAACGCTTTTCTCCAGGTTATTCGCCTGTACGCATTTCGCATAACCACAACACTATTGAATCAAAAGGGTCAATTCAGATCTGTACAAAGTGCTTCCAGAAAATAGGTAAATGAATAAATCATCCGTGTTGTACTCCCGTAAAATCTCTTGAAAATGCGGTCAGCTTAGTCGAAAAGTTGCCCGACAATCAACAAGACCAAGTCGTCACTTCTATATCTAATAACTTTTAAGTATTACAGGTTCTAAGGCACGAATTACTCTAAGCCCAGAAAAGAATAAAGTTGTCTTTTTTACTGAAAGACTAGATCGTTTCCAAACGAACACAGGCATATTATCCAAGCACATGAAGAAAATGACGAATTTCATACGGAGTACTGCCGGCAAAACAATCAGTACATAAAAATTACAGAGAACATATATCTCAAAAGTCAAAAACCTTAGAAAGTGTACATAGAGAGGGAATATTTGAATTTGATAGGGATAATAAAACTCTCAAAGAAAACAGACCTGTTGTTTGGGCAGATGCTGGTAAATTACTGGAAGCTGTTTTAGAAGAGCGAATTCTAATTGATAATTTTGCTATAAAAGTTATGGCTGATGGTGGTCAAAGCTTTTTCAAAATATGTATGACCGTACCTTAAGAAGACTATTCTCCTGAATTAGATTGTGGTATTGAAGATTCATGGCTTGAAGCAGATTCTAATTCGCCCTCAAAAACGAGACATTTGTATTCAGAAAATGGTAGCACCGGTAAAAAAGGAAAATTAATCAGTGTCAATAGATTGTTAATATTGTGCACAGTACCTCAAGTGAAAGAAACATATGCCAATATCAAACTTTTATTCAAATTAACTAACAATTATTAAAGTCCTTTTAAATTCGTTTCTGATATTAAAGTTTCGCTAATCGTTAATGGCCTGCAAACTGCAGCATGCATGTATCCTTGTTCTTTTTCTTTCATGATGTTGAAAGCTTTAAAAGACATCAAGAAATTAATGATAGTAAGTAAGACGGGGTTTTCAGTCTAGATGAAAAGTGTTTAGAAACGAACAATGAATGTATGAGATTGAAAACTTACGGTGATTTGAAACCAGATTATGATAAATTTTGTACTATGGGTAAAACAAAAAAAAACGCACAGTTCTGTCATAGTACAGTAAACGCGCCACTTTTCGATGAAGACAATAACACCTACATTCAGAAGTGTGTTATTCCTGAACTATACTTATTGCAAAGCTACGTCAACCTCATATTTTGGAATGGTATAGTCTCTCTCATTGGCCGAGAAAAGGCGTTAATGTGGTCGAAAAATTGAAGGTAATTCCACAGAATTATCAAGGTAAGGTTTTCGAAGGAACCGACTGCCGGAAACTTCTCAAAGAAGCAGATTAACTTTGCTATCTAGAACTCTATGATAATGCTGGGTATATGCAAAAATTATTTTTTGTTTCTGGTTTGAAAGGAATGAATAAAGTTGTTAATTGTCGTTTTCCCACGAGAAAGGTTGTTCCAGATTTAGACAAATATATACGAGAATTGGATACAGCTTTCAGAGCTACATAAGTTTCTGAACTTTATAAATTCATGTACTTTTAAATCATATCAATCATCATTTATATTTTTTATGGTCAGAGCAGCCAGAGTTTATAAAATGTTGGGATTGATATAAGATAATTTTAATTGAAGAGTCGACGTATTTATCCAGATTAGAAAAGATAGTCGTAGAATCTTCGTCGCGTCATGCTTAAAAAATATTTTACATTGAATTTGCATAATTATTTATTAATATTTATATTTACTGAATCGCAAATGTTATATATTATTATTTTTCCACGTTGACTTTGAATCCATGACCACCTCGAGGTTAGTTACCGTAACAATAAAGAGAAAAAAGATATTGTAGTGCACCTCAGTGTCCGAAAGCTTCAAATTGCGAACCTTATTAATGTTACAATCTGAACCAAAAATAATTGCTTCCAAGCTTTTATTGACATTAAGACGGAAGTCATTCTTCTGAGCACAAATCGACACAGCGAAAACTACATAATACAGTCGCTTTGTAAGAACTGTGAATATACAGGACTATTCCACCACCTCGCGTATTCCTATCCTTCTTAATTATAGAATATCTATCGATCTGAACGCTAGCATCCACGACTTTAGGACCAAAACGCGACTACGCCACAGCAAAGAGGTGGTAGAAAAGACCAGCAAGAAGGGATTATTTAAATACTTCAAAGTGACTTTTAAGCGTTCAAGAAACCCCCTCTCAATACTCCACTGTTCATCTCTCTCGATTCTCCCTGAACTAGTCAAATTCTTGACGTTTCAGGGGTGGTATGATCTAAAGCGATGTTTATGCTCTCGTAAGGGGCTAGACTATCGCGCAGATCCGATAATTACGCGAAAACATGTGACGTTTGTCCATCACGCTTCTTAACCAGGAAGAGTTTATTTTAGAAATTTGTAGATTTTAAATGTTTCTCTATTGAGGTATTCATTTATAAACGTTTTCACCTCACCTCCCCCTCCTTATTTCTCCTCTTTTTTCTTATTTTGTACATTTTCGATTTATTGCGTTACACAACTTTTTTGGTAGTCGTACCAATCAAGCATAATAACTAAACATACATACACATAATTATATGTTTAGACGTGTGTACTATACGTAACTAGATTAATTGTTCCAATATGAAATTCTTTGATCTAATAAATTAATTTTAAATTTCTATATCTCCTTCTAATTAATAGTTTAAAGAAGGTCTGTCTTTTCTGTCATTGATAGTTTGACCAAAGATGTATTTTTACTAAAATTACACAGCGATAGGTAATAATCCTTATCGCAGCATTTTTTTCTCTTTTTGTACTTTTATTAAAATTATTTAAATATTTAAATTATATTAATTCAGATGTTAGTACGTACATTCGCTCAATTCATAATCATCTAAAATTTTCGGTTGTAAAAGATAGAAAATTTTATGCTCTTTTCAATTCATTTACAACGACATGGTGGGTCATGACTAAAATTAACTAAAAATAACTTGCAGATCGCGGTTTTTTGCAAATATCATTTCTGTTATGCCTAAGGATTATTTTAAGACAAAAATTTAAAAATGTTAGAGACGAAACGTAAATAAACTCGATTTAAACTTTTTGTATTAGATTAATGGGATAAGCCACTTATCACACTGTTAAACTCTACAAAAATTTGAACAGTTATTTGCAATCGTTACTCGGTAAAAGATTGAAAGTTTTATGAAAATTTATCAATTATACACTCAACGTGGAAAACACCTGATTCAAGCGATTTGAATTTTTTTGAAATACTGCAGTTTATTGAATTTCATTTGATCGAATGCACGTTTAACCAAACTGTAGGATCACAAGAAAATTTAAATCGTTCGAATCGGATGTTTTCCACGTCGAGCGAACAGAGTAAACGCACCTGCTTATTAAACCAACATCAATAAATTAATAAACAGTCATTTTGACAAATAACTACGTAATTAGAAAGAAGCAAGCCTCACACGATGTTAAAACTTAAATCACAATGTTTATGAGCACGGTTCTTGGCTGAATATTTCTGAGTTTATTTTGTTCTTAATCGCTTGAGATATTAGAAGTCATTTAATTAAAAAGAAAATATTTTCCATGTTATATTACGACATCTATTAGCTTTATTGTGATGATATTTTTTGTAGCTATTAAATTATATATGATCTTTAGTATTCTTCATATAACCAACATATGATACATACTAAATACAATATGATTAATGTCACTTTGAAAAAGTAGAATGCCAATGTAGTTATGAGCATTTTTTATAATATGTTTTCATTAATTTTTTATACAAAATATAAGAAATATATTACTTGAATGCATTATTTATAGATAGGATCTACAAGGATACATTTAAGCAATTATAAGCATTTTGTTATTATTATCTTATATTATTATTATTTATTACACATTAAAAACACGTATTTTTACAGCACTGCTAAAAAACTTTATATACATGATGTTATGTCGAGCGTAAGCAATACAATGCGCAAAGTTAAGGGGTGACATCACTCTAGAGCCACGATAAAGGCCTAATTTTGATCATTATTTTTGAGGAATATGGGTAAAGGGATCAGGTTTCTATTTTCAGGGTTTAATTAAACACATATTGAAGTATAAAAAAAATGTATTTATTGAATTTTCAAAACAATATGGCGGTGTCAGAGCCATTTCCAAAAACGTCTTTTTTGTATACCTCCACGGGCGAAATCGTAACTCCAAAAGTATGAGAGCTAGGACAAAAAAATAAATATTTTCTTAAAGTGTATATTATTGGCTATAGAAGTACATAGTTTTTTTTTTAAATCAATCTTTAAAAAAATGGCATAAGTTTAAAAAAATTGTTTATAAAAGAATAAATTTTAGTTTAATCAAAAAACGGCTATGTACTTCTTTAGATAATTCGATTGTGAAGCTACAGTAAAATTTTGAAGGCGATCCATCGAGCGGGTTTCGAGCAGCGTTTTCGCCTAGTTTGAAAAGAGTAGTTTTGAGAAAAACGCGTTTAAAGTTTTACAAGTACTTAACTCTTAAAAAAATTTGTTTTACCTTTAATCTGCGATGCCTGCACCGTACATTTAGCCATTTAAATTGATATGCTCTTCTTCTTTCTCCTTCCTGACTGATTTTAAATCCAACCGAGCCTTTCTTGCAGCAGACTTGGTTTTTAGCGATTCAGTGGCGGAGCGCGGTTTGAAATGCTCCGTTTTTTAGCATTGGAGGTACCTCTCCATCCGGTCTTCTTTCTACTGTATTGAGGTTTTCCATCACTCATTTTGTTTAGTGTACAATTATTATTGATAATTCACTATAAAACAACTTTATTTTGATTTTTATTTATATAAAAAATAAAAAGATCAACGGTAAAAACAAATCGGAGCGTCTTACTCGGCGTCACTTCTCAGCTGTACTGACTCACACATACACGTATATTATAGTATACATATAATATATGTATATTATAGTATCCGTGCACCCTGGTGACAACAAAAGGTAAGCTAATGACCTGTTACCTTATAAGTAAGGCAGGTATTTAATATTTCAACAGGTAAAAGCAAAAAGTTGGAGCGGTACCGTATATGCTCTAAACGCGCACTTCGAAGCGCGGCGGCAAAATTGAAAATTGAAGCTGTTACAATTTTCTTTTTTAACCATATGACCAATTGGATATTGTTTTTATGACCCTAAAGTATTGTTTAAGCCGAAAAAAAACGAATTTTTTAAAATCCTAGATTGGTGTTACCCCTTAATATGAAATTAAATCGCGGTCGCCTTCGAGACATAATCAAATGCAGGATATCAAAATTGACATTTAATACGATAAAGATAATAATAGGAAAGAGCAAATTCACGGAAGGATAGGAGAGGATTTGTGACGTATTTAGATACCTACGTTGAATATGCGAGTAGGCCTTGGCTCCCTTTAGTTGGCTCGGCTAGGCTGCGTTGTGCTACGGGCGGTCTCGTACTCGAGATGGTGATGGGAGATACAAATAGGAGCTCAGGCACATTAAATAAATAAGCGCGAGAAAATAAGTTTAAGTATAAGTTTATTGTTTAAATAGCACAAAATTGAATGTAAGGGCGTGTCCCTTTTACAAATAAAGTGTCAAATAACATACTGGTGCGTACTTGCTTACAATTAGGAGTTCAAATGCAGAAGGCTAAAGGCTGAATGCAAAAGGCCAGTAGCCATCGGGGACAATGCCTTATATAATCTCGCGAGGGTCGCATGTTGAGCCTAAATTAGGAATTAATTATGCATACTCGAGGAGAGCGCGACAAAGGTTTGGAGTCGCGGAAGGGAGTTCGGAAAATATTGGAGTGGATGAGTGTGTCATCGTGGAGTATGAGATAGGCAAGGTAGGATACTGGCTGAATAGGGAAGGTCGATAAATTAATTTATGTATGATACGTTACTTTTGTCGTAGGTGGATCTTGTCAACGAAAAATTGTTGTGGGTCGATACTCGGGACGTGACAGGCCGGATCCTGAAGACTTGCGTCGCCAGATTTGACTCGCCCTACAAGTGCTGATGATTTTGAAGTCTTCCTCCATCATGCTGACCTGTCTGCGGTTGCCCGGTGCAGTTGCACGATGTGTTGAGATGTCTGCTGACTATGTATGTCCTCTTGGTATACATACCCGTGGAAATATCGAATTCTCTTTTTATAATATGGATAGATTATATTATATTTGCAAACATGAGTTTTTATACTATGCCGATTTGTGTATTATATAGACGTAAAACATTCGATCGTAGATGTAGCCTATTTTGTTGTTGTTGAAGCCTTTACAGGTAAAGGTTATAATTTTGAACGACGAATCGTTCGAACAATTTAGATTTTGTTCGTCGCCAGTAGTTGCAAAATGATCGTACATAGTTCAGACATAGTTAGTGATTTAGTGAAAGATTTTATTTAACGGAATGGATAAGGATATTGGGCTAGGATATGGTGTACTCTCGGCATGCAACAATTTTAGTTACAGGTAGTAATTATTCAATGCAAATTTGCATTACTAAACCCAGCTTGTTATGTAACAATGTGATAATTTAAACTTTGATACATTTATAAAACGAATTGTACTCAGGGAGCGATTTTCTAAGATTGAAATAATAATTATATTTCGAAATGTTGTGTCAACTTCATTAGTACATCACACATTAGTTAATTAATATGATAAAATTCAATTAGCTAGATAAAATAGCTTTTTATCTTAGACATATATTATTTATCGAAATTAATTTTGTGAATTTTGGTTCTCTAAAAAAATTTAATAAATGTAAAAAAAATCTTTATATAATTTATAACTGAAAATGGCTTAAGATATAATGGATAAAGACTATTTGATAAATTTTAATAAGTTTTTATATTACCATTTAAATATTTGATGTTTGTAGGTAAAATCTAGATAGGTAACTTTAGGTATGTAAGATTTACTACATAGTTAATCAATATTTACTTTCTGTTTGTTGGTAAGAGTGATTTTATAGATATGATTGATCATTCCGATATAAGGTAGCTATAATTAACCTTTAGATATTTGGCATGTTTGAAAGCTTACTAAATATAGTGAATTTTGATAACTAAGTAAAAATTCTTGAGATATAACGAAGTATTTCGGTCACCTTCTTATTGCGTTGTATTCTGCCTCGTCCGTTGTTCTTGGTAGAAAGCTTTTAGAAGTGGGCCTTACGTCTCTGCGGCACCTCCTCTTCTTTCTTTGGAATTGGCACTTTTGAAGTTCGTGGTTTACTGATGTATTTTGAGTTAGTGGACTCCGGCTAGTATCTCTGTTGTATTGCTGTACCTTGCCTTAAATCTACTTCTACAATGATTCTCTTTCGAATGATACAATCTGTTACAAGGGCTTCTCGTCCCTTTGAAATAATAAAATACGAAAAAGTAGCCTTTGTTTACATACTTATCGCTTAATTTTATCTTGTTTATAATTTGGTACGATGTATAATGGAAAATCGTTCGGTTATCTATGGCTGAACTAGCGAAGATTTGTTTCTATATAATTATTTGCATGATTTCAATTTGTCTACTATCTGTCATTACACTGATTTTAATATTAATACATATGTGTATTTTTGTACCAATGAAGTCGTTAATCAAAATTAACAATACTGATCTGTTTAACAATTAATAATATTGATCTGAATTTATAAAGTGAAATTAGGATTTACAAATTAATTAATTTTCTATTTATTTGTACATACGCAAAAATAAATTGATTTTGATGATCATAGAGCTATTGATTATTCTTCTGTAAGTATATATTCATAATACTAATATTTTGCTTAACTTCGTTATTTCTTTTGTATATTTTCTTTATGAATTTTTATATGATCACACATAAGGTTGTCTACTAAATAGAGTTTTGTCAGATTAAATGTCCTTTATTTTTTCGAAATTTTTTTATCTATCTATAAGAATGCTGAATAATATTTTAAGTCATTCTCTTTCGCTTTGATTTTTTGTATTGTAATTATTAACAATTTTCTTTTATCTGTAAATTTTATGGTAAAATGAACCTCGTATATTGGTATTACTGTGGGTGTAGTATCTGAAACAAATATTTATATAATATAGTTAGCTAAATAAATCTAAGATTAACTTCTTGGTTCTCAAGATACGTGTAAATTGTATCTGAAATCAGTGAACTATATATTATTATTTGATCATATTATTTTCATGTGCACTACCTTTGTTTTATTCTCTTTTGATTATATTTCTACCGTTTCATTTTTCCAAATGTGTAACACTAAATAAGGACAAGTATAATAAGGATCATCGAATTTATGCGGCTTGGGACCTTTTTGCAACCAAACATAATTACCTACTTTAATTTCTACATGGTTAGCCTTTAAGTCGTGATATCGATTCGCTCCCTCTCTCTTGAGCTAAGGAGATTCTTTCGGCGGCTATTTCACTTAAGGCGTTCAGGCGTGAGATAAGATCTCGCATGCAGTCAGCGTACGCAGACAACAGGAATTCCTTATATGTCCGTCTTGCTCGGTCTTCGTCGTCTGCTTCTACTGTGAAATAACGAGATCGTAGCGAGCTATTGCCTAGGTTGAACTAGGTAATAGTTACTAAACTGACCGGTCCAACTCGTCAATATTCCGCCAGTACATAGGTATTTAAAATTATAAAAACGTATATATTTGTTTATTGAATTGCTAAAAATATATTTTGGAGCATGCCGTAGTGAGATACGAAGCTTACCACAATTACGTAAAGAAAACTTTATTTTTATTCCTTTATTTATCTTTATTCCAATTTCGGACAAAAAATGTTTTTTTAGCGATTAAAAAAAATGCTAAGGAGATTTTTCTTTTTCCACTTGTTTCTAGCTCTATATTGCCTATAAACTAGTAATGTGAAAATTTTTTCAGAGTAGCGATCAATGTCATTCAGTAGTGATTCAGCCTCACCGTGGACATGTCAACTCTCTGGTACTGTAGATGCTCAAATGCATTATGCCCAAGTGAACGCATTTCAAGGTAGCAACGGTTCTAGGTTCCCGATCTCCTCCAGTTAAGAGGAATGCTCGCTCGAGGGTTCTACGTGCGAAATGCCGTTGCCTTCTCGAGGTCAGTTTTCGGACCATTAGAGGATTTTTCGTCGCTCAGCTATAGTCGCTGACGCCGGAGACTTCGGCGGACCGTTGAGGATAGTACGGGGGCTCTAGGTTTTCTCGTCTCTCGTGGGTACCCCGGCTTTACTTCCTTCAGTCAGGAGACACACCTGATCGACTTTTCTATATTCGAACTTGCGTTTCCCTATCCGAGGTCAGAATGTGAAAACTTTGTGTCAAGAGGGGCTGACGGCCACCTTCACACTTCCCGTCAATAAAAGGCCTCTAAAAGGTGGTGTACAATGTATTTATAACCTTGTGTGTCGAGTGGGAAGGTGGTGTATGTCAGCTCCTCTTCTCCAATGGTAGACTGCCAGAATTTGCGGTCTGTGACCTGATTGAGAAAGCGGAGAGTGCTGAACCCGCGCATTGTCCTCGCGCAATGCCTCCCGCGAGGCATTAGCCAATATTTCAAAATAAATCCGTATTCGCTCGCTTAAGCAAGTATAGTTGTATATATGTATGTGTATAGAAGTGGCTATATATATATTTATACATATACATATGATAATTTTTATTTAATATAATATAAGGTGACATGGGATATCTCACTCCTTAAACATTATTTTAAAAAAATTATTTAGTAGTTAACCACTAGTTCTTCAGTAGTTAAAAAATCAGCAAAAATATTATATTACTGTAGTTTTACAATATTGGACCAGTAGTTCTTTTGTAGTTAAAAAATAATAAATATTTAGCAGTTGTTTTTCAGTAGCTAATCAGTGGTTATACTATAGTTCTGGGATAATAAAAAATGTACAGTGGTTATTTAGTAGATAAGCACTATTCTTCAGTAGTTATAAAATGTAGAAAGCTTGCAATTGTTTAACAATAATGGACCAGTAGTTATTTTGTCGTTAAAAAATAATAAATATTTAGTAGTTGTTTTTCAGTAGTTAACCAGTAGTTTTTGTGTAGTCACAATTTTTTTGAAACTTCGCAGTAGTTATTCTGTAATTGCGAAAATACTAGTGAAAATGAGTAGTTCAGTCAGTAGTTCCGGCAACAGTTCGGGCAGTAGTGCGGGCAATAGTTTGGGCAGTAGTTCACGTCAGTAGTTTATGCAGCAGTTTATTTCCATAAGAGGAACCCATATATCTCAACTGTTAAGGGAGGGGGGGGGGGGGATAAGGTTAATTTGTGCAAAAATAGGCACATTTTTGTGATTTTTTTTTTCACGACTCAGTTAAAATTTATTTATTAAAACCAATGTTACATTATTGTAGTCCATTTAAATAATATTGTGGAATATTTTCATGAAAAAATATTGAAAAATACGGCAATGGCATCAATTATTCGGAAGCGTCTCAGAAAAAAGTTGAATTGCGGTACCCCTCATAACTCGATGCTAGATCATCTGAAATCAAAAAACTAAAGTTCGTTCGTCAGATAATTGCTTTTCCCAGGTAACGCTGCGAGGGATTTTCGAAATTTTTATTTTTCACTTTGCGGAAACACTTTACATGAAAGAACGCGATTTTTGCCAAAAAAACGGCTAATTTGTTATTATAAAATTAAAAATATAAACGAATTTCGAAAAAAAGCTCCAGCGTTACCTCATAAATTATGCAAAGAAATGGTGTTTAAAATTTCGAAAGGATCGGTGTAATAGTTTTGAAGTTATGATGGGCACCGACTTTGAAAACTTGAGTTTTGGGAAAAACGCTTTAAGTTTTGAACACTAAATAATTTGGAATAAAACATTCATAAGCGAGATTTATCGGGTTACCTCACACTGAATCATCGATGTCAGGTCCATAGAGGATGTTGCTGTCATCTGTGATGTGTAAAGCATCTTTTTGCTCCTGTCTACGACGAATCCTGCCATCTCCAGTTTGATTTTCAGCTTCCTGCTCTGCTCGGTTTATACGAATAGCTGACGCGCTACTCGTTGAAATGTCTTCTCTTTTACGTTTTTGCGGCGGTACAATCTTTCTAGTTCAATATAACCTCGAACCACTTGATTTTCTATCACACCTTTTAACTTTTTTTGGCATTGTAGCAATAATTTTCCACAAAACTTCACGAAAATGATGCGAAAAATTGGAGCGCACGTGTACGTCTGTTCGATAGAAAGTTTACTGCTAAACTATATTATATTCTCTACACTGACTAAATATACGGTACAGGTATGAGCATGTTTATACTTGGCTTCAGATTTCTATAAAAGAAAGTAGGAGGAACGATTCGGTATAATATAGGGAGCGTAGCAGCTGCCAGGTAACAATAGCGCGCTCGAACCGAGAAGGTATGTAAATCCAACAGGTAGGAAAATATTTATAACACCTGCAATTTGGTCCGATCGACTTGAAATTTTGACACAATATTCTTAAGATACAACGCATTCAGTTTCAAAATAAAAAAAAATACGAAAAAAAAAATTTAAATACTTAACCCCCCCCCTACCCCGTATCAGACGTAACAGATTTTTAATTCTAGTAGTATAATCAACTGTCAAAACTTCTCTTAGCATGAATGAATAAGTATTATTTATTTAATTCGCGATTTTACGGAAAAATTACGTAATTGCTCTTTAAAAAATTTGATGTAGCCACCTTTAAATGTTAACGTTAAGCACCCAATTTATAGAAAACTTATTTTTTTGATAAATACCAACTTGTTAGAGACTTATTTACTTACTTGAACCACCCTAACATGCACGCACGCCTGCACGCACACACACACACACTTGTTTGTCTTATTGAAATAAGCCATTTGCTGCAAGGCAAATTTATAAGGATGACTTTTTTTAGTAAGTGCATTGCCATTGAAACGGCAGGTTTGGTATTTATCGATTTTTATAATAAAATTAGAGATAAAAGTTCGTATGTTCAATCAAAACATATACATGTCAATTTTTTCTCAATTTATATGTTAAAACTAATCATAAATGTCATTTTCGAACTCTAAATACGCATTTCTATTGTGGTTTGAATCTATTTATGCTGCTTTTTAATTTATTTTTACTTTTTTTCTGTGAAATCTGACAATAATTTGCTATTATGCAAATTTTCAGAAAAAAATGTTTGTTTAAAAAAAATTATAATTTTATATATTTTTTTTAATTTTCTAACTTCTCATGTTTTACTCTATTAATTACTATAAAAATATTATTTATAATAATTATTATTTATGTATTCTTACATATTTTCTAACTATTATTTTGGGAGGATTTAGAACCGCATTTAGTAGTAATTGAGTATTGTTTATTGTTCATCCAAGGTCGAAGTTCAATCAAGTAAACTTTGCACAGGTAATTTAATACCTGCACGTATTAGATCTGGCTCTCTGTAGTTATGATGTATTCATTCCCCCCTCTTACATTAGGAGAATGAAGTAGGTGAACTACGTATGCATCATAACTGGCCCTACAGTTTCAAGTGGAATCCGAACCACCGGAACCGCGGTAACAACATATTAAAAAATCAATTTTGAAAATTTCACATGCACGGGATTTGATCCCGGGATCTCTTCGTTAGAAGTTCGAGTTACAAATCACACAGCTACCGCGGCTCCTAAAATTACTTATTAGTATTTCACAATTTCTATGCTGATTTAAAGTACAAGGATCCTAACATGCTCTTAAATAATTTAAGGTAAGTATTATAAATTAAGGTAAGTATTATAAATTAAGGTAAGTATTATAAATTAAGGTAAGTATTATAAATTAAGGTAAGTATTATAAATTAAGGTAAGTATTATAAATTAAGGTAAGTATTATAAATTAAGGTAAGTATTATAAATTAAGGTAAGTATTATAAATTAAGGTAAGTATTATAAATTAAGGTAAGTATTATAAATTAAGGTAAGTATTATAAATTAAGGTAAGTATTATAAATTATTTATAATTCTGTCAAATTACTTATAAATGTGTAGATGTGAGTATATATGTATGTATGTATATGTACATTCAATTATTCTAAATATCGCTTCTTCGTACACACGCTCCCTCCCCGACCCTCGTATATTTTGGTAACGCTAAACCACTTTTATGCGAGAGTTGCCAGAATTAGCGGTCCATTCGAGAAGTACACTTTGGGTGTTTGTTTGGTGGTGTTTCATGGTACAATTATCATTTCCTCTAATATATTGTCAATATACCGTCAGTAATTAGGTTTTATTGCGTCATTATCCTCAGATTTGACAGAAAAGAATTAATTAAAAATCAGCATAAATAAATTTATACCACTATAAAAAAAGGCATTTAAAGTTCAAAAATTAAATTTAAGTTTGATTTTGACATGTAAATGAAAAGAAAACTTTTATATGTTTTGATTGCGCATATGAGCTTTTATCTCATATTTTAGTATGTAAATCGAAAAGCGTCAAACCTGAAATATCAATGGGAATGCGCTAACTAAGAAAGTCACCCTTAAAATTCTGCCTTTCAGCAAATGGCTTCTTTCAATATATAGAAAAAGATTATTGCTACGCAGAATCGAATACAATTGTTTTTTCGGTGCACCCTAATATACACACATACAAATATATATGATTTAGACCAGTAAAATGAACAAATTGGTGAGCATCTAGTACTCAGTTTTCTCTGCCGATTTTTATATGAAAGTACCCATCAAATAAACTCTGAAAACAAGTTTCAGCCCCTAAGATCCCATGTATGACCTAGTAGAAAGTATTAAATTTTCGAAAATGACCAAAAAATAGTTATTTTCAAAAAATTCTAAAGAACGCCCATGAGCACAATTTTGAATGTTCCAAAAAGGATTTTTTTCGTCTTTTTATAATCATTATAAATAATTATATTATTAGACCACCCTAGCAATTCAATAGCTCACCTATACAAAGCTAAATGTAAACTCGAAATTATGTAGTTTTTAGGTTGTGTTGGATATATGCCATTTTACCAAGTCAACATGAATTTAGGTTTAGCACATCTCAAATTCTTTGTCTTAAAAGGACCTTTAATTCATTTGTTGGGTTATTGAGTTATTGCGCAGAGAGCCGAGTATACTCGTCCAATCCGCACGTCATTTTTGTATACATTTTGTATCACAAATTTAAATCTTTACTTTGTTGGGACATCTACAACCTCTCAAATTGAAGCTAAATAGTATATCTATTATTTAGAAAATATTACGAATTTGCAGAAAATATTGTTGCAGACTTACTTTCGATCTAGTCCATATACACGAAAATAAACTTCTGCGCAGGAGGGTTAAAGTCTAACGTAACTTACATAAGGTATTGTGGCACCCTCGGAGTTGCCGAACGCTGAAGCCACTGCAGACTGATCACCACGCCACGACCAAGTTCTTTTTCCACAAAGACTTGGCCACCAGCACGCACGTGTTTCGACGGGTCAATGCCGCCAAGCCGCCATTGACACCGCCCTTCACAGGGCCGCACCGTGTCATGCGCCTCTTGGATCAGCAGCGCTTCGTCATCGACGTTGACGGAGAACCCAAAACGGTTTCCACCGGCAACCTCAAGCCAGTTTACATTGCTGGGGACGAGCCCTCGGTCCCCATGGACCAGCTCCCTCAGCGACAGATTCGCCGCACCGTCTGTGGCACCCTCGGAGTTGCCACCACACGAAGTGCGCCCGCTCTTGCCGACAGGCGAGCGGCAGCACAATCGACGCAAGCAGCGTCTGGAGCCGAGAGCGATATACTAGCCTCGACCGCCTTGCTGCTCTACTCTACTTTCGGCTACGGAGCCTCGCGAGCTGCACGCAGAGTACTGCACGCAATAGCTCGCTCGTACGCCACAGCTCTGGCGCATCGCTTCGAGATTATATCTTTTTTCACGGCTAACACAGCCAATTGCATATTTTGTACATATTGTATATAATTATTAAGTGCTGTTTAATCATAAGTTTTGTGTAAAACCCTTTCTCTCTCCTGCCATCGTCCGCCTTGCTCCTGTCTTCGGCGCAAGTAGCGCTGCACCTGCTGGGGCGACTCTCTATGCGCTCTGGCAACCCCGCGGCTAAGCCCGCGCAGTATTATACATTACGGACAATTCTACATAAGGGAAAAAAAAAGATTTCATTAAAACCTTTAATTTGAGATCCGACAAATCAAATTAGAGGTTTTAATTTTAGCTTTCTTTTTACCGTATGTAAAATGGGGTAGTATACCTATAAATTATGAAAAAACCAATATTTTTATAATTTATTGTCGATTTACAAGCTATAAATTACTCAAAAATAAAGTTTTAGTTATGAATAAAACCATAAAAAAAAATTACAGGTTTCAAGTGATTATTTTTAAATTACTACCTTATTGAAATTCGCGCATTATTTAGTAGTTGCACAGATCGCAACGCAGTACTGCGTTGAAAAGGCGTAACCTAATCATATGTTATTGTGAGTGTTTACTTTCAAAACTGTCAAGAAGTATAAGTGTTTTCAAGATCATAAAAAATACTAAAAATACCAAATGGATTACTGCAATACATTTATTGAATCAGGTGAGTCATCTTATTTTATCAGTAGTTAATGTAATTTTTTAATGTATTACTTTGTGATATTTTTTTTTCAGTAAATCAGCATACCGTACCAAGTTAAAAAAAAGATCTTAGTCAACTGCACATGAGGAAAAAAGAAGTTTGACTCAAACAAGCGGTCATTTTATAGTCGATTGGTCTTTTGCCTAAAAAATTGTCGAAAAAAAGATAATAATAACCAATAGCACTTTTCTGAAGTAAAATTGTCCGCTCTTTTCGATTCTGAAGTCAGAATTTTGAAATTTCCGTTGGGAAATTTCGAAATGGCGGTTTTAGGCAAAAAACCAATCGACTATAAAATGGCCGCTTGGGAAGAAATGGGTTAAGAGGATAGATACACCTTTAAATTTTAAATATATTAATAATACATTTTAAAGTAAAACTAAGCCACTCAGCATATATTACCTGGGTTTTTTCGGTAAATTGGAACTTTTTATCATAATTAAAAAAATTTTTTTATATTTTTTTGAAGTTTGTAAAGTCAATTTGATCGACTATGATAAAAACCTCTATATTTCTTCGACTACCGCAAGGTTTAGAGAGCCACTGTGATCGGATTGACGCTTTCAAGGTTTTATTATGTTCAAAATATATGTAGTTATGATATGAGAGTAGGAATTTGTATATAAAAGTTATTGACGAAAGTTATAGTCTATTTAAACCACATTTCATAAAAATATTTTAATAAATTGAAGAATTTTTGCTTAAATATTTTTTTAGAAATAGACTCCAAGCAGTTTGAACTTGTCTATAATTTGCGCTGCCTGCGCGGAAACATAAGCACTCGTACACGGAAAAACCAACGGGAACACCGCAGAGCCGACTACAGTAAAGTAGCACCACTGCAATTCGGGCGCTCGATGTGTCCGCAAAGTCGCGCGGCGCGTCCGATTTGAACAACTAGGTAAGGAGTTGACAAAAGTTAGCGAATATAAAAGTGATCGCGTGCGTCGAAGAAACGTACGATTGAATCCTCTAGACTATGGAAAAGCACCTGATGTTGAATTTATCCCTTCGGAAAAATTTCGTATACTATAATTTATTCCTTTAGTCACACTTTGTCAGTGCTTTGGATAAGAGAATAACAGCCTATGAATTAGTCGAAATACGATATGGTTTTTTATCAAGTTTTCATAAATTAAGTCCATCTGAAATATCAGACAATGCGCAGAGATTACGCAGCCCCACAAAAAAAAATTGTAAGTCCCAAAAACTTGACCACGGTACTTATATGTTTTTGGGATCGCTGAATCCGAATCCAGGGTTAGTTTAACCCCATCAGATCTTTCTCAAGGTCAGTTGAAGGTCAAATTATCGAAATACATGAAAAATACACTAAAACCATGGTATCATGGGGTTTTTGGGGTCGCTGAATCCGAATCCGGGGTCAGTTTAACCCCATCAGAACTTTCTCAAGGTCAGTTGAAGGTCAAATTATCGAAATACATGAAAAATACACTAAAACCATGGTATCTTGGGTTTTTTTGGGGCGCTGTATCTGAATCCGGGCTTATTACAACCCTATCAGGTCATGGTCAAGGTCAGTTGAAGGTCAAATCATAAAGATTCATAAAAAGTAGAGTCAAACCATGACATTTAGGGGTTTTTGGGGTCGCTGAATCCGAATCCACGGTCAGTATAGTCCCATAAGGTTATATTTATGGTCAGTTCAAGGTTAGTTCAAGGTCATGAACGTAAAGAGAGTGAAAAAATTAGTTATAAACTGAAACAATGCAAAAGGTAATGTAAACCATAAAGCAAAGAACAATGTATATGCAAGTACAATCGTATCCTTTAAAACTATATCATAGTTTGCTGCTCCTTCATTTACTTTAAATTTGTTAGAAGTATATGCAATTCAATAAAATACCCGTAAAAATATTAAGCCCATTACTCTTTTTTATAGTAACGAACTATTTTATTGTCAAATGATCTACAAAGTGGATTACGCTTCCGCTTGTCCGATGTTGATGGTAGATCTCTTTTTAACGACCAACAGTAATCTGCTAACATATTTACGTCCCATCTTCCTTGGTACCTGCGCTCCATTTCCTTGATATCTTGGTGAAATCTCTCTCCCTGCTCTTCGCTGTAATCACCTAGGTTTTCTGGAAATTCATCAACACGCGAATATAAAAAGTGTAATTTTAGATTCATTAGGCAGCCTTGATTTTTGTACAAGAACATGTTTGATTTAGACATGAAAATTGATGAATTTTATTGGGTTCCTAAAATCATATTCGCAATACGTAGGAAAATGCTACAGAAAGACAAAAATGGTAAAACTGAAGTAAAAATGAAAGTGCCTACGATATGGAAGGAACCTTTAAGAAAAGAAGACTGTTATTTTTGTAATACGAATTTGCATGGAGTTAATAGTAAAAACAAGTCGCAAATTAATTACGCTAACGTTGAAAGTGTCACGAAACCTATATATGAATCGTCAATTGATAAAAGAGAAGATCCACTGGGTATGTACGCAAGTGGAAGTATGGATCTTGAGGAAAATTTAGAAAGACATGATGAAGATGAAATCTTAGAAGAAGAAATGGAGGAAGGAGATATTATTGCGGAAGAAGAAATAGCGCCTGATGAAGACAATGACGTTGCTAGTACAAGTGAAAGAAGTGACGAAGAATACATCCCCTATAATACTAAGAAGGAGAAAGGTCCACTTACACAGGAAAAAGTGAATGATCTCATACGCGATTTGGGCCTACCAAAGGATGGGGCGGAGTACTTGGCTTCATGGCTAAAAGCAAATACTAATGAAGCTGGAAAAATTAAAGTTTCTTACTACCGAGACAGAGATAAGAAATATCGTGATTATTTCGCTAAAGATGAAGAATTTTCCTTAGTTTACTGCAAAGATATAGTTGGGTTGATGAATTGCTTTAAACATGGATGTTACAACCCTAACGAGTGGAGATTGTTCATCGATTCGTCAACGAGAAGTTTAAAAGCCGTTCTGTTACACAATACAAATGTTTATGCAGCCATTCCCATAGGATATTCGGTAATACTGAATGAAGAGTACTGTAACATGAAAGTAATATTAGACCGAATAAAATACAATGATCATAAATGGCAAATATGTGGGGATCTTAAAATCATAACAATACTTCTGGGGCAACAATCGGGATTCACAAAGTATCCTTGTTATTTATGTGAATGGGATAGTAGGGATAGAAAGAATCATTACATATAGAGTGTCTGGCCCCTTAGACAAAAGTTCGAACCGGGTTCTAAGAATATAAAAGATAAGCCACTTGTTGATCCATCAAAAATTCTTATACCACCTCTGCACATTAAATTGGGACTTATGAAACAATGGGTAAAATCTTTAGACAAAGATGGTAGCTGCTTTAAGTATCTGCGAAATCAGTTTCCCAAATTAAGTGATGCTAAAGTAAATGAAGGAATTTTCGATGGCCCTCAGATTCGTAAGATGATAAATGATGAAATTTTTGTTACGAAAATGAATCATACAGAGAGAGAAGCATGGTTATGTTTCAAGGACGTAATTAAAAACTTTCTTGGAAATCATAAGAGCCCAAATTACCAACAAATAGTTTTAAATTTAGTAAATAATTACAAAAATCAAGGCTGCCTAATGAATCTAAAATTACACTTTTTATATTCGCATGTTGATGAATTTCCAGAAAACCTAGGTGATTACAGCGAAGAGCAGGGAGAGAGATTTCACCAAGATATCAAGGAAATGGAACGCAGGTACCAAGGAAGATGGGACGTAAATATGTTAGCAGATTACTGTTGGTCGTTAAAAAGAGATCTACCATCAACATCGGAGAAGCGGAAGCGTAATCCACTTCGTAGATCATTTGACAATAAAATAGTTCGTTACCATAAAAAAGAGTAATGGGCTTAATATTTTTACGGGTATTTTATTGAATTGCATATACTTCTAACAAATTTAAAGTAAATGAAGGAGCAGCAAACTATGATATAGTTTTAAAGGATACGATTGTACTTGCATATACATTGTTCTTTGCTTTATGGTTTACATTACCTTTTGCATTGTTTCAGTTTATAACTAATTTTTTCACTCTCTTTACGTCCACGACCTTGAACTAACCTTGAACTGACCATAAATATAACCTTATGGGACTATACTGACCCTGGATTCGGATTCAGCGACCCCAAAAACCCCTAAATGTCATGATTTGACTCTACTTTTTATGAATCTTTATGATTTGACCTTCAACTGACCTTGACCATGACCTGATAGGGTTGTAATAAGCCCGGATTCAGATACAGCGCCCCAAAAAAAAACCAAGATACCATGGTTTTAGTGTATTTTTCATGTATTTCGATAATTTGACCTTCAACTGACCTTGAGAAAGTTCTGATGGGGTTAAACTGACCCCGGATTCGGATTCAGCGACCCCAAAAACCCCAAGATACCATGGTTTTAGTGTATTTTTCATGTATTTCGATAATTTGACCTTCAACTGACCTTGAGAAAGATCTGATGGGGTTAAACTAATCCTGGATTCGGATTCAGCGATCCCAAAAACATATAAGTACCGTGGTCAAGTTTTTGGGACTTACAATTTTTTTTTGTGGGGCTGTGTTATTAAGTATATAAAAAGCTGATCTTGACGCCAATTTAGAAATGGAACTGCTCCTATTCCAAAAATTCTGTACTCAATTACTAAAATTTGAACCTACCACAACTGAAATTAGTAGAGAGCAGGCAATGTATTCCTTAATAATAAAGTACGGAGTTAGAAACTCTTTCCCAAATACCGAATGGTCTTACGAATTTATTTAACGTGATGATCAGTAACTGCACTGGCGAGAGATCTTTTTCAAAACTGAATCTCATCAATAATCCACTTAGAGTTACCATGAGCCAAATAAGATTAAATTATTTAACACATATCAGCATGGAACGAGATATTATGCGTGAACTTAAAGTCGGTGATATAATAAAGCGTTTCGCTGAAAAAAAAGCGAGAAAACGTTTCATTTAATTCTACCTATATATAAGTAAATGAAATATAGAATCATTATATTTATTTAATTTATAGTTTATTTTCATATAAACGGAAATAAAAAATTTTTATTTACTAACTAGTATAATTTATTTTTCAATTTTGAATTCCTTACATAGGGCCCCCACATCAATAGTGCCCTAGGTTCCTACAAATCTAAATCCGGCACTGCGTCTTACGAAACTCAATTTTTCATTGTCATTTAGCATCTTTTTCTCAACAAACCTGCATCTTGAGTACTTTCTATCATTTTATTCACTTATATTTCATATGGCTTTAATTTACATATTCATGCAGTGTTAATAATTTTGAGAAACGGAATTTGGAGTTATATGGTATTATTGTTTTTTGAGTCTGTAACTGATGGGGAGTCTGCAGACAGCCATCCTTCTCAGATTCAATAGTGTTAATTTTTTACAGAGTAATTGTTCAGAGGATTATTTCATAAATCATCAGCATTTAAATTCACTTGACAAGCCTTTTAATAGTCACTTTCAAGAATGTATAATTCTTTATGTGTATCATGAATAAGCAATTGACATGATAAGTAATTATAAAATCTACTTTGCGTATTATATTTTTCTTGTGAATAAAGTTTCAATTAATTGTATCTATTTCTTTTTGAAGACTCAAAAAGTCCATTTATAGATGTGACTTTGTGGATTACTTTTGCATACTACATATTGCTTGGTATCTAATGAATATGAAACTTTTGAGCAATAATCACACATAGCGTCTCTAGAGCTTACTTCGCATCATGTATATTTCAATCAAATCAAATGATTTTATAAAAACTGTACGCATAATAAGCATAATAAGAATCATAATAATATTTCTAATAAAAATAACATTCCGTCGGAAGCCTAATGAACAGCATTTCTCAAACTTACTAATTGTTTTGTAGAACTAATTTATATAATCACAAATTTTGCATAGCGCTTTTAAGCTTACCATGCACCGTGAAAAGATACAATATTATTTTACATTTGTACTCGCACTTGAGTATAGATGCGTAGGATATGTGATATACTATTAGACTACCTAATAAAATTCATTAGTTTTCTGATTGCACGTTGATTTTAATTTTAATTTTATCCTAAAATTTCCGACTCCATCTGGCTTTATATCTAAATAAAATAAACCCTCTTATTTATTTTATTAATTTGCTCATTCCTCTTTTAAAATTCAACATATAAGTTACAAATGTTGTTATAAATAGTCTTTATAAATTATTCATGAACATATTAATTGTTTTTGTATATACGTACTTCTTGTATCAGAAAAGTATGAGCGCAAATTCTTTTCAAACTCTTGGACTCAATTTATGTATCTTAAATATTTAATAAAATGTTGCTACTAAACAAGAAAATGATATATCAATGGAAATTTCAGAAATGTATTTTATTCTAAATTTTTGTGTTTATTTAAATGTTTACTGCAGACAGCGCATTCTTTAACTATTAAAATGAAGAAAAAGTATGCATTTGTATTAAATATTCGTAAAATATTAAGTTTATCAAATTATTGAAAGTTTAAATATTACATACATATAACATAAAGAGTTGTTATATGTTTTAGTGAAATGCATATCAAAGGCGTAAAAAAAATAAGTATAGAAAGTAATAAAATAATGCGTCACAGCATTTGAAAAATCATCAATTTAATCACACTAAACTTTTAAAGGAAATAAATAATCATTAAATACTTTTATTTTAAAATAATGTTTTCAACAAAATATATAACATATTATGTTAATATTTGTATAACTATTTATCAAATTTGTATTAATTTATGATTAGTTTGCTACTCATATCTCCTTGAAACAATAGGTTTAAGTATGAAAAGCATATTAAGATTTAAATTCATTGTAATTCTCTCTATATACTTTCAATTTAAATCATAGAAAATTTCTTACTCTTGCTAACTAAAAAAATGTTGACCTTATACATATATGTATAAAGCATATTAGAATCTTACTTGCTTGGTAATAAAATATATATTTTGTATTTAACTATACAAAAACGTTTAATCCAAATTAATAGCATTAACTTTATTTAATTAGCGAAAACATAAATTTAACATTTTTATCGATAAGTTTTAAAAAAATTCATGAGTAACCTTTTTAATTAAGATGCTTTTTAATTTACCATAGAAAATATAATTATAATATATACACTTATTCTTTAAGGAACTTATCTTTCTTTTTTATATAATTAGACTCGAGCTATATAAATTTTACGTTGCTGTCCAGCGTAGGCGGACTTTAAATTCGTCATCTAATATCTACTAGATAATTGCTAATATCACAAATAAAAATGTATTAAATGTTATCTTAACATGTCTATTCAGTATACCAAAATTATATATAGATTTATTAAATCTTAAATAAAGGATAAATTCAATAATAAAAGAAATTTGTGTGTCACATTTGCGGTCTATGCACTGCTTGTTAAATAGGTATATTATTTAAAATAAAACATACATTTTAAAAGCTAAAAACCATAGTGATATTTAAAAAGAAATAGTATGTATTGTGTAGAATCTATATATAATCAAATAAAATCAGTTTGATGCATTTATTTTGAGGTAAATATTTCAAATAAAGGTGCGCTAACCAACCGGTCGCGCCACATAAGCTGCTTCGTACTATAATACCTAATACTCTAATTTTAAATATCGATTCTTTATAAATATTATTGTTTTGAATACTATTCAAGATTTATCACTCGATTACTGTTTAAAAGCTATATTATAGACTTACAGTATTGAAAATGTTTGCAGTACCGGTCTCTTGACGTCTTTGATGAAAAACCCGAACGAGAGAAGTGTCGCCTTCATAATCCAATTAAATCAATTGAAATCGTTGTGCCTCGTAAAAATAAGTCTACGCAGTAAAATACATGGCCTATATATCGTCACTTGAGAGCGCGTTAAGCATCTCTCTCTCTCCCCTCTCTCTCTCTCTCTCTCTCTCTCTCTCTCTCTCTCTCTCTCTCTCTCTCTAATATTGTACTTAATTAATGTTACTACAAATGCCATTGTGTAACTGTATAATTCTATTTTTGATTTTAATATTAGTTATAAAATTATTATATCTTATTGCAGTTAAAAATTTGTATATCTCTTATGCATTATGAAGTGCGATACGGTCACATATACCAATGCCAATAAAACAGTATGAATCAATCTCACTCTCTCCCTTATTTCTGCTTACTACTTACTCATTATTTATCCTACGCTTTTTAGGGCATAAATGCAACGGGCGATCTCTCCTGTCTCTTATCTCATTCACGCTCTGTGCGCAGTTCCTGATCATTTGGTTACATTTATTACTATTTTGACTATAATGTATACAAAATTTGTCTTAAAAAAATAATTAGTAATAGTAAACTATTTCGCAGTCATATAAAAGAACTTTAAAAGTTACTAGTAAAATACATTTTTAAGATAAAAAATGTTAAAGTTGGACGTTGTTGGTAACGTCATGATTGACGTTATCGTTTACCCAAATTCCTGATCAGTAATAATAACAAGTTTTATGTGCGTTTAAAAGTCTTAAAATACACAAATATTTGTAATAACACAATTCTATAAGTAGTTTTAATCCACGCGTAATTAATTTATCAGGCAAAATTCGCACAAAACGTGACTATAAATCACAACAGTATGTGTATTTTATAGGTTACAATATATGCTCGCACGCGAGTCTATATCGTGAAGTAGACAGAGTACGAATAACCGAACACTTTTACCTCGCCTAAGTTTCACATTTATAATCACACAACCAAAAAATATTATGTTCTAGTATATCTACTGTATTAGTATTGCTTCATAAGTTTTTGTTTATCATATAAAATACTTATGCTTAAATAATATATGTGATCAGGAATTGGGTCTTGATATAATCCGAAACAACTCACATACAAATCTTAAGTGATCAGGAATTGCTCCCACAGCTTTTTTTCTTTGAAGCTTTATATTTAACTTAATTTTTATTATTTATGTATCTTTTCAATTTTATATTAAAGATAAACGTTACATTTGATATTAGAAACTTCATGTTCCATGAATACCTCATCTTTACGCTTTGATACAACAAATAACGTGACGACGTACCTTAACTGACCAGGAAGTGGGTCCTTGACGGTATACACTTATTTCGTTTGTGAAAATAAAAGAATATACAAAAATGTAGGTAAATAAAATAAAATAAAACGTGTGAAATCTAAAACTTTTTTACGTTTTATTACACTGTTATACATTTGTTTATGATTTCTTCCACGTTTTTACGTTACTTTACGTTTTATTACATTTTATAATTTCCAAGTCTTTAAAATTTAAAGAATACATTAATTAAGTAAAAATATGCAAATACACCAGTCCATGACCATATTCAGTGCCTAAATGTACCATTGTGATCGAGTGAATTCGATTAGATGAAATGTATTTATCAGAAGTATGTACATTTATTGTAGATGATATATACGTATGTAACTTTAAATTGTTACACGGCAACGTTTCGAGTGTCTTTTACACTCTTCCTCAGGTCAAAACGTATTAAGTTTAAATATAATACGGCAATAATTGTATTTATCCTTATAATTATATATTTATCAAGGCTGGATCTTGGAGATCTATTGCAGTCCATGAAAGCGGCATGTCGCAAGAGAGAGAGAGAGAGAGAGAGAGGGAGGGGGGAGAGAGAGAGAGCGCGGGTGGAGTGGGTGGAGCGGGAGCACGGGCTTGTGCGGTTGCAACGAAGTTCAGTGTTTGCGCTGAGCGTGCCGCGTACGCGTCGGTAGAACGGCTATCCGTAGCGGCGCTTGCTTCCGGGACTAGCCTTGTCTACTACGAAAGTGAAAAACGTTTATCGACGGTTCGCCACCCAGAATTCAAGAATAATTCAGTGATCTCTAATGGCCCTTATTTTCATCTGCCTCAAGGGATTCGCAGCTGATTCCGCCAGTAACTTTTCTCATATTATATCAGCGCGCACCTGCCTGCTTTTTTTTTCTCTCTCTCCACGTTATTTTCATCAGTGATGGCTATTCCTCGCATGCGCTATAAACATCCTTGAATGTCAGTGCTGCATTGAAAGTTAAATGGATCGCACCCTCGGATGTATTTGTATTACTGCGCCTAACTGATTTTACAAGAGAAAGTGAGAGAGCCAATCGTATGCAACCCACGGGTTTAGGCGCAGGCGTAATTAAACGTCAAATCATCTGTACACGCTTTTAGTAGCCGCGATTAACTCGAAATCACGTTCCCGGGCCGTAGAATCCCATTGAGTCTCTTTATTTTCTGGCCTTGCCAAGTCTTTTATATAATAATTATCTACGTGTGTATGTAGCAGTCGATCGATTCAACACGGCTATTATCTCCGACATAATCGAGAAATGCGGCTGCTGGCTTTAAATTTCTGTAAGTTCTTATCATATGCGTACTATCTTAGACTGACAATAAATATTGTTTTTCCATTTATAGGCTCTCAAAAACAATGTAAGCGTATTCAAGATGACGGCTTCAATACGATAATTGAGTTGAGCCGTGTAATCGCTGCTGCGCTACTTGTTGCTTCCTTCTAGTGCGACGAATATCTGTGAAGTAAACCAGGCACACAGCCTAAACGCGCACAGTTTTATGTTGTAATTCTTTCTCCTATTTTTGGTAAAAAGCAACCTGCTTAGTACAATCCGACCTCGACTTTTTTTAGATAGAATATATCCGAGTAAAAATGGATTTCAGTCAGGTTCATGAATTATCATGAATCCCCATGACTGTTCATGCATAATCATACGTCATTACGCTCAAATTTTTTTTGATTTCGATATGATTGTACATGCTCATGCATTATTATGTCCAAAACTTGAGCGGGAATGCATATGGATATAGACATTCATGCGTATTTATGAAAGTTCATGAATAATCAATCACGCTCGTGCATAATTGTTCATAATTTTGTACAAGCATGAATGTTTATGTTTTCTGAATCAAAAACTTTGAAATTTTGTAAGAACGCATGCCCATAAATAATAACGCTGTGACATGCGTGTCTATGCGTATCAAGGCAGTTTTATAAACTTTCACTTACTTTTATACGTATACATACATGTTCAAGAATTCAATAAAAGAAATTGATTTCTCTTTCAATTGGCTTTTTCACATCAACATTCATGGAAATATACGTTATAGCACGTACATTCACTTAAATGCATGTACAGGCACGTTCATGCATGTTCATGCATGTAAATGCTAATTTAAAATATAGCGCAATGCAGAAAAATGTGCTTATAAAGACTTAATAAGGCACTCGCAAATATCATATGTATTCAATTTGAGTTTTTACTGCTCTATTTAATATTTGCGTAGACTTAGAAATTTTTCGAGTTGAATCGAACATACGTTACTACATTAATAGCTCACCCAGCTAAGGCGCCGGGCTGAAACGCAGCACATTTTGGAGATAATATTATTATTGAAGGTCAATATGGCTCTAGATTACTTTTTAACAATAATTACAAATTAATTAATTAAAACTGCATGTAACATAATGCCTGTTCATTCATGAACTTGCATGTCCATGCTTGAATATCCCCGGTCAAATCTCATGCATGATCATATATGCCTGATAATGTCTGCTTTCTGCCCATCTCCGCCCCCCCTCTCTCTTACTCACTTTACTACTTTTACTACATTTTATCAAGTCGCCTTTGGAATAAGATTTTATTTTTAAGTACATAAACTTAATGAGGATGACCAGATGCAGTTCGACGCAAACAAATATCTGCACAAGCGCAGTTTCCCTTTACATCTGATACCTGTGAGCCTTGTACTGCTTTTCTGCTATTAGTAATGAATTATCAACAGTAGGTTATATGACTTTGGAGAAACATATTTTGAAATATTAAACTTAACTTAAGTTAAAAAGTGCTGTACTTCGTTGTTTTAACTTTATATAGGAAAAAAATCCGCCAATAGCTTCTTTAAAGAAAAATCCTAAAAAATCGAGACAAAGAATCTTATAATCGAATTTTTCACTGAATAAAGTAATGCTAAAATTAACTTACTTTATATAAGTGCTCAAATATTTCCAGTCTGAAAAAGATTTGAAAATAATTCGAATTAATTTTTAACATGTCTGCATGCGAAAAATTGATTAATATTCCTAAAAAGATTTTCTTAACTCTCGAAAAGACTTTGATCGAATAGGAAACATGCGTAGTTTAAGAATATGTATTTATTTTTATTTTACATATGTTCAGTAATATAAATGACAAGTACGGACGTATTCTTAAAGCACGTACGATTTCCATTCAATCTAGGTTAACGGTCTGTATTAGTCAACCTGTCCATATTATTGTGCTCTTTTTCAAATAAAGCGTATGAGCAACAACTTGGAAATAAATAAAAGGAATTATTTTTAAAATAAAGATAATCAGGTTATCTTAATTTTAAAAATCTGTTATCTGTTTTAAAAAAAGGCACACTAATAGGGACAGGCTCACTAATACGGACCGTTACCCCAGGTCTTCAGAGATGCTAAAATATTCTTTTTTCCGAAAAACATTTTTCATAACGAATCATATTATCAGTGAGCACATCAAATTACCTACAAAATCTAATCAATTATATTTTGAAATATAGTCAGACCTTGCGCACTGTTACAAGTCGGAACCGACGCACCTGGGCACTGTTACTACTGCGTCAGTCAATCAGATTGAATAGCCATGGCAGTACATATAACAAAATTACAAAAAAGTAGGCTTAAAGTTTCTTAGAAAATTAGATTTAATAATTCAAATAAAAATCAAGTATATTTTAAGATTATACACAAATGATTTTCGAATACCTACAATACAAAGATCTAAAACTTTTATCTATTTTGTTAAAATAGTAAGTTACTGAAAACCACTGCTACTTGCTTTAGCAGAATGTTTCGCTAAGAAAGATTCTGAAAAATCGTGTTTGCGAATTTTATAATGGAAATACGCTTTCAATAAATTGATGCTAAAATTAACTCATTAGATAAATGTGATAAAGTATTGCTAGTTTGAGAAAATATTAAAACTTGAAATAATCTTTAATACCGTAGAGCGGAGTGACTTTGGACCACTTTAAAACTTTACACTACTCAGGTTTGCTTCCTGACAAAAATTAAGTTCTAAAACAGGTGCTAAAAGTATAGTCTTGAGCTTTAGTATATATTCACACACAAGTCTTAAAATACATAGATTGAATGCAAATTGCGATTTTTACCTATCATTTATTCGAATAGCTTTAAGATGATTGGTAGGTATACATTCGAAGAAAATTACGTCTACTTTTTGAATACTTACATATTTTTAACATATTTGACGTACAAAATGACAATATTTTTTATTTTCAATATTTCCAAATATTCTATAATTTATATTTTTTAACGAAGTGTCCTTTTTATTTTCCAATCACCTTCAAAATCTAATCGGTTTTAAGTAATAAAACACGCATATATGCACACAAACACATATATACGCACGTGCACATATTTATATACACTACACTCATATTTACACACACACGCACGCACGCACGCACGCACGCACGCACGCGCACGCACGCACACACATACACACATACGCACACACACACGCACACACACACACACACACACACACAGATACACACGTAAATACAGACGAACATTATTGAAAAACCTATATATTTTCTGATTTAGAAACTTCGAATACATTAAAATTCAGCATGATCTCTGATTCAAACTCTTTTATCGTTATAAAATTTTTTCATTCTGACTATAAGTAATAGAAAAATAAATTTATTTAATTTTTTATATTCATGTATTGAATACATATTTATAAAATATCGTCACACCGTTTTTTGAATCTTTCTACATACAATACGCAGGTGTGAGATTAAACTATAGCTTATAATTATTTCTTATTCATATCCAAATTCATATATTATCCAACTATTCTTTGTTTTTCATTTAAATAATTTTTTCAATAATAATTTATTAGTCTTATCTTATTGTCTTATCTATTCTGTTTATTAATTATAAGTTGTTGTAGATACTAGTCATAATTTATAAAAGGCTGAATGCGTCGGCAAGGTTAATACTAGTATTGATAGCATGTTAATTTTATCGTATTCTATATTTCACTCAATATTACCGACTTTAACAAAAATTCACGAATAGTATATGCTGGTGGCTATATCACCAATGTCAGCGTCGTGTAATTGTTTGTCCGTGAATAATAATGCGAGTCTGCTCTTATTAAATTAAATATCGAGTTTTCCTGGCAAACCGATAATTTTTTTATATCGTCGACAATAATTTTGTTGAACAGCATTAATATTTAATTCATTAAAATCTTAGGGGAGATCGAGTACTACAGTACAGGCATATAGCTATTCTACTATTTTGGCTGTAACTTTTTGATTGCCTAGGTGAGAAACAAAATTTCAAAATAGAAGTTGTCGTGTGCACGAACCTTTTTGAATTTATATTACATCCTCAAAGGGGAAGATAATAAAGAAAGTTGAAAAGTCTTTGTGATAATAAAAAAAGTTTAAAACAAAAGAAAACATGTCAAAAACATGTTTTGGGACATTTGTAATCAAAATACATTATTTTTAGAAAATATTCATATGGATGTGTGTGTGTGTGTGTGTGTGTGTGTGTGTGTGTGTGTGTGTGTGTGTGTGTGTGTGTGTGTGTGTGTGTGTGTGTGTGTGTGTGTGTGTGTGTGTGTGTGTGTGTGTGTGTGTGTGTGTGTGTGTGTGTGTGTGTGTGTGTGTGTGTGTGTGTGTGTGTGTGTGTGTGTGTGTGTGTGTGTGTGTGTGTGTGTGTGTGTGTGTGTGTGTGTGTGTGTGTGTGTGTGTGTGTGTGTGTGTGTGTGTGTGTGTGTGTGTGTGTGTGTGTGTGTGTGTGTGTGTGTGTGTGTGTGTGTGTGTGTGTGTGTGTGTGTGTGTGTGTGTGTGTGTGTGTGTGTGTGTGTGTGTGTGTGTGTGTGTGTGTGTGTGTGTGTGTGTGTGTGTGTGTGTGTGTGTGTGTGTGTGTGTGTGTGTGTGTGTGTGTGTGTGTGTGTGTGTGTGTGTGTGTGTGTGTGTGTGCGTACCCACACAGCACACAGTATTACAGTCAGGTTTCAGCAAGGTTTCATGCAAAGTTTGACACCTATCAGAAATATTTTAATGAAAGCTTTTCGAAATGTTCTAATGTCAGTTTCAAGTATTTGCAAAAATATTTCATGAAACATTTTGGGTATGTTTCTCAAAAAGTTACTAGTGAAACATTTTTCAAATGTTACAGAAAATTTTCATAGTGGGTTCCCACACAGCATAAAATATTTCTGAAATATTTCTGGAATGTTTGTTATTCAGATTTAATATTTTTTAAATATTTGAAAGCTTTCTGAAAGGTTTCGTGAATGTAGCATGAAATATTTCATGAAATATTTCTAACATATTATAGAAATTTTTTGGTGACAAAATCCGAAAGCTCTATTCACATTACTAACAATATTCCACGAAATATTGCTAAAACCTTTTAGAAATATTTCTTGTGCGATTTATAGTATATTGATTTATTATTATTATTATTTAACAATATTAGATAATATACGTTACAACCATGTGACATATTTTATGATTAAAATATTTTATTAAAATATTTGAAAAAATAAGAGAATTAAAAATCTGATATGACTGGGAATCGTACCGGCGACCTGCTGCATATTATATTTTATAAGTAACAGTTACAATTATAATTCCGTGTAGTACATTATTGTATATTTTATCGTATTTGGATATTATAAAAATAAATCCTCCATAATTTATACAATAAAAAATGGCGTCAGGAGGTAAGAAGCCACCTGATAAGACTGAATTTATTTCTCTTGTTGTAAAAAGAAATCATCGACAGTTACTTGTTATTTGCGAGAAAATATACCATTACAGTTGTTTGACACAGAAATGTAATAACTACAAATTCATTAATGATAAGTTAATAATATGTCCAGAACATAGCCAGCTCAACATAACCTCCAAAATTGAAGAGATAAACCTTAGTTTTCCAGCGAGATTGTTAATTGCACAAATTAAGCTTAAAACTTCAGAAGAAATAAGGAATGAATTATTAATTGAAAGTTTAAATAAAACAGAAGTATTACATAATACAACGATTTTTGAAGAAGAAAATGAGTCTGAATTGCTGAAAACTGAAAACTCACTATTGAAACAATTGGTTAGTGAATTAAAAGAAAAAAATGATTTACGAAGATAAAAACTTAATAACAACCAATTAGGAAGTGAAACCAATAAATATCTGTATGCAGATGTCACAAGTTTTCCCAAAAGGCAACAAAAAAAAGTTTCTAAAATAAAAGTCACAAAAATCAATAACAACAAAAAGAGCAATAACAATATTGATATCAAGAAGAGTGCAATTGAAGTTTTGACAAAGGAAAAGAAAATACAAACCAAAAACATATATTTAAATAAAAAAGATGAATTGATATTTAGCTGTTCAAATAATGATAGTGCAGAGTTAACAGAATCAGTATTAAAAAGAGAGTTAGAAAGTGTACTTAATATCAATAGAGAGGAACTGAATAAACCTAAGATAAAAATCGTTGGAATTGATAACTGTCATAATATTGAAATAGAAGATATTGAAAATGATACAAACATGAGAAATTTCAGCAGTTTTACTAGTAAAGCTCAAGTATTACATATGTATACAAATAACACCAACAAGAGTACCGTTTTAATGGAAGTTCCTGCAGAGATATATACCCCATTAGCCAGATGTTTTGCAAATTGTTAGCAATTTGACATACACGTTTTGCTATCGATTTCCTTAAATTTGACGTAAAACTGCGTCCGTATATGCTGGAAATTTTGTATCAAGTATTGAAGTAAATTATGAGGGCAAAGTGAAGGCAAAATTACAGCAACTATTGCTCATGATGTGCAGGCGTATCATGGGAATAAATTGCCATCATATTATCATCATATTTCTTGATTTTTATATTACACAAATTTCCATCAATATGCTGTTATTAATTTCCTCCCCATCTCTCTCGCACTGTCGCATATATGAGTATTTTTATTGAATATTATGTGAATAATATTGAAAATAAAATAATATAATATTTTAATAATATTCAAAACGAGTTGAAAGCAAATTGATGTACAAAACTTGCAGCAATAGTTATACATAAAATGTAAGTAAATCTGCGTCCGTATATGAGAGCAATTTGGTGGCAAGCATTTGCAGTCATTTTTACGGCACATTGACATCAATCCTTGATATTCGTCATTTCTTGAGAGCAAGTTGGAAGCAACTTGTTAACAAACATTGCACAGCAACTATTGCCGTGATTTTGCCACGGCAAGCTTGGCTAATGGGGTAGTTATATCAAGGAAAATAATAGCAAAGTTTTTGTAGGTCATCAAAATTGCAAAGCATACGATTTGATAAACATTAGACCTGGCAATAACTGTGCTTTTGAACAAGTCAATTACAATTTATACGAATTAAAAGGTTCCAACTATGAATACAAGAGTTATTATAATGATAGTAGGATAAATAGAAATGACGGAGTTATTGTTTTTATTGATAAAAGTATGATACAAAAAACTGAAATTGTTAAATCTGATAGGATTAAAATTATAAATAGACAAGTTACGCTTAATAATGATAGTAAGCTGGAGATTTCTGCTATGTACAGATCTCATGGTATACCCAAGTCTGAATTCATTTTGGAGCTAAGTAGATACCTAATCAAAAAGAAAAATATTAGAAATCATTTGGTAATAGGTGATTTTAATATAGACATATTACAATGTGATAACATGAGCCAAGAATTCCTATGTAATTTCTGTGATAAAGGATATTTGCCAGGCTTTATTGACATTACAAAGCCGCCTAGTACTATATGTAAAGGATCCTGTATCGACAATATTTTCATTAAAACTAGTAGCTTAAATACAGTAAAGTACAAACTGAGGTACTCTTTAACAGATCATTATCCTATTTTTATTGCTATAGATAAGATTAAAACTGAAATAAATAAACCAATAGAAACAGTAGACTATAAAAAATTAATAAATATTGCTAGGACAAAAACCTGGAATGAAAATTTTACTATACATGATCCTAATTTAGCTACTGATATTCTGCTATTGAAAATAAAACAATGCATAGAATTGGCAACAAACAAATAGTAAATATAAACAGAAAGGAAGGAAAAAAAGGATTACAGATGCTATAATACAGTCATGTCAAACCAAACAATTTTTATATAACTTATGGCAATTGGATCTTAAAAATGATCAGCTTCGTTTGCAATATAGAAACTATGCTAAAACATTAGACAAAGTAATTATAGATGCTAAAATGAAATATGAAAAAAGTCTAGTCCAATATAATTCTAATAACCCAAAAATCTTATGGGAAATTATAAATACAAAAATAGGTAAAAAAAAACTAAATCTAAGGAAGCTATAAGTTATATAAAAGTAGATAATAATAAGATTACTGACAAAATTGAAATAACTAAAAATATGAATAAATATTTCTGTGAAATAGGTAGAAAATTGAGTGAAAAAATTGTTAAACCCATAAATGAGGAGATTAAACTACCTGAAATGAATGCGAATTCCATTTTTCTCAATCCAACAAATGTAAGTGAAGTAACAGATATAATCAATAATTTAAAATTGAAAAGGGTGGTGTTGACAAAATTCATGCTAAAATCTTGAAACTGATATGCAATCATATTGCTGAACCTTTAACGAATATTTTTAATGCATGTATTGGGAAAGCCATTTGGCTTGATGCTCTGAAAAGGGCTGATGTACCGTTGTATAAATCAGGTGAAAAGCATAATATGTCTAATTATAGACCTATTTCTCTAATTTCTAATGTAGCGAAAATTTTTGAGAGAATTATCTACAATAGAATTTACGATTTTGTAGAAAAGCATAATATTATATCTGAACATCAATTTGGTTTTAGGAAGAAAATAGGTACTAGAAATGCTTTAAATTATATAACCAATATATTGTACAATAATTTAGATAAAAGTAAACCAATAATTGTAACACTCCTTGATTTGGCAAAAGCGTTTGACACCGTAGATCACAAAATTCTACTAGACAAACTCCATTGTATTGGTATTAGAGGACAGGCGCTGGATTTGCTTTTAAGTTATATAAAGCACGGGTGTTCCTCAAGGTACAATCCTGGGTCCTCTGCTTTTCATTTTGTATAGTAATGATATCTTGAAGGAAATCCCCCTGGAAGAGATATTATCATACGCGGATGATACTGCTATAATTGCTACTGGTGATAATTGGATAGAAGCTCAAGATAATATGAACAAGTCTCTAAACATAATCAATAAGTGGTAGTGTACCAAATAAATTAGCAGTTAAAATTAATGATAAAAATATAACAAGAGTCGAATACTATAAATATTTGGGTATAGTTTTTGACTTTAATTTAAGATGGGATAAACATATTCAGTACATTGTAAATAAGACAAAGTATCTTGTTTATATTTTTTACAAAATTTTGAAAATAATGTCAACAGATACATTAAGAATGATTTATTATGCTTTCTTCCATAGTCTAATAAGCTATGGAATATTAGCTTGGGGAGGAGTTTATAAGAATAATAGAGTTTTAGTACAAAATCTACAGAAAAAATGTATTAATATCATTAACAAACAAAATTTTATAGTTCAAGATAACCCTTTAAACATAGAACAAATATATACTTTCGAAGCTATAGCCAGGTTGAAATGGATAATTTTTACTTTTTAGATAAGATACAAAAAGAGTTAATACACAAAGAAAAAATATGATATAATATTTTTAATTTTAACAAAGTTATTAATAATAAAAAGATATAATAATGCATATTAATATCAGGAGTATGAATGCCAATTTTGATAAAATAATAAAAAGAAAGTTGGAGATAAAAATTCTTATAAAAAGGCTATAATAACTTTTAACAGTTTTCCTAATGAATTAAAAAATCTGAGTATAGATAATGTGTCACATAAGAATATTATGAAAAAGTGGATTAAATTAAACTGTTAATGTTACTATCTCGTTATATTATTTTATAGCTTTAATACAAATCATTTAAATAGAAATAATACTATTATGTTAAAACCCAATTTTTTTGTAGTTGTTAGTTTAAGTAGATTTTAAATTTAGTTTTAAGTTATATTATACAATTTTTTTTATATTTTCTTTATTGTTTCTTTTTTGTAATGCCAGGCCTGTGCACAGATAACGTGTTTATCTCTTCAGGATTTTACAGGGCACACAATAACTCTGTAAATTTTTTCTGGTTTAAATAAATAAATAAATAAATATACATAATCGGTATATTAAAAAAAAAATTAAATAAACATTAATATTTTTATTTAGAAAATCTATTACGTAAATTTAAAATTATTATATATTTTCATTATAATAAATATAATTTTAATTTTTTTATTAACGTTTTTATCTTCACTTCGATGAGTAAAAATCTGTTCTAATTTATGAAATTATGCAACAATACTTAATAAACATGTAGTTAGGAGATAAATTGCTATAGCTTTAGATTTTAGATGTGACGTTCGTTTCCTCCTGGATGAAGCTTTACAATAGTTTTTCGGATTAAAACATATTGAAAAAACATATTACAAAAATTATAAGCGCATTGAACGAAAGATGTATTTCATTTAGAAAATCAATCTGAGAGTCTATCGGTACTCCGTGAGTTAAATGCGTGTTTGGTTGTTTTTGACTTCCGTGGTAGGCCAAATCGTGTGCTTAAATAGTTGATTGAGTGTGAAAAATTGTATTCGTTCTTGCTTATATTAGCTCTCAACATTGGCGACTCAACATTTGGAGTTTTGCATTATATTTGTAGAATATTGAATATATATTTCTCAAAGTTTCTTTCTCTTTGAATTTCATGATTGCAACTGTCGGGAACGTGAGTTCCTATCATAGGGTTACATGTTAAAAACGTAAATATAAAATTATTATCTTTTTTCTGGGTTGGTGTAGCATTCTAAAAATTTATATGAGTAAGTTTGAGGTCAGAACATACTAGTATACAAAGTTTCAGAGTTTTCTAACCACTAATTCGAAACCGATAGTACCCCCTTAAGGAGGTTCGATAGTGAAGTCAAAATGATAAGATGTTTCATGAAAATTTAATATGTCATTATTCTATAAAGTTTACGATGGCATGTGGAAATTGTAAGCATTAGCCATTACCGATTTAAAGGTAATTGACTTCAAAGTTTGATTTTTATACACGGGTTCTTATGAGAGTAGCTTGTAGTCTGACAATAAACTTAGAGTGCGATTGTTTAAAAATGATAAGAAAGAAATGAAAAACTATGCAAAATATTGGATGATTATTGAAGATTGTGTACGCGAAATTTTAGAACAAATGAGAACACACATTCCGAATACTAAACGAACACGTAAATAAAAACACTAGCTTGTCGGCTGCATGAGGAGGTGCTCGATAAGAGGGGACCCGGTACGCGGCACAGGGGGACTCTACATTTTTGCTTTTATTCTGTCTATTCAAAAATTTTAGCGTAAAATAGGGCGTTATTAACATGTTAAGATAGATGTAGTATTTATTTAGCTCTATTTGTTATATCCAATAAAAATCCTTGATGAAGGAAAACTACAGCTTATAATATTATTGTTTATTTACCATAAATCACAGGAGCAATATTTAATTAATCGAATTCAAACTTTAAGGATATCTCCAAAACATAGTTTCGGCTGGATATATGAAAAACAAGTGTAGGAAATATAAAAAACAAAAGTGTAGGTTAATATGTTATTAATACTAATGTTGTCTATAATATCGCTTTTTTACAAGATTTTATAAATTCTATAATACAAAATATATTTAGTCTTAACTTTTCTATTTTTGGTTGTACGATTCATACGAAATTCTCCTTTAATACGGCAAATGAGTGATATCGGAAAAGTCTTTACTTTTCTACTTTGAATGATATTACGGACCAAGAATACAAAATAAATTAGCCCTACACCTTTTAAAAAATAGTTTAAAAAAATATTTAACACTGAATAATGTGAACTGGCTATGTTAAGAAATAAAAATTTATTTACGCTCGTAATGTTTATTGTAGATTTTCTAAATTAATGTAAGTATTTAAAAAACCCAAGGGATGTAATCAAATATGTGCATCTACATTTTTGTCAGAAATACTTGCAGATCCTTTTTTACCTGCAGTTCCACATTTATCAAAAATTATACTCGCTTTCAGTAAAACGTTATCAAATGTAATATATATTAATATATTCCTTATTGAAAAATAAAATTAATATAAATTAGCATTTAAATTAATTTAACTATATCTGACATCTTCTATTTATTCAGTATTAATTTTGAAAAAATCTGTCAGAAAAAATATAATAATATTTTGAATATTATGTAATCTATATCGGAATAAAACCATTTCAATTTATAAATTATTATTAACTGTTTTTTATTTATTTTGTTTTTTTTTAATTTATTTTATTAAATATGGTTTAAAAATTTCTGGAATAGTTTCAGACGTGATTTTTCGATCTTTCTTGAACTATTTTTTTTTTAAGTGGCATTTCGAACTTGAAAGTTCATCGTCTCATATACGCAAGCCTTCCACGTTTCCCTATTGCCAACCCCATCCATTTTGCACCCTCCCGCCCAATTTCAGTTACGTCTGCTTTTACGTTATCCTCCAATCTGCGTCTACCTAGAGGTCGCGTTGCTTTCGGTTTTCCTTTCATTATGTGCGCTGCCGTACGATCATCGTCCATTCTTGCCACGTGTCCTACCCATCTTAGTCTCCGTGATTTTATTTGACCCGTATATTTTCCGCAGAAGCTTATTTTCAAATACCCTAAAACGATTTTCTTCTGCTTTAGTGAGCGCCCAGGTTTCGCACCCGTACAAGGTTACCGGCATTATTATAGTCCTATATATCCTTATTTAGACATTTTTCGACAGTAGCTTTGACTTAAGTAATCTATTCACAGCGTAGAAGCAGGCATTACCCGAATGAAGTTTTATTAATCTCGGCTTTAATTTGGTTTCGATCATTTATAGTTGTACCTAAATATCTGAATTCGCTAACCTTTTCAAAAGTGAAATTTCCGACTCTGAGATCCCCCTCTCCTTCGCGAATGCCCAGTTTATCCATGATCATATATTTCGTTTTCGATTCGCTCACTTCTAACCCCGTGTCTTTAGCCGCATTTATAAGGATTTTCACGTTTCTCGCCACCGTTTCACCATTATCTCGCACTATATCCAAGTCATCCACATAGACTAAAATCTGCGTTGTTCCGTTGAGCGTTGCGCTTAGCTCGCTAGCCTGCATTTTTCTAACAACATACTCTAGCGTCAAGTTAAAGAGTACCATTGAAAGCCCGTCACCCTGCTTCAAACCGTCGCGTATCATGAACGATTCAGATACATTACCGCCTACTCGGACCTTTCCAGTGCTTCCGTTCAGACATATTTGAATTAATTTTACTAGTTTTTTTGGGTCGCCAAGGAGCACTAGGATTTGATACATTTTGCTTCGTTTGACAGAGTCGTACGCTTTCTTAATGTCCACAAATAGCTTGTGTATAGTTTCGCAATATTCCCACTTTTTCTCTAATAATTGTCTTAAGGTGATGCTAAAGCCACCTGTCATCGACAAATACGAGGATCCACTTTTCTCATTTCATTTTCAATTTTGAGTAAATATCTGTATGAAAAATTGTTTTTCCAACCGAATAGAACAACTTTCCATAGAGATATTTTCTTAAAATTGAAAAATGAATAAAAAAAGTGGTTCCCCGTATTTACTAGTAACACGGGGTTAAACATCACCTTAAGGTAAACATTTGATCGCTCGTCGACCTGTTGCGCCGAAATCCACACTGATAATCTCCTATTATATCTTCCGCGGATGGTGTGAGTCTGGCTTGTATTACGTTTGACAGAACTTTGTAGCAGGTAGCTAAAAGTGAGATTCCCCGGTAGTTATTACAGTCTATTTTATCTCCCTTTTTAAAGATCGGTATGATGATGGATTCTTTTCAATTTTCTGGTACTGTTTCATTTCTTTAAATAGCACATACTAGATCAAAAACTTTAGATGTAAGCGCGGTGCCCCATATTTAAGTAGTTCAGCTGGTATAGAATCGTTTCCTGCGGCCTTATTTTTTTTTAGCTTTTTGATCGCGGCCTCTACTTCTTTGTAGGTCGGTTCGTTCATATGGAGTTCAGCAGTGTGGATTTCGTCTCCCATTTCCTCGGAGTTTTCATGCACGTTTAATAACTTATCGAAATAGTTTTTCCATAATTTCAATAGTTCATTTTCGCTTGTCACGAGGTTCCCATCCTTATCTTTCGTTAACTGCGATCTACTCTGAAAACCCTTCCTAATAGCGTTTATTCCTTTGTACATCACGCGCGAATTATTTTCCTTACTATTAGTTACTATTTTTCTGATTTCATTTTTCTGATACTCGCGCTTCTTGTTTCTGTAAATCATACCCACTTGTTTTCTTATTTCATGGTATTCTTCTATGGCCCTACCGCTTACATTGTGTACGCTATATAATTTAGCCTTCTTGCGCCTTTCAAACCAGAGTTCGCACTCTTCGTCAAACCATGGTTTGCTCTTCGGCCTTTTTTTCTTACCCAGTACTTTGTTCGCGGCCCCTTTTATAGTTTTTTCGATAGCCCCCCACAACCTGTTCGGATCGTCATCTACTCCCGTCTGTTCATCCGTTTCCTCGAGCGCCTGAAATCGGTTGCTAACTTCTACTTGGTACTTGATTCGCTCTATCCCGCTTCGTAGTTTTCCAATATCAAAGGTTTCTACTTTGTTCGCTCGCTTACTATTTTGACCGGCTACTAATCTGGCTCTTAATTTGGCCACTACTAGATAATGATCCGAGTCGCAATCCGCCCCCCTATAGGTCCTTACGTCGAGTACATTGGTGTGGCGCCTCTTATCAATAAGAAAATGATCGATTTGATTGTGCGTGGTCCCGTCCGGCGATGTCCACGTTGCCTTGTGTATATCCTTGTGCTTGAAGCACGTGGTCTTGACTGTAAGATCTTTTGCGGCCGCGAAATTTATGACCCTAATACCGTTATCGTTGCTGGTTTCGTGCAGACTTTCTTTGCCTTTAGTAGGCCTAAACATTTCCTCTCTCCCTATTTTAGCATTGAAATCTCCCACTACTATTTTAGTGTCGTAAGACGCGAATTGGTCGATTAATTGCTCTAAAGTTTCATAATAAAGATCTTTGACTTCTTCCTCTTTGTACTCCGTAGGACAATTATTAATTATACCACGCTCCTTCGATGATGATATACAAGAGTCGGTCATTCACGAAATTGAAACTTTTAACGGCATGTATAATGCTTTTGTTAACAAGAAATCCGGTGCCTAGGAAATGCCCGCTCGTGCCCCTATATAAAAAGGTGAAGTTACCGGATCCTAGCATCGCGTTATCTTTCCATCGGGTTTCTTGTATTGCTACCAAATCTAAATTGTACCTCTTAGTTTCATTTATGATTTCCCGGAACGCGCCCGCTCTGTGTAGACTGCGTACATTCCAGGTTCCCACCCGTAAGTTCCTTCTGGTTTTGGTTTGGTTTTGTTTTCTTTGAGCCATGATAGTAAGTTAAACCCGCGCGTTTTGGATCCTGTTCCGATCGCAGGTGAGTCCATCCATCTAGGGGTGATAACCCGCATACCTCCTTAGAACTAAGTATGAGAGCTTTCCGACTTTGTCGAGGACATAGTCAACTCGTCGTCAGACACACTAGGTTTCATTCTCATATCCTAACACCCCCTGCAAGGCAGCGCGCCTTCGCTGGCTTCGTTGCCGTGTAAGACCAGGTGGCGAATGATTCTACACATCCCCTCTCAGGGCAGTTGTCATCGCTCCCGCATCCTCCACGACAGCAGGATTTTTGGCCCATTTTTTGTTTGAAATGTGTGGTAAAAGAGAAAGATTACAGAGTAAGGTAGAAGAAGAAAGTAAGAAAGAAGATTTTGTATAGTGTTTGTAGTTGTTGTGGTGCTTGCGTAGTGTTTCTAGATGAATGCGTTCGCCAGTGCGGGCTCATCACATGCACGCCTGGGCCTATCGGCTGTCCGTGACTGCTTATTCAATTTATTCGCAGCTAACTTCTTTCTCAGGGGTCGTTCTTCTATCCGCAACCTGAGGATGCGCTGTGTAGTGGTGATAGGCACCCACCCGTCCGCTCTGGACGACTACGCCCAGGACCCGCTTAGGGTACCGGCGTTGCAACAGCTTTTTTGAACTATACGAATAATACTTATGAAATATTTATCAGCTAGCTACGTGAAATGAAGAAATTACTTACTGAAATATTCCCTGAATATTTCAAGAAATATTTATAGATAATATCTTTCAAAATGATTTCATAGAAATATTTGATGAAATATTGCTGAAATATTTCTGGAATATTTCTAAACATGTTATGCGACCTTTTTCAAACTATACAAGTAATATTTCTTAAAATAATGCTGTAATGTTTTAAAATTATCACAAATAATATTTTTTTGAAAGAATTTAAAAATATTGTCTGCAATATTTCGTGAAAGATTACCGGATATATGATCTAAGATTTCCTCAATATTGTAATAATATATTTCTCATCATAATTTAAAATAATATAATTAATATTTTTATTACTGTTGATGTTTGGCATCTCATCATCGTCATTTTTCAAGCCGCGGGCACACGTGTAGGTTAAGGCGGCCTGACCACAATAGAATTTTAATTAGATTTGTTATATATTTTTAGGTGAGAATAAATTATTCATCATATATTACATTTTCTTTTTCTGTAACTTTATATATTTTATCGAAATATATCGAAAAATCTTTTTTTTTTCATTAGATCACCTTAACCCTTTCACGGGCACTGGTACGTATACGTACCACCTTTTTGCTTTCAGTTTTTTCTGTATTTCGGACGTATTTTTCAGTGCTCCTATGCGTGTGAGTACTTTCTGGACTCTTGAGATGATAAGTTATAAGTTTTGTATAGAAAAGTATGCAAATTTATTTATTTATAAATAGTTATAAACAATTGAATCACAAAAAACTCGTTTTTCTTCGTAAAAAATCGTTTATTCTTGAACGAAAAACTCTAGAGCTCGGAAATTTTTTTATCTATAGTCCGTGTCCAGCTGTATAAAATATATTTTTTTCAAATTTTTTCGCACGCTAGTTTTTTTGATAAAATTTTTGAAAATTACAAATATGACCAAATATAGTCACCATATTGAATCCGCCATTTTGAATTTTAAAAATTTGACGTCAGAATAGTAATCTGCGACCCCGAAAACCCCTATATACAAAGTTTTATCCTAACCGGCAATAAAACCACGAATTTAACCTAAAATAGTCGCTATATCGGATCCGCCATCTTGAATTTTGTAATTCTGACATCAGATTCGTATTCAGCGACCCCGAAAACCCTTATACCACTAATGACTTTTAATGTATGTACAGAAGAAAAATGTGCCCCTTAAAGGGTTAAATAGCTACCGAAGAGAAACTGCTCTTTGTTCATCGTCCACATGATTTTGAGAGTTCTAAGCATCGGATTGAACTTTTCGAATGGTTATTTTATGGATTTTATTTAATGGACATAAGTTATAGTCTCACAAAGTCACATTTATTTGATTTTTTAATTTTTTATCATAAATTTTGGATTTGAAAGGCTATAACTTCTCGATAACTTATCTGCGAATTTTTAATACAAATTCGTTCGCAGATGCCAGAATGACTTGTATTTTGAACAAAATAACCGTTGGAAAAGTTCAATCCGATGTTTAGACCTCCCAAAATCATATGGACAATTAAAAAGGAGTAGTTTCCTTTCGGTAGCTATTTCAGGTTCAATTTACCGAAAAGATAAATTTAATATATGATAAATAATTCATTCTCAACTAAAAATATAGAACCAATTTAATTAAAATTCTAAGGTGGTCAAGTCCCCTTAAGATCATAGGTTATGTGAGTAGCACATACTTCAAATTAATTATTTACATACTTCTACGTTAAAAATACATAATAACAATATTGTATTAATGCATAAAAACAAGATTGCATTGAAAAAACTTTATAATTTAAATCCGAAATAAGTGATAATAGGGTGGCTATATATTGGCACAGGGGCGTCCAGGTATCGGGACATATTACTAGGTACTAGTACATTTGACTAGAATACATTTGAATGATTTTCTCCAATTACACAACGTAAATCGATAATTTAAAATTTAGATTCGATAGACAATTAAATTCTCTTTGAGATGGGTACATGACTTTTTATTTGTAATGTTAATTTTAGTGTTAGTTTTTAATAATTAAGCTCGGCTGCTACAAAGCGTCCAGGTACTGATACATTTACCCATATATTCTATAAATTACTTTTGAAAAGTTAATAATGAAAAGTTTTTTGAATACTAAATTAATTATAACGTAATAACAATAAATATGATAAATGTAAGTATTTCTTTTTATCTTTATAATTAATAAAACTCCAATAAAATTATATGAATACGGCATTCCGTAACCTTTTAATTTTGTATCTTAACAAGCGCTTAAAACATAAAGGGCAACTTTAAAAAACCATGTTAACGAATAAATATGTATTGTATAATTATTCAATAATTCAGATTTTGTAAATTATAAATGTGCTTGCTTGTTTATTACAATACATTTTTTAATCCAAATGTCAAAGGTTTCGGAGAACTGCCCATATATAACTGTATTTTTCAGAAAATTTTTAAACGCCATAGGCCAGGTTTACAAGCAATAGTGTTTTATTAGCAACAACTTGATAATATAACAATTTAAAAACAAAGACGATTTATTTAAAAAAAACAAAGGGATTACCTTATCAAAAATTTTGTATCGGGAAAGATAGGTAATTTATGCTTTTTCACATACATTTCTTCTATATTATTATCATTTCTAATACACCAAAAAATTCGAAAATCCGATAAAAAACAAAAAAACTGGAAAAACTAAAACCTAAAAATCGAAAAAACGCTAAAAACACAAAGAACCTCCCAAAACAAAAAATTTATTTTTGTTCTCTTACCTTCGAGAAACAGTATTCTGAAAATTTAATATGTCATTCTTCTATAAAGTTTACGATGGCATGTGCAATTTGAAAGCATTAGCCATTACAGATTTAAAGATAATTGACTTCAAAGTTTCATTCTTAATCACGGACTCTTATGAGAGCAATTTGTGAACTGACAATAAACTTAGAGTGCGATTGTTTAACAATGATAAGAAAGAAATTAAAAACTATGCATAATATTAGAAGAGTATTAAAGATCGTGTATGTTAAATTTTAGAACAAATGAGAACACCGATTCCGATTACTAAACGGAAACGTAAATAAAAACACTAGCTTGTAGGCTGCACGAGGAGGTGCGCGATAAAAGGGGAGCCAGTGCACGGTGCAGGGGGACTCTACTTTTCTCACCCCGCGCGGGAGATCCATCTAACCTCCTTCAGAGCTGTATTTTTCCTTCCACAAGTATGTTTATTGGGTATATACAAATAGAGTTCAATAAATGCTACATCTATCTTAACATGTTAATAATGCCCTATTTTACGCAAGAAATGTTGAATTGCCAGAACAACAGGAAAAAATTTAGTTAAGGGAGTACTATCGGTTTCGAATTAATGTTCAGAAAACTCTGAAATTTTGTCTACCAGTATGTTTTAACCTAAAACGTTCTCGAATAAAATTTTAGAATGCTACACCAACCTAGAAAAGAGATAAGAATTTTATATTTACGTTTTCAACACACAACCTTATGATGGGAACTCACATTTGCGAGAGTTGCAATAATTAAATTCATGAAAACTGCAGTTCTGATTTCGACGAAACTTTGAGAAATATATATTTAATATTCCTTAAATATAATGCAAAAATCCAAATGTTGATTCACCAATTTTGAGAGCTAATATAAGCAAACAAATACCATTTTTCACACTTACACAACCATTCAAGCACACAATTTGGCCTACTGCGGAAGTCAAAAACGACCAAACACGCATTTGACCCACGGAGTATCTATAGTACTCCATTAGATTGATTTTCTAAATGAAATACTGATTGTGAAAAGAAATTTCTATTTTATACTTTCTTGACAATATGCAACCTGATTGCTCTTTGGGTACGAGTATTTAATTATTTTAAAGAGAATCTATTGAACTCCACGAGCTATAAACCCATATATACTACTCTAACGGACTTTTGTCATTCCGCTTTCCTCAATTCGGATAGGTGACTGTATTATGACAGTTTATCCTCCGAAAGAGAAATTAATGCGAAAATAACATCCGAAAGAGAGGAATGTCTGAGCAAAGAAAAAGAATATATATTTTGAATGTAAATAAAAGATAAGAATAAGTTTTTATTAAGAAATAATGAAAAAATTATATAATAGCGTTTCGGCTCCAGTACTTTGCCAGTGAGCCATCGTCAGTGCAATGCTGGCAAGTACCTATTACAGACGCTAAGTGATACTCCAGAGTTGGTGATATATATGGAATACTACACTAGGTGACGAAAGAAAGTAAGCTTAGTGTCTAGTTTGAGTCTAATATACATAGCCTCCCTTCTTGTCAAAACCTCCGCATCTCCCACATACATGGGGAAGATGGTCTCAATCCGTTTGCAAGTGAAGGGTAAGATCTCTGTCTTAGCATCTGCCAAGTCGAGACCTTGTTCCCCCATCCAGCGCGAGATCCTGCGCATCGCCTGGTTCAGCAGATATTGTGCTTTTTCAAAGTCCTGCGCGATGATGACTAAAGCGACATCATCAGCGTAGGCTATCATGTACACCCCTTCCGGTAGCCCGAGTCGTAACAGGGTATCGTACCGGATGTTCCAAAAATCAGGGCCAAAGACTGACCTCTGTGTCACGCCGGTGCTGAGATCTTTCTCACGTTGGCCTTCTGTTTCATAGCGGAGGATACGGTCCTTTAGGTAGTCCCGTATCATCCACATGAGATACTCCGGTCACCTGGCCGAGTTGAAGGCGTTCTTAACGTTTAGCGTAACGAGAAGCGCGATGTTCCTGGAAAAATGATTTTCAGTCCATGCTCAATAACGATTTTTTTTTGCTAGATTTGGCTGTTCTTCAAGCAGTTTCTCGACTAGTTTGTCCGTGTTCAGTTTGCCCAGGTTCCATCGGGGTGACTTTCGCGCGCCTCCTGCCTGCGATTAGGATTTATCGCTCAGCTGAAAGGTGATGTATTGGTGATCCCTTCCGTTGTAATCCTCCAGTACCCTTCAATCCGACGCTCTACGCGCTAGATTTTTGGATGCGAAAGACACGTCCGGAATCATCCCAACATGTCCTACCCTTCTGAATGTCGGCGTGTTCCCAACGTTGAAAACTATCAGGCCGAGCGTGGATACCATCTCCATGATGACGTTTCCTCTGCTGTCCGGCTCTGGCATGCCCCACTCCAATGCTCGCACATTGAAGTCCCTGGCGACTACGATTTCGCCTTGTATCTCGCAAATCGCGTCTTCCAGCTCGTCCATGCTCCGCCTGAAGTCATCGATGGGAACGTTTTGGATATAATAGCAGCTCACGTCAGTTTCGTCTCTACTTCTCACCCAAACAAAGCCTCTCCTGGCTCCGTGTTCCTCCACTCTGATGGTTTGTGGGTTCATAAAGATTGCTGCTGTGCCAAGTGTATCTGGGTACCAGGTGGGCCTGTCCCAGTTACAGTACTGCTCGCTGATTAATAGCACATCAACCTTCGTCTCAGATATATAATGAGTCAAAAGGCTGTTGGCTAAATCGGCTCTGTGGAGATTCGCTTGAAGGACCGTTATACGGTTCATCATTAACGCTTGGCTTTGGTCTTTTTAAGCGTTTTGCGAAACGCTTTACTGTCCTGAGCCCGGCGTGTGGCCCAGCTGCGCTTGGTCCACTTTCAGGTCAGTGCACAGGATGCATTTGTACAGGTAGCCTTGCAGGCTGCTCCTTTGTGACCTTCCGCGACACATTTGTAGCAGGCCTTGCTTCTGTCTGGGCCATAACAATCTCGCGCTTGATGTCCGTAACCCAGACAGCACCGCTGGAGTTGCTACTATCTTCTCAGTAGGCAGTTCATGTAACCGACTTGCAGGCGGTTCTTCGCAAAGAGGAACTCTGCCTTTCCCTGGTCCATCTTTACGACGGCCATTCGTTGTTCCCTGTTATTGGGTTTTGTTAGCGAAACGCTGATCTCTCCAGTTGAGGCTTTTGCTTCCTCAAAGACCTTGATCGCCATTTCCGCCTCTTCTTTGGTGGTGAGGCTGCCAAGGTCTCTGACTTCCACGTTTGTCTTGCGTGTGAGATTCTTTACGACCCCCAACTTGCCCATTGCCTTCCTGATGGAGTCTCCTACAGTCTCCAGCTCCTGGTCATTGCTGTTTCTACCCAACTCTACCAGGACGTCGCCAGACCTGGCTTTTCTGACATAAATATCAGTGGTTGGGCATTCGGCGGTGACCTTTTTTCGGACATTCGTAAGAAACTCTGCGTAGCTGATTCCATTTTCTGGTCGAATCAGGACAGCCTTGAGTCGCTTCCTAGACGTCCTTCTCTTCTTCTTCTTTGGAGGCTTTGGAGCAGCCTCGCTCGTCTTGTTAGCCGGTGTTCTGGCTGTTAGGGGCTTCTGTTGTTGCGGTTTCTACTGCAGTTGTTTTCGTAGTTGCTGGCGTTCTTCTTGTTGGAGCCGCAGTTGTTCTTATGTCTGCTGCTCCAATTGCCTCTGCTGCTGCTGCAGTTTCTTTGCCGCAGCTTTCTCCTTCTTTGACAGGACCCTCATAAAACCGGCGACCTCCAAGGGTCCTTGGGCCTTGCTCTTCGGCGTTGGTGAGCAGGCGGTCCCTCCACTTGTCGAGAACTTCAACCAGCGTTGGGATGGACTTCTTGATGTCGTTATTGAAACCAGGCTGCCTCTTTAGCCCTTCTTCCATTTTTTTGACGAGTTCGTCCACCACCTCGACGAAGTCCTCGACTGTTCTTATGGGGCGGTTTGGTTGTTGTGTACGACCTGACAGTGATTGTGGAGCAAGCTGCTCCACAACCATTTTCTCATAGCAGGTTTGGCGTTTACCTGCCTCTCCGTTTATCTCATGCTTTTGTAGGGACATTTTCTTTTTTGTTTGTTAACCGGCGCATCATGTGTCGAGAGGGGGGGGGGGGGGGGGGGCGAAGAGAGAGAGAGAGAGAGACGATTTATTTTGTCATTTGTCAAAAATACATTACATGAATTGTTATTTCGTCTTTACATTACAATTCTTTGATCACTAACACAGGTCCTCAGTATATAAGTATAAGTATAATTGTTTCACAGTTTGTTATCTAATATATCACAGTATGTCAATAATATCACAGTTTCATAACAATTTCTGGAGATTCATTCTTGCATAGCCGTACATCCATCACGTCATAATTTAATAACAATTACAATTAAGCACATACATACACTCATCACACATGCAGATAAATACACTCACACATACTTTATTAAGAAACAAACAAACAAACAAACAAACAAACAAACAAACAAACAACCAAGCAAGCAAACAAGCAAACAAGCAAGCAAGCAAGCAAGCTAGCAAGCAAGCATGCAAGCAACACATACGTACACTCATCACACATGCAGATAAATAAACTCACACTTGCTTTATTAACAAACAAACAAACAAACAAACAAACAAACAAACAAACAAACAAGCAAGCAAGCAAGCAAGCAAGCAAGCAAGCAAGCAAGCAAGCAAGCAAGCAAGCAACTTGCCTTCTGAAATTAATAAATTGATATAACGTTTGGATTTTAGGAGCAGAGGTGGAGGCGATGATGCAACGAGAGGAGCGACAACGATTTGGCACAAGGCCCGGGATCCCAGTAGCTTGTCTTTGGTACGTTCGAAAAAGCTCCTGTTACTTAGCAAACGACCTTTGCAGCAGCTAATCACTCAAGTCATTATGAACGCGAGCGGCAAGGTGCTCTGCTTAGGTTTGTTTAATCTCACCGGGCCTGGCGAGCTAACCTTCGAACAGGAGCGGGCCATCAGCAACTGTCTGGAGCATGCGCCTAAGCTCACCCACAGTGCCTACCTCAAAGCCTTAATACTACTAGCAATGACGGTGCTGAGCCTACTGGCAAATCTCGCGACTATCTGGTCGATAGCAAGAAACCGAAAAAAAGGACAGAGCTGCTCGGCCATCTACTCACTAATACTGCACCTATCAGTGGCTGACGTCTTTGTCACGATCTTCTGCATGGGCGGCGAGGCCCTCTGGAGTTATAGCGTCGCTTGGCAATGGGGTAATGCCGCTTGCAAGGCATTTAAGTTCTTGCAGATGTTCAGCCTGTACCTTAGCACCTTCGTTCTCGTACTTATCGGTACTGATCGATTCGTTGCAGTCAGGTACCCCATGAAGAGTCTTAATACCGCCCAGAGGTGTAATCGACTTGTCTACATCATGTGGCTCATCTCTTTCATACTCAGTATACCTCAGGTGAGTGTTCTCATAATCCATCTTCACACGCTAATTTATCCGACACTTTATTTAACATAATTTAGCGATGTGCGGCATTCATCAACTTTCAATTAACTTTCCACTTACAAGGACAGTATCAGGGATTTGGGTATCGGATATATATATGATTTTATCCTTCCTTTTGAGGTCCATAAAAATATATCTCAATGTTTCAGAAAGATCCGATACCCAAATCCCTGATACTGTCCTTGTAAGTGGAAAGTTAATTGAAAGTTGATGAATATATATATATATGGATCATTCCAGCGAAAATTGGTCACAAGCGGCCGGCGAGGGCGGGGGGACATTTAGATCTTCCGCATCCCAGATTTTTCGTCTTAAAAAGACCTTTAATTCCTTTTTTGGTATGCTCAAAATCGTTTCGTATAACCAAAGTGACAGCCTCTGGAAGATATGTACTTTTTCGGAAATCGTCAAGTTGGCACCCCTGTAAATTTGTTCTATTATAACCATTTGAGCTCTAGCTTTCAAAAAATATAGTTCAAAAATCCTACAAAACGACGAACTTTGTTTCATTTTGTGTTTTTAATATCAAGCACGTCTACGAATTTTTCTTTCTAGTCTGCTATAGGTAGAAAACCTAAAGTAAACTTTATGGACAATTCTATGTATGATAAAAGGAAAGCTGACATTAAAACCTCTCAATTGTGTGGCCGGAGCGTCATTGAGGATATTTGGATGAAAATGTATGCTTCGACCACTCAAATTAATGGTTTTAATGTCAGATTTATTTTCACCGTACATACATAGAATTGTCCGTCATGTATAATACATTACATAAATTACGTCAGACTTTAATAGTACGTCGTTTAATTTAGGTAGAAAGAACATCTTTCATTTGGTATGTAGAGTGCTCGTGATTTTTTTTGAGATTTTATTAAAACATTAACCATTTATTAACAAGGAGAGTGAACACCCTCACGAAAAAAAATTTTGGTCAGACTTTGGGAGGAGGTTTCTGGTACCCAAAAATGAAGCCTAGCACCCGTAATTCATTCTGATGGGCCCTTGTTATCGAGATATAATGTAATTTACTCGAAGTATGAGTTATTTTAACGAAAATAGGTACCTCTTTCTAACTATAACTTTACAAGTTTATACTATGGATAAATTACCTAACAGATAATAAAAAGTAATCGGAAAGAGCTTTAATTTAAGATCTGTTAGGTATACAAATATTAATCTGATAAAAAGTTATTTATAATTGGAGATGGTGACTGAAAATACATAGAAAATCAACGTATTTAAGAGAATTAAATTTCTTTGAGTATTCATTCAATTTCGGTCACCATCGTCACTTGTAAAAAACTTTTGATCAGATTAATATCTTTATACATAACAGAGCTTAAATTAAACGTCTTTTTGCTTACTATTTATTATATTTTGAGACATTTATCCATAATAAAAACTTATTAGAATTATGTTTAGAAGAAGAGTACATTTTTTCATTAAAATAACAAATATTTAGAGTAAATTACCTCACATTTTAACAATAACGGCCGATTAGAATGAATTACGGGTATTAGGCTTAATTTTTGGATGCTAGAAAATACTTCCCAAAGTATGACCGAATTTCGATTCCCGGAAGGTGACCCGAAAAGTGACTTATCATACATTAACTTACTTATCGACCTTCCCTATTCAGCCAGATTCCAACATTGCCTACCTCATACTCCACGATGATACACTCATCCACCTAAATATTTCCCGAATTCCCTTCCGCGACTCCATACCTTTATCGTCCCTTCACGAGTACGCATAATTAATTCCTAATTTAGGCTAAGCACGCTACCCCCGCGAGGTTATATAAGTATAGGCCCCAATGGCTTCAGGCCATTTGCCCTCGCCATTTGCCCTTAGCCGTGACCATTCTGCATTCAAACACTCCTTACCGTAAGCACATATGAACCAGTATGTTATTTGACATTATTTTTGTAAAAGAGATACTCATTTATATTCGACTTTGTGTTTCTTAAACAATAAACTCGAACTTAAATTTATTTGCTCGAGCTTACTTATTTACTGTGCCTGATCTCCTGTACATATCTCCCGCCACCATCTCGGTCACGAGACCGCCCGTAGCGCAGCCAAGCCGAGCCGACTACGGGGCACGAAGGCCTAGTCACACATACAACGTAAGTCTCTAAACACGTCATAAATCCTGTCCTATACTTCCGTAAATTTGCACTTTCCTATTTTTGTCACTATCATTTTAAATGTCATTTTGGATATCCTGCTTCTGCTTATGCCTCGCATGCCAGGTAAAGTCTGCGAGTATCGATCAAAACTAGAGGTGAACGGGATTTAATTTCATATTAATTTCGCGCATTATGTTGTTTACGCGCGACGTAACAATTGGGGGTCCATTCTCTTCTTTATTCGCGGCTTGCAATGGGTTATAAAAGGACGAATAGACACACCCGAGTCTCTGAACGCCGCGATCGACCAGATAATTGACATGTAGTGCGATTATACATGCCAAAATACAGACGAACAAATGAGAATACAACACCCTCCTACACAAACAAAAATTAACGAAAAAGAATCTGCAAAAATTAACTTAGTCGATAGCAAAAAGTCAGAAACGAGTCAAATTTGCCATAAATCTGGTCACACAGCGCCTAATTGCCGGTACCGTCCCAATGGTGCCGATGCCCCGAAGGCGCCAATCACTCTCCATAAAGGAACCTGGGCCACGTCCGGCCGTGAAAAATCAATACCGACTATCTCACAGAGGCGGCCGCAATGCGCCACACAGCCGTGAAAAACACCCGAAAATAAAAATCAATCTTCCAACTATGTTCCCTCTACCAATCTATCTCAGCCAAACCAAGCCCAAAATGGCGCCACTAAGGCATGTAATTATTGCAAAAAGGTCGGTCATTAGAAGAGCGAATATGGAAAGCTTGCATATAATAACAAAATGCGAGAAATGCAGAAGAGAAATGAAAACGGGTTCCCGGAGAACGACGCAACCAAGGAAATCCCACAACCCGAGCGTCAAAATTATACGCGAAACAATCAGCAATACAATTAATAAAAAAGATTGTTTTATTAAGCATTAATAATTGTTCACCAACTATTATGCTAAAAAACAATAGCTGACGGCAACCGTTGTTGCTAATGCTAGATACCGGCACTGGGCCAGCACTTTTGAAAATTTCAAAAAAACCGAGTAATTTTCGAGTTGATGCTAACGAAATTTTAGAACTAACTGGTATAACAAAAAGTAGCATAAACACTTCTGGCAAAATTCCAATGCAATTTCATAATTTAACATTTTATTTTCACTTAGTACCAGACTATTTTCCTATTGAGGAAGACGGACTACTTGGCTGTCAAATCATTATTAATTATAATGCAGCCATTAATTATAGAAAACAATATTTTATGATTGATAATTATATATTACTTCGAAAATTACCATAATTTAAAAATAAAATGTACATAAATTTTTAACCACTACTTTTATTGAAAACGCAGAACAGCGTGTGCAATCTAAGTCTAAATCTTCGCCAAATTTAAACACAGAATATCGAAATTCGCATATTCAAAAATCATATACGCCAATCACTTCCAATTCCAAATGCGAAATCCGATATCCGAAAAGCCATAAGTATACTTCTAAAGCCGAGATTCGAAACCCCGAAAATCGTGATCCGTAATTTGATAATAGTACTTTAAGCTGGCAAAATCAAAAATATAATTCGAAATTGAAAAATCAATCAAACTCTGAAATTCAAAAACAGAAATCGCGACGGAAGCAGGACCCGTACACTGCTGGCAAACTAAATTTGAATATGATAAAATTAAAAATTTCAATAAGATTGAGCTTGAATATGAAATTTAAAAAAAAATGAATTATTTATTGAAAGTTATTAAAGAAAGTCAACAAGTAAATAAATTTTTACCTGAACAGTTAGAGAATATTCCTATCATTTGTTAGCATATACTAGTAATACTAAATATGCTAAAATATTAGAGAGTTAATGAAATCCAAAAATTAATTAAGCAGTTGAAAAAACTAGTCAAGTACACAGTACATACAAAGTCTAAAAATAACAGCTGCGATTACTCATTTCTTCTTTTAAGCGATACAATTAAAGCAACGAAAAGTTACATAAAAGGATAGAAAATCATAAAATATGCAAATGAAATAAGAAAAAGTAAAAAAATGACCATTTCTGATAAGAATGCGAAGGGTAACGACAGCAGAGCACAGAAGGTAAAAGCGCTCTTGCATCTCGAACATCTGACTGGCGAGCCGAGAGTGTCGGTAGAGTGACTGAAGACCAATATGCGGATACATTTTATCTACCAGGAGATAACTTACCGGTGACAACTGTACTCAAACACGAAATTCCCCTCGCTAGAAGTTCACCCATTCGTACTAAATAATTTGCGATATTTTGCATCGATAAAAATTCCGATTCAAAAGGCAATAAACGTTATAGAATGGTGGTAGACTTCTGAAAGCTTAATGCAATTATACATTATTGTAATCACCCTGTACCCAATATAACTGATAGTTAAGACAAATTATGGAACGCAACATTTTTTTCGGTATTCGAATTAGCTTCTGGTTACCATCAAAATTTTATAAACGAAGACGATAGACACAAAACAGCTTTTCATTATAATTTTAGCGCATTCTATTTTTACAGAAGCCCATCTGGCCTCAAAATAAGTGCATCAATTTATCTCGCTCATAGCACTCACAGCACTAATTGCAGGTATGAAAGAGGTTGTAGTATTTTTTCATCACATTTGTATTTTTTCTGGAACTATCGAAGAACATTGAGAAATAATAGCCGAACTGCTAAAAATATTAATACAAGCTAACCTGACATTGCAACCTTATAAATACTAACTTTTAAAGAAAGAAATGAACTACCTAGGACACATTTTAAGCAGCAATAACTTGAAGCCCGATTCTAAAAAAATAAATGCAGTAAAAAAATTTCCAGTGCCCAAAACAGCTAAATATATTAAACAATTTCTGGGACTTGTTAATTACACAGACCACAATATGAAATCGGGGCGGAGCATTTCTGATCTCAATTGATCTTTATGTTTTTGGGGTCGCTGATCACGATGCCGGAGTCCATATGACCCCAGCACATCTGGTTCAAGGTCAAATGAAGGTCAACCCCTTAAATCGATCAATATGATGTTTTTGACCCAGGATTCTGAAATTACGGAAACTTTTACGCCCAGATACGCTTCGACCTTCTCGTCAAAGTGACCTTAGAGGTCACTTGAAGAACATTTGGAGGTCAAATCCTTGTTTAGAACTTCTAGGCTGATATTAAGGCAATAAATAGGTGTCGGAACGGTTAATCTTTATGTTTTTGGGGTCACTGATCAGAATGCCGGTGTCCATATGACCCCAGCACGTCTGGTTCAAGGTCAAATGAAGGTCGAACCCCTTAAATCGATCGATATAAATTTTTTGACTCCGGATTCTGAAAAAACGGAAAATTCTACGTCCAGATACGATTTGACCTTCTCGTCAAAGTGACCCTTAGAGGTCATTTGAAGGGCATTTCGAGGTCAAATCGTTTTCTCGAACTTGTAGACTGATATTAAGGCAAGAAATGGGTCTGTTTTAATACAGATGCTAGTGAAATGAACAATTCTTGAATCTCGAAAATATTATGTATTTCTTGCTTTTTGCGAATCGTATGTAAGAAGAAATAAACATTTGCTTTGCCTACGATCTGGCAAGAATCAACAGATTAAATCACGGCTTGCTGTTTCTGTTTGACCAATATATTTGGGTGCAATAAAAAGAATGATACTGCAATATCCTATGCATTTGTTCAATCTGTAACTAACATTATTTTAGTCATTACTGGATAGGATGAAAGGATATCAGATGTCTATTGACGAAGTCTCTAAAATAGAAACTCATCACATAGATAAGAATATCATTTCAAGAATTTAATGATCAGCAATGCATCGAATTGAATGAATCGCAAGAGGTCATTTGAAGGACCCAAACCCTCAAACCCGAAATCTATAACGTTAGAACCATAAAGCCCAAACCGGGTTTGTCGGTTTGCAATTTTGGGGTTAGGGAGTTTGGAGTTGATGGGTATAGGTTTATGGATTTAGAGTTTGGGGTTAGGAGGTCTGGGGTTTGTAGGTTGAAGTTTGGAAGTTTGTAGGTTGGGTTTATGGATTTTGGTTTTACTGAGAAAGTTTTTATGGGTTGAATATTTGTAGTTAAAAATGTTAATTTTACATTTTTATATTTTTGGTATGCTATTATAATATTTTTTTTGAAAGGCAATTCGATGTGTGGACTTTGGTATAAGTTTTATGCGTGCCCTCAAAGGAGCCGATTTCTTTTATTTATGGGAATCCTCCGTACATATTATAAACCTATCATTTTAGGAAATCACATTTAACTAATGATCATTTTTACTGAAGAGTTGTCTTTGGATTACATCGACAGACTTTTTCCAGGTCAATCAGAGGTTAAGATTCATAACTTATATAATATGTTATAATACGGGACGTTGAAAACCGCTATTTTCTTGTGCCTGTCCCCAGGGCACCTCCACGTGGTGACGGCGGGCAACGGGTCACCGACAAAGTCCCTGGGTGAAGGCGTTTAAGCCGTCATGGTAGGCACAAAGAAATATCTTACGATGCAGGGACTAGGAGCCCAAGTATCGGAGATTGGCCAGGGTAAGCAAGCGGGCTCGCAATCGTCGTCGTCATGCGAACGCAGCTCTAAATCGGTGTGAGACTTGGCCTTTTTAGAGTTAAATGCTACAAGTTCAACAATAACCCCATGTCATCAGCGATTAGATAACTTTTGCATGGTTTGTGCGAAATATGTTAGCAAGGATCAGGGGAGGAACTTGAATAAAGAATTCATGGTATGAAACGAAAAAGATAGACACAAAACAGCTTTTCATTGTAATTTGAGCGCATTCTATTTTTGCAGGAGCCCATTTACGAAAAATGTTTCAATATAGATACAAGTGGGATGAACAATTCTTGGACTCCAACGAAAGTATGCGTCACTTGCTCAATGCGAATCGCAGGAAAGAAAAAACAAATATATGCATCGCCTACGATCTGGCGAAAACCAGTCTATCATGGCACTGATTGTTATTTCTGCTTGACCAATATATCTGGGTACAATAAAAAGAATAATTTTGAAATATCTTATGCATCTGTTCAATCTATAACTCATGCTGATTTAGTTAGTATTGGACAGGATGAAAGTCAACATCCGATGTCTATAGATCTGAAATAGAAAATTATGATTCAGATACAAGAATGTCATTTGAAGAATTTGAAGATCGGCAATGCGTTAAATTGAATAAATTGCAAGAATTTGAAAGTGGTCAACGCGAGAATGCACGCGGTTTTAATCAAGATGAGCTAACTGACTTGGTTCGGCACAAAGGTCTTTCGAAAGAGATTTCCGAACTCTTAGCTTCAAGATTAAAAGAAAAGAATTGTTTAGTTCCAGGTACTAGAGTGAGTTTTTATCGTGATCGAGATCATTCATTTCGGAAATTTTTCTCAAAAGCAAAGGGTTTGGTTTATTGTAATTATGTTGCAGGACTGATAAATGAATATGGATGTATTGAATATACAGCTAGTGACTGGCGACTATTTATCGATTCATCGGTGAGGAGTTTGAAAGCTGTCTTACCTCACAATGGGAACAAATATGCCCGTATACCGGTTGGCTACTCAGTTATCTTAAAAGAGGAATACAATAATCTCCATTTTCTACTTGAAAAATTGAAGTACCATACTCATATGTGGCAAGTAGTTGGAGATTTTAAAATTACCAGTATTTTATTAGGTCAACAAAGCAGAAACACTAAGTATCCATGTTTTCTTTGAGAGTGGGACAGTCGTGCCCGAGATCAACATTATATAAAAAAGGATCGGCCACTCAGGCAGGAATTAATTCTAGGATCTAAGAACATTGTTAAAGAAAGTATCATTCCTAGTCATAAAGTCATCCTTCCTCCTTTACATATCAAACTTGGCTTAGTTAAATAGCTTATCAAAGCAATGAAGGTATTAGGAAGTGATACTTTTATGTATCTATTCGAGAAATTTTCCAATATTTCTGAAGCGAAAATCAATGAAGGTGTTTTTGTTGGTCTTCAAATAAGGGAACTGATGAAAGATGACGTATTTGAAATGAGAATGACAACTAATGAGAGAGCAGCTTGGAATAGTTTCAAAGAAATTAAAAAAAAATTTGGGGAAATAACAAAAATTCTGTTTATAAGAATATCGTTGACAGTCTATTGGAAAACCGAAAGATGGAATGTTTAATGAATTTAAATATCCATTTTTTGCATTCACACATTCATTACTCCCCAGAAAATCTGGGAGACTTCAGTGAGGAGCAGGGTGAGAGGTTTCACCAAGATTTGAAAGAGTTTGATAAAAGATATCAAGATGTTTGGGATGTGAACATGATGTCAGACTATTGCTGGTTCTTAAAAAGAGATACATCAAATGTACATAAAAGAAAATCTTTTCGTAAATCTTTTGCGAACAAAAGAACAGGTTATTCATGAATAAAATCTACTGGACATATAACGACAGCGTAAGGGTTAAGTTACGTGAATTCAAAATTCATATAAAACGTGTGCATTTATTCACAACAGATCTACGAAGGCATGTTTTTATGTACATTGGATATGTCTATTTTAAAGACCATCAATAGTCTGATGTGCTCACATACCACACACCTCTATGTCTTTTTTTAGTCCTTCAAGTCTTACTGAAATATCTTGCTCTGCTCCTAACTCAGATTTTCAGGGAATTAGTGTGTGAATGAAGGAAATAAATCTTTATACTCATTAAAAATCCCATCTTTCTCTGTTAATTCACAAATTTTTGAATTAATTTCTTTGTAACAAATCTAAGCTGCTCTCTTATTGTCACTCTCATTTCAAATTCAGCATCCTTCATTAGTTCCCTGTTTTGAGATCCACCAAAAACCCCTTCATTGATTTTTGGTTTAAAAATACTGCAAAATTTGTCGAAAATATACATAAAGATATCACTCTCCAATACCCTCATTGTTTGAAAAGCTATTTAAATAAGTCGAGTTTGATATGTAAAGATAAAAGGATGATATATAATGACTAGAAATCAGAACCTCTTTCACAAAATTCATAGATCATAGAGTTAAATTTTGCCTGAGTAGCCAAACTTTTTTTACCCAATGTTAATCTCGTGCATGACTGGTACACTTACAAAAAATCTAAATACTTTGTGCCACTTTGTTGACCTAATAAAATACTGGTTATTTTCAAATCTCAATTTAATTGCCACTTTTACATATATATCGTATTTTAATTTTTCAAACCGAAAATGGAAATTATTGTATTCCTTTTTAAAGAATACTGAATGACCAACTAGTAGAGGATACACGAGTTCATTCTGAAGCAAGACAGCTTTAAAAGTCCTTGCCGATGAATCGATAAATCGTCACCAATCACTAGATATTTCATTCAATACATCCATATTCATTTATGAGTCCTGCAACAGAATTAAAAGGAACCAAACCCTTTGCTTTTGAGACAATTTTACGAAGTGGACGATCTCGATCACGATAAAAACTGACTTAAGTACCTGGAACTAAAGAATTATTTTCTTCTAATCTTGAAACTAAGAGTTCGGAAATCTCTTTCGAAAGACCTGCGTCTCGAACCAAGTCTCTTAGCTCATCTTGATTAAAACGGTGGGCATTCTCGCGTTGACCACCTTCAGTTTCTTGCGATTGATTCAATTCGATGCATTGTTGATCATTAAATTCTTGAAATGACATTCTTATCTATGTGATGAGTTTCTATTTTAGAGACTTTGTCAATAGACATCTGATGTCCTTTCATCCTATCCAGTAATGACTAAAATAATTTTGGTTACAGATTGAACAAATGCATAGGATATTGCAGAATCATTCTTTTTATTGTACCCAAATATATTGGTCAAACAGAAACAGGAAGCCGTGATTTAATCTGTTGATTCTTGCCAGATCGTAGGCAAAGTAAATGTTTATTTCTTCTTACATGTGATTCGCAAAAAGCAAAAAATGCATAATATTTTCGAGATTCAAGAATTGTTCATTTCACTAGCATCTATATTAAAACAGACCCATTTCTTGCCTTAATATCAGTCTAAAAGTTCGAGAAAAGGATTTGACTTCGAAATGCCCTTCAAATGACCTCTAAGGTTCACTTTGACGAGAAGGTCAAATCGTATCTGGACGTAGAATTTTCCGTTTTTTCAGAATTCGGAGTAAAAAAATTTATATCGATCGATTTAAGGGGTGCGACCTTCATTTGACCTTGAACCAGACGTGCTGGGGTCATATGGATACCGGCATCGTGATCAGTGACCCCAAAAACATAAAGATCAACTGTTCCGACATCTATTTCTTGCCTTAATATTAGCCTAGAAGTTCGAAACAAGGATTTGACCTCCAAATGTCCTTCAAACGACCGCTAAGGGTCACTTTGACGAAAAGGTCAAAGCGTATCTGGACGTAAAATTTTCCGTTTTTTCAGAATGCGGGGTCGAAAAAATCATATCGATCGATTTAAGGAGTTTGACCTTCATTTGACCTTGAACCAGACGTGCTGGGGTCATATGGACACCAGCATCGTGATCAAGGACCCCAAAAACAGAAAGATCAATTGAGATCAGAAATGCTCCGCTCTGATTTCACATTGTGGTCCTGTGTAATCATTAACGATGCCACAAATAGCAATTTGTTAGTAATTGATCATGAGCAGGCTAACAGTCAGAGTGAACTAGACAGAGAGATCAATAATTAAGCGTTAGAAAGGCAGATATAGCCCGTAGTCGCTTTGCCATAGCATGGCAAAAAGTTAAAATATTGAAAATGTTGAATTAAATTTAATATTAAACGATATTAGAAAATAATTATATTCAACAAATATTAAAATCATTATCTGTCTCGGCCATATACAACATCTTTCTTATTCTGCACGTGCAAAAATTATAGAAGAAATGCATCGCTCTACAATTGGTGGACATAAAGGCGGCAATATAACTTATAATAGAATCATACATACATATAATTGGGAAACTCTTAAGCAGGAAGTGCAAAGATAAATTACAAAATGCAAGCAATGTCAATTAACAAAATTTATTAGAGTCAAAACAAAGCAAAATTTAATTATTATTGATTATCCAGCAATCCCGTTTGCTGAAGTAGCTATTGATATAGTCGGACCATTGCCTAAAACTGAAATGGATAACGAATATATGCTTGGCATGCAAGATCAATTTTCACATTAATTTTATTGTCTAATTTTATATTAATTAAATAATCAACTTGTAAAAATAAGAACAAGTAAATTAAATGAAATATATATATGAATAATATAAACAATTTACGCTACACCTGCAATTGTTAACATAATTAAGTGACAAATATTATGTAAACAAAGGATACTTTTACGTATTTTATTATTTTAAATGAATGCAAGCTCATGTAACATATTGTGTCATTCGAAAGATAAATCATTATAGAACTAGATATAAGGCCAGGGACAACAACACAACAGATCCCATCTGTCGAACCGATCTCCAAGGGGTATACTAGCCAGACTCCACTAACTCAAAATACCTCACTGAACCACGGACTCCATAAGTCCCAATTCCAAAGAAAGAAGAGGAAGTGACGCAGAGACGGAAGACTGACTTCTAAAAGCTGCCTAACAAAAACAACGGGCGAGGCGAATATCAAGAAAATAATGCAACAAGGTGACAGAAATATTTAATTATATCTCAAGATTTTCTACTTAGTTATTGAAGTACAAAATAGAAACATAAATATTTATCAAACCAAGAAAATACTTAAAATTTATCTTGAACTATTTAGTTCGATCAAATGTCTATTTCTAAATATTCATATTTCTCAAGTATCAAAATTCATTATATTTAGCAAGCTTTCAAACATACCAAATACCTAAAAGTTAGTCATAGTTACCTTATATCAAAATAATGAATCTCTCCTATAAAATTACTCTTACCAACAAACAGATAGTTAATATTGATTAACTACATAGTAAATCATTTTACCTGCAAACATCAAATATTTAAATTGTAATATACAGTTATTAACATTTATCAAATATTACTTATCCATCATATCTAAAGCAATTTACAGCTATAAATTATATATACGTTATATGATATATTTTATACACTTATTAAATTTTTTTTGGTAGCAAAAATTCACAAAATTAATTTCGATAAATAATATGTATCTAAGCCCAAACCCTATTTTATCTAGCTAATTGAATTTTATCATATTAATTAACTAATGTGTGATGTACTAATGGAGTGGACACAACATCTCGAAATATAAACATAATTCCAATTATAGAAAATCGCTCCCTCAGTATAATTCGTTTTATAAATGTATCGATGTTCAAATAATGATAGTGTTACATAACAAACTGGGATTAGTCATTAACGTTTTCATTGAATAATTACTACCTGTAACTAAAATTGTCGTATGCCGAGACTACACCGTACCCTAAGCCACTATCCTTGTCCTTTCCGTTAAATAAAATCTTTCACAAAATCACTAACTGTTGTATGTATCAACTATGTACGATCAGTTTTGCAACTACTGGCGACCAATAGATTCGAAATTATACGAACGTTTCGTCGTCCAACACTGTAATCTTCAACTATAAATACATAAAAAAAAAGAATGCTATATCCACAGTCGAATGTTCTATGTCTACGTAATGTTCAAATCGGAATATTGTAAAAACTCATGTATGCAAATGTAATATAATACAGCTATAGTTTAACAAGAGAATTTGATATTTCCATGGATTTCTATACCTGGTAGTATTAAGCAGCCAACAGACATCTCCAAACATCATACATCGTTCAACAAGAGCAGCACGATGGAGAAAGACTTGGCAATCATCAACACTTGCAGAGCAAGTCAAATCTGTCACCAAACTGCACCACACCGGTAACGGAAGTCTTCAGGGGCCGGGCTACCACGTCCCGAGTATCGACCCACAACAACTTTTCGTCGACAAGATCCACATATGACAAAAGTGACTTATCATACATAAACTAACTTATCAACCTTCCTCATTCAGCCAGTATTGTACCTTGCCTATCTCATACTCCACGATTATACACTCATCTACCCCAATATTTCCCGAACTCTTTTCCGCGACTCCATACCTTTGTCGCCCCCTCCTCGAGTGCGCATGATTAATTCCTAATTTAGTCTAAGCACGCGACCCCTGCGAGGTTATATAAGCCATAGCCCCCAATGGCTCCAAGCCATTTGCCCTCGCCATTTACCATCAGCCGTGAGCATTCTGCATTCGAACTCCTTACCGTAAGCACGTACGCACCAGTTTGTTATTTGATATTCTATTTATAAAAGGAACAAGCTCTTATATTCGACCTTGTGATTCTTAAACAATAAATTCGAACTATTTACTTACAGTGCCTGATCTCCTATTCGTATCTCCCGCCACCATCTAGAGAACGAGATCGCCCGCAGCGCAGCCAAGTCGAACCGACTACAGGGAACCAATGCCTACTCATACATGCAATGCAAGTCTCTAAACACGTCATAAATCCTGTCCTATACTTCCGTAAATTTGAACTTTCCTATTTTTGTCACTATCATATTAAATGTCACTTTTGCTATCCTGATTCTGCTTATGCCTCACATCCCATGTGAAGGTAACAGAATTTAATTTCATACTAACTTCGCGCATTATATTGCTTACGCGCGACGTACCGTAAGTTTAAAGTTGTTCAAGGCTAACTATGAGTTATATTCGATTCGATATTAATCATATTCGAGCAGCTTTCAATCTCTATTTATTCAACAAAATTAAATATAAACAAAAAACTTCGATACAGCTTATACTTGCAAATTTTCAGAATTTTTCAACAAAAATGGTTTCAAGGATATTTAAGAAGTCAAGCCTGAGTTAAATTCTGTAAAAAATCATTGTCCATTTTATATACGGCTAAAATATTTTGATGCAATCTAAATTGATGCAAGTTTTTTATATATTAAATATGTATATTATACCTGATTTTACCACGAATGATACCCCTCTAAGTGGTCTTTATAGTCTCTTGAAAATTCGCTCATCTACATTATTGAATTTAAGCCTTTTTAACCACTTCCTACTTGTTTTTAAAATCAGGTAGTGAATTTGTCATGGTCACCGAGGCTGTAAAGTATTCTTCAGAAGTGTACTCATGGACTTAAGCAGCTACATTTTTAAAAACAGATTATTTTCAATTGATAGACACCCTTGTATCAATAATAGTAGTATTTTTATAGTATTTTCATAGTATTATTATTGATATGTGTGTCTCTAATAATTGGAAATAATCTTTTTTTAAAAATGTACCTCCTTAGGTCCGTGAGTACTCTTCTAAAGAATACTTTCAAGCTTTGGTGACCGTGAAAAAACACCGCCTAATTCATAAACACGTGTCAAGGGGCCATTTATAAATTACGTAAGAGTTACAGTGGGGGGGGGGGGGAGGGGTGTACTAAAACCTTACGAATACTTATGTGAAGGAGGGAAGGGGGTGCTAAACATTTGATGAATATTTTGTCATGTTTTATAACATTACACAAACACAATTTTTCTAAATGATTTTCTTATACATCTTCCACATTATATACTATATTATTAAAACAAAGTCATTACAAAGATTCCCTAGAATTTTTCTATTTATCTTCAGTCTTAAAAAATTACAAAAATAGTCTTATACATTAGCCACCGAGAAAATGTTAAGATAACTTTGAAGTAAAAAGCTATAGTTAACATTTAGACACCATACATTATAATTAAATTTATACCAAATCTTGAAATAAAAATAGCTTATGAAACATGTTTCAATTAACTTACTTCTTTATGACTTAATTATTAATGGTTTATTAATTTAGTTATAAATGATAAACCATTAATTTGTGTATTTTTATTATAATGTATTGTATAAACTAAGTAACGATGATATCCACGAATCTATGTGAAGATACTCATCGACCCACTTCGAGGATGATCATTTGATAATTTTTTACCATTTCTGCCATTTTTTAATTTTTTTTGTCGGTTACCTAGGTACGAATTCTATAGAAAAATAAAATTGCAAAAAACTCGAGTTCTCACTGGAATTTGAACCCACGACCCTAGAGCGGCCTTGTTTCCGTAGACAAGCGACTTACCCACTCAATCAAAGGGGCTCCCATTAATTTATGTATTATTTAATTAAAATAAAATTAAGAAATACTTTGTCACGGGAAAATTAAATTGTTTGATATAATAAGTTTTTACACCCCCCCCCCCTTTGAACGATGAAATCTTACGTAAAAGAGGGTTAGGGGGCACGTAAAACTTATGGTCCCTTATGTGGGGGTAGGGGGAGTTCAAAGTACGGAAAATAGCCGTTACGTAATTTGCGCATAGCCCCTAAGTGGTTGAAATGTTAAAACTCAATAATGTACTCGTAGATTAGCGAATTTTCATGGGACTATAAAAACCACTTAGAGGGGTTGAATTTGCGGTAAAATTACATATAATTTGCATATTTAAGATATAAAAAATTGCATTATCTTAGATTGTGTCAAAATATTTTTGCCATCTATAAAATGGACAATGATTTTTGCACAATTTAACTCAGGCTTGACCCTTTAAGGCACTTTTCCATTAACTGGACCAATTCAAAACTTTAAAATCCTAAAAAAAGTGGTTTGAATCATTCGAAACATCATACTAAATATCATGAAGATAGCTTCTTCAGTACAAAAGTGACTGCCATAGTCGCAAAATGGGCAAAGAAATATATTTATATAAAAAAAATAAAATGATATATTGCATAAACAACTATTAAAATGCACATTTTGACAATGTGATCATACTTAACTTAGAACAATCTTATAAATGACGAAATAAATTGTTAAATCAATTTGTTTAGCGCTACGAGTTTAGCCATTGACTGTAGTAAGCACAGGCTAGATCTAAATGTTTATAATTATTTTATAACAAATTAATTAACTTTTATGAACACGTGACACATGTTTTCGTAACATTTCCCGCAGAATCGAACGACGCTATTAGTTTTTCTTGAAAATCATTATTTAAAACAATTGTTTAAACAAATTATTTTAACAATGTTTTTTGGTCATTGATGTTCTTTTACGCTAATGCGCAACATCCCGTAGTTAGCTTTGCGATATGGCGCTAGGTTAGTCACGGGTTTTAATGAGGTAATACAAGAATATCATAAAAGTGAAAAAACGCTATAAAACAAAAATTAATCAATAATACTTAAAAATTCTTTTTATGATAATCTTCATAAAAAAATAAATTAATTTTGATTAATGAAAAATTACAGCGTAATACCCAAGAAATAAGTTATTACAAATTTATTATATGAAAAATCATAAAAATAAAAATCGATGTAAAACTAAAATTAATCCATAAATCTTAAATATTCTTTGTAATTTTAAACCTTTATAAAAAAATGTAAAAAATTAGATTTGCTTGTCCGAAAATTACCGCGTAATATCCAAGAAATAAGAAATTGATACATTTCTTAAAAAATAAATCATAAAAATGAAAAATCGTTATAAAACAAAAACGAATAGATGGATCAAAATTTCTTCTTATATCAAATCTTCATCAAAAAACAAGAAAAATGAGCGTTTATTTGTAAAAAATTACCGTGTAATACCTCAGAAATGAGCAATCAAACATTTTTTTAATAAATATAACATCAAATATCTTGAAAAAAAGTCCCCATGATCTAAGCAAAGGACTCAGTCAAGAGATAATTAAAAGCTACCTTTCTAGAAATTTTAAAAAGGAATAATGCCGATTTACGCAAGTTATCATACAGCTTAGAAAATCATTTTTTTTACAAAATGATTTATTTCTCAGAAGCAGTAAAGTATTTTAAAACTCAACAATTTGACAGAATATTCCTCTCGGTATCAATAATAACCAGAATTTTTTCAATAAATTTCTATAATATATTTCCAAGATATAACTGTGGAAAACTAAAACCCAAAAATCGATATATGACTAAAAACAAAAAAGCACCCACCAAACAAAAATATTATTTGTCATTTGTAACATTAAATTTAACCGTTGATTACTAGATATATAGCGGCATATATACACATTCACAAACGCACACGTACACACACATGCATACGCATACACGCAAACACGCACACTCACACAGACACACACTTTGACTTCCTCCTAAAGGAAACCTTATAATATTAAAAAACCGTTGCCAATTCATTGGTACTTAGCTTTTTCAAACTAACTTAATTGTTCCAATATGAAATTGTTTGTACCAATGTATTAATTTTATATTACTATATCCCTTTCTAAATAGTAGTTCAAAAAGGGTGAGCTTTTCTATCATTGATGGTTTGACAAAAGATAATTTTTTATTAAAACTATAGTACGATAAATAATAATCTTTATCACAGTAATTTTTTTCTGTATGTAATTTATTAAAATTATTTAAATATTTAACACACAGACACACGTACACACACACACACGTACACACACACACACACATACGCACACGCATGCATACACACACGTACAGATACACACGCACGCAAACACACATTCATAGGAAAATTTTCTAAAAATAGTGTTTTTTTTTAATATATTAAGTTTAATATATTAAGCTTTGTGATGGTGTTATGAACCTGGCGCTTATTTTTTGCAGTTACGTCACTGGATTGTGTACGTTAAATTTAACAAAAGAAAGTGTGTCATTACTCAATTAATAAAATATAAAAATAATTTTATGCGTTTAAAGCGAACGTCTTTTAGACGTAACACCTGGGTGGCCAAATATTGCTATTCGTAGGTTAGCAATTCTTAAATGCATCATTTATAAATCGTTTACAAAGATTATAATTACTTAAGTATACCGTTTATAACATAAGAAAGTAAGACAACATTGTCGCTTAGTTAAGAGTTTCGAAATTAAGTAATTTCATTATAGCCGCAATACTGCTGGTGCTTGTACCTAAAGAATACTAAACAAGTAGGTGTCGAATGGTATATAAGACAGAATCTTAAATTAGTTTAGTATTCACAATCGAAAAAGGAAATAAATCGAAATAATAATGGCTCAACGTAATAATAGCTATCCTCTCAGGAAATACGAGAACATAAGTGTAAGTAATGAACAAATTCTGCTAATATAATAGTATTTTGCTATTATAATATTATAATATTATATTGTTATTATAACATTTTTTTTTAAATTATTTATTTTCTAGTTCGCCGATTGGCAAGACCTCCGAGCTGTACGATAAGCTAAAAGAATGCGAATTCCACCTCCGCCACGAACGAATTTTGTCCCAAGAATGTATCAACGAATTTGTGTAATTATATTTTCCAATTTTATGTTAATATATATATATATATATATATATATATATATATATATATATATATATATATATATATGCCCATCTGAACGAAAATGGTCACTTTTTTTTCCTAAAAGCGAGTCCAAAATTAATGCCCGCAAAAATGATTAGCGAGAAAAAAACTACTTCACTAGAAAATAGTCAAAATTCCTTTATTTCATCAAGTTCTACCAATAACCCTGATTTTCAATTGTCTTTTAACAGTCCATTAGTCCCAATATCCAAGTCAAAAAGTGGCCACAGTTGAGATGGGAATAAAGTACTATATGTAACTTGAGAAAAAAGTCGATTTTTCCCGCGGGTGAGTTTACTGCCTGAGCGAGCGAAGCAAAGCTTTTAACTTTCATATTTAACTTTTTGCCCTTGTTACACAATGTACTATTTAGTTTTCAAATTGGCAATGCACTTGCAGTTGGAGGGATTGCAGTCGTTACATAAATAATAATCAGCCCTTGGAAGGAAAGTACGGTGATGAAGAAGATACTTGAGGGCTTAAATCTCTTTTTTACTATGAAATACAAACGTATTGTAATGGTTTGAAGAATATATATTGAATGTTTTAATGATGAAATGAGTATGAAATTTATGTTGGAACAGTAAATATATTCAAAGGTATTGTTTCCAATAAATGAATTATAACCAAAAAACCATAGATCGTTACAATCTAAATAGGATGTTCCAGAACACAAGTCTCTTTTATTTTTACTTCATTACCCTTCCTTTTTCCATTTGTTCTTAAAAATAGCATACTATTCTAAATACTTTATTACACCTAATTCTATGTTGTCATACTATTTATTATAATTTAAATATATATAGATTGATATAATTTAATAAGCTGATTTAATACTTTAGAAGTAATATTTTCAAAGTAATCATTGGAGCTTAAATATGAAAAAATTATACGTAAGGCAGGAAGAAAATTATGAGTGTAAAAAAAGTGATAGACTGTATCTTTCACTGTCCTCCCCGCCAAAGTCGTTATGCTTACGGAAAATAAAAACATTTAACGAAATTTTATTCAAAATTGAATGAAAATATGCCATGATTGGCTTCGGTAGTTGAAAGAGTTAAGGTTGGAGGTCTGTTTGGTAAAGGTGGTGGTGGTGGTAAGGATAATAATTTTGTTGATGTTGATGATTCATCAAATTTATGTAATGCTGCTGGATAAGAAATTGCTGTTGGTGCTGGTCGAGGTGCTGTTGTTTCGATTTTAATTTCTTTTAATTCAGTTTCTTCGTATCTTGAATTCGATCCTTTATCCTCCCTTATTACCTTTTCTTTATAACTCATTTTCCCTAGATGGGTTAGAAAATGGGCAATAGAACTAAATACAGCTCCGAGTAATTGTATCGACCAACCGTGGATTGTGAAGGGGCGTATATCTTCTAATAATAGTATCAATGACTAATTTGAGTATATGTAAAATAATTAGAAATCATTATTATTACTGATGAAACCGATGCCCATGCTATTAATTTGTTTATAAGCATATTCTAAGTACTTTCTGCTATATTTTTCAACGTGTTTTCCGTGAATAAATTATTCACTGAATTTCCTGCTGTATTTTCCTCTTCTGCCATTTCTCTAGCGATGACATTGAAAAGTGATGATTTTTCCAAGGGAAACATCAGTTACTGCTGTAATTTATCTAATTCTATTTGAGAGAAGACAATACTGGTTGCTAAGGAATCCACGGTTTTATATGTCCAACCAATCTTGGTACTTGGCTGAAAGACATTCGGTGCAATTGTTTCTGTAGTAGTGATGAATTTTATCCATCGTCTGATATTTTATAATAAGTTGGTACAATTGAATTACAATTTACCTGAATTCCTCGTTTGACAAGAATATGGGTTCTTGGAGTCAGGAACCATGTTTCGTTTCCTGAGATTACTGGAAGCTGATTACAACATTGTTTTAAATGTATCAGTTTTACGTTTTTGGGAGTGCTTATATTAAATGCACTACTTCTCCTGCTAATCTTCTAATATATCCACGTTTTTTCATAATATTGAAGGCAAATTCTTTTTTTTTTCTTTCACTTTCACATCTTTGTGATTAGATCTAAATATAAATTATGAAGTTGATTCCTTAAATGTTTTTCTACACATACAAAATTCGAATTAATAAACATAAATAATTCTAGGTTTATTGCATTTTTAAATCGAACATCATTATCAAAATAATACTCGTTTACCTCAAAGTTTCTTTCGAAAATCATTAGTTTCGGGTGTTCAGTGCGAATAAATTTCCGATTACAACGCATAATTTTGTCTCCAGCCGACAGAGCAAACATTATATTATTTGAACTTAATGTATTAATAACTTCATTGTTTACTCCGCTAAAAAGTTTAGTTGCTATACCTTTGAATAAAATATCATAAGAATTTTTAAAACATTCTTTTCTAAGTAATATTTCCCAAAAAGTATGCCCCCCTTCCATATCAATACAGTGTTTGTCCAAAAATTTACAAACTGTTCTCGAGCTTAAACGTAACTTATCATTATTTAAATTAACTTGTGCATTGGATTCTACTAGTGTTATTTTAATCGTACCACGGACGAAAACTTTATTCCATGTACCAAAATTATCTGAATAGAATGTTCCAAAACACAAGTTTCTTTCTGCACTGCCTGCCAAGTCACTCCTCTTGTTGCTGATGCATTTACTTTGAGATTTACTATTGTATGTCCGTTGTCGTATTTAAATATTCCTGTATCGTGAATAATTTTACATTGTTTATGACTTATATCGTAAAGGTATTCTTGTTCTGAATTTTTCGTAGATATAAGATGTCCGAAAATTCCGCATTGAAAAATTGTACGATGAATTTCGATTTTGCATTGTATAATATGAATGTCCCGAAAATCTGCTACTTGTATTAATTCTATTGTGACATTTGATGCGTTTATTGGTGTGTTGTCAAAATCGCACTCTCCAGAATCCAATAAAGAGAATGTTATAATATTTGGAGTTGCTGAACCGTCATCATATCTAATTATTGCTTGATTGAGGTTAAAAAATGTAATAAAAATTAGTATTTTGATGAGCATGATTGCGATGTTCCTAAAACAGAAAAATATGTTAATTTTGTTATTTATATAATATTAACTTGTTAGCTGAACTGTTTTTGGTTTTCCTCTATAGTTAATGACAAGCTTACTATTTTCGTTAATTTTTAATATTTCAAAAGGACCAATATTATGATCTTTTTCCAATTTTCCAGGTTTTGACTCTTTCACTAACCAAACTTTATCACCTATTTTAAAATCGACTGGATTTAAGAATCTATCATAATATTTTTTTTATTTTTATTTTGATAATATTAAATTTTCTCGTGCGGAAACAGCAATTTATTTCATATTTTTAGAGATTCACTAGATGGTAATTTAGGGGGATAAGCAAAAACAAGCTCATAGGGAGTAAATTTATGACTTGTATTTGTAGATGTATTATGGTGAAATTGAGCTAGTTGTACTAAATTATCCCATTCAATTTTCTTAGTCGAAAAGTTTTTCAAATGCTCACACAGAGTATGATGAGTTCTTTCTAAAAAAACATTAGATTGAGGCGAGAAAGAAGTAGTTTCTATTTTTGAAAATTTAAATCTACGTGCAATAATCTTTAGCATTTTGTTAGTGAAGTTTGCTCTTCTATCTGTTAGTACAATTTTTGGTGAACTAAAAATACATATAAATCTTTTTATAAAAGCATCAGCTACTGATTCAGCAGTTTGATCTTTAAGTGCTATAGTAACTAGAAATTTTGATAATTGATACTGAATTGTCAAAACATATTTATTACCATTTTTTGTTAAATTTAAAGATCCGACTATATCCATAGCAATTTTATCAAACGTTTTAACAGGTTTGTCGATAATAACCACAGATTGTTTTGTTTTAACACGTTACAATTTATTTCTTTGACAAACTTCACATGGTTTTATTTTATTTTGAACATCTAATTTAAAATTTTACCAGAAATATTTATTTCTTATTCGATTATACGTTCGGTCAACCCCAGAATGTCTCTGTACTTGTTGAATGGTTTAATTCAAATATTCTATCTTTGTCTTCTATTTCTACCTAATCTGTAATATTTAAACAGATTTGTGTATCCACAAAAATCTTAACTATTATTTCTTCTATTCATTGCAATTTATATTATTTATTTTTATATTTTTAGTAATACTAAAAGTAAAATACTTTTTTGCAACATTTTTTCTTTTAACAATTCAAAAACTTTATATAAATTGTCTTTAATTCTTATTAGAGAGTCTCCTGTATCGATACATAGTACAAATAATATTTTACTTTCAAGATTTACAACTTCTATCTCATTTTTGCTTAAATGATCATTCGAAATAAATTTTTTATTTTCGATTAACTTATCAATATTTTCATCAAATGACTTTCTTTGCACTGTAACTAAATGCACAATATTATTTGTTTGAAACTGAATACAATTAGTTGAAAAAATAATATATTGTTGTTTACATACATGTATGACATTTGTATCATCATTTTCGGACTTATCTTTTGATTTTTTTTTTTTTAGACGAATACGTTCATCATTTAATTTTTAGATTTTCATACCATTTATTGTTACTGTTTTTGGGATATTTGTTAAACCTAATTCTTTAGCTTTTGGAGCTCTCGTAATTACGTTTATCTGAATATACCCTATCGGATTTCTTGATAATGCGTCTGCAGTAGTGTTTTGCTTACCAGGTTTATGTATTACATCATAATCATAATCTAACAGCTTTAATCACCATTTTTTAACTCCGTTATTATTATCGGCTGAGTTTAATGAGAGTAAAGGTTTATGGTCCGTTACTATTGTGAATTTATTGCCATATATGTAATTTCTAAGGGTTTTTACAGCAAACATTATAGCTAGAGCTTCTTTTTCATAAGTATGATAATTTTTCTCTGCAGCTTTCAAAACTCTAGAGGCGTAGGCGACTGGTTTATCCTGTTGGAACAAAATAGCGCCCAAAGCTACCTGGCTCGCATCTGATATAATTACAAAAAGTTTTTTCATATCGGGAAATTCTAATACGAGAGCTGTACATAGAGCCTCAACTAACTTATTAAAGGCTTCCTGTTTTTCAGTGTCCCATGAAAATTTTATACTTTCTGTAACAATTTTGTAAGTCGTTTTGCTATGTTTGTAATAAATAATTAAGTTATTTATGAATCTTCTATAGTAACCTGCAAGTCCTAAAAATTGTCGAATATTTTTAACATTTTTGGGAATTAGGAATTTCTTAACAGGTTCTACTTTTTTGGATCGGTTTTAAGACCATCTTCACTCAAAACCTGACCTGAAAATACTATTTCTTTCTATAAAAATTTACATTTACTTGATTCTAATTTTAATCCCGCCTTTCTGAGTCTTTCTGCAACTAAATTAAATCTTTCGTTGCGTTCCTATATTGTATTTCTAAGAATTATAACATCATCGATATAAACATAACATATTTTAGCCGCTATTAGATCTTCTAAAATTTCTAGCATTATTCTCTGAAAAACTCTTGGCGCATTCGTGAAACCAAATGCTAAAACTAACAATTTAAAAGCTTCCAAAGAATGTACTCTAAAAGCTGTTTTACTCGTATATACTCGTATATTGGATGGCTTGATTTTTATCTGATGGAAGCCTCAAGCCATATCTATTGATGTATAATATTTATTCTTACCGATGGCGACAAACATTTCCATTATATTGGGTAATAAAAATAGATCTGGTATTGTTTTCTCGTTTAATTTCCTATAATAAATTACTAAACGCCATCTTTCTTTCCATCACTACCTGGGTTCTTACTAACAAGAAAAGCCTATTAACTTTTTCTTTCTTCAATAACTATTTCTTTTAGTTTATATGGCAAAGGAAATTGTTTAACGTATACTGGTTTATCATCCATCAAATTTATTTCATGCTCTTCTATACTGCATAATCTTAATTTTCCCTTTCCAACCAGCAAATATCCTCATTTTATATAATCAAGTCATCTATGATTTTTCTTTTTTGCCTTGATAAATGCTGTAAGGGTATTTTCTCAAAAAGTTTCTTTCCTTGCAATTCTTCTTCTCTAACCGTTAGGTTTTCCCGAATATTATTTTGATTTTCTACATTATAATTAGTTAAAGAAATAGTACCACAAAAATATGCTTTATCAACATTTGTCATTTCCTGCTCCCCTATATTTACAAAATCGTCAGGCGTGTCTACCACATCGACTATAATATAGCTTATTTTATTAGAATATCTATCATTTTCTTCAAAATTTACATTTCTCTTAAGTGTCTTTACAAATGCTGAATAATTATGGATTATATATTCTTCCTCAATTTCTGTGCTATTATCAGTTAGTGAATTATTTATTCCCTCAATTAGATTTTATATATTTTCTTCTGAATTTTGAATAAATTCAATTAATTTTTTTCAATTAATTGTGAACGTTTCTATTAATATTTCTAATGTTTTTGATATCCTTGGCAGAACTTACATGAATATGACTTGAAAGTATTTTCCTCAGAGTTGTTATGAAGATTATAAGTATGTTCATCCAAATTTTCAATTAAATTATGAGAATTTTCATTAAAATTGCGATTACAATCATCAAAACTATCAACAGTATTTTCTAAAATTCCAATATTTTTATTACAAATTAATCATATCAATCAAATTATCAATATTTTTATAAAAATTTTCAAAACTTCAAAATTTTCAACTTGTCAAAATTATCAATATTTTGTTTATTTATTTGATCTTGTAGCAGAACTACTAAGTTTCATAACTGAACAATATCGTGATTGAATGAAATATTGTCTTTTGATGCCGTATTTTCTATATTTGAATTTATTATTGTAGAACTTATATCTTCAATCTTATTGCTATTCATATTTTCTCCGATATTATTATGATCAATCTTATTAATTTCCTTTATTCTAAGATTTAAATTACTATCATTATCTATAATTTGATATGTTACTATTTCGTCTGAACCCTCGTGTTGCAGAATCTATTCAATTTTTATATTTTGAATTGTATGTTTCTTAGTGAATCCAGGTTGAATTTTAATTTTTTTATTATTTATTTCTAAGTACCCCTCGTCTAATCGAAGCTTTTGTTCTGCCAATATTTGTATTCCCAATATTCCATCATAAGGAATTGAAAAATTTTCTGGTGCAACATGAAAATCAAAAAATACCTCATTTATTGGTAATTTTACAATACCTAATGTCCTTATTGCTTTATCCGTAATTCCTGATATTAATATTTGCTCGTTATTGTTAATTTTACCAAATGGAATATTATTTTTCTTTATGATATTTAACTGTGCTCCACTGTCTATTAATAACTTATATTTTTTATCTGTATACAAACTTTCTACTTCTATATACTGTAATAAATTTTCAAGCTTGACAACATAAGTCATCATTACTGTATTAGGCCCTTGTAATTGATTTACCTCACTTTCTTTTAAAGAAATTGAATTTTCTATGTTATCTGACTGACTATACTTCTTAATTTCTTTATCTATGACATTTCTATTATTTGTATTATTATCTGTTTTAGCTTCATTATTTTGTTGCACACTTATATTTATAAGCGACTGATTATGATCTACTCCACTGTGCGCTCTCTTCAGGACGAGTTTGATCCGTTCCCAAACTTGCTTGTTGAAGCCCAGTACTTCTAATACAATTATCAACCGGATGATTAATGATCAACCGTATACCTTTACATAAATTACAAAATCTATCAACCTTGCTTTCTAAAGCCTTTAACACACTACACATATTAATTGTATGGCCTACCTTGTTACAAAATGAACACTGCATTTGAACTGTGTTTTGAGAATAATTATTAACTGTCTCAACTTTTCTACAATCTTTAATCAAATGCCCCTTAAATTTGCAATATTCATAGAATTTACGTTGAAAATTTGAATTTGGAAAATCTCTATTATTAGTAGCGTTATTGCTTCTATGAAACCCAAGATTATTATTTTGACCAAAATTTCTATTACCAAAATTGGAAAAATTATTCTTATTTTGAGGCTGAAAATGTACATTTCTATATTTGGAACAAAATTTGACTGTACGTCCAGTTTCGTCACAAATTTGGCATTTATATTGTTGCTTCGTTTTATATTGAGTAACCAATATTTTTAGTTGCTCGCATTCTGATGCATCGTGGCCTCTTTCCTCGCAAAACGTACAAATACGAAAACGTAGCTTATCTTCACCTGTTTTACAAAATTTAATAGTATGTCCTTTTTGATTACATTTTTGGCAAATTACCTCAGAACTAAATTGCATGGTATGACCTGGATTATCACAATATTCACAAACTTCAATTTTGGTTGATGTATTCGGACAAATGTTAAGATTATGCCCACTTTCTTTACATATCCAACATACGTCGTAATCTATAATAAATGGATACTGCCCTACTTGATGTCCTATTTCTTGACAATATTGGTAATGAAGATTTTGGCTTCCATTAAATTTTCAAGTACTAATAGAGTGCCCCCTTGACTACAGTATTTGCAAATGAGTCTAATTTTATTTGTTACACTTCTTCAGTTATTAGAAAAATGATACATTCTTTTAGAATAAAGACATGCTGCAGTTCTACAAAACAATGCTTCATGGTGTAAGTCACTGCATATTTGACATGTAAAAACTTTTTGCGATTCTATTATCTTATCATCATTATGAGATATTGTATTTATGGAATTTGTGAGTAAACTCTTTCGCTTATTGAATTTATTTTCAATTTCTATGGCAGCTAAAAATATTGCTTCTAAAGTAGCACGCTCTCCTAATTCTACTTTTATTTCTAGTTTTTGACCGTGTCTAAAACGTTTTATATCTTCGCACTCTATAGTTGCGTTAAATGCTTCTACAACAGCATTGTCTATGCCATCTTCTGCTGCCTTTAACTCTTTAATTTTTAATACCTAATCCTTTATTCTCTTAGTATAATTTATAACTGATTCGTTTTCATTTTTTTAAAATTGTGATAGTTTTTCATAAAGAATGTGGATATTGTCAGAAATCGGATACAATTTTCTAACTGCAGTTATTAGGTCAATAATATTAGCAATTACAGAAATTCCTAGGGCTATATAGGCTTCCCCTTTTAATTTAATTTTTAATATCTTAGTAAAGTTTGCTTCGTCTGCTCTATCAACATAGCTTTTGCTTGTTTTAATTTTTCAATATATTCTCCGACTGAAATATTTTTTCCATATAATTCTGGAAATAAATTAGTAACAACTTTTAGTGGTAATTTAAGCTGATTTGACATCTTGTTAATTTGATTCACTTTCAAAATATTTATCTGTGGCAAGTTATTTTTTTAATGTTATTATTTTGATTATTTACTATAGGCTGCTTTTCCGGTGAACCCGGTGGACTCTCAAAATCTATTAAAGTTCTGCAATTTTCTGATGTAATATTTAAATTAATGTTGGTTGAAAGCCTTTGAGCGCTATCCCTCCTATTCTGTATATATTGATCTGTCCCAAATATCAAGCTTTGTTTATTAAAAATGCCATTTATATCCGAATAATTGTCTTGTCTGCCACAATGGAAAGTATGCGTTTAAATCAAACTCGTGGTTTGATGGAATAAAAATCGAATTCCTTAAGGTTTTTGAATCTTCAACGTCACTGTTATTATCAGTGTTATTACTCTTTGATGGGCTAAAATTTGAATTTTCTAGCGAATTATTTACTGCTACTCTTGGTATAGCCCCTAAGTCTTTCAGATAATTTTTACCGGAATTTCGTACCGGAATCAAATTTTTATTTGGTTCAAATAATCAGACCGATAATTTTTATAACATTCGCACTGGAACCAAATTGGTATGTCCTGAACTCCCAAAAATATGAGAATTCAGAACATGTAGGAATGAATCTAGTGACAGGCTCGACCATGAAATCTGGTTCTCTCACAACCAGATACCTGCTTATATTTTTATATATTTTTCAAAATGTTCTTACCATGGTCTACTGCTAGATCTGTAAACTGTTTCCTGGTGGGTAGTCAAATTAAAGGTAGATTAAATAAATAATCTTTATGAATTCTCGTATCCACAAATTAACTAATCGGATACTTTTTTCGCACACTCAGTAGTCGATGAAAATATCCGTCCGATACTTTTTTCGGATACTCAGTATCCGACCAAAGTATCCAACGGTTACTTTTTTCGAATACTTTTTTAAATCATGTATATCAACTTAATACATGGCGTAGAATGCTTAGAAATTTATAATTCCTTGTGTCTTATTGATATTTACAGAAAATTGAAAAGTATCCCAAAATATTTTGCGGTTGAATACTTGCCGAACTCTGTCTGGAACTTTTCAAAATGGTACCTTTTTGCTATCTCTTGATCGAGTTCTTTACATAGATCACAACGTTCTTTATATTTCTGGATATTACAGAATATGAATATTTTGAACATTTTTTTATAGCTTATATTTCGAAAATGGCATGGTCGTTCTTTACCGAACAGAGCCCATTTTTATCACTATTTAATGAAGATTAGAAAATGAAAAGATATTTAAAAATTCACCGACTCGTTTTCTTTTATAATAATTTTTGGATTTTTGGATTTTTGAGTTTTAGTTTTTCGAGTGTTCTGGTATGTTAGAAATATTATGATCAATTTAGTGTAAATTCCTTATAAATAGCATGAAATTACCTATATTTTACAACACGAAGAATCCTGCTGACAAGGTCGCAGCGTCCCTTGTTTCCAAGCTAGCGACTTCCGCCTGTACTCTAACTTGCGTACCTTCAAAATCCATCACATTTCTATCTGGTTCATCCGCTGTTCCCTGCGGTCGCATGAGTTCTTCTCTCTCTTCTTAGAAGATTGAGCTCAGTTGCGCCACCAATACGGCCTCTCCTTCAGGAGTAGGCTCACCTGGTTGCGGCTGGACTTTCTGGTATGCCCGCTTCTGCGGTTGCGTTGATTCTACTTCCACTTCAGTGAATCTCATCGGTCTCTCCTTCGAGAGAAGACCTGTTCGATCGTGACTGGGCGTAATAGTCTATCATCGTCGCTTCAGTTGCGACGAATTGAGCTGCCACTGAGGTGACATTTTCTTTCGTAACCTCGTTTAAGTTACCCTTCCCTTCGTGAGAGGACGTGCCCGTTTGCAGAAATGTATTCGTTCCCCTTGTCATTGATTCAGCTTCTGATAGACTCGTCTGATAGTAGAATTCTGTTGCCTATTCCGGTCGGGCTCGCCTTCGGGAGAGGGCTCGTCTGGACGTGGCTGAACATCCACTTCCCCCTTGACACTTCAATGCTGGTGGGGGCTAGCACTGCAGATACCGTATATCCTTCTGGATGATTCGTCGGCCTCTGCGGCCGTGTGGTTTCCTCCCCTTCTTCTGAGGGGCTGTAACTCGATTGATCGACTAACCCGACCTCGCCTTCGGATGAGGAGTCGCCTGGGCAGGCATGAGCGTCCGTTTTCCCCGTCGATGCTTCTGCGTCGATCGGGATATATGCTGCAGAGACCGTATTTACTTCAGGAATGGCCGCGGTCTTTAATGGCCACTCCCCGCCTCATTTCCCGAGCACTTGGAGCAATACTTCTTCATTTACCCCAATTCTCCGCATCCGAAGCACTTCATCGGTTGCGTCGGATCGAACCTTTGCTTATCCCCCCCTGGCATCGCGCCAGGGCGGTTCGACCTGGGCTTATCTCGCCCATTCCTGGGTGGGGATTTTCTTTGCTGTCGTGTTCCGGGGGACTTCCTGGGGCTTCTTTGCCCCTCTTTCCCCTGCCTATTCCTGGGCCGCAAGTTCTCGGTTCTATTCGGTTGTTGAAGATGTTTTAACTTCTCGTCTAGCATCTTCGTGAATAGCGCCGTAAGGTCAGGTACGGTAGGCTTCGTTTCCTCCTTCGTTACGGCGGATACCTCCTGCCTGGGCTTTTTCGTTCCCTGGGCCGATTTGTATGCCGTTTCTGGCAGTAGAGAGGCATCGGGTAGTGGTGGAGGACGTATGCCCCTTTCCCACTCCAGCGTCTGCTCAGCGTCCGACGCAGCGCCTAGCAGTGACTCTACGCTGGTAATTTCGCATCTTCGGACCATCTTCTGTAGATCTGCTCGCATGTTTCGATGTAGCAGATCTAGTTCTTGGATATCTTCCAGTCTTAGTGATAATTTATTCATTATGCCTATTATACACGTCAGATAGTCTCAAGCTGACTCGTCAGGTCCTTGCATTCGCAAATTGGCTTCGTTCAACAGCCTTTGTTGATACGACTTGTCCCGTACCAGCATCTGGCTGAAGCGGTGAAATCGTTCCAGGTTCTCCACTTCGTCCTGTTGTTCCTGTACCAGGTCGCCGCATTATCTGTGAAGAGCTCAGACAAAGTTGCCAAGAGTTCATCGTCTGACAGGTTGCTTAGCGCGTTACAGTCTTCAATTCGCGCCAGGAATGCGTCTACATTCGGGTCTTTTCTGCCAAAGAACTTTTCATTCCATTTCCTGACTATTTGGCCTACGTCTTTGTTGCTTCCGAACCTAGACGTCTGCTCCATGCTTTCCGACCCGGATCTAGGGCTGGATGTACTGAGATTGTTTCGTCTACTCGCAATTGGCTGCTCCCCTTGTCGGCGTTCGTCGGCTGTAGTCGCACGACTACCTCCCCGGCGCTGGATGCCGTGGGCGGTGGTACCGACAGTCTGCGAGATTCATCGAACCCAGTATACCCAAATATCGTGAACGTATGCTGGAAGTTAACGTATCCAGTACGTTTAGCGTCCTCGTGCCTTGTGCTGGATAACCACTGTTCGCGCTTCACTTGTTCAACCTACTGTTTGAGCGATCTCACTGTGGAGATCAGTTCCGCCATCACGAAAGATACGTCTTTAGGTATCTGGAATTAATTTCCCTGTACAGATACTAGACTGAACATCTCTTCGTTCGACTGTTTGCTCGGTTCTTGGGTGCCTGAGTTGGCTGTGGGCTCGTCCTCATCGTTGTTTGCCACGTTGATCTCTGGTGGACCACGGAGTAACTTTTCCAAGTTCCTGTGCACTTCCGTGTCTGAGTTCAGCCTTGCCAACTTATGTTCGTTTGGCTCACCCCTATGGCTGCTGTCCTTAATATCGGCGGTTATCGTTGCATCGATAAATTGACGCCTGATTCGAGCTCGGTCGTTGATGTTTTCGGTGTCCTCGCCTTGTTCTTCAATGAAGTCATTAGCTGAGTAATTACCGAGTAACCATTTCTGCAAGCGGTACACTTACCTCAAATAGTTGCCTACGGTAGACATCTTCAGACCAGACAGTGTCTCGTTAAGCTCTTTGCCATACAGTTCTGTAAGCCACTCTTCTATCGCTGATTCTGTTCCGTTGAACATCTTGTGATTTGATGGATAACTGTCTTCTTTCTTGGTTATCTATCTTTCGCTTCGCAAGATTCAGAGTTTGCTAATGTGTGCGAGGGTACTACAATACGGTGGAACAAGAAAAATTTTGAAATTAAATTTTCCTTGTCGGAGCTGAGTGTACGAATTTCGCAAATCCTATCGTTTTCGATTTTGCAGTTTTTGCTATCTATTTGTCTTGTCAATCCAATCAATCACGGGTATATTTATCACGTATAAACTCGGAAGTGTGTGTAAAATTTTTTGCTAATTGTTCAGAAACGAAAAATAAGTTGAGTCTTTATTTCTCTTAATTTTTCTGTTATAATTATCTTTATCCTGAAAAACATTTGAAAAAATATTTTATATAAAAAAATCTAAAGTTCAACCGAGCTACTTCTCTAATATCTATAAATACTTTCAACATGAGGTCACAATGTTTTCGAAATCTTATTTCTTGATTTTGAAGAAAGTAAGATTTCGAAAAAAACAGAAAAATTAATTTTCCAAAAAAAATTAAAATTTTCGGAAATATTCGATTTTCCAAACCAAAATTATCGGTTTGTTCTTAAATTATTTGTTTAATAATAAATAACAATTATGGACTTGTTTCTCGTTACGTTTTTCATAAATTCTGAGAAAGAGCACTTTATCGCTTTATTTTCTAGGAGAATTGGATTTTTATGTTCCAAATGGTATTCCGGAATAAATTTAATTTTTTCAAAAATTTTCTAATTTAAGAAAAAAACTATTTATTCATAAATAAATTTATTCCATTTTCTAAAATATCACAAATTATTAGGAATTTTTCTTCTGCAAAATTTTTTCCAAGTTGCTTTAACCAGTTGTATTTATTAAAAAAGATAGTATCCAGATTTTGAATTATACGATTTTATTGTTCATTATCGATAAACACTTATTTTACCGGAAAACAATTATCTACGAAAAAAAGAACGATAATCCAAAATTGTTGAATAAATAATAATTTCGAAGAAGAGCAATTTTCGAAATTGAATAGTCCCATATATTGAATTATTTTAATAAATATTAAAAATCTAAAAAAAAAATTATTTTCCGACATCACTGTTCATTAGTGTTCGACAAACAATAATTTTGCGGAAAAATAATTTTCCAAAATAAAAAAAAGAAAATAAAAAATGGATTTTATTCTTCTTATAAATTTCAAAAATCCGAAAAAAAAATTCAATTTTCCTAAATTATTGTTTATTAATAATTAATAAACAATATTGATGCTAAAAAATCAAATCTTGATAAATAATAAATTACACAGCCCCACAAAAAAAAATTGTAAGTCCCAAAAACTTGACCACGGTACATATATGTTTTTGGAATTGCTGAATCCGAATCCAGGGTTAGTTTAACCCCATCAGATCTTTCTCAAGGTCAGTTGAAGGTCAAATTATCGAAATACATGAAAAATACACTAAAACCATGGTATCTTGGGGCTTTTGGGATCGCTGAATCCGAATCCAGGGTTAGTTTAACCCCATCAGATCTTTCTCAAGGTCAGTTGAAGGTAAAATTATCGAAATACGTGAAAAATACACTAAAACCATGGTATCTTGGGGTTTTTTGGGTCGCTGAATCCGAATCCGGGGTCAGTTTAACCCCATCAGAACTTTCTCAAGGTCAGTTGAAGGTCAAATTATCGAAATACGTGAAAAATACACTAAAACCATGGTATCTTGGGGTTTTTTGGGTCGCTGAATCCGAATCCGGGGTCAGTTTAACCCCATAAGAACTTTCTCTAGGTCAGTTGAAGGTCAAATTATCGAAATACATGAAAAATACACTAAAGCCATGGTATCTTGGGGTTTTTTGGGTCGCTGAATCCGAATCCGGGGTCAGATTAAACAATCAGATCTTTCTCAAGGTCAGTTGAAGGTCAAATTATCGAAATACATGAAAAATACACTAAAACCATGGTATCTTGAGTTTTTTTAGGGCGCTGTATCTGAATCCGGGCTTATTACAACCCTATCAGGTCATGGTCAAGGTCAGTTGAAGGTCAAATCATAAAGATTCATAAAAAGTAGAGTCAAACCATGACATTTAGGGGTTTTTGGGGTCGCTGAATCCGAATCCAGGGTCAGTATAGTCCCATAAGGTTATATTTATGGTCAGTTCAAGGTTAGTTCAAGGTCATGGACGTAAAGAGAGTGAAAAAATTAGTTATACACTGAAACAATGCAAAAGGTAATGTAAACCATAAAGCAAAGAACAATGTATATGCAAGTACGAGGGTAGTTCAATAAGTCTTTAGAATGACCAACAGATGGCGCGAATCGCTCCAAATCATCTGTTTTCAGTCAGCACCACTCCCGACTAGATATATGGTGCAGTCACAGTCCACATCTTCTAAGTTTACGTGTTTTTATAACCAATTGAAAAAAAAAATTGCTTGTTAAAAAAATGGAAAAAAACGAGTTCAGAGCGGTAATTAAACATTTTCATTTAAAGGGTTTAACTCCATATGAGATAAAAAATGAATTGAACTCAGTTCATGGCACATCTGCCCCTGCCTTAGCAACGGTTTATAACAGGGTAAATGAATTTAAGTGTGGTCGTACATCAATAAGTGACGAACCACGTTCAGGAAGGCCCGTAGAAGCAACTACTCCCGAAATCATCAATAAAATCCACGATATGGTGTTGAAGGATAGAAGATTAAAAGTGCGTGAGTTAGCTGAGGCCACAAGGATATCTATAGGTGCAGTTGTTTCAATTCTACATGAAAAATTAGGCATGAAAAAGCTATCGGCAAGATGGGTGCCGCGTTTGCTCTCAGCTGAGAATAAACGCAATAGAGTGGTCGCCTCTGAGGCTCTTTTGGCGCGCATAAGTCGGAATCCTGAGGAATTTTTTCGTCGATTTGTGACTGTGGATGAAACATGGATACACCACTACACTCCTGAGACAAAGGAACAATCCAAACAGTGGATTTCCACAGGCGAACCAGCTCCAAAGAAGGCAAAGACCGTAAAGTCAGCTGGTAAGGTTATGGCTACAGTTTTTTGGGATGCACGTGGAATTATACTTATTGACTACTTGGAAAAGGGTAAAACAATTACTGGTGAGTATTATGCATCATTATTAGAGCAGCTGAAAGAAGAAATTAAAAAAAAACGACCACATTTGGCGAGAAAAAAATTCTCTTTCATCACGACAACGCCCGAGTTCACACATGCTTCGTTTCAATTGCTAAAATTGAAGAACTAAAATTCGAATTGGTCGAACACCCACCGTATTCACCAGATTTAGCCCCCAGTGACTTTTTCTTATTTCCAAACTTGAAAAAATGGCTCGGTGGACAGAGATTTACGGACAACGAAGACGTCATTGCCTCTGTAAGTGCTTATTTTGAGGAACTTCCGAAAACGCACTATTCTGAAGGATTAAAAAAACTTAAAAGGCGATTGACCAAGTGTACAGAGCTCCAAGGAGATTATGTTGAAAAATAAAAAAAAATTTACCCAAAAAAAATTGTTTTTATACTTTATTCTAAAGACTTATTGAACTACCCTCGTACAATCGTATCCTTTAAAACTATATCATAGTTTGCTGCTCCTTCATTTACTTTAAATTTGTTAGAAGTATATGCAATTCAATAAAATACCCGTAAAAATATTAAGCCCATTACTCTTTTTTATGGTAACGAACTATTTTATTGTCAAATGATCTACGAAGTGGATTACGTTTCCGCTTCTCCGATGTTGATGGTAGATCTATGTTTAACGACCAACAGTAATCTGCTAACATATTTACGTCCCATCTTCCTTGGTACCTGCGCTCCATTTCCTTGATATCTTGGTGAAATCTCTCTCCCTGCTCTTCGCTGTAATCACCTAGGTTTTCTGGAAATTCATCAACATGCGAATATAAAAAGTGTAATTTTAGATTCATTAGGCAGCCTTGATTTTTGTAACTATTTACTAAATTTAAAACTATTTGTTGGTAATTTGGGCTCTTATGATTTCCAAGAAAGTTTTTAATTACGTCCTTGAAACATAACCATGCTTCTCTCTCTGTATGATTCATTTTCGTAACAAAAATTTCATCATTTATCATCTTACGAATCTGAGGGCCATCGAAAATTCCTTCATTTACTTTAGCATCACTTAATTTGGGAAACTGATTTTGGTAAGATAATTGGGAAGATTTTACCCATTGTTTCATAAGTCCCAATTTAATGTGCAGAGGTGGTATAAGAATTTTTGATGGATCAGCAAGTGGCTTATCTTTTATATTCTTAGAACCCGGTTCGAACTTTTGTCTAAGGGGCCAGACACTCTTTATGTAATGATTCTTTATATCCCTACTATCCCATTCACATAAATAGCAAGGATATTTTGTGAATCCCGATTGTTACCCCAGAAGTATTGTTATGATTTTAAGATCCCCACATATTTGCCATTTATGATCATTGTATTTTATTCGGTCTAATATTACTTTCATGTTACAGTACTCTTCATTCAGTATTACCAAATATCCTATGGGAATGGCTGCATAAACATTTGTATTGTGTAACAGAACGGCTTTTAAACTTCTCGTTGACGAATCGATGAACAATCTCCACTCGTTAGGGTTGTAACATCCATGTTTAAAGCAATTCATCAACCCAACTATATCTTTGCAGTAAACTAAGGAAAATTCTTCATCTTTAGCGAAATAATCACGATATTTCTTATCTCTGTCTCGGTAGTAAGAAACTTTAATTTTTCCAGCTTCATTAGTATTTTCTTTTAGCCATGAAGCCAAGTACTCCGCCCCATCCTTTGGTAGGCCCAAATCGCGTATGAGATCATTCGCTTTTTCCTGTGTAAGTGGACCTTTCTCCTTCTTAGTATTATAGGGGATGTATTCTTCGTCACTTGTATCACTTGTACTAGCAACGTCATTGTCTTCATCAGGCGTTATTTCTTCTTCCGCAATAATATCTCCTTCCTCCATTTCTTCTTCTAAGATTTCATCTTCATCATGTCTTTCTAAATTTTCCTCAAGATCCATACTTCCACTTGCGTACATACCCAGTGGATCTTCTCTTTTATCAATTGACGATTCATATATAGGTTTCGTGACACTTTCAACGTTAGCGTAATTAATTTGCGACTTGTTTTTACTATTAACTCCATGCAAATTCGTATTACAAAAATAACAGTCTTCTTTTCTTAAAGGTTCCTTCCATATCGTAGGCACTTTCATTTTTACTTCAGTTTTACCATTTTTGTCTTTCTGTAGCATTTTCCTACATATTGCGCATATGATTTTAGGAACCCAATCAAATTCATCAATTTTCATGTCTAAATCAAACATGTTCTTAGTTTACTGCAAAGATATAGTTGGGTTGATGAATTGCTTTAAACATGGATGTTACAACCCTAACGAGTGGAGATTGTTCATCGATTCGTCAACGAGAAGTTTAAAAGCCGTTCTGTTACACAATACAAATGTTTATGCAGCCATTCCCATAGGATATTTGGTAATACTGAATGAAGAGTACTGTAACATGAAAGTAATATTAGACCGAATAAAATACAATGATCATAAATGGCAAATATGTGGGGATCTTAAAATCATAACAATACTTCTGGGGTAACAATCGGGATTCACAAAATATCCTTGCTATTTATGTGAATGGGATAGTAGGGATATAAAGAATCATTACATAAAGAGTGTCTGGCCCCTTAGACAAAAGTTCGAACCGGGTTCTAAGAATATAAAAGATAAGCCACTTGCTGATCCATCAAAAATTCTTATACCACCTCTGCACATTAAATTGGGACTTATGAAACAATGGGTAAAATCTTCCCAATTATCTTACCAAAATCAGTTTCCCAAATTAAGTGATGCTAAAGTAAATGAAGGAATTTTCGATGGCCCTCAGATTCGTAAGATGATAAATGATGAAATTTTTGTTACGAAAATGAATCATACAGAGAGAGAAGCATGGTTATGTTTCAAGGACGTAATTAAAAACTTTCTTGGAAATCATAAGAGCCCAAATTACCAACAAATAGTTTTAAATTTAGTAAATAGTTACAAAAATCAAGGCTGCCTAATGAATCTAAAATTACACTTTTTATATTCGCATGTTGATGAATTTCCAGAAAACCTAGGTGATTACAGCGAAGAGCAGGGAGAGAGATTTCACCAAGATATCAAGGAAATGGAGCGCAGGTACCAAGGAAGATGGGACGTAAATATGTTAGCAGATTACTGTTGGTCGTTAAACATAGATCTACCATCAACATCGGAGAAGCGGAAACGTAATCCACTTCGTAGATCATTTGACAATAAAATAGTTCGTTACCATAAAAAAGAGTAATGGGCTTAATATTTTTACGGGTATTTTATTGAATTGCATATACTTCTAACAAATTTAAAGTAAATGAAGGAGCAGCAAACTATGATATAGTTTTAAAGGATACGATTGTACTTGCATATACATTGTTCTTTGCTTTATGGTTTACATTACCTTTTGCATTGTTTCAGTTTATAACTAATTTTTTCACTCTCTTTACGTCCATGACCTTGAACTAACCTTGAACTGACCATAAATATAACCTTATGGGACTATACTGACCCTGGATTCGGATTCAGCGACCCCAAAAACCCCTAAATGTCATGGTTTGACTCTACTTTTTATGAATCTTTATGATTTTACCTTCAACTGACCTTGACCATGACCTGATAGGGTTGTAATAAGCCCGGATTCAGATACAGAGCCCCAAAAAAACCCAAGATACCATGGTTTTAGTGTATTTTTCATGTATTTCGATAATTTGACCTTCAACTGACCTTGAGAAAGATCTGATTGTTTAATCTGACCCCGGATTCGGATTCAGCGACCCCAAAAACCCCAAGATACCATGGTTTTAGTGTATTTTTCATGTATTTCGATAATTTTACCTTCAACTGACCTTGAGAAAGATCTGATGGGGTTAAACTAACCCTGGATTCGGATTCAGCGATCCCAAAAGCCCCAAGATACCATGGTTTTAGTGTATTTTTCATGTATTTCGATAATTTGACCTTCAACTGACCTTGAGAAAGTTCTGATGGGGTTAAACTGACCCCGGATTCGGATTCAGCGACCCCAAAAACCCCAAGATACCATGGTTTTAGTGTATTTTTCATGTATTTCGATAATTTTACCTTCAACTGACCTTGAGAAAGATCTGATGGGGTTAAACTAACCCTGGATTCGGATTCAGCGATCCCAAAAACATAGAAGTACCGTGGTCAAGTTTTTGGGACTTACAATTTTTTTTTGTGGGGCTGTGTTATCATAAGGCATGGTGTTCCCGGGCGGTCATTCATACAAGTACTGACTGCTACTAACGCCGCTTAACTTTGCTTAACGGTCGCAGGTAAAATTTTCTTTTGATAAAAAGTCTCAAAACTCAAAAAGAAAATTTATTCCTCATGATAATTGTTTATTGGCCCTCAGTGAACAACCAAAAAATTGAAAAAATCTATTTTTGTAATAAACAATCTCGAAAATACAAAAAAGAAATTTCTCCGATCCGAGTACTAACCGCGCCTAACGCTGCTTAACCATGATGATCGGTCGATCACAGAATCACTGAGCGTTACGCGGGTGTCTCCGCAACTGAACAAAATTTTCACATACTTCACTACCGTGATTGACTGCTCTTTGCTCCGAGTTCTTATACCTATTCGTAATTTCGCTCTACCTTTTTATCGATTATAATCGTGTGTTATAATTTTCTATTTCCTAAGGTTGCGAGTCAGAGCAAAAAATTGATTTAAATATTATTTTCTCCGTGTATTGTGTTCAACACACTCAGCTTGCCTTCTCGCATACACTTTTACATACTTCGGTGTATTTTGAGCTTCGTGCTGAATCTTCGCTTGCCTCGCGCTCGCGTGCTCGACCTATTTCGCACGTTAAAATTATAAAATTACCGAAAAGCGAAAAAAAAATTTAATTTTCTGATTCTTTTTTACTTTAACTCGATTTTTAATTATTTTAAACTATTAATTGTTAATCAATTATGCCATTAATGCCTGGTTTTGGAGGGCGCCATGTATAACGGGGAGCTCAATTGTTAATAACAATGTAATTATTAACAGAGCTAATATCCTTAACCCTATATAGATTGAGTGAGAAACCTTGCGCTTTAGCCAGTGCGTAATTTTGCGCAGAAGTGTTTTACGCATACCGCGAGCCTGGCGCCACTGTGGCCATAGCTTGGATATAAAGTGGATACGATTCCGTGGGCGCAAGTGCCTGTATCATTATTGAATGACTTACTTATCGCGCTCCACTATCTGAATTTATCTACATGAGAATTTTTTGCAAAGTTTTGTTACCTAGGAAGCCGTCCCGGATCTTCAATATACTGCACTATGATATCTAGTTGGTGAAGAAGCAGATGATTTTCTGTTCTCCGTACTCAAATTTTACGATCGAGTCATTGAAAGCCCGAAAATGTTAGTGAATCAAATATTTATACGTGAAACTAGGAATATAAATAAAGTCGCGACGACTGTCTCCATAAAATAAGACCTCGCGTTGTACTCGCAGTGTGAAATGTAAATGACGCTTTCGGTCTCGAATTAACCCTACGGAAGACAATACTAATTTTATATGGACAGGTACTTACAGAAGAACAATAATTTCAATGAAAATGAAAGTACCAACAGAAATCCTTCTGTTTTTCTTGTCAGCGTAATTTTTGGAACTTTTTGTCCTTTCATCCTTCCGTAGCCTTGCCGTCAGCGAAATTGGTATAATATTGTGCACGCGGCACTCTCTCCACCTCACTGTTCCGCATCACAACACGATTTTCCACAAATGTTCCAAAAGTTCCAAGAGTACACAGAAAGTTCGAAACAATATGAAAATTTTCCGAAAAAATCTTCGTATTCTGCTACTTTTATTCCTTTGAGAGGGATACCAATGATGCCAGTTGTTATGTATCAGCACCAAATATAGACGCATATAGAAGAATAGTTTTGTTCATAAGGATTTGAACAAGAGAAGCAAGCTAAATCTCTTTCTGATTTTTTCTCTCCCCGTAAGCGGCTCTCTCGCACATATTTTAACTTGAAAGTACGAGGACAACTCTTATCTGCTTATGTGTACACGTGCTTTATATGCTCAGATCATTTTGTTACAATACAGCAGGTATAAGAAAAACATTCTTCGACAATATAATATCCAAAGAATGTCGTTTTCAGATATAGAAAGAACCGCCCAGTGTAATGTCCCTTCTACATATAAACTTTAATAGAATCTCGCTTTAAATTTTATCATTAAATAATATTGATCCTATTTCCGTAAAAAAATATAATGCGGTATATAAAAATAAAGAAATATATTATCAATAGATTAGGCTTTTAAACACTTATCTAGCCCTGATCGTATTAATTTTATTCTACTTTAAAAATTAAGGGGGCAGGCCTGGGTTACCCAGAAAAAGAATTTTAGTTACGAGTCCAGAGAACTTTATATATTTAAAAGCAATCATTATGAAAATTTTTATGCTAACAATAACACAGTAATATATTAAATTTTACCGTTGTGAAACCTCAAAATCTTAATCCTATTCGTCACAATAAATCATTATTTTTAATACCATATTTATTAAAGGAACTTTGTGCCTCACACGATTGTAGGTGACATGATGAACGAATTTTTTTTCTCGTTGGTTATTCGACTCCTCTTGACATGTATTAGAAAATGAGCAGAGCACTTTTGCGTTACAATTTTTTTTAATTTTTTGTTCGGAGATTCAATCGAATATTAGAAAAAATCTTTTTAACATTACGTTGATTAAAATAAAAAAAATTACGCTTTGTTATTCCAGTCCATGCGGATAAATAACTCGTAATTATTTTTATTCTATTTGATGCCATATTTCTCTAGTTTTTCAATTAATATTGCGTGATCAACTGTGTCAAATGCTTTTGCAAAATCTAAGAAAGTTGCTATAATGGGTTTACTTTGATCTAGAGCTTTATATATAAATTCTGTTACCTTATCTAATGCCTGTGTCGTACCTATTCCTTTTCTAAATCCAAATTGCCTGTTTGAAATAATTTTATATTTATCAAGAAAATTAAGCAATCTACTATGTAAAATTTTTTCAAAAATTTTTGCAAAGTTTGATATTAGTGAGATTGGTCTATAATTAGTAGCTTTTGTTGTTTCACCAGATTTGTAAATCGCTATAATTTCAGCACATTTAAAATGGTTTGGACATATTCCGGTTTTTATGCTTAGGTTAATTATATTAGTTAACGGCTCTCGTATGTAATTACACATTCTTTTAATTACGTAAGCAATTATATTATCTATACCCCCTGTTTTGTTTTTAAGATATGAAATTGTTTTGGTTACTTCTTCTACGTCTGTTGGTGCTAGGAAAATTGATTTGACATTATTCTTAATCTTATTTTTTTTGGATTTATTGTCTTTTTTAATAATATTTTTTGTAATGTTTGTACCAACGGAATTGAAAAATTCGTTAAAATGGTTGGCAATATCCGAGCTATTATTAATTATATTATTGCCTTCTATCAATTTATCTACTTGTCTTTCTTTTCGGTTTTGTATACCAATTTTGTCTTTTGTATACTTCCAGAGCTTTCGACTATCTGAACTTATACTTTCTACCTTACTTTTCTCATATTTAAATTTCATATATTCAATTAGATTATGTAGTTTGTTAGCGTAATCAGTGTACTTTTTCTTTAGTACTAGATTATTTGGATCTTTTCTCCATATTTTAAATAGTTTCTCTTTAACGTTACATGATTTTATCAGTCCCTGGGTTATCCAAGTTGATCTCGCTTTACTTCTTGTATTGTTTTTTTTATTTTTAGTAGATTTTTGGATGTTAATCTTAACTTTTTCTAGTAAGTTATTGAAATATACGTTAACGTCATCCGATTTAGTATTATACCAATTTGTTTGTATGCATAACTTTTCTAATTTTTTATAATCAATGTAGCTGGTCATCTTATTCATATTTACATCTCTAGTTTTTATCTCCTTATTAATTTGTACGAATAAAGGGTAGTGATCTGTAATATTGTACATAATCTTATGTGCTTGTACTTCTATATTTTTAGCTTTAATAAAAAAATTATCTATACAGGTTCCTCCCCCTATATCATTACTTCTAGTAATTGAACGAAAATATGGTAAATACTCATTTTCTAGATAATTGTTTAGATATTCTATATCCTCTTTTCCTGAACTTAATATATCGATATTAAAATCTCCAATAATAAAATGATTTTGTACTTTCTTATTCTCTAATATATATATATTTAATTTTTCAATAAACATTCGCTTTTGCATATCATGAGATCTATATAATGCACTAATTTTTATTAAACTATTATCACTTTGTTTTAGAACTATACTGACAATGTTTAGTACACTATCAGGTTCTATACAAACCTCATATTGTAGACCTTTTTTTTATGTATATCACAACACCATCATTTTGATTGATTTTACCATAGTTATAGTGCATGTCAAAACCATCCAAGCTTAAATCAGAAGGGCACTTTAGCTGCCACGTTTTAGTACATATTATTATATTTGGCTTAATTAATAAGCTTTGTACCAGAATCATTAATTTATTTACATTGCAATTCAAACTTCTAATATTGACATGCATTATATTTAGACTATTATTATTAACAACATTATTATTAAAGTTTTCTATAGTATCATGTATGAATTCCGCTTTGAATTCATAACTAGAATCACTCCTTGTAATTATGTCTTGTGTTTGTTGTGCCGAAGGTTTTTGAACTCCCGCGTCTTCTTGATTCGTATCTTCCATCTACTTATGTTTTACTGTTCGTCGATAATGTAGTTAACTTTAATTTGATTAATCTTGTAAGTTAGATATCAAACTTTGTGCTTCAGCTGTTAAGTCTTGTGTGTTAGATGTTGCTGTAGATTTTTCCTGTGTGTTAGTTGCTGTTATAACAATGTGATTTTGAATATTAATTGAGCCATTGTATCCTAAATATTTAGGTACTACTGGCTCTATTGGATATTCTGTTTTTCTTGTTATTTTTTTATAAGATTTTTTAGGTATACACATTTTTGTGTATCTGTAACTATATGATTAGTGTCTCTTTGTGTGTTGTACTTTGTGTTAAAAAACGTGCAATTGGAACATTTTATTTGATTTACTGATCTGCAATCTTTTGTTGCATGTTTTCCTGCACATCTTAAGCATGTTAGTTCATTCCTACCCTTTTTTGCACTATGCCCTATCCTACCACATTTGGAACAAGGGTTTATGTTGAGATCATCTAATACTCTACAGCACTGATGACCTATGAAAATTTTACTATTGTTTTTCCTAATAACAGAATAAGTGTCTGGAGTAGCTTCCAATATTGCACCAAAAGTCTTACTGTTATTGTTTTTATATACATGTATCACTGTACAGAAATGATCACTGTTTGGAAAGTTCCTTTCATTAATGTCTGCTTCCATTTCTTCTATATTTAGTTCACTTTCAATTCCAATGATTTTTAATCTTGGGTTTTTCAAATCTTCTTGTTCTATTGTATATTCATTACCTATTTTTTCCACCAATTTTTCTTGCACTTTTTCTGCATTACCTTTATCAGTACATTTGATAGTCATAGTACCATCCTCATTTTCCTGAATTCTTCTAATTGGTAAGATTATTTCATTTTGTAATTTATTCAGAACAACTTTTTGTAACTTCTTTTTTCCTATGTGATTTTTGGCAGTGACTATTATGTTAGGAACTCGCTCTTTATACTTTTGGTTTGATTTGGTGACATCCGCAAAAGTTGCAGACTTTATTTTTTCGTTGTTTTTTTCTTTTAATTGTTCTTTAACACATTCGTATGCTTCTTTTAAGATGGTGTTTTTGTCTTGCATTTCGTTTATAAGTTTTCTCAACAGGATAATTTCAGCTTGTAGATTTGTAAATTCATCTTCCTCATGTCCACATATAGTAAGATTGTTTCTTTCAATAATTTTTTCTGCTACTGTTATAGAAACATTTTTTAATATTTCACTCTGTGCTCTTTCTTTTTCATGCAATTTAATAGAAGCGATTATATTTTTTGCCGTAATACTTAATTTTCCGTCACTATCACTGTCTTTGTAGGTTAGGTCCAACTTATCATGATTTGGGCAAACAACTAATACTTTTCCTAAATGGTATACTCCTTTTTTTCTTTTGAAGTCAGATTTGTGATATACGTTTTCACATATAACACACACTACAACTCCAACTTTAGCGTTTGGGTGACAATTAAAGACTATGTCATCGTCTTCGGACGAAGGAGACCCTTCCTCCGCCATTACCTCCGCCAGTTTGCACACCTAATATTAATTCTTTCTGTAGTATCTAAGGTTCAAAAAATCAATTTCAAGTTAATCATGTGCTCTGTAGCACCCGAGTCAGTCAGAAATCTAATTAATCGATATTTATTGCTTTACTTCGTGTCATCAAACTTGTCGTGTACGTGTAATCATACGTACTCACCCGGTTTAGAATTTTGTGATATGTTGGGTGATGTATTTGATTTGCTTCTTCCTCGTGCTCGGTTATGAGCTTGGCCCCTATCAAACTTAGGCCGTTTGGATTCGCCATCATTTGGTGTGCTATTATTTTTACGCATCGCACCGCGACTAAATCCACCTCGTTTGCCACCTTGATAGGAATTTGATGATTCATATCTTTTCTGATTTTCGTTTTCACGAAGAATCCTCTCAAGCTGGTTTTTGGTGTACGGTCAGTCAGCACATATATGTCCTTCATACCGCTTGCATCGGAATTACATTTTTCTTTTCCTCGTGCACTCGTCCTTATAATGTCCTTTATTTCCACAATTGTGGGAGAGCACTTCAGGATTAGGCACATGGCATGCCTTGGCTCCAGCTAGTTCGTCATTCTGTCCGGTTTTCTTGGATTCGTCTCGAGTTGCTTCCTGCTGCATAATATAATCTTTGAGTTGGTCTATTATTAACATATTGCCTGTGGTATATTTACTCAGAAATTGAGTGTCTCTGACGTGGGGAAGATTTGCAACGATAGCTTCAACGAAAGCATCCCTTACTTCAATTTCGGACAAATCAGTTATATAATCGAACTATATTATCAAACTTATCCCAGAAGGCAGAAGCCTTCTGTTTACTTGAATTATACCTAATAATATGTTACTGCTTTCTCAACCCGGCAGTAGTCAAGCTAGTTTCATTTCCTTTTATGTATTTGATTTTATCGGGCAATTTGACTGGATCACGAATTTCGGTGACTTTCGAATGATACGTTATGTCAATTCTGTTGATAATAATGTCGCGAACTCGAACTTTATTCTTTTCTAACGTTTCCATTTTTAAATTCCGAACTGTCGGGAATAACATACAATAGATCACAATTGGTTAATTCAGAAGTGAAATAGTCCATGAAAGAATCCATATCTAATTTAGGGGATAATTTATATTCTCCACGTAAAACATTGTCACTATTAGTTACTTCTATCTGAATTTTATCGTGAATGTTCGTAGATTTCTGGTTTGATTCGGACTTACTTAGTTCTTCTTGAACTAATTTAGCTATGAACTCTCTACTCACGTACTCAGATACATCATATTGATTTAAAGTATTTTTAAAGTTCAAACTTATTACCGACTTCGATACATGTACTCCAGCTGATTTGTCACCATCATCCTCGTCCTCCCAGTGATCCCCCTGCTCCATCCATTTATTCACATTTCGTTCTATCCAACTTAGTCTATCATTTATGGAGTGTCTGAAGTCCACGAATAATTTCATGGGCTTCTTCTGCCAATTCATTCAAATCTGTTTTAAGATACTTCCTGAACTCTGCATTGTCTCTATCTAGTTTTTCAAACTTTTTGGTCATATCTGGAACAATATCAGAGTTATTTGAGGAATTGAAAGATTTAACATTTTTTTTAAATTTTCTTCCTGATATAACGTGTTTATTACCTGCCTTCGACGGAATTTAGACAGATCCAAATCCAGTTTCACTTTATTGTGTGATTTAATAACTGGGGTGGATTTACCTTGTATCTGAAAGCTAAATGCAGTATTCAAGCTTTCTCCAACTTAAAATGATCATTATCAGACTGATCAGCCGGATCACCGTCAGGCTCATTTTTAACATCATCAAGCTTAGGGGACCGAGCATACTCGGTCGAGGTAGGTCGGATACTTTTGGGACAGACCTCGTATTTAGATTTTTTTTCACAGCTAACAAATATATTTTATACAAGCTTTTACCTATCACGAGTTTCATCCCTCCGGATGTCATGAGGAACACCCTTTCCTCATCGTCCATATCAGGCAATATGGACTCCTGAGGATACACTTGCTCTTGAAGCAGAAGGAATATTTTTAGATTTCTTACATCTATTAAAATCAATCATGGAAGTTACCTGTTGTTCAATTTAATTTAAAATCAAGCTATTTATTGCAATTTTATTTTAAATTTTTATCAAACTTTTATTTTTCTAAATTTAATTTTAAATTTTTAATTAAGCTATTATTCAATTAAATTCGATAATTTTAATGAATAAACAACATAATTCAATTCAAATTTCCTTCCATTTCCTAATCCATTTCCCGCATTATAACAATTTTTAAAAAATTCCAAAATTTTTAAAAAAATCCAAAATTTTAAAAAAATTCTAAAATTTTTAAAAATTTCTAAAATTTTTAAAAATTTCTAAAATTTTTAAAAATTTCTAAAATTTTTAAAAATTTCTAAAATTTTTAAAAATTTCTAAAATTTTTAAAAATTTCTAAAATTTTTAAAAATTTCTAAAATTTTTAAAAAATTCCAAAATTTTTAAAAAATTCCAAAATTTTTAAAAAATTCCAAAATTTTTAAAACATTTTAAAATATTTAAAATATTCCAAAATTTTAAAAAAATTCCAAAATTTTTTAAATAATTCCAAAATTTTTTAAAAATTCCAAAATTTTTAAAAAATTTTAAAATTTTTAAATAATTCCAAAATTTTTTAAAAATTCCAAAATTTTTTAAAAATTCCAAAATTTTTTAAAAATTCCAAAATTTTTAAAACATTTTAAAATATTTAAAATATTCCAAAATTTTTTAAAAATTCCAAAATTTTTAAAAAATTTTAAAATTTTTAAAACATTTTAAAATATTTAAAATATTCCAAAATTTTTAAAAAATTCCAAAATTTATAAAAAATTCCAAAATTTTTAAAAAATTCCAAAATTTGAAAAAAATTCCAAAATATTTAAATAATTCCAAAATTTTTTAAAAATTCCAAAATTTTTTAAAAATTCCAAAATTTTTTAAAAATTCCAAAATTTTTTAAAAATTCCAAAATTTTTTAAAAATTCCAAAATTTTTTAAAAATTCCAAAATTTTTAAAACATTTTAAAATATTTAAAATATTCCAAAATTTTTTAAAAATTCCAAAATTTTTAAAAAATTTTAAAATTTTTAAAACATTTTAAAATATTTAAAATATTCCAAAATTTTTAAAAAATTCCAAAATTTATAAAAAATTCCAAAATTTTTAAAAAATTCCAAAATTTGAAAAAAATTCCAAAATATTTAAAAAATTCCAAAATTTTTAAAAAATTTCAAAATATTTAAAAAATTTCAAAATATTTAAAAAATTCCAAAATTTTTAAAAAATTTTAAAATTTTAAAAAAATTCCAAAATTGTTAAAAAATTCTAAAATTTTTAAAAATTTCTAAAATTTTTAAAAAATTCCAAAATTTTTACAATAATTCAAAATATTTAAAAAATTCCAAAATTTCTTAAAAATTTCAAAATATTTATAAAATCTCAAAATTATCAAAAAATTGCAAAATATTTAAAAAATTGCAAAAAAGTTCAAAGTTTTCAAAAAATTGCTAAATTTGTAAACAAATTTCCAGGCAGATTCAAAACTTTTACAATGACCTGGCACAAATTTTTGACTTTACTCATATCAAACACTTACTCTACGCTGATGATTTACAGATTTATACGCAAGTCGAACTGACTTAAATGTGGATATCGTGCGCTTAACAGCTGCAGCACGGGCTTTGTCAGCATGGGCGACGACTGCGGGTCTACGCCTCAATGGCAATAAAACGAAGGCTATTATTTTTGGTTCTGTTTATAATATTAACTCCTTAAGAGAATTACAATTACCAGGCATTGAGGTAGAGAATGGTATATTCCCACCTTTCGTTGACACATTGATGAACCTCGGTGTTGTAATGTATTCAAAGCTGACATAGAAACGGCACGTAGATTACGCCGTCAAGGAACTGCAGACTAAACTACAACGACTGCAGAACTCGTGTTTGAGATACATTTGCGGCTGCCGTTGTAGAGGTCCTCAGAATGCGAGTATCTGAAAAATTTTTGTTTCACGTTAAACTAGATGACTTTCCACGTACCATAAACTACGATCTTTTGAAAACATTGAAAATTCAAAAAATGGCAGCGTTTTGAAAATATTAAAATTAAAGAAATGGCAGCGTTTTGAAAATATTGAAAATTAAAAAAATGGCAGCGCGTCCCTGTCCTAATTTATTTAAATTATATAATTTTATTGTTGTTGGCTTCAGTTTAATCTGTATAAGTATGAGTCTATTTATAAGCATGAATGGTGGCCTGTATGTGTCTGATGTATGCATGAGTGATTTTATAGTTTTTTTACGCGATATATATATTGTTAGAGTGATGAGAATGGTCGTATGTACGCTAATTTTAAATCGTATGACTTTTTATTATTTCTTTTTAATATATTTGACGATATGTAATAAATAATAAAGTTGTAGGAAAATATATGTATATAATGCTGTAATTTATTATCAAAATCGAAATAAATATTATCTCTCTCTCTCTCTCTCTCTCTCTTTCTCTCTCTCTCTCTCTCTCTCTCTGTCTTTCTCTCTCTCTCTCTCTCTCTCTTTCTCTCTCTCTGTCTCTCTCTCTCTGTCTCTCTCTCTGTCTCTCTCGCTGTCTCTCTCTCTCTCTCTCTCTCTCTCTCTTCCATTTTTGTTGCGTAAAGGGATCATTCTTCTTTGATCGCTCAAAAAATGCCATTTTTGTGAATTTTTTTAGAGGTACTATTGTAGACATTGATTTAAACACTTTTAATATGCAAAAATGATAGTCCGTAGTAGAATGCTCAAAGACGGAACATTTAAGAAAAAGAAAAAGCGTGTTTTTTTCACCGATTTTTGCAATAAAAAAATAGTGAAAGTGAAAATTTTAGAAAAATCGTAGAATTCGGCAGAGCCATAAGTTTATAAAATATGTTGTTAAAATTTCATACGGATCGGTACAGGAATTTTCGAGATTATTACTACCAGCGGTCTAAAAACGTTGTTTCGAGAAAAACGCGTATACATTTTTTTAATGAAAATCGTAAAAAAGAATTACCTAACTTTAATCAGCGATGCCTGCTCCATACAAAGTGCCTTCTGACTGTTCAAGAAGTTCACTTTCTTTCAATCTAGCCTCTCAAGGCTGCCTTCTGCTCTCCTTGGAAGCCTTAAATGAGCGGCGGTTCGATACACATACGCGGTGGTCGTCGAGCGAGTTGACAAACTGAAAATCGATTTCGTCCATTTCGACACCCATCACTTTCATAATTTTCTAAACCGGATGAAATCCTTCATTGAAAATACATGCTGCAGTGAGACACGCAATTTTAACAATTTTTTTTCATAAAAAGTGTGTTTAGGTGCCATACTCCAAACAGTCTTGTTGAAACTTTCGTTTCACGTGTTTCCATCTAAGCGTCTTCGAAGCAACTCATCTTTGGTCAGATCTTGGTAGATCGGTTTCAAAACTTCTTGAACATCTTGGGCCAGAGTAGGAGAGTGTTCGAAATTTTTGAAAGTATTGTTAGCTTCGGCTTTACAATATTTGCACCAACTGCGCGCTTAGGTCAGACAGGGTGAATACTGCGGTTGGGAGTCAGTTAAAATCTTGTGATAAAATTCGGTCCAAATCTCTCGTGAATGGGCTCTTTCCGGACTGGGAACGAGACTCGGCTCCTTTTCTCTTGCCTGAGAGGAGGGATACGAGGATGGCTCCTGCGGTCCGTCTAGAGCCTAAGGACAATCTCCCAACATGGCGAAGACGAAAATGTCGGCTGGGACACATTTTTACAATACATACCATAACATAATCACGCAGAGGCACGCATAACGCAGGTAAACAAGCGTACTAAAAGCGCCAGTACTCACGCGGTTCCCTGGCTCCACACAAAGTTCAGAAAGGCAAACATCTCGGGTGGCTGACGTCGATGCGACGTCGGCCAATACCGGGATGTTGACGGAGGAGGGTCTCCGGGCGACTGCGGGTGCAACCCTGACGGCATATACCTGAGACTCTTAAGGATGGGAAGGGTTCTGGGAAGATAACTGCCCGAAAAAGAAATAGGCATAAGAATCGAAAACCCCCTACGGGGTCGGAGCTAAAGAAGGGGCGAACTAAAGGGATATCGGAGGTGGGCAGCACACCGATACACCCAAAAAGGACGTAGTCGGACAGCTCCCCCCTGACGGAGTTAAAGGAACGATTCGTGGGGGGTGTCTCGGGGAGCTATAGCAGGGTGGTGGCCACTATCCTTAAGGGGTTATTTCCCCCAAATTTTTATGTTTTTTTCCATTTTTTTTTATTGGCTTAAATCTTGCCAAAACAATCCTAGAATCAAAATCTACAACGCCCAAGTACTGATTTAAACTCAAAATTTTTTTAAATCAATTTTTTCCAAACAACTTTGATGCTCCAAAATCACAATTTTCGCTTATTTTAGCGATGCTCGCTTTTTTGAATTTCGCGGCTTTGTAAATTAGTAGAAGTTACCTACGATCAATATCGTGTTTAAAATTTGAATTATAGAGGTCGCTACATGACATTACGACGGTTACAGCGTCTTTACAGTACGTGTTTACTCACACTTGCCCTGTGTTTAGTCGATCAGCCGTTCTCGTTGTTTACGTTGTTATTTTGAGTTTTGCTTTACTTTTTAACTGTGAATTATATTTACAAATACTTAATTATGAGTGAAAAGGTGTACAGTGGCCGCAAAGGCAGTAAAATAAGAAGTACAAGTACAAAACGGAGTAAAATTAGTAATCGACGCCCGCCTAACCGCCATTCGTTCGAAGGCAATTCGGAGCACGTTAGTACCTCGGCTAAGAAATTAAAAACTACTGATTTAGACCGTAACCGCGATGTTGATAATAATTTCGGCTACTGTTTCATCAATTTTTTCGCTGTATTTACTGCTCTTTCTGAATTAGTAGTATGCAAAAAATGTAATGATGACGTGCGGTTTTTAGAGTCGAACAAGCGTGGACTAGACTTCAAAATTATTGTGTCTTGTTCGAACTGTAGTGATGCTGATATTAACAACTGTCCTGTAATAAATGGTCGTGCTTATGAGATCAACTGCCGTATTATTTTAGCTATGCGCATCATATGCATAGGCATCAACGGTATAAAAAAGTTCTGCTCTATGATGGATCTTGCAAAGCCTGTTTTTCAAACAACTTACAGTAAGATCATATCTAATATCCCCACTGCTGCTTCATCTGTTCGAATTATATCTATGAAAAAATCAGCGATTAAAGAAAAAGAAATTTCTATCGAACGAGGTGAAAAAGAAGGTCTCTCGGTATCAGGCGAAGGATCTTGGCGAAAGAGAGGGTTTACGTCTTTGTTCGGATTGGTGACTTTGATTGGTTGGTACACTGGCAAGGTATTGGATGTGTGTGTAAAATCTAAGAACTGTAAAGTGTGTGAATATTGGCAAAAAAAGAAGGTACTGCTGAATACGAAGAGGTATACCCTTCACACAAACATAACTGTGATGCCAAACATGAAGGTAGTGTCGGAAAAATGGAGATCGACGCAGTTATAGAAATGTTCAAACGCTCAGAAAAACTTCATAATATCAAATATTTGAAATATATCGGCGACGGCGATTCAAAAACATATAAAGGTATAGTCGACTCAAAACCTTATAAAGATTTCATCGTCGAAAAAAAAGAATGTGTCGGACACGTTCAGAAGCGCATGGGAACGCGTCTGCGGAATTTGAAAAAAACAACGAAAGGTCTTGGCGGCCGAGGAAAGTTGACCGGAAAGTTAATTGATGAACTTTCTATTTATTACGGACTTGCTATTAGGAGAAACTACGATTCGGTCGAAAAAATGCGAAATTAAATTTGGGCAACGTTACTTCATAAAATGTCGACGAAGGAGAATACACAGCACGAGAAGTGTCCCGTCGGAGTATACGGGACACTTCTCGTGCTGGAGCCTATTTCCCGAGTTTCTTAGAAAATTGGCAAGGGCACTGATCTATGCCCCAAGGGTATACCCACCCAAGGTGGTAGTGAAGAGACTTGGAAGGCAGAACTCCAGTTCCAAACCGGGTTCCTGTGGTATCATCGAAAGTAAGACGGTGACCACCGGGAAGAAGACGAAAAAGATGGAAGAGATGGCGATTCGGGTTATGCTGGAGCCAGAAGAAGTGTAGTGCGCTGAAGGCGCTCGACTTCAGACCCTTCTGCGGCGGGGCCAGGGCACACGTCATCGTTCTCAAATAAAGGGTGAATAAGGCAACAGCGGAACAGGAGACAGAGAAAACAGAGGGGGTTTTGGAGACGACCCCCCCCCCGCCTCTTGAGAAAGTCTCGATGTCAGATGACAACGACATTGTGTTCCAGATCGGAAGGATAGGAACGGAGAATAGGTTGAAAAAGATCGTTAACTTCCCCACCACATATGGGACGGCGGAAGATATAGATCACTGCTGTGAGATCGTATGATAAATAATCATCAACTCGTTTAAAAATAACTGCGAGCTTAGGACGTGCGCGACACCCAAGGGAACCCCGTGGTGGAATCACTCCTTGGAAAAGCAGTGCAGAAATGTAAGACGTCTTTGCAATAGGTCCAAACGAACAAACAGAGAGAAAGATATGCTCCTTTTCAGAACGGCACAAAGGGAATACAAGAAGGAGATCGAATTTGTCCGAAAGCAGGGACTGTGCGGACACTGCGACAACCTAAGGAATCTGACCGATAAGGCCATATTGGGCAGGATTCTACAGAACCCAAAGGGTCCGGGGATGGATAAGAGACACTAAGCGGTCTACTCGAAGCCCACTTTCCGGATTTCTGAGTCTCGGAGCAAGAGGACAGGAAGCTGGCAAGACACATGGCGGACAAAGGAAGAATAGAATGGACAGTAAACACGTTCGAGCCCTATAAGGCAGCGGGACCAGATGAGGTTTTCCCTGGAAGGGCCACGACGTGATGACGCCCGCAATGGCAAAGCTGTTCCGGGCGTGCCTGGCTATGGGATAGGTATCCGGTAGCTGGAGATAGGCGAGAGTGGTGTGCCTCCAGAAAACAGAGAAGGCACAACACTCAAAACCAAAGGACTACAGACCGATCAGCTTAACATCGTCTCTACTAAAGACGATGGAAAGACCGATCGATAGATACATCAAGGAAACATCGCTGGTAGAGGTACCTCTATATGCTATGCAGTATGCCTACCAGATGGATAAGTAGGGGTCACACTCGACAGTAATCTTAACTGAGGTCAATACATTCAATTTCTGGGTCTGCAGAAGAGCTTTTGGTAAATCCTGAGGACTGGATCAAAAAAGGTAAGATGGCTCTATGAAGTTTTCGTCACATTGAAACTGACTCATAGAGCTCTCGTCTGAGATAGAGTACAAAGGTTAGTGCTGGGAGGAATGACAGGATGCATGTGGACGATACCCACAGTCGCGCTAGAGATCCTGTTGGATATCCCACCACTGAAAAAGGCGATTAGGGTTAGCGCTTTCAAGACCTACTGCAGGCTAAAGGAAGCACCGAACTGTAACCAATTCAGGGAGAGTGAAGTTGTTGCAGAAGCTCTACCGGACATCGACAGTGCAGGCTACGACAAGATTACAGAGAGAGTTCTGTTCTCAAACCCCTACAGGGTCATAATTCAGGACAGGATAGAATGAAGTAAAGGGTTGCACGATCTCATAAAGGTGGGTATCGTCTGGTTCACGGACGGCTCTAAGTGCGATGACGGAGTGGGAGTAGGAGCATTGAGAATGAGCAGCACATAAGAGCTGGTATACTCGCTGGACTCCTATGCGACGGTCTTCCAGGCGGAAGTCAGGGCTATTAGGGAATGTGCGGAATGGCTAACGGCTGGTTGCATTGTGCAGAGGACAATAACCATCTGCTCGGATAGCAAGGCCGCACTACTTGCACTAGATGGAATTAACGTCACCTCCAAGGAGGTACTGAGATGCAGGGAAGCTCTAACCGTCATAACGGCTCGGAACTTAGTGAGGTTGCTGTGGGTGCCAGGACACTGAGGCATCCAGGGAAATGAGAATGCGGACAGGCTGGCCAGCAAAAGCTCCAAATAGATAAGGGCCAAATAGTCCCACCCTGCAAAGTGAAAAAGGCCGCGGGGGCATGGCTTAGGGAGAAACTGCAGGAGAAGTGGTGAAACATATGAGGCATAAAGCAAGCAAAGGAAATGCTGGGGGACAGCCCACCAGAGGAATGGATTAAAGTCATCGGAGACCTGGGCAGCAGAAATCTCAGGTCCACTATTGACTGGCTGACAGGTCATTGGAAGGTAGGTCATCATCTCCAGATGATGGGGATCCAAGAGGAACGTAAGTGTAGCTGGTGAGGCTACATACAAGAAACAACCCGTGACCTGATGTGTAGATGCCCCGCTTTCATGGGGATGAGACAAAGGGCGTGGGGCGTACCTTTCATGGAGCCGACGGCACGTAGGATGCAAAAATTACAGTTTATCAGTCAGGTTACACGGGCAATTGATAGGCAGCTACAGGTTTTTTGGGCCGTAAATAAAGGGCTACGAGGAATCGCACAATGGGCAATGCCTGAATGCCGGGGCGGCACGTCCCCGAGCAGGAGCCACCGAGGTCACCTCCGCAATTAAGACTAAGACTAAGACTATATATATGGAGGATTCTCTGGGAAATCGAATGAAAATAAAAATTTTCTTTCTAAACTATTTTCGATGCTAAAAGAAACATTTTTGCTGAAAAGAATTTTACTTTATTTTTGTTCTACATTTACCAGAGAATCATCTATATATATAAGAGGTGGTTCCATGAAAGTGGGCATGTCCAAAAATAAAAATGTCTGAAACTCTACAAGAATGTTGGTATGTGTACCCAGAGTATTTAAAAAATATTCAGACCCTAAGGTGTTATATGTCAAGAGCAATTAAAGGTTGAAAAATGCGTTTTTTTTTTTTATATTTTGAGATTTTGCCAATATTGTATAATTTTTAATTGAAAAACTAGAGACTTCTGATACAAAAGTGTAACAACATTTATTGGTTAAAATAAGGCAAGAAATATAAAAAAGATCGTATTAGACCCTATTGTGATATTTTGTGATCTCATGAATTGTCATATATATATATATATATATATATATATATATATATATATATATATATATATATATATATATATATATATATATATATATATATATATATATATATATATATATATATATATATGTATGCAGCGTTTCACCTTAACGCTTTCAGCGCGGTGCGGGAGCGTTAAAACATGCTATTTGCAACTCGTATTTGCGATATGAAAATGTACCTAAAATGAATTTCCGAACTATGATTTCGATATATTTTTTCCTCAGCTTTCGGATGGTATGGTCAGATTTTTTGAAATTTTTCATTTTCACCTTAAAAACACAAAACCTGTTATATCTCGGAAAGTGTATTTTTAATATATTTTTTTGATGATCTAGATCGAAACATCAGGTTTTTTTACATCGAAATAGGTGTTTTGAGAAATGGACTTTTCTTCGAGGAATAATGCCGCGATCATGCGTGCCGCAGTGCATATTGAGCGTGCGGGCACGAGTACTCTCGACGAACGGCGGCGCCGGTTTTGTATCTTATAGATGTAACGTGGCTTATTATGTTCATTTATATTTTTGTCTTGTGTTTACTTTGTTCAATTTTTGATTCTCAATGCTCTTAGTAGCAGAACTTTTTTTATTTGATGTTAGAATTTTTTTAGCTTTTCTTTTGGTTCGTTTTGTTACATGATTCTTCGTTTCACTTTTCATTGCAGTATTTTTGTGGTCTTCTTTACCTTCGGAAAGATTTCATACTATTTATCAAGTGAAAATATTTTTAGTTTCATTGTCGAGCATGGGAATGAGAGCACGATAATTTAAGGTACATGGGGTCGCTATAGCGCTATACAATCATGACTTTAATTCTAAAAAAGTTTTTTCATATTCTTACTTTCCACTAAAGAATACTTGTGTTTCTTTGCAATAATTCTTTGCCCAACTGTAAAGATCTTCTGCAGTAAGAATAAGATTCATTGACGAGCGTTGGAAACTTGCGCGTCTTGCACCTCATTTCAAATTAGCTCCGATTCCGTCATACGCGCATTTTCCATGCGCGGTAGTACAAAATTGCCATTTTGCTGGAATTCCAAAATCTTTTTCGTGAAACTGGAGATTAGAAGAATTACTTTTAGTCTTAAAGTGTTAACCTGCTTCATCAGATACTTAATACATTTTTTTAAGTTTAATTTTTGTTTTCAAATAATTTAGAATTATTTTTGTATATTAATAAACTGCGATAGTATCATGAGCTAGATTATCAGATATAATAGCTAAAATCCTATGTTTGAGATCATTGTATTCTATAAAATAGATCTCGACTGTGAATATAGTTGCTTGGTTATTGTTCCAATGAAATAACTGATCTGAAATCTGTTATACGATCTGTAATATTCTGTAAAATCGAATCAAACTATAAATTCTCCATCTGATAGATTTTCCTTTAGATACTTTGTAAAAAGAGACTGGCTTTTCGCAAAAAAATAGTGACTTTTTAATTTCATTAAATTGTTGCCAAGTAACTCTAGATATTCATGAGTATCCATTGTATCTAAGAATTCTACCGTGCTTAGTATTTCATTCTAAAAATTTATCTTTTAATTGATTAAGAACAGCAATGCCTGCTTTATGATGAGAAGAAGAAGAAACATCACTATCTCGAGTTTTAAGACTTTAAATTTCTAATTTATATTTCAAATAGATTTTTGCTCGAGCAGGTATATTGGGAAACATTTGTCTAAAAGATTGTGGACAGTTTATCAAATTTCTTGTATTGGGGTGATTTTTTTTCTGACACACGTCCATTTAAAAATGGAATCCATAATGGCTGAAAAATAAAATAAGAAATAGGAGAAAACAATCTTTTATTCGCTACTAATGGATTTTCGTATCACATATATGAGTTGCAAATAGCATAGTTTAGCGGTCGTGCGCCATGCTGAGAGAGTTGAGGTGGAAAGATCCATATCTGGGCAATTCATTGGAGAATTCAGAGAATTTGCTAAACAATCCTGTGTTGCTATTTTTTAAAGAGATTTAATTTTATTGAATAAAGGGAGGTTAAAATTTGCAAAAAAATGTAAAAAATGGCTACATGCTCATATTTAGCCTTGATCATCGTCAAACCTAAGGGTTTCAAGCAATCTGAAAAACTTCACATAGATTCTACATACCAAGAGATAAATTTTTACGGAATAAATAAAAGGAAATTTTTTGATTTCGATTTCCCAGAAAATCAACCATATATATATTTATATTTTATACAAAGTTATGTTAAATTTCACCACACTGTCGTTATATATAATTTCTACGACCGCACTTACTATGTCATCTTATTTTTATTATTTTATTATATATTATGTAATATATATTATGTAATATATAATAAAATAAACTCTATCTCTCTCTCTCTCTCTCTCTCTCTCTCTCTCTCTCTCTATCTATCTATCTCTCTCTTTCTATGCTTCTCAATATGGCCTTATCCTGAATGTTACCTGTTGTCTGGCTGCATTTCGACTATGCCTGCTTAGTTTATAATGATGCACCAGGCTACTTAGATATTAAGCTTCTACTTTCGTTATTAGGTTTATATATCGTCTAAAATAATATGTGCCTTAAAACCGTATTATCAGAAATAACACTGACTTACTCCAGTAAATTGTTGAAAGTATTTCCCAAGCGCAGTATTTGATCAGTTACTTAAAACCTCTAAGTTGAGTTACCTCAGAGATTTATTTAAGGAAATAAGTGAGGATATACGTAGGTCTGATTCAATTAAATCGTTAGAATTTGTAATATGTAAATGAACCACAATCACTTACAATAACTAGTTTCTAATTTCCACCATAGAATTATGGCAATCACTACCCACTAAATAAATGCAACTACTTCCTTAGGATCATCTAAAATATATCTATTTACATATTTGTTACAAAACGAGCGATTATGAATTAGTTATATAGATATATCTTTGCGTATTTAATAGGATAATAATATTGAAAATTGAAGATTATCACTACGATATTATTAAAGTTTTTGTGCGTGTTTATTTAATTATATTCTTTTACATTGTATTATTAAAATCTATATACATTACAACATATTCCACTATTGTTACTACATGTTAGTTTCTATTCTACTATTATTTCTACACATTAATTATAATTATAATTTTAGTTCTAGTGAAAAATGATTATATTACTATATACTATATTATTATACCATACAGTCACACAGACCAAGGCTAATCAAAAGGTCTCAAATTAAATCAAATTGCAACGGATCTACCAATGCATGAAAATAAAATAAAATAAAGCATGAAAGAAAGAAACACATGCTCTGGATATGCCTGTATAGGAATACAGATACTATATATCTATATATATGCAGCGCATATCTGGCACCCAGCGGCCGTCTTAAAGCCCGCTCCGCAATAGAGCTATAGCATTTCAAATCGTTCATAAAGCATCCGAAAGAGGATAAAATAACAATACACATAGAAAAAAAGTACTACTTCATAAATAAATATATATAATGTAATAAATAATTATTTATGCCGCGCAATACAAAAAGTGAATGTAATCACAAGAAACAGTATGAGGGGCCATTTATGCAGGCACACGGGCGCTGCGCAAAGATCACGTGATAAATATTTGTTTTCACATGAAGTGATTTATATTCAATATACTCGAGGGATGGATATAAATAAGTCCAATATTTTTATATAAGTGATTGTTTAATATCAGTTGAAAATTAAACTGTTATTTTTATTTAATAAAAATTCGTCGAATATAATCATTAATAATTATTTATGATTATCAATATATATATATATATATATATATATATATATATATACTGATAAATTGTTTATAATAAAAGGTTGCAAATGGTACCCTGGTGGGACGAGAGTCGGAAAAGCAAAGGAGTATTGAAGGGAAAGGGAAATAGAATACGAAGTGGTACACGTTAATAGACGAGAGTAAGAAATAATGTGTTGTCAGTAGTTAATAAAATAAAAACTTTCTATATAGTAGAATACTAAAATGTTATATTGTTCTGGTTCTAAAGAGGATATAAAGGCATTTTGAGATAGTAAAGTCGTTCCACATAATTTATCTTGGGTTGGATAATTTAAAGGTTGGTTTCCATGACGTTTTTCTGATTTCCGCTAATTAATTAAAGATTTAAAGGTTGTTTCCCATTTACGTCCTCTTGATTAATTTAATTAAAACGTTACAAATAACAAGTAATGTTTTTTTTGGTTTGGTTGTATCTGCGGCCTTTTCGTTTTTTTGTGTCATAAACTAAGGAGTTAAGGTTATTTCCAACGAGGAGTATACTACAAGTTATATACGTTGATAGAGCGCCGATTAGATATTTTGAGTATAACTTTAGATTAATGATAATAAAGGGTCGGATCCACTATCGTACGGTCTACACAGAATATCGATAGGTTTAACAAAAGTGTAAGTCCTCTAAGCGTTATACATACTGCGTGAGAAAACCAGCGATCGGTTGATTGCATCTTTAGCAATTAAAGTTTGTACTTGCGAGAGTGTAAATGCGCAGTTAAATACAAATTTACAAGTGCAAGTACGGAAATTATCGGAACTCGTCGAAACGCTTATCAAAAGAACAAAATATCAGGATAAACTCGCACGCGACTTGGAACAGGATATCTCATACTTACCAAACGTATGCAACGATTACTTATGTGAGACGGAGAAGGTAAACCACCGGCAAAGCAGCTTATTTACTAAAACAGCGGAAGCTTTTGATCTGATGGATGAGCGTCATATAGCCCTTAGAAAATATATAGAAAAGAACGCGGCAACATTGTTAAAGTTAATGGCTAAGAAACAGAATCAATAGGCTTATAAAACTTAACCTTAGAAGGTAAACCTTTTCAATTGTAGAACAGCAGTTAGAGTTCATTAGAGTTCTTTACCACAGATTGATACAGAAAATCTATAAAGATCTATAAAGCTAGGCGAGAACTTTTAGCCTCAGGGGCGTCACATAGTACCTCGGATTCGAGTTCATCGTTCGGTTGCAAGGAACTAGAAATAAGCAAAATGGCAGACAAACTGAGAGTATCGGCAGGGTTCCAAATACCGAAAAGGGGAGAGAAGTAAGAAATAACATTACACGCCACTTGCTAGTTAGGGCTCCAGGAAGGCATAAGCGTTCAAATCCGGTAAACTTAGAGCATAGAGAAAACTCGGAAAATAATGTAATTAGGGATGAAAACCGCGATGGAAAAGATGAAAGAGTGGAGGAACCCGCAGAAAGACATAACTTTAATGATTTTGAGATTCCGAGTGGGGAGACAGACCCGAATGTTTTCGTGTAAGACGTAAGGAGTATTTTACAAACTCTCAGAGCTAGGGATCATTATCTAAAAAATCGTACAGATATCTTGGGGGCACGGTTAGATGCAGTGGATGAACTATGCGAAGGGTTGTTTCATTGGGATACACGTCTTTCAGAGCAGGTTGGCGCCCGCGCCAGTGGAAAAGATATTAAGCAGAATACTCACGATATAGTTTACTTATCGAAAACATGTGCCGATATGACAGAGGATCAAAAGAATATGTGGGATGAAAGTAAAAACTTAAATGCTAGGGTAAATGTACATACGGATAGAATAGTAAAATTGATTGACGTACAACGAGAGATGCGTGAAAAAGTGGAAGGCGGAAAGGCCGAATTAATTAATATTATGAATACTCCATAGAGAAAGGGTTTCGATAATGAGAATAATATACCAAATCTGAAGTTAGATCTTCCAATATTTAGCGCGGCTGCATGCGATCGCCCAATGCGTTTTCTAAACTCGTTTAGAAATTATTTAGAGGCCACGGGAGCAACAGATTATAGCTTCAAGTTCATGGCAGAGCAGGCGTTTAGGAGTGCAGCAAGAGATTGGTGGGAACATATCAGACATAGAGTTTCCAGCGTGAGTGAGTTTTGTGAACGGTTCATTACACGGTACTGGAATAGCTCAATTCAGGCCAAGGTTAAGAGGGACCTTGAATTCGGATCATACCGAGCAGAGGATAATTTAAGCCGTAGCGAGTATGTCTTGAGGCTGTATAATGACGCTAAATTATTATCGAATATACCCCGGGAGGACATCGTGGTTGAAAAATTCTCTCGTCACTTTGACGAACAAGTGTAGCTTTCAGTTGTTAATAGAGGGATAAAAACAGTTGACCAATTAGTAGATCTCCTCGATACATTACATCAGGTGGGAATATTGTATTCAAGCTTCACAACGTCTCGATACATCGAATTTGCAGACAATTCAACTTCACGTTGGAACCGAACGGACAATTCGCGATCACGAGAACAAATAAATTATTCAGGCAATTATCAAGCGTCAACACCACGATCAAATTACACTAGAGTCGATAACCAACAAAACTACTCAACCACTAAAAGGGCAAAGTATCCATATAGAACACGGGAAAATATTCATAATAATTCTCGTCCACCACAACCCCAAATTAACACCCGAACATCAGAAATAAATGAACTTAACATTCAACCAACTGACGAGCAATTGCTTGTACTGCCATAGGCGGAAAAGGCATCTTCCATAGAGATAGCCCACCACTACAAACGGAGACCTCTTGTTTTCGGCACAACGTATAAAAAACGTATTTTAAAACAGTTTATCACATATAGTTCAAAAAAATTTTGCAAGCCTATTCCGTTTCCGACCTGCTTTTCTAAATGAAATAAATTCAATTTTTGACTCCACGCGTGATTTTCTCTTGTCAGAAGAAGAGTTTAGCATCAAAATTAGCAAACCAAATACACTCTCTTGTCCTGAAATCCAAATTAACATTGAGAACGACTCAATACGAGTCCTGGTTGATACAGGCAGTCGAATTACTTGCATCTCGGGAAATACGTTTCAAAAATATAATGAATCATGGAAAAATCGTCAAACATTCCCCTTGGTGGGGGTACGTGCTATCGGTTTTATCGGTGAAAAATCTGCTCGCCTAACGAGGCAAAAATCGGCGAAGGGACCATCCAGATAATTTTCGTTGTGGTTCCGAAACTAGTCCGGGAGTGCATAATAGGGGTCGATGCTCAAGTACAGCTAGGCATGGTGATTGATATGCGACGTAAATTCATTAACATGCAGTTCCCGGGTTCATCTCAGATACAAACATGTTCGTTCTCTCTAGGAGAAGCTCACTTATCGGATAGACAGAAAATTGAGACAATTTTAAATTTGTTAGTCTGTAATATTGATTCTTCAAATATACAGGAGGACGAATCACTCACGAATCAGGAGATCGAAAATAAATTGGAGGAGGTTAACTTCACGGGTGTTAAGGATCGAGATCTGCTATGTAGTCTAATCGTCAAGTATCGCCATATCTTTATAAAACGACCCGGTTCGTTTTTGTTATATGTGTATAAATTCAATGTGAAGGATAAAAATGTTTTTTTTCACAAGTCATATCCAGTGCCATTACAACACCGGGATAAAGTAGATCGGGAGGTACAACGGATGATAAAATTAGACATCAAAGAGCGCTCGACCAGTCCATATGTTAACCCAATCGTTCCAGTTATAAAAAAAATCGGGGAAGTTCGTCTATGCCTCGATGCGAGAGAATTAAATAAACATCTAGAAAACGATCACGATGACCCAGAAGATATGGATGAAGTGGTTAAAAGATGTAAACCCGGGAAAGTTTCGACAAGTATAGACCTAACAGCCAGTTTTTGGCAGGTCATGTTACATAAATTCTCTAGGCCCTATACGGCATTTTTGGCATTTTTGCATAGAGGAAGGATTTATCAATATTGTGTAGTTCTATTGTGTACTAAAGTAAGTATGGCTGCGCTTTCCAGAGCGGTAGAAAATACATTTAAAGGGTTAGAAGATTTCCTATCTGATTTTGTAGATGATTGGCTATGCTTTTCAGAGCACTTTGAAGATTACATCACTCATCTCTAAATCCTATTCGACAGGGTCCATTAGAGGGAGTGACGATCAATTTCGAAAAAATAAACTTTTGTAGGGAATAAATGAGATATTTAGGTTATATTCTCACCAAGGACGGTATGAAGCCAGACTCAAGCTAAATCCAAGCCATATGGAGTTTCCCAGCTCCACGAAACTAAACAGCTTAGGGGTTTTTTAGGGTTGCTTAACTTCTCTTCAAAGTTTACAAGCTCTCTCATGCATGAAATTCACCCTCTTTTAGAATTACTAAAGAAGGATAGGAAATGGTGTTGGGGTACAAAAGAAGAAGAAACCTTTGAAAGGGCCAAAATGCTATTTGGAAACGAGGTCCTTATATACCACCCTTCTAAAAAAGTAGGGTCAAAAGTGCAAATTGAAACGGATCACAAAGCCTCTAGTTTTCTCTTATCCACTCGTCTATTAAATGATCGTCTGACACGATAGATTTTGGCCATCCAAGACTATGACCATGATATACGAAATTATCCACGTCCCGGGTAATAAAAATATAGTCGCCGACGCACTCAGCCGCATATCTGCCGGAGATAGAGAAAAGAGAGATAAGGAAACCTTAATTGCTATAATCCTTGCCCGTAAACCATCAAAAGACGTAATCAAAGGTTTAAAAAATATCCCAGTTTTACAATCTCAAGATATCTGGTCACAAAAAATTATAGAGATCGGGAATAAGGGAGGAACGGTTAAAGATTTTTCAATGTATAAAGGGTTGCTTTTAAAAGGAAAAGAAGGAGAAAAGAGAATTGTCTTAACAAATCATATAATAAAGAATTTAATTATAGAAACTCATGAACTTTATGGCCACCTTGGGGCCAATAAGTGTATCTGAATGCTATCGGAAAGCTTTTTCTTCCCAAAGCTAAAAAAATAGTACCTCGTATCATACGCTGTTGCGACTCATGTAAAGGGGTAACACCACTCTAGCGACCCGAAAAAATGCCTAATTTGTACGATTTTTTACAAAAGTAGGAAAGAAGGGATAAAATTTCTTTTTTGAGGGTTTACTATACATATATTGAGGTACAAAAGCATTTTTTTTACACGTTAATACAAAATGGCGGCTATACAGCGAATCTCGTGAGAAGCCTTTTTCTCAAACCTCCAAAGGGAAAAACACTTTTCTCGGTAAGTATGAGACATGGAACAATAAAAATTTCAATCCAACCCATGCAATAGTTTACGAGTAATCTGTTCTCCCAGATTGAAAAGGGCTTCTCACGAAATTTGCTATATAGCCGCCATTTTGTATTTAAATGTAAAAAAAATATATATTTTTGTACCTCAATATATGTATAGTAAACCTTCAAAACAGAAATTTGATCCCTTCTTTCCTACTCTTGTAAAATATCGTACAAATTAGGCATTTTTTCGGACCGCTAGAGAGGTGTTACCCCTTAACGTAACAAAACGTATACACAGGCTACTGCTGCCATCTCTTCACCAATTATTCCTAATGGCCCAGGAGATTTAATCTCCATCGATTTCTGCGGTTCACTCCCAATCAGTAGAGGGGGTGTAAGATATATTTTGGCACTCCTAGATGTTTTTTCAAAGTTTGTAGTTTTGTATGCAATTAAGCGAGCAGATACCCGGACAACCCTACATCGAATATTCTCGAACTATATTCCAAAATATGGGGGACCAAGTAGAATTATCTCAGATCATGGAACGCAATTCACATCCAAAGCTTGATCAAAACGCCTAAAGGAAGAGAGTATTACTCCAATATTTTCATCCGTTAGACATCCACAGATTAATCCAGTAGAGCAGGTAAATAAGGAAATAGGGCGATTCTTCAGAACACTAGTATCTTCTAGACACTCGGCATGGGCTGTATGGCTGCCATTCATTCAGGATTGTATCAATGAGTCATATCATGATACAATTGGGTTCACACCGATGGAAATACAATTAAAGTCAAACCAAATAGATTCTGGGAAAGGTGGATCCATCTCCCACCTAGGAATGAACTACCATTCGCTAGGAAAATCGAGTTAGTTTTCGAGCGTATAAAGACAAAGGGCAACGAAGAGCAGAGAAATATAATACTACACATACCCGGGTGTAATATCAAATAGGGGATTTGGTGTTAGTCCGTGCATGCAATCTTTCGGATGCACTAAGCAAGGTGGTGGGTAAATTTCTTTCTTCGTATGAAGGTCCGTATCATGTGTCTCATCTCCATAATAAGTATACGTACCAGGTTAACTATTTGGAATCTAACGCTCTGCGTGGTAAATTTCAATCCACAGCATTACGACCATATTATGGCCCGAAACACCATAGAAGGAAGCTCAAGCGTCGCTTGATGAGACAGATTGTGTGGATGAAGAAAAGGATACAACATCTACGTTGGGAATTGGCAAACTTGGAACAGGAAAGGGATGATGGGTTATATGACCTATACCACCATGATGGTTGGAATGGTGAACCATCACCGCCATCGAATCAGCGATTCCTACGGCCAATTCGAACTCCCAGTCCACCCATACAAGCCGAGATAGACGAACGAGAGGCCCTACGTAATGCTTTTATCATGAAATATAGGGCTCGAAGGACGAACACAGAGAAAAACGAGCATAGACATGAAGAAGTACCCCAAATAAATACCCCCGCTAAGTGGGAGAGTATCTAATGTCAATAAGTGACTATATGTATTCAAATTACTAAAATAATTTTTTTTTACTATAAATATATCTAAATAATAAGAAAACCGAAACTATTGCTCCATCATTTTTCCCTCGTCAATAGTTTTAGAAGAGGGGGAAGCACAATGCAACGGATCTACCAGTACATGAAAATAAAATAAAATAAAGCATGAAAAAAGAAACACATGCTCTGGATATGCCTGGATATGAATACAGATACTATATATCTATATATTTGCAGCGCACATCTGGCACCCATCTGCCGTCTTAAAGTCCGCTCCGAAATAGAGCTCATTTCAAATCATTCATAAAGCAGCCGAAAGAGGATAAAATAACAATACACATAGAAAAAAATACTACTTCATAAATAAATATATATAATGTAATAAATGCTTATTTATGCCGCGCAATACAAAAAGTGAATGGAATCACAAGAAACAGTATGAGGGGCCATTTATGCAGGCACACGGGCGCTGAGCAAAGATCACGTGATAAATATTTGTTTTCACACGAAGTGATTTATATTTAATATACACGAAGGACGGATATAAATACGCCCAATATTTTTATATAAGTAATTGTTTAATATCAGTTAAATTAAACTGTTATTTTTATTTAATATACTTTTAGACGGGTTTTCGTTGAAAGAGAGATTTGACATCAGTAGTAACCCGCGTATCAATAGACATATATATATAATATCCTGCAGTGGTCGAAGGGAGAGAGAAGCTGCGCGAAAACGATAAGTGCCAATATGTAAATTCGCTCGCCGCGCAGCGTGCGGATCGAGCCGCCGATTAAGCGGCGAGGCGAGAGAGAGCTCGCGAGGAAGACGAAGGAGACGAGCAGAAGCATTACTAATTCTACCTCCCAGTTGTATACATTGGCCTTATCCTTCATCCACATATCACTTCCTCCATTTATTAGTTTGGACGAGAACGCGTGCACAAAAGGCAGATCTGATAGCAGTGCCAACTTGTATCAGTACAAACTTCAACGACACTGTTTCTTTCTTTTGCACTCACCAGTTTTGCGGTAGCTGCAGTGGACACTTCTCAATAAGTTTTGTATATTGGTAAATTTTTTCTCTTTGTTTCGGCCGGTGAGAATAAGCCGTAAGGTGAAATCATCAAGTCGGCTTATAGCAAACTTTTGGCCTCTTGTTATTAACTCGAAGCAAATAAGGGACTCGATAAATAAGTGCAATCGCCATTTCTACCATGTCTGTGGCTAATTGAGATGGTGAGTCCTAGCAGCCCTCAAGGTCGTCTCTTCATGAGATCATTGTATGTCGTAGTTAGACAAATTTTATTTAAATCATATAATTCACATTCAACTAACACTCTATTTCTCTCTACTCTATTCATTCTATTGCCATGCGTCTAAAAATAAATATTTGGATGATTATAAAAAAATAAATTTAAATTGTGATTGATACTTGGTAGTCAAATTTCTGATATGTATAAATAAATATTGTATCAAGTTTATATATCGTTTACGGATTATGGCCGTCGTTACATTAAATAAAGAAAGAAATAAAAGCCATCGCCATTTTTGTTTATAACCATAAATAATTGTTTATTTATTTGTATATGAGACTAAATTTATTTCCCCCAGCTCCTGATATCCTCTTTTTCTACTCTCGTCGAATATAATCATTAATAATTATTTATGATTATCAATATATATATGATTTATATATGATTATATATATATATATATATATATATATATATATATATATAATCATATATATATTGATAATCATAAATAATTATATATATATAATCATAAATAATTATATATATATATAATCATAAATAATATATATATATATATATATATATATATATATATATATATATATATATATATATATATATATATATATATATATATATATATATATATATATTATATATTGATAAATTGTTTATAATAAAAGGTTGCAAAATATCTCTCTTTCTCGTGCGCTGCGCGCTGCCGCCATCCGCAGTGTGTACCCGTACGAAAAAAGGAAAGGTGAAAGAGTATGCGAAAGGGCGGTGGAGGGATAGCAAGCCGTATACTCCTCTCCGCCGCTCAGCATAATAAATCAGCTATTCCAAACGCTGTGTACGCGCTTCAGAAATCTTTTTGTACAAATTACTATATGATATATTATCTCCTTCATCTGATCGTAAAAGGAGAAAGTAAATCGCAAAACATACGAAACAGAGCGGATGAATGGGAAGCAGGCAGCAAATGACAGACAAAAAATAACACGCTTTCAACAATTCATAGAAAATGTTACAGTTGTGGGTTATTAAACGAATAAATATTCGTACGCCGCTTGAGCTACACTCACCAAACTTTCGTGCGGTTTACAAAGTTACTCGAACGACGACGTGAAACAGAAAAAAAAGAGATGCATGCGACCGACCCAGTCGAGAGCTCGAGAACGACTATAAAGGTTATTAGTAGTGACCTCTTGATTTACGAGCTGAACTCGCGGTAAAAACTAGAGGTAGGAGTTCTGACAACGCGAAAACTTCGCAGATCTTGATGATTCGAGTGCGTAATGATTAACAGACATTTATAGAAAAGCGCTACTTTCAAATATATTTTAAAACGCATAACGGCGCTATCAAGTGTGATTACCCTCATTCGACAAAGCAAATCGAAAGTGCTATGATGATTGAAAATGATGTATCTCGCACAGAAAATCAGTATGTCAAATCGATATTTAAAGCCTGATGTAAAAAATTCATTTACGAAAGTTTGTTTATTTTGTTGTTAGATTCATAAATAGTTATACATCTAATGAATAGTTAACATCTAAAGAAGTTTAATGTTTTAGTGGGAAGTATTTTTCTGTAAATATAGGTTACTTTAAGCAAAAAGGCTTCGAAGGTTCATATTTAAAAATCAACATCAACAAAGCTATGAATTTTGGAAGTTTCAGTTTTGTGGTTTTTTAACAACTTCGAAAACTTTTTATTCTAAGCGTATTATTTATTCTTTTGTAGTCTTTAATTTATTTTAAGTGTTAAGTGTGAAGTGTGAGTGTAATTATTAGCGCGAATGAGTGTATGAACGAAAGAAGAATGTAAGAAGTTTTATTTTCCGACGCGATAGATATATGTGCAATATAAATGTGTATGTGTATATATTACTGTTACCTATTTATTCGTATATTATTAAGTTGACGAAACAATGTGTGATTGTATTGACTACATTACGATATGTTAGACAATAAATTGACGACCTGTGATAGCGATCAAAACTTTTTAACTCTAATGACTGATAATGTGATAACAAATTTTAACCAAATGTACATACAGCTGTAAATTTTTGTCATAAGAGATAAATAAAAAGAATATCTATCTATCTACCCACATATATAAACCATGTATTAATACTACAGCTGCTATAGGCATCTTCAGCGGCGACGAGAGAATGAGAGTAATCCGAGGAAAGGTGAGAGAGAAAGAGAGAGAGAGTATAGGAAGACCGTGGGGAGACGCGAACCGCTACTACTACCGGGCAGAGACATTTTGGCTGCCTAGCAGAACTGGCGAGGAGATATTGCGCGTGCGAGCCTGCCCGGTGTAACGGCTACGGTGCGAGTGGACGTCGCAGAGATCGGGATTGTGCGCAGCGGCAGCATCTGCCGGTTGTGGGCGACAAGTGCAAGTTTCGCCGAGGATGGGGCAACCTACCTTGCAGCTTTCCCGAGAATGAGCACGACCCGACGCCGAGGAATTAATGTAAGTTTGTTATTCGGCATCGCTGCTCTCCTATCTCTTTCTCTCGCATTAACTCGGAATCTTCTCGCTCCGATTCGAGCCTGCGAGAGCGTACACGCAGTGTGCATCAGTACACCCTTTCTGTTTACTAGAATATACCATTATTTTGCATATATATAATGTGTTACCTCTGACACTTTCTTCTTCCCACGTCATCCACATGCTCTCATCATATTAAATAATTCGTGGGTATTTATGCGAGGTAAGAACCCCGTTATACAATTGTCATTCTCCGGAAAAAGTCACAGAGTTGTGGGGATTAGTGCATAGTGCGGATCGCGGGTAAACATATTGAGAACATATACACAACGGAAAATACTTCCATCGGCATTGAATCGGTTTAGTCCAATACACGCGCAGGCTTTGTTGACGTTCGGTGCGCGAGAGAACTCGCAAGGAAAGTAAACAAACCTTTGATGGCTCTGAAAAATACTGAGTACGAGCCAGACTGCAGCAAATTAATATTTCGGCTTTATTGTGCGCGAACGCTTTAATTATTTGTCCAGTATATACTGAACATAGGAGTAAATACATATTTTTCTGCTAGATAACATTCGTATAGGTACGAAAGGTGTAAGAATAAGAAGTCATTGTAAAAAGAGGCTCTCGCAAGTGGACAAATATATTTGTCAAAGTGATTTTTTTAATAAATACTAAATTAAAATCTAGTGATTTAAATTTTTTTAGTCAACAGTAAATAGTAAACAACGTTTTGTGATAAATTGTTTATATTAAAATATAATATTATGTTATAAAATTAAAGTGTAAACTTTGAATAAAATCATTGAGTATTGAAGTGAATAAGATTCGATTTCGTATATTTAAAGCGAATTCGCATAAATAATATCAACACTTCGTTTCATAACGAAAGTAAATGTAATGAGTGTCGTTAAAAGTTCCTTTTATTTTGAAGTATTTACAAATAAACTAATTATTTGAAATTTTATTTTGTAAATTGAGTAATAGTATAAATTACTCACTAACTATTTTGTTTGACTTATAGTTACATTTATTTTCGACTAGTAAAATTAAATAGTTTCGTTGTAAAATTAATCACGTGTTTACAAAATTAAATTACGTTTAAATAAATAATTTGGTAAACAAACAATACGTTTGACCACTTGCTCGTTTTTTGCTCGTTTATTTGACTTACAGAAAAATACATTCTGGTAATGCATGCGTTGATATTATAGCTGCGTATACTTAAAATATCGATACTGAGCGTACACACAGTGACTGCACACGGTGGGCAGGAAGGAGCGATAGGTTTGACCAAAATGACGATAAAATCGGGTTGCGGGGCGGTATTCGGGCATGAATGTACATCTCAAATCCGTTCGAATCGAAATCCGATCGGCTCCTGTTTTCGAGATATCGTCAATTTACGTATTTTAGCTAAATTATTGATAGAAGCGAAAGAGTTCTACCTTAAGAATGCATTGAACTAACTTATATAATCAACAAGGATATACAAAATATGTTGATATCATGTATATTATATATATTTATGATATGTTGTGTGTGTATATATATACACGTATACATATATGCATGCAGGGTATCCCAAAAGTTCGGGGATAGCTGAATATTCCCTCAGATAATTTTCAAGGAGGTGAAGATTAGTTTTGTGTGTATATATGTATATATATATATATATATATATATATATATATATATATATATATATATATATATATATACATACACATATATATAGCTAAATCTAAACTTTATCGTGTTATAACTTTATATTACATAAATTATAAATTTTTGGGTTACACTAAATGTCCATATAAAAATTTATAACTTCGATTATCACCGCTAGGTAGCTGCGTGCTTTCTTCTATGATAATAGAGATGATTTTGTCATATAAGACGATCAGATTTTGGATGCTTCTTGGTTGTGTTTTGGATAGTTTTGATATTTTCCGTGTTAGAGATCACGTTTGAGTGGCAGGCTAACGGATAAATATGGCATCTTCTCTTCCAGTAAAGAATTATGAATCCATTAATTCTAAAATGAATCATAAGTGTAATCATGAGGAGAATAGAATAAAAATTTGTACGCCATGTGGTAGAAAAATAAGTTTCAAAGGAAAAAGATCACAAGATTTTTTGATAACGAAGTCTCATGAAGGACTGATTCGAAAATACATAAATGAAGATTTTGATCTATCTAATTCGAAGTTTCTATTAAGTATTTGAGTCTCTGGTTGTCTTGCACTTTGTGAACGAGAAAAAAATGTTTAAAAAAAAAGACCTTTACAGAGTATGCCAAACTATGAAGATGTAATTTTGCCTAAAAAAACTAGAACTTCTGATGAGTGTAATTGTTACGTGTGCATAACAGCTCGCTCTACGATATCATCATCAAAAGTAAAAAAAGGTAAAGGAAACATACTGAATGTTTCCATTTGCATTGATGAATCGAACGGTCTTGATGGCACAAAAAAGAATCTGGTCAGAGAAACCGAAAAAAGTATAAAGGATTCAAGGAGTTCTTTTTAAATTTGCAAAACTTGCTTTCAGAAAGTAGGTAAAGGTATATATCATGCATGCGCTACTGCTTCTACATCTGATAGTGCTGCTGGTAAAAATGTAATGAAAATAGTAGAGCAGCTACCTGAACGACAGCAAAATCAAATTGCGAGTTCTATTTTAAAGCGGAAACGGTCAAACAGTGATAAAAATAATGAAAAAATAACTTTAAATACTTTTGGCTCCAAAGTTATAGTAACTGTGAATCCAAAACCGAGTAAGGAAGTTTTTTTTTACTGCTGAAAGTTTGGACAATTATCAAGTGAACACTGATTCTACATGCAATAAAATGAAAGAAATGACAAATTTTTTAAGGAGTGGTGCAGGGAGAAACTCTGTTCCTACATCCTACGAGAAAAACATATCTCAAAAATTTAAAACGTTAGAGGACATTTACCAGGATAATATTTTTCAGTTCGACACTGCAAATGATAAAAAAGAAAAAAGGCCTGTCATTTGGGCAGATGCTGAAGAGCTACTCGACTCAGTCTTAGACAAGCGAAACCAGATTGGTATTCCCAAGATAAAAGTAATGGTAGACGGAGGGCAAGGTTTTTTTAAAATTTATATGTCAATTTTGACAGAAGATTATGCCGCAGATACTGATTGTAATGAAGCAAGTACTAGTAATAAAGCTAAATTAACCGGTGTTAATAGACTTATTTCGCTGTGTGTAGTTCCTCTAATAAAAGAAACTTATGAAAATCTTGAACTTTTAGTTTCATTAACTCAACTTAACAATATACTGTTCAGATTCGTTTCAGATTTTAAATTTTTACTGCTGGCCACTGGTCAGCAAACTGCATCATCAACTTATCCTTGCCGTTATTGTTTCGTTACATTACACGAGTTACGTAACTTACAAAAAAAGACAGATACAAGTTCTGAAGAGGTCGATGATGATTCTGTGAAATTGAAAACTTATGGAGATTTGAAGAAAGATTATGAAAAATTCGAATCCTTACGCAAGGATAAAAAAAGGGCTTCCTTACATTCCTTATCTCATAGCACAGTTAACCGTCCTCTCTTTGAAGAGAACGATGATGTGTATGTGATTAAAAAATGTGTAATCCCCGAACTACATATTCTTCAGGGATTGGTCAATCATTTGTTTTGGGATGGGCTAGTTTTACTTTTAGGAGAAGAGAAAGCTAAACTTTGGCCAACAAAGTTGGGTTTAATTTCAAAAAATTATCAGGGCAGAGTTTTTGAAGGCAATGCTTGCCGACGACTACTGTAGGAAGCAGATAAACTTCGAGCACCTGATATTTCTGGGGAAGTTGAAAATAGTCAAATAGAGCCTTACATCTTTGCTTTTACAGAAATGAACAAGGTTGTTGAGTCTTGTTTTTCCACAACGAATTCCGGAGTTGACGTGGATCAAAATTTGATTGCATTGTCGGAAGCTTTTAAGAGCACTGGAGTCTCTGAATCGTTAAAAATCCATGTACTTCTGAAGCACTTAAAAGACTGCCTTGCATATTTGGACAATGATGATGGGCTAGGATTATGGCCTGAGCAGGCTGGCGAATCAGTACACAGAAAATTTTTGAAACTTTGGGAAAGGAACAAAAGCAACTCTGTAACGCGGTGAGAAGATTTTTAATTTTCTCCGCGTTACTCACGCGCGACTAATACATCAAAGGCCTATTTCAAGACGAAATCCTGCCATGACCGCGAGAGGAGTCTCTCCACCTTGCGTTCTGAATCATAGTAGCTTAAAGAAAAATACTGCGTAGATTCGAATTAATTTTTTAGGAAACAAAAAGCATCTTTTTTTTACGGCGGAAATCTGGCGCCAGGGGCCTTATTCCATAAGCGTGTTTTGCGACACAGAAAATACAGCCGATACACTACTCAGACGGTCAAATTCATGCCAATGCGCATGCGTAAGCGGATGTTTTTATCTCTTATAATAAGTTTTAGGGCAGATTTCCATGACCTCGACGAGTGAGACAGAATTTGAAGATGAGAGAGCATAATATCATTCACCATTCACTTATCTCACTCAAGTCCTACGACGAATTCTTAGTCACGTTATAGAGACATACATTACAAAGACTTAAAGAGCGTATGTCATGAAACCAATAGACCACATCAATATACACACGCATTGAACGTATTAAAATAGAAGTTATGCAAATCCTAAAAAATTTGAATTTGAATTAAAAATAAAATTTTAAAATTATGTTTAAGATCATTTCTTACATTTGTTTAACTATAAAATTTTTAAAAAATGGACTGTTATTCTGCAATAATATAATAATATAAAAATAATGATTTTAATATATTTTAAATAATATAAATATTTTGTACAATAAGAATAATTATATAAAAATAAAAATAATAGTATTACAATGATATATCTGTGGGTTCCCGGAAAAACGACTTAAGTACACTTTTTATGATTTTGAGATATTGAGGCTTAAAGTTTTTATTTTCCATTTAATTTTTTTGTATACCTTTTTTATTGTTTCTAGTTTTATCTGAAAATATACTATGTAGGGGTACCAAAATCGCACGACTCAATTTTCAAAACAATTGATTTGTTTTTCTGGGCACCCATAGATATAATACTATTATTTTGATCTTACGAACATAGCTAATTTTAAATTATGTATTATTATTATTAACGTGCGACCTAACCTCTATATCTGCACTTGACTGATGCCCACATGATTATTATTACCTAATCTAAAAACATGCGTCCAAGCATGTGCGCATGCGTACCGCTTCATACCTACTTGTGTCATTATTAAGCTGTGTCACTGCTTACTGTCTTTTTGTCTCGCAAAACACGCTTATGGAATAAGACTCCAGTCATCATCAACAGCCCATCAAGAGCTGTGTCCCGCTGCCTCTCAAAGGCAACGAGCCCAGGCACGCCTAAAACGTCCAGAAGACCTCGCAGCTCGCCGTATAATATCATCGCAACGAGCGTCACCGTCGGCCGCCAGCATTAGCTACAAGTTAAGTAAATCTTCGAAGAACACAGCTACTCTCTCTTTACTCTGTCTCTCTCAGTTCTAAGCATCTGCCTGGTTAGGCAAAATACTCCATAGTGTAGAATCTTATTTTTCTTTCCAAGGGCGTACGGTAATTACGTAACAGCCCACGGACTATTGCCAGGCAATGTAGTATAGACATTTCTATATACAATGTCTCCTAACTTCTCCCCCCGCGAGCATGGAAATTTTCAGTGCCTTACGCAATATGATTGTTACAGCATCAGGCGATTTCGGGGAGAAGAAGACCAGAGGCGAGAACCAGAGATTCCAACCTGATGTGAGGGTTGCTCTCAAATCAGAGAGCCTGGCGACGACGAGAAGTCACCAATCAGAGGCAGCGACGTGGAAGGCGGGCCCAAGGCCGCGGCCTTCGAGCCGGCAGCGAACGCAGACTCGGCAGACTCTTCTCCGGCCTCCCGAGCGACCAACACCTTGCTGGCTACGGGACTTCATCCAACATCCGCGCCGCGAGTCCCTTCTGGACTTTGATTTTTTTCTTGTGTTCAGTCGTATAATTTTTTACTTTTTATACGAATTATAATTTTTTGTAACTTTAATTTAGTTGTTTTGTATAACTTCTCGCCGAACCTCTTCATGTGACTGCGCTACTCGTTTCAGCCTCCACGCCATCGACGAGAAGGACACTAAGCTAAGTCACCACGTTTTTGTGCCTAATATGGGCCAATAATTAGACGCCGGGTTGCCTTTACTGCCCCGGGCGTATACTATTTTTTTCATACAATTTTATTGATACCAATATTTTACACAATTAAATAAATATAATTAAGACTAATTTTAGGGAAAAGTTAAAGTAGAAACATTAGATACGTTGAATTTAGTACGGCTTAGAAATAAAAAGTAAAATTCTGAAGTAAGGTGGATGTAGCGATAATTTCGTTGGCGAACTTTTGTAAGATTGTACCTTGGCTAAAAATTGGAATTTTGTTAACTCACGGGAAAAACTTTGTTACTTTCAACGAGGTGCCTCGTGGGAGAACCGATAAAACGTTCTTGTATAAAACCTACAGCGTGTTCTCCCACTCGCATAAGTTCTCCGTGAAATAAAAGGCACTGTATTCATTTTAAATCTAAATATTGAGATCATACTATTTTTTTTTGTGTTGCCTCACTCCTATGTGTGTGTCCGTTTGAACAATCTTCGCCTATGTTTTCGCGTGTAAAAGTGAAAGAAAGGTAAGGAAGTCGTAACCGTCGAGACCCCACTACTCTCCGCGTATAGAAACAAGTCTTAGCTACCCGTGCAAATAATAAATTCAAAGAATAGGACGAGGGGCACTGCTCGTCACCGGTTGTAAAATTTTAACTAAATCAGAATACAGTGCCTGGCGCTCAAATTTAAATAAAATTATGACCCTTTGGAGGTCTATGTTTGATTGCCTGACGGCGTATGCCGATTAGCAATTAATCATAATATTCGTAATAATTTACCTAACACTTATTCTATACCGTGGTTCCGGGCCGCATGCCCACGGCAATCCGAGCCACGCGTTATAACTCTATTCTGGATCCTACTTATATTACAAAACTAAAAAAGGCTATCGCTCAATTTTCTTCAGAAAATATATAAAGAAATAAGATTTTTTTCGTTGATAATAACTTTCTGAACAAAATTACAAGTTGTGGAAAAGTACGTATTATCAATATAATACACTTACACATCCAATGCACCAGCCTAAATATGACTTCTTATTTAAATTATATATATATATATACGAGGTCTGTCCCAAAAGTATCCGACCTACCTCGATTTCTCGGCGCTTGATTTATTCTTCGTCATCCGGGGGGTGGCATCCTTCAAAGTAGTCCCCATTTGATTGAACAAGACGCTCATATCGATGTTTCCACTTATTAAAGCACTCTTGAAAGTCAGTCTTCGGAATCGCCTTTAGTGCATTCGTCGCATTAGTTTCAACAGTCTGTTTATTGTCGAATCGATGTCCTTTAAGCGGCATTTTCAATCGAGGAAACAGCCAAAAGTCGCACGGAGCTATATCAGGACTGTATGGAGGCTGGCGGAGCTGCGCAACACTGTGTTTCAATAAATACTGCTGCACAAGGTTTGATGCGTGCGCTGGAGCATTGTCGTGATGAAGAAGCCAGTCACCGGTTTCCCAAAGTTGCGGTCGTTTTCTCCTGATTGCATTACGTAATCTTTTCAAAACTTCAACGTAGTACTCTTTATTGATTGTCTGGCCTGTAGGGGCATATTCGTGGTGCACAACGCCCTCATAATCGAAAAAAACAATCAACATTGACTTGATGTTGCTTCGACTTTGACGAGCTTTTTTCGGCCGAGGCTCAGATGGAAGCTTCCACTGCGAAGATTGTTGCTTTGTTTCAGGATCATAACCATAAACCCATGACTCATCACCAGTAATAACCTTTTTAAGAAAGTTTTCATCACTATTAATCATTTCCAAATTGTCCTGAGCGATTTCTAATCGAAGGTTTTTTTGCTGGTCTGAGAGCAGTTTCGGGATGAATTTTGCACACACACGAGTCATTTCCAAATTCTCGGTTAAAATTCGCCAAACAGTACTTTTTGGTATTCCAAGTTCATCTTCCAGTTCTCTCACAGTCAAACGACGATCTTGTTCAACTGCGACACGCACACGCTCGACATTATCCGACAATGTTCCCGTCGAAGGTCGACCAGAACGAGGATCACTGTCAACAGATGTGCGGCCACTTTTGAACCGCCTATACCACTCTTTTATTTGTGTTTTGCCCATACACTCATCTTTAAAGGCCTTTTGCAACATTTCAATAGTTTCCGCACAACTTTTACCGAGATTAAAGCAAAATTTTATGCAAATTCGCTGTTCGGTTCGTTCTGCCATTTTTAGCAATAAGCAAATTGCGACGAACGCAAAAAAGTCGTTGTAAACAAATACACGCTGCGCGGGAACTAAGGCGTTTTATCGGTATCTCAGGCTACTGACGAGAAGGTTAGGAGTTGCTGGTGACGTTCGTACCCTCCAGAGGTCGCCTGAGTCTCTCCGCGCGAAGATATGAACGTAGGTCGGATACTTTTGGGACAGACCTCGTATACATCATTCCATTCATTTGATAACCAGGTCTACATGTATATACACAATATATCATACTTATATATAATATACATGATATCTACATATTTTGTATATCCTCGTTGATTATATAATAAAGTTCCATGCATTCTTAAGGTACAACTGATTCGCTTACATCAATAATTTAGCTAAAATGCGTAAATTGACGATATCTCGAAAACAGGAGCCAATCGGATTTCGATTCGAACGGATTTGAGATGTACATTCATGCCCGAATACCGCCCCGCAACCCGATTTTATCGTCATTTTCGTCAAACCAAACTACCAAACCCTGTGTACTGTATAGACTACCGATAGTTCTGTAGGTGCGAGACTGTGTAGTCGTAGTGTAGTAAACGTGATTTAACTGCGACTAAACCGCCCAATAATTGCGTCGCCATAATATTCGTATCGCTTATTTATTTGATTAAAAATAATATTGTTGTATTTTTTATATATAAACAAAGGTATATTAAATTAATTAATAATCATAATTATTGTTTACTTTTTTTGAGAAATAATATTAGGGTAATTGATTATTTAATTAACTAATTAGTTGATTAAATTTTCTTTCTGCGCTTTTAGCATAATTGTTTATTTACTAATAAACAATTGTTATTCGTTTGATTAATAATTATTATTATTTATTTATTTTGATGAAATAATATTATTACTTAATTAATTATTTAATTAATTAATTATTGGACAAATTTTCTTTTGCGTTTTTAGAAAATTTTATTTTTATTTTTCTAGGGATATTAAATAGGATTTTCTAATTTTTTCGATACATCAATCTACTTGATAAGAATAAAAAAAAACATTATTTTAGTATTGAAAGTTGAATTAATAACTTGTGTTTAAAATTCAAAACTTAATAATACTCGATATGAAATAATTTTTTGGATCCTGCGTAAAGTGAAAATATAATTATAACACAAGAAAATGGCGAATCAGTACGACATCTCCTTTGATGAAACGGTAGGAACCGAGATCCAAGCGTGGATTCTACGTTTAGACGGATAAGAATTGGATATTTTTTTAAATAGGCTCTAATTAAAAAGCGATGGCACGCAATTTGCAAAAAGCGATAGAATATATAGACGCTTGCGGGGCGACTACACAGCGACTGATTTCGTACATAGCTTAGTTAGCACAAACATTGAAGAGCAGCAAACTCATCGAGAAGAGATGCTCGACGAAGTATTAGCGGATGTAAAATTTAGCAATAGGACGCAGACCGAAATTCTAGGTATGCAGCAGTATTTGGCAAGCAGCCGAACAGAGACGGACTTACCAAGCGAAATTCAGCGAATATGTCCATGACGGCATGCCAAGAGAATGGGCAAATGAATACTGGTGATGTATTACACGATGCAAGGGAAGGAACAGCGGCGGCCGTAGTTGTTGTTACGACAACACCGGTACATACACTATTTACAGAAATAACTACACCACCGGTATATGAATCACCTATACGACCGCTCGCACCACCGCCACCACCACCAATGAAAAACAGCGAAGCAACGAATACGCATCAGGGCCAAGGAGCAAAGTCCAAAACCAAGAGGGGTATCACTTTTTAAGTCACATTCGACCTACGATATAACGATGACGACCAGCTGAATGATAACCGAAGGGCACAAGAAGAGGTTGTTGCAAGAGGGGGTAGTTTGGGTCTTAACGCGATAACACTAAGTTTTATTTCAATGGTACAACAACCAAGAAAGAAAGTACTAGCGACGGCTCATCAAAGGTATCGGACTATCCCAACCCGGCAAGTGTCTGGGAGAGGAGGGTGCCTCTGTATTCCGAGATAACGCTACCATCGCAGAACACTACATTTTTCAATCATCGAATAAATGGTATTGTAACAACGATTCGATTCTGGAATATTAAGTTTTCCGGTGAGAAAGACTGTCGCAGTATAGAAGAATTCCTGCTACGCGTCAATGAGTGCCACACACTGGCCCGCATAGAGGACGTGGACCTATTGAATGCCATGACGGAGTTGCTGAAGGAAGCAGTGCTCCAATAGTGTCGCCAATCCAGGAAGAATTGGCACACCTGGCAAGACTTTTACGAGGCAGCACGACGCTGTTATAACGTTGATAGCCACTATCAACAGCGGTTAATGACAGAAACCACTACGCGCATCCACGGATTTACTTAACCAGTCACAGATTGTTTATTTTCTCTGCCCTCGTACATTTATAAATTTGAAGTGCCTTGGAATGATGAAAGAAAATTGCAACTCATTTATCAAAATATGTCGCAAAAGTTGTAAACGATCGTGAATAAAGAGAAAACCACGGATCTAGATACTTTGATTCAGTGGCGCAGCAGGCCGAAGCTGTCGTGGAGGTGCGGCATAACTGGAAAGAACCACCTCTAGCTGATAAGTACGTGTTACTTGAATTGGCGTATAAACGGTCACGTACACCGACAAATTATTACAAAATGACTCGGGCAGCAATTGCTGAAGGTTCGTCTACAGCCTTGTCCCAGAAGCTTGACAAGCTGGTGAAGGAAAAATTGAGTGCGAAGCACAACGCTCCAAGTCTGGCAGCGATATCGCAGACTTCACCTCAAGACATTTCAGCTATGATCGAAAAGTTGCTCGAGGAACAACTAAAGCAGCTGTCTCTGACTGGCCCCGTGAAAGCTCCATCGTCAACTGCTGAGAAATCAGCGACGCAAAAATCGGCTCCTAAAAGATTTGAAGGGTCGTATAACAAGAGCGGCAGTTCAAAGCGACGAAGCCCTACACGCCAGCCGGCCAGCGACACAAATAAAGCACAGATACCTGAATGCTTAATAAATGAGAAAAGTATAAAAACAAAAGAAATGTATAAGAAAAATAATAAAGAGATAGTTATTAAATGTGTTAATTAAAACAGTGCTAATATGGCTTTGAGGTTATTAAAAACCAATTTAGATGAAATTTGTAAAATTACAATTGAACAGTTAAAAAATCCAAAAATTAAAGTAGTTGGAATAGACAATCTTATGAATATGAACGAAATTGGTATTGAAGAAGATATAAACAATAGGAACTTCACAAACTTTAAGACTAAAGCTCAAGTTCTACATATGTACACAAACAAGAAATCAAACCTTAGCAGTGTATTGATGGAAGTAACAGCTGAAATATACACACACATCAGAGACAACAACAACAGAATTTTTATTGGATGTCAAAGCTGTAAGGTATATGATTTGATAAATGTTAAACTACGATTTAACTCTGGTAGGTTGGGTCACGGTAGAACAAACTGTAATAATGCAATAACATGTCTGAAATATGCAAAAAATCACAAAACCATTGAGTGCGATAGTGAAGTATTAAAGTGCCCAAACTGTAATTTCAGTAATATAAAATAAAAAACAAATTTTGATATATTACATGATGCATCAGATTTTAACGTGTGTAAAATACTAATAAATAAGATGAAAAAATATATTGAAACTAATGATTACTTTATGAAACCTACATTACCAGTGTAAACAATACCGGTGCACTATCAACAGAAGATATCGAACCAATAAAATAACACTTCGGAAAAATTGCAAAATGAAAACCAACCTCAAAAACAAAACCAGGAAAAAAATCAACAACAGCAGCAACAACTACAAAAACCACAACATGGACAGCAAATAACTACAAGTAGAGCACAACAAATTACAAATAAATAATTAAATAGTTATATCCTTCCAATTCATATAGTTTGTAATTACTTTATACAAAAGTTTCAGTGCATATAATAATTGAAGGATTATTGTTCAAACCTTTTAACAATATTTTCAATTTATCAAAATTTGCAGACATACTTCTTATATTTACATGCATTATGAAATCATTTTTATTGCTTATAGTTTTGTTAAAACTGTTTATATTACCACATGTTATCTTTTTTTTAACTGAATCTTTTTGTATTTCTTCGAGCAACTCAAAATCCATACTTAGACAAGTCCTTCAATTATTATATGCACTGAAACTTTTGTATAAAGTAATTACAAACTATATGAATTGGAAGGATATAAAAGTTTTTATAATGAAAGTAAAACAAATCGAAATGATGGCGTTATTGTTTTTATTGAAGGGAGTATATTACACAATGTTAAAACTATTGAATGTGGTAGGATTAAAATACTAAATATACATATTACGATAAATAATAATAGTTCTATTGAATTTTCCGCTATGTATAGATCGCAGTATATACCAAAGACTGAGTTAATTTTAGATTTAAATAAATTTTTAAGTGAAAAAAGACATATTAATAACCATCTAGTAATTGGAGATTTTAATATAGATCTATTAGAATCAGATAGGATGAGCCAAGATTTTCTTTGTAATTTTTTGGATAAAGGATATATTCCTGGTTTTATGAGTGTCACGAGACCACCCGTAGGAAATTGTGTTCTTTACCGGATCATTACCCTATTTTTTTACAATAAATAAGATTCAAAATAAAACGTCTGAACCTAACGTGACATTAGACTATAAAAAATTAGTAAACATTGCTAGGACAAAAGACTGGAATGCAATTATGTCAATACAGGACCCTAACATAGATACTGACCAACTGATATGCGAAATTAAACAATGTATAGAACAAGCTGAAATAAAAAGAAGGAAAGGCGAAAATAAGCGCAGGAAATATTGGATTACAGATGCTATTGTTAAAATTATGTCAAAATTCTAGATAAGGTCATCCTTGATTCAAAAATCAAACATGATAAAAGCTTAGTGGAAAATAATACAAACAATCCTAAAAGACTATGAGATATTATTAATACGAAAATAGGTAAAAAAATCAAATCAAATGACTCTACAGGTTATATAAAAATTGATAATAACAAGATTACAGTTAATAATGAAATAGCGAATAATATAAATAAATATTTTTGTAAAATTGGCCTAAATTTAAGTGAGAAAATTGTTAAACCTTCTGAATATGCTTTAAAAATTCCAGATATGAATACAAGCTCAATTTTTTTTAGACCAACAGATGCATATGAAATAATGAGCATTATTAATACTTTGAAGTTAAAAAATGGTGGTGTTGATATAATGAATGCAAAAGTTTTTAAGGTAATATGTAATTATATTACCGAACCACTAGAATTTTTACTTAATACATGTATACTCCAATGCATAAGGCCTAACGCTCTAAAAAATGCTGAAATTGTACCGAGTTATAAATCTGGTGCGAGACACAATGTATCAAACTACAGACCTATTTCGTTAATATCGAACATAGATAAAAATTTTTAGAGAGAATAATATATAATAGAATTTACGATTTTGTTAAAAAGTGTAATATAATATGTGAGCATTAGTTTCGTTTTATGAACAACGTAGGTATGAAAAATGCTCTAAATTACATATCGAATACATTATACAATAAGTTAGATAGTAGTAAACCAAAGCTTACAACTTTTCTGAATCTTGCCAAAGCTTTTGATACTATTAATAATGAAATATTACTTGAGAAATTATATTGTATTGGTATCAGAGAATAGGCGTGGGCCTTACTAACAAGTTATCTAAATAATAGATACCAAAAATTCAAGATTAATAACAGTGAAAGTAATAACATGATAATAAACATTGGTGTTCCGCAAGGTACAATTTTATGACCTCTTTTTTTCATACTTTATATAAATGATCTATTGAAAGAAATTTCTTTTGAAGCAATTTCATCTTATGCAGACGACACTGCTGTGATATCTACTGGCAATCACCAGAGCTAAGCTCAGGAAACTATGAATAATTATCTTCTAACTGTAGATAAATGGTTAGCAGTAAATAAATTATTACTAAATGTTGTCAAGACGGTATATATGACTTTTGGTAACTATAGCGACAGTGTCCCAACTCAAATGAATCTTAAAATAAATGATAAATATTTAACAAGAGTTAAGAATTACAAATATTTAGGCATCATATGTGATTATAATTTAAGGTGGGATCGTCACATACAAGAAATTATAAAAAAAATAAATATCTAGTCTATATTTTTTATAAGACCTCCAAGTTTATGTCAACAGAAGTAATCAGAATGATATACTACTTTTTTTTCACATCATAATTAATTATGGAATCTTAGCCTGGGATGGAATTTATAAAAATAATAGAAGTATACAGCAAAACCTACAGAACAGAATTTTAAAAATTGTAAATAAAAACAATTTTGTTATACAAGACAATCCGATGAATATTGAATAAATATTTATTTTTGAATCTATAAAGATGCACTACTCTGATCTTAAAAATCAGTACCTCACATATGATAGTATAACTAGGAATAAAAATATAATTATACCTAGGTATAAGAAAAAAATTAGTAATAAAAATAATTATATAATATATAATGACTATGAGTTCTAATCTACATTTTCAATACTTAAGTGGGTAGGACTGGGTTAAACCCAAAAATAGAATTTTTTATTACCAATCCAGAAAACTTTTTCTGTTTAATAGCAATTATTCTAAAAAGTTTGGTGCTATTAATACCTATTAATATCGTAAATTTTACCGTTATAAAACCCCAAAATCGTGATTCTACTTGTCATAATAAATCACTGTTTTCAGTACCATAATTATTAAAGGAACTTTGTTCCTCACGCGATTCTAGGTGCCATCATGAACGCACATTCTTTTCGACAGTTATTCGATTCCTTTTGACAGGTAATACAAAATAAGTGAAGCAGTTTTTCGTTAAAATTGGGTTTATTATTCTTTTTCAAACTTCCAATCAACTTTTTGAAAAATATTAAAAAAATGTTTTCAAAAAATTGAGTGAATCTCCGAAAAAATGTAATAAAAAACAAAATTACGAAAAACTGCTGCGCTCATTCTTTGATTTATTGTGACATTTAAGATTAAGACTGTAGGGTTTTATAACGGTAACATTTAAGATAATATTAAGTATTAATAGCGCAAAATTTTTTAGAATGATTGCTTTTAAACATAAAAAGTTTTCTGGATTCGTAATAAAAATTCTTTGTTTGTCTTTAACCCAGGCCTGCCCCTTAACCTTTTTATGATTTTAAATTAAGAATTTTCTACCTATAAACGCGCGGCATAACGCATTCAAAATTTTATAGAACCAATTATGAGACAAGCACCTGTAAGGGAAAAGAGCTATTTTTCTTACAAATGAGCCGATTACACAGCCCCACAAAAAAAATTGTAAGTCCCAAAAACTTGACCACGGTACTTATATGTTTTTGGGATCGCTGAATCCGAATCCAGGGTTAGTTTAACCCCATCAGATCTTTCTCAAGATCAGTTGATGGTCAAGTTATCGAAATACATGAAAAATACACTAAAACCATGGTATCTTGGGGTTTTTGGGGCGCTGAATCCAAATCAGGTGTCAGTTTAACCCCATCAGAACTTTCTCAAGGTTAGTTGAAGGTCAAATTATCGAAATACATGAAAAATACACTAAAACCATGGTATCTTGGGGTTTTTCGGGTCGCTGAATCCGAATCCCGGGTCAGATTAAACAATCAGATCTTTCTCAAGGTCAGTTGAAGGTCAAATTATCGAAATACATGAAAAATACACTAAAACCATGGTATCTTGGGATTTTTTGGGGCGCTGTATCTGAATCCGGGCTTATTACAACCCTATCAGGTCATGGTCAAGGTCAGTTTAAGGTCAAATCAGAAAGATTCATAAAAAGTAGAGTCAAACCATGACATTTAGGGGTTTTTGGGGTGGCTGAATCCGAATCCAGGGTCAGTATAGTCCCATAAGGTTATATTTATGGTCAGTTCAAGGTTAGTTCAAGGTCATGGACGTAAAGAGAGAGAAAAAATTAGTTATAAACTGAAACAATGCAAAAGGTAATGTAAACCATAAAGCAAAGAACAATGTATATGCAAGTACAATGGTATCCTTTAAAACTATATCATAGTTTGCTGCTCCTTCATTTACTTTAAATTTGTTAGAAGTATATGCAATTCAATAAAATACACGTAAAAATATTAAGCCCATTACTCTTTTTTATGGTAACGAACTATTTTATTGTCAAATGATCTACGAAGTGGATTACGCTTCCGCTTCTCCGATGTTGATGGTAGATCTCTTTTTAACGACCAACAGTAATCTTCTAACATATTTACGTCCCATCTTCCTTGGTACCTGCGCTCCATTTCCTTGATATCTTGGTGAAATCTCTCTCCCTGCTCTTCGCTGTAATCACCTAGGTTTTCTGGAAATTCATCAACAGGCGAATATAAAAAGTGTAATTTGAGATTCATTAGGCAGCCTTGATTTTTGTAACTATTTACTAAATTTAAAACTATTTGTTGGTAATTTGGGCTCTTATGATTTCCAAGAAAGTTTTTAATTACGTCCTTGAAACATAACCATGCTTCTCTCTCTGTATGATTCATTTTCGTAACAAAAATTTCATCATTTATCATCTGACGAATCTGAGGGCCATCGAAAATTCCTTCATTTACTTTAGCATCACTTAATTTGGGAAACTGATTTCGCAGATACTTAAAGCAGCTACCATCTTTGTCCATTCGTCAACCATTCGTCAACGAGAAGTTTAAAAGCCGTTCTGTTACACAATACAAATGTTTATGCAGCCATTCCCATAGGATATTCGGTAATACTGAATGAAGAGTACTGTAACATGAAAGTAATATTAGGCCGAATAAAATACAATGATCATAAATGGCAAATATGTGGTGATCTTAAAATCATAACAATACTTCTGGGGCAACAATCGGGATTCACAAAATATCCTTGCTATTTATGTGAATGGGATAGTAGGGATAGAAAGAATCATTACATAAAGAGTGTCTGGCCCCTTAGACAAAAGTTCGAACCGGGTTCTAAGAATATAAAAGATAAGCCACTTGTTGATCCATCAAAAATTCTTATACCACCTCTGCACATTAAATTGCGACTTATGAAACAATGGGTAAAATCTTTAGACAAAGATGGTAGCTGCTTTAAGTATCTGCGAAATCAGTTTCCCAAATTAAGTGATGCTAAAGTAAATGAAGGAATTTTCGATGGCCCTCAGATTCGTCAGATGATAAATAATGAAATTTTTGTTACGAAAATGAATCATACAGAGAAAGAAGCATGGTTATGTTTCAAGGACGTAATTAAAAACTTTCTTGGAAATCATAAGAGCCCAAATTACCAACAAATAGTTTTAAATTTAGTAAATAGTTACAAAAATCAAGGCTGCCTAATGAATCTCAAATTACACTTTTTATATTCGCCTGTTGATGAATTTCCAGAAAACCTAGGTGATTACAGCGAAGAGCAGGGAGAGAGATTTCACCAAGATATCAAGGAAATGGAGCGCAGGTACCAAGGAAGATGGGACGTAAATATGTTAGCAGATTACTGTTGGTCGTTAAAAAGAGATCTACCATCAACATCGGAGAAGCGGAAGCGTAATCCACTTCGTAGATCATTTGACAATAAAATAGTTCGTTACCATAAAAAAGAGTAATGGGCTTAATATTTTTACGTGTATTTTATTGAATTGCATATACTTCTAACAAATTTAAAGTAAATGAAGGAGCAGCAAACTATGATATAGTTTTAAAGGATACCATTGTACTTGCATATACATTGTTCTTTGCTTTATGGTTTACATTACATTTTGCATTGTTTCAGTTTATAACTAATTTTTTCACTCTCTTTACGTCCATGACATTGAACTAACCTTGAACTGACCATAAATATAACCTTACGGGACTATACTGACCCTGGATTCGGATTCAGCCACCCCAAAAACCCCTAAATGTCATGGTTTGACTCTACTTTTTATGAATCTTTCTGATTTGACCTTCAACTGACCTTGACCATGACCTGATAGGGTTGTATAAGCCCGGATTCAGATACAGCGCCCCAAAAAAACCCAAGATACCATGGTTTTAGTGTATTTTTCATGTATTTCGATAATTTGACCTTCAACTGACCTTGAGAAAGATCTGATAGTTTAATCTGACCCGGTATTCGGATTCAGCGACCCGAAAAACCCCAAGATACCATGGTTTTAGTGTATTTTTCATGTATTTCGATAATTTGACCTTCAACTGACCTTGAGAAAGTTCTGATGGGGTTAAACTGACACCTGATTCGGATTCAGCGATCCCAGAAACATATAAGTACCGTGGTCAAGTTTTTGGGACATACAATTTTTTTTGTGGGGCTGTATAATCTATGTTGTAAAATTGATTTTTATTAATTAAATTAGCTCTATATTGTAGAATAGTTGGAAGTTTTTCAGTTTGTACGATAGATTTTGAGAAATTTAAAAGCTATCTAATATTTGCATAAATAATCTATGTTGAAAAATTGAGTTTTATTAATTATATTGGCCCTATATTATAGAACAGTTAAAAGTTTTTCAAAATATACGAGAGCTTTTGAAAAATTTAAAATTATGTTAGATTTACAAAAATAATCAATGTTTAAAATGTATTAAAATTTATATATTGTAGAATAGTTGAAAGGTTTTCAAAATATATGATAGCGTCCGAGAAATTAAAACGTTATCTAAGATTTTGCATAAATAATCTATGTTGTAAAATTGGTTTTTGTTAATTATATTGGCCCTATATTGTAGAACAGTTAAAAGTTCTTCAAAATATACGATAGCTTTTGAAAAATTTTAAAGTTATGTGAGATTTACAATAATAATCAATGTTTAAAATGGGTTTTTAATTAATTATATTGGAGCTATATTGTAGAATAGTTGAAACTTTTTGAGTTTGTACGATAGCTTTCGAGAAATTAAAAAGTTATCTAATATTTGCATTTACAATCTAGTTTGTATAATTTGTTTCTATTAATTATATTGGCCCTATATTGTAGAATAGTTAAACGTTTTTAAAATATACAATAGCTTCCGAGAAATTTAAAAGTTATCTAAAATTTGCATGAATAATCTATGTTGAAAAATTGAATTTTATTAATTATATTGGCCCTATATTGTAGAATAGTTGAAAGTTTTTCAAAATGTATGATAGCGTCCGAGAAATTAAAACGTTATCTAAGATTTTGCATAATTAATCTATGTTGTAAAATTGGTTTTTGTTAATTATATTGGCCCTATAATGTAGAATAGTTGAAAGTTTATCAAAATATACGATAGCTTTTGAAAAATTAAATAGTTATCTAAGATTTGCGTAAATAATCTACGTTGTAAAATAGATTTTTATTAAATCTAATGCCCCTATATTGTAGAATAGTTAAAAAAATTTCAAAATATATGATGGCGTCCGGGAAATTAAAATGTTATCTAAGAATTTGCATAAATAATCTATGTTGTAAAATTGGTTTTTGTTAATTATATTGGCACTATAATGTAGAATAGTTGAAAGTTTTCCAAAATATATGATAGCTTTTGAGAAAGTAAAAGTTATCTAAGATTTGCATAAATAATCTATGTTGTAAAATTGTTTTTATTAATTATATTGGCCCTATATTGTAGAATAGTTGGAAGTTTTGCAGTTTGTACGATAGATTTTGAGAAATTTAAAAGCTATCTAATATTTGCATTAATAATTTATATTGTAAAATTGGTTCGTATTAATTATATTGGCCCTAATTTGTAGAATAGTTGAAAGTTTTTCAAAATATAAGATAGCTTTTGAGAAATTTAAAATTATCTAATATTTGCATAAATAATATATGTTGTAAAATTCTTTTTTATTAATTAAATTATCACTATATTGTAGAGTAGTTGAGAGTTTTTTAAAATATATGATAGATTCCGAGAAATTTAAAAGTTATCTAAGAATTGCATAAATGATCTATGGTGTAAAATTGTTTTTTAATATTTAAATTAGCCCTATACTGTAGAATAGTTGAAAGTTCTTGGAAAGTTTTTTATTCTGTAGGATAGCATTTGAGAAATTAAAAAGTTATCTAATATTTGCATTTACAATCTATGTTGTATAATTTGTTTCTATTAATTATATTGGCCCTATATTGTAGGATAGTTAAAAGTTTTTCAAAATGTACAATAGCTTCCGAGAAATTTAAAAGTTATGTAAGATTTGCATGAATAATCTATGCTGTAAAATTGATTTGTATTAATTATATGGGCCCTATATTGTATAATAGTTGAGTTTTTCAATTTGTAAGATAGCTTTTGAGAATATTAAAAGTTATCTACGATTTGCATAAATAATCTATGTTGTAAGATCGGTTTTTATCAATTATATTAGCCCTATTTTGTAGAATAGTTGAAAGTTTTTTAGTTTGTACGATAGCTTTTGAGAAATTTAAAAGTTATCGAAGATTTGCATAAATAATCTATGTTGTAAGATCGGATTTATCAATTATATTAGCCCTATTTTGTAGAATAGTTAAAAGTTCTTCAAAATATACGATAGCTTTTGAAAAATTTAAAAGTTATGTGAGATTTACAATAATAATCAATGTTTAATATGGGTTTATAATTAATTATATTGGAGCTATCTTGTAGAATAGTTGAAACTTTTTGAGTTTGTACGATAGCTTTCGAGAAATTAAAAAGTTATCTACAATTTGCATCAATAACATGTGTTGTAAAAGTGCTTTTTATTAATTATATTGGCTCTATATTGTACAATAGTTGAGAGTTTTTTAAAATATATGATAGCTTTCGAGAAATTTAAAAGTTATCTAAGAATTGTATAAATGATCTATGGTGTAAAATTCTTTTATAATATTTAAATTAGTCCTATATTGTAGAATAGTTGAAAGTTCTTGGAAAGTTTTTTATTCTGTAGGATAGCATTTGAAAAATTAAAAAGTTATCTAATATTTGCATTTACAATCTAGTTTGTATAATTTGTTTCTATGAATTATATTGGCCCTATATTGTAGAATAGTTAAACGTTATTAAAATATACAATAGATTCCGAGAAATTTAAAAGTTATCTAAGATTTGCATGAATAATCTATGCTGTAAAAATGGTTTTTAATAATTTTCAAAATACATGATGGCGCCCGGGAAATTAAAACGTTATCAAAGATTTTGCATAAATAATCTATGTTGTAAAATTGGTTTTTGTTAATTATATTGGCACTATAATGTAGACTAGTTGAAAGTTTTTCAAAATATACGATAGCTTTTGAAAAAGTAAAAGTTATCTAAGATTTGCATAAATAATCTATGTTGTAAAATTGATTTTTATTAATTCTAATGCCCCTATATTGTAGAACAGTTAAACGTTTTTCAATATGAATGATAGCTTTTGAGAGATTTAAAAGTTTTCTAAGATTTGCATAAATAATCTATATTGTAAAATTAGTTTTTATTAATTCTTATGCCCCTATATTATAAAATAGTTGAAAGTTTTTCAAAATATATGATGGCGTCCGAGAAATTAAAACGTTATCTAAGATTTGCCTAAATATTCTATGTTGAAAAATTGAGTTTTATTAATTATATTTTCCCTATATGATAGAACAGTTAAAAGTTTTTCAAATTATACGATACCTTTTGAAAAATTTAAAATTATGTGAGATTTACAAAAATAATCAATGTTTAAAATTGGTTTTTATTAATTATATTGGCGCTATATTGTAGAATAGTCGAAAGTTTTTAAGTTTGTACGATAGCTTTTAAGAAATTTAAAAGTCATCTGAGATTTGCATAAATAATCTATATTGTAAAATTAGTTTTTATTAATTCTAACGCCCCTATATTGTAGAGTAGTTGATAGTTTTTTAAAATATATGATAGCTTCCGAGAAATTTAAAAGTTATCTAAGATTTGCATGAATAATCTATGCTGTAAAATTGATTTTTATTAATTATATGGGCCCTATATTATATAATAGTTGAAAGTTTTTCAATTTGTAAGATAGCTTTTGAGAAATTTAAAAGTTATCTACGATTTGCATAAATAATCTATGTTGTAAGATCGGTTTTTATCAATTATATTAGCCCTATTTTGTAGAATAGTTGAAATTTTTGCAAAATATATGGTGGCGTCCGAGAAATTAAAACGTTATATAAGATTTGCATAAATAATCTATGTTGTAACATTGATTTTTATTAATTATATTGGCCCTATATTGTAGAACAGTTAAAAGTTTTTCAAAATATAGCTTTTGAAAAATTTAAAAGTTATGTGAGATTTACAAAAATAATCAATGTTTAAAATGGGTTTTTATTAATTATATTGGCGCTATGTTGTAGAATAGTTAAATGTTTTTAAGTTTGTACGATAGCTTTTGAAAAATTTGAAAGTTATGTGAGATTTGTAAAAATAATCAATGTTTAAAATGGGTTTTTATTAATTATATTGGCGCTATATTGTAGAATAGTCGAATGTTTTTAAGTTTGTACGATAGCTTTTGAGAATTTTAAAAGTCATCTGGGATTTGCATAATTAATCTATATTGTAAAATTAGTTTTTATTAATACTAATGCCCCTATATTGTAGAATAGTTGAAAGTTTTTCAAGATATATGAGAGCGTCCGAGAAATTAAAATGTTTTCTAAGATTTGCATAAATAGTCTATGTTGTAAAATTTGTTTCTATTAATTATATTGGCCCTATATTGTAGAATAGTTAAAAGTTTTTCAAAATATACTATAGCTTCCGAGAAATTTAAAAGTTATCTAAGATTTGCATGAATAATCTATGCTGTAAAATTGATTTTTATTAATTATATGGGCCCTATATTGTAGAATAGTTGAAAGTTTTTCAATTTGTAAGATAGCTTTTGAGAAATTTAAAAGTTAACTACGATTTGCATAAAGAATCTATGTTGTAAAATCGGTTTTTATCAATTATATTAGCCCTATTTTGTAGAATAGTTGAAAGTTTTTTAGTTTGTACGATAGCTTTTGAGAAAATTTAAAAGTTATCGAAGATTTGCATAAATAATCTATGTCGTAAGATCGGATTTATCAATTATATTAGCCCTATTTTGTAGAATAGTTAAAAGTTTTTCAAAATGTATCATAGCTTTTGAGAGATTTAAAACCTATCTAATATTTGCATTATTAATCTATGCTGTAAAAATGGTGTTTAATAATTAAATTAGCCCTATATTATAGAATAGTTAAAAGTTTTTCAAAATGTATGATAGCTTTTGAGAGATTTAAAAGTTATCTAATATTTGCATAAATAATCTATGTTGTAAAATTGGTTTTTGTTAATTATATTGGCCCTATATTGTAGAACAGTTAAAAGTTCTTCAAAATATACGATAGCTTTTGAAAAATTTAAAAGTTATGTGAGATTTACAATAATAATCAATGTTTAAAATGGGTTTTACATTAATTATATTGGAGCTATATTGTAGAATAGTTGAAACTTTTTGAGTTTGTACGATAGCTTTCGAGAAATTCAAAAGTTATCCACAATTTGCATCAATAACATGTGTTGTAAAATTGCTTTTTATTAATTATATTGGCTCTATATTGTACAATAGTTGAGAGATTTTTAAAATATATGATAGCTTCCGAGAAATTTAAAAGTTATCTAAGAATTGCATAAATGATCTATGGTGTAAAATTTTTTTTTAATATTTAAATTAGCCCTATATTGTAGAATAGTTGACAGTTCTTGGAAGGTTTTTTATTCTGTAGGATAGCATTTGAGAAATTAAAAAGTTATCTAATATTTGCATTTACAATCTATGTTGTATAATTTGTTTCTATTAATTATATTGGCCCTATATTGTAGAATAGTTAAAAGTTTCTCAAAATGTACAATAGCTTCCGAGAAATTTAAAAGTTATCTAAGATTTGCATGAATAATCTATGCTGTAAAATTGATTTTTATTAATTATATGGGCCCTATATTGTATAATAGTTGAAAGTTTTTCAATTTGTAAGATAGCTTTTGAGAAATTTAAAAGTCATCTACGATTTGCATAAATAATCCTTGTTGTAAGATCGGTTTTTATCAATTATATTAGCCCTATTTTGTAGAATAGTTGAAATTTTTTCAAAATATATGGTGGCGTCCGAGAAATTAAAACGTTATATAAGATTTGCATAAATAATATATGTTGTAAAATTCTTTTTTATTAATTAAATTAGCACTATATTGTAGAGTAGTTGAGAGTTTCTTAAAATATATGATAGCTTCCGAGAAATTTAAAAGTTATCTAAAAATTGCATAAATGATCGATGGTATAAAATTCCTTTTTAATATTTAAATTAGCCCTATATTGTAGAATAGTTGAAAGTTCTTGGAAAGTTTTTTATTCTGTAGGATAGCATTTGAGAAATTAAAAAGTTAGCTATTATTTGCATAAATAATCTATGTTGAAAAATTGGTTTTTGTTAATTATATTGGCCCTATATTGTAGAATAGTTAAAAGTTTTTCAAAATATACAATAGCTTCCGAGAAAGTTAAAAGTTATCTAAGAATTGCATAAATGATCTATGGTGTAAAATTGTTTTTATTAATTATATTGGCCCTATATTGTAGAATAGTTGGAAGTTTTGCAGTTTGTACGATAGATTTTGAGAAATTTAAAAGCTATCTAATATTTGCATTAATAATTTATATTGTAAAATTGGTTCGTATTAATTATATTGGCCCTAATTTGTAGAATAGTTGAAAGTTTTTCAACATACAAGATAGTTTTTGAGAAAATTAAAAGTTATCTAAGATTTGCATAAATAATCTATGTTGTAAAATTCTTTTTTATTAATTAAATTAGCACTATATTGTAGAGTAGTTGAGAGTTTTTCAAAATATAAGATAGTTTTTGAGAAATTTAAAAGTTATCTAAGAATTGTATAAATGATCTATGGTGTAAAATTCTTTTTTAATATTTAAATTAGTCCTATATTGTAGAATAGTTGAAAGTTCTTGGAAAGTTTTTTATTCTGTAGGATAGCATTTGAGAAATTAAAAAGTTAGCTTATATTTGCATTTACAATCTATGTTGTATAATTTGTTTCTATTAATTATATTGGTCCTATATTGTACAATAGTTAAAAGTTTTTCAAAATATACAATAGCTTCCGAGAAAGTTAAAAGTTATCTAAGATTTGCATGAATAATCTATGCTGTAAAATTGATTTTTATTAATTATATGGGCCCTATATTGTAGAATAGTTGAAAGTTTTTCAATTTGTAAGATAGCTTTCAAGAAATTAAAAAGTTATCTACAATTTGCATCAATAACATGTGTTGTAAAATTGCTTTTTATTAATTATATTGGCTTTATATTGTACAATAGTTGAGAGTTTTTTAAAATATATGATAGCTTTCGAGAAATTTAAAAGTTATCTAAGAATTGTATAAATGATCTATGGTGTAAAATTCTTTTTTAATATTTAAATTAGTCCTATATTGTAGAATAGTTGAAAGTTCTTGGAAAGTTTTTTATTCTGTAGGATAGCATTTAAGAAATTAAAAAGTTATCTAATATTTGCATTTACAATCTAGTTTGTATAATTTGTTTCTTTTAATTATATTGGCCCTATATTGTAGAATAGTTAAACATTATAAAATATACAATAGTTTTCGAGAAATTTAAAAGTTATCTAAGATTTGCATGAATAATCTATGCTGTAAAAATGGTTTTTAATAATTAAATTAGCCCTATATTATAGAATAGTTAAAAGTTTTTCAAAATGTATGATACCTTTTGAGAGATTTAAAAGTTATCTAATATTTGTAGAAATAATCTATGTTGAAAAATTGAGTTTTATTAATTATATTGGCCCTATATTGTAGAATAGTTGAAAGTTTTTCAAAATGTATGATAGCGTCCAAGAAATTAAAACGTTATCTAAGATTTTGCATAATTAATCTATCTTGTAAAATTGGTTTATGTTAATTATATTGGCCCTATAATGTAGAATAGTTGAAAGTTTATCAAAATATACGATAGCTTTTGAAAAATTAAAAAGTTATCTAAGATTTGAGTAAATAATCTATGTTGTAAAATTCTTTTTTATTAATTAAATTAGCACTATATTGTAGAGTAGTTGAGAGTTTTTTAAAATATATGATAGCTTCCGAGAAATTTAACAGTTATCTAAGAATTGCATAAATGATCTATGGTATAAAATTGTTTCTTAATATTTAAATTAGCCCTATATTGTAGAATAGTTGAAAGTTCTTGGAAAGTTTTTTATTCTGTAGGATAGCATTTGAGAAATTAAAAAGTTAGCTAATATTTGCATAAATGATCTATGTTGTAAAATTGGTTTTTGTGAATTATATTGGCCCTATATTATAGAATAGTTAAAAGTTTTTCAAAATATACAATAGCTTCCGAGAAAGTTAAAAGTTATCTAAGATTTGCATAAATAATCTATGTTCTAAAATTGATTTTTATTAATTATATTGGCCCTATATTGTAGAACAGTTAAAAGTTTTTCAATATGTCTGATATCTTTTGAGAGATTTAAAAGTTATCTAAGATTTCCATAAATAATCTATATTGTAAAATTAGTTTTTATTAATTCTAACGCCCCTATATTGTAGAGTAGTTGAGAGTTTTTTAAAATATATGATAGCTTCCGAGAAATTTAAAAGTTATCTAAGAATTGCATAAATGATCTATGGCGTAAAATTGTTTTTATTAATTATATTGGCCCTATATTGTAGAATAGTTGGAAGTTTTGCAGTTTGTACGATAGATTTTCAGAAATTTAAAAGCTATCTAATATTTGCATTAATAATTTATATTGTAAAATTGGTTCGTATTAATTATATTGGCCCTAATTTGTAGAATAGTTGAAAGTTTTTCAAAATATAAGATAGTTTTTGAGAAATTTAAAAGTTATCTAAGATTTGCATAAATAATCTATGTTGTAAAATTCTTTTTTATTAATTAAATTAGCACTATATTGTAGAGTAGTTGAGAGTTTTTTAAAATATATGATAGCTTCCGAGAAATTTAACAGTTATCTAAGAATTGCATAAATGATCTATGGTATAAAATTGTTTCTTAATATTTAAATTAGCCCTATATTGTAGAATAGTTGAAAGTTCTTGGAAAGTTTTTTATTCTGTAGGATAGCATTTGAGAAATTAAAAGGTTAGCTAATATTTGCATAAATGATCTATATTGTAAAATTGGTTTTTGTGAATTATATTGGCCCTATATTGTAGAATAGTTAAAAGTTTTTCAAAATATACAATAGCTTCCGAGAAAGTTAAAAGTTATCTAAGATTTGCATAAATAATCTATGTTGTAAAATTGATTTTTATTAATTATATTGGCCCTATATTGTAGAACAGTTAAAAGTTTTTCAATACGTCTGATAGCTTTTGAGAGATTTAAAAGTTATCTAAGATTTCCATAAATAATCTATATTGTAAAATTAGTTTTTATTAATTTTAACGCCCCTATATTGTAGAGTAGTTGAGAGTTTTTTAAAATATATGATAGCTTCCGAGAAATTTAAAAGTTATCTAAGAATTGCATAAATGATCTATGGTGTAAAATTGTTTTTATTAATTATATTGGCCCTATATTGTAGAATAGTTGGAAGTTTTGCAGTTTGTACGATAGATTTTGAGAAATTTAAAATCTATCTAATATTTGCATTAATAATTTATATTGTAAAATTGGTTCGTATTAATTATATTGGCCCTAATTTGTAGAATAGTTGAAAGTTTTTCAAAATATAAGATAGCTTTTGAGAAATTTAAAAGTTATCTAAGATTTGCATAAATAATCTATGTTGTAAAATTCTTTTTTATTAATTAAATTAGCACTATATTGTAGAGTAGTTGAGAGTTTTTTAAAATATATGATAGCCTCCGAGAAATTCAAAAGTTATCTAAGAATTGCATAAATGATCTATGGTGTAAAATTTTTTATTAATATTTAAATTAGCCCTATATTGTAGAATAGTTGAAATTTCTTGGAAAGTTTTTTATTCTGTAGGATAGCATTTGAGAAATTAAATAGTTATCTAATATTTGCATTTACAATCTATGTTGTATAATTTCTTTTCTATTAATTATATTGGCCCTATATTGTAGAATAGTTAAAAGTTTTTCAAAATGTACAATAGCTTCCGAGAAATTTAAAAGTTATCTAATATTTGCACGAATAATTTATGCTGTAAAATTGATTTTTATTAATTATATGGGCCCTATATTGTATAATAGTTGAAAGTTTTTCAATTTGTAAGATAGATTTTGAGAAATTTAAAAGTTATCTACGATTTGCATAAATAATCTATGTTGTAAGATCGGATTTATCAATTATATTAGCCCTATTTTGTAGAATAGTTGAAAGTTTTTCAAAATATATGATGGCGTCCGAGAAAATAAAACGTTATCTAAGATTTGCCTAAATATTCTACGTTGAAAAATTGAGTTTTATTAATTATATTGGCCCTATATGATAGAACAGTTAAAAGTTTTTCAAATTATACGATACCTTTTGAAAAATTTAAAATTATGTGAGATTTACAAAAATAATCAATCTTTAAAATTGGTTTTTATTAATTACATTGGCGCTATATTGAAGAATAGTCGAATGTTTTTAAGTTTGTACGATAGCTTTTAAAAATTTAAAAGTCATCTGAGATTTGCATAAATAATTTATATTGTAAAATTAGTTTTTATTAATTCTAACGCCCCTATATTGTAGAGTAGTTGAGAGTTTTTTAAAATATATGTTAGCTTACGAGAAATTTAAAAGTTATCTAAGAATTGCATAAATGATCTATGGTGTAAAATTGTTTTTATTAATTATATTGGCCCTATATTGTAGAATAGTTGTAAGTTTTGCAGTTTGTACGATAGATTTTGAGAAATTTAAAAGCTATCTAATATTTGCATTAATAATTTATATTGTAAAATTGGTTCGTATTAATTATATTGGCCCTAATTTGTAGAATAGTTGAAAGTTTTTCAAAATATAAGATAGCTTTTGAGAAATTTAAAAGTTATCTAAGATTTGCATAAATAATCTATGTTGTAAAATTATTTTTTATTAATTAAATTAGCACTATATTGTAGAGTAGTTGAGAGTTTTTTAAAATATATGATAGCTTCCGAGAAATTTAAAAGTTATCTAAGAATTGCATAAATGATCTATGGTGTAAAATTTTTTATTAATATTTAAATTAGCCCTATATTGTAGAATAATTGAAATTTCTTGGAAAGTTTTTTATTCTGTAGGATAGCATTTGAGAAATTAAATAGTTATCTAATATTTGCATTTACAATCTATGTTGTATAATTTCTTTTCTATTAATTATATTGGCCCTATATTGTAGAATAGTTAAAAGTTTTTCAAAATGTACAATAGCTTCCGAGAAATTTAAAAGTTATCTAATATTTGCATGAATAATTTATGCTGTAAAATTGATTTTTATTAATTATATGGGCCCTATATTGTATAATTGTTGTAAGTTTTTCAATTTGTAAGATAGATTTTGAGAAATTTAAAAGTTATCTACGAGTTGCATAAATAATCTATGTTGTAAGATCGGATTTATCAATTATATTAGCCCTATTTTGTAGAATAGTTGAAAGTTTTTCAAAATATATGGTGGCGTCCGAGAAATTAAAACGTTATATAAGATTAGCATAAATAATCTATGTTGTAAAATTGATTTTTATTAATTATATTGGCCTTATATTGTAGAACAGTTAAAAGTTTTTCAAAATATACGATAGCTTTTGAAAAATTTAAAAGTTATGTAAGAATTGCATAAATGATCTATGGTGTAAAATTTTTTATTAATATTTAAATTAGCCCTATATTGTAGAATAATTGAAATTTCTTGGAAAGTTTTTTATTCTGTAGGATAGCATTTGAGAAATTAAATAGTTATCTAATATTTGCATTTACAATCTATGTTGTATAATTTCTTTTCTATTAATTATATTGGCCCTATATTGTAGAATAGTTAAAAGTTTTTCAAAATGTACAATAGCTTCCGAGAAATTTAAAAGTTATCTAATATTTGCATGAATAATTTATGCTGTAAAATTGATTTTTATTAATTATATGGGCCCTATATTGTATAATTGTTGAAAGTTTTTCAATTTGTAAGATAGATTTTGAGAAATTTAAAAGTTATCTACGAGTTGCATAAATAATCTATGTTGTAAGATCGGATTTATCAATTATATTAGCCCTATTTTGTAGAATAGTTGAAAGTTTTTCAAAATATATGGTGGCGTCCGAGAAATTAAAACGTTATATAAGATTAGCATAAATAATCTATGTTGTAAAATTGATTTTTATTAATTATATTGGCCTTATATTGTAGAACAGTTAAAAGTTTTTCAAATTATACGATACCTTTTGAAAAATTTAAAATTATGTGAGATTTACAAAAATAATCAATGTTTAAAATTGGTTTTTATTAATTATATTGGTGCTATATTGTAGAATAGTCGAAAGTTTTTAATTTTGTACGATAGCTTTTAAGAAATTTAAAAGTCATCTGAGATTTGCATAAATAATCTATATTGTAAAATTAGTTTTTATTAATTCTAACGCCCCTATATTGTAGAGTAGTTGAGAGTTTTTAAAATATATGATAGCTTCCGAGAAATTTAAAAGTTATCTAAGAATTGCATAAATGATCTATGGTGTAAAATTTTTTATTAATATTTAAATTAGCCCTATATTGTAGAATATTTGAAATTTCTTGGAAAGTTTTTTATTCTGTAGGATAGCATTTGAGAAATTAAATAGTTATCTAATATTTGCATTTACAATCTATGTTGTATAATTTGTTTCTATTAATTATATTAGCCCTATATTGTAGAATAGTCAAAAGTTTTTCAAAATATATGATGGCGTCCGAGAAATTAAAACGTTATCTAAGATTTGCCTAAATATTCTATGTTGAAAAATGGAGTTTTATTAATTATATTGGCCCTATATGATAGAACAGTTAAAAGTTTTTCAAATTATACGATACCTTTTGAAAAATTTAAAATTATGTGAGATTTACAAAAATAATCAATGTTTAAAATTGGTTTTTATTAATTATATTGGCGCTATATTGTAGAATAGTCGAAAGTTTTTAAGTTTGTACGATAGCTTTTGAGAAATTTAAAAGTCATCTGTGATTTGCATAATTAATCTATATTGTAAAATTAGTTTTTATTAATTCTAATGCCCCTATATTGTAGAATAGCTGAAAGTTTTTCAAGATATATGAGAGCGTCCGAGTAATTAAAATGTTATCTAAGATTTCCATAAATAATCTATATTGTAAAATTAGTTTTTATTAATTTTAACGCCCCTATATTGTAGAGTAGTTGAGAGTTTTTTAAAATATATGATAGCTTCCGAGAAATTTAAAAGTTATCTAAGAATTGCATAAATGATCTATGGTGTAAAATTGTTTTTATTAATTATATTGGCCCTATATTGTAGAATAGTTGGAAGTTTTGCAGTTTGTACGATAGATTTTGAGAAATTTAAAATCTATCTAATATTTGCATTAATAATTTATATTGTAAAATTGGTTCGTATTAATTATATTGGCCCTAATTTGTAGAATAGTTGAAAGTTTTTCAAAATATAAGATAGCTTTTGAGAAATTTAAAAGTTATCTAAGATTTGCATAAATAATCTATGTTGTAAAATTCTTTTTTATTAATTAAATTAGCACTATATTGTAGAGTAGTTGAGAGTTTTTTAAAATATATGATAGCCTCCGAGAAATTCAAAAGTTATCTAAGAATTGCATAAATGATCTATGGTGTAAAATTTTTTATTAATATTTAAATTAGCCCTATATTGTAGAATAGTTGAAATTTCTTGGAAAGTTTTTTATTCTGTAGGATAGCATTTGAGAAATTAAATAGTTATCTAATATTTGCATTTACAATCTATGTTGTATAATTTCTTTTCTATTAATTATATTGGCCCTATATTGTAGAATAGTTAAACGTTTTTCAAAATGTACAATAGCTTCCGAGAAATTTAAAAGTTATCTAATATTTGCACGAATAATTTATGCTGTAAAATTGATTTTTATTAATTATATGGGCCCTATATTGTATAATAGTTGAAAGTTTTTCAATTTGTAAGATAGATTTTGAGAAATTTAAAAGTTATCTACGATTTGCATAAATAATCTATGTTGTAAGATCGGATTTATCAATTATATTAGCCCTATTTTGTAGAATAGTTGAAAGTTTTTCAAAATATATGATGGCGTCCGAGAAAATAAAACGTTATCTAAGATTTGCCTAAATATTCTACGTTGAAAAATTGAGTTTTATTAATTATATTGGCCCTATATGATAGAACAGTTAAAAGTTTTTCAAATTATACGATACCTTTTGAAAAATTTAAAATTATGTGAGATTTACAAAAATAATCAATCTTTAAAATTGGTTTTTATTAATTACATTGGCGCTATATTGAAGAATAGTCGAATGTTTTTAAGTTTGTACGATAGCTTTTAAAAATTTAAAAGTCATCTGAGATTTGCATAAATAATTTATATTGTAAAATTAGTTTTTATTAATTCTAACGCCCCTATATTGTAGAGTAGTTGAGAGTTTTTTAAAATATATGTTAGCTTACGAGAAATTTAAAAGTTATCTAAGAATTGCATAAATGATCTATGGTGTAAAATTGTTTTTATTAATTATATTGGCCCTATATTGTAGAATAGTTGTAAGTTTTGCAGTTTGTACGATAGATTTTGAGAAATTTAAAAGCTATCTAATATTTGCATTAATAATTTATATTGTAAAATTGGTTCGTATTAATTATATTGGCCCTAATTTGTAGAATAGTTGAAAGTTTTTCAAAATATAAGATAGCTTTTGAGAAATTTAAAAGTTATCTAAGATTTGCATAAATAATCTATGTTGTAAAATTATTTTTTATTAATTAAATTAGCACTATATTGTAGAGTAGTTGAGAGTTTTTTAAAATATATGATAGCTTCCGAGAAATTTAAAAGTTATCTAAGAATTGCATAAATGATCTATGGTGTAAAATTTTTTATTAATATTTAAATTAGCCCTATATTGTAGAATAATTGAAATTTCTTGGAAAGTTTTTTATTCTGTAGGATAGCATTTGAGAAATTAAATAGTTATCTAATATTTGCATTTACAATCTATGTTGTATAATTTCTTTTCTATTAATTATATTGGCCCTATATTGTAGAATAGTTAAAAGTTTTTCAAAATGTACAATAGCTTCCGAGAAATTTAAAAGTTATCTAATATTTGCATGAATAATTTATGCTGTAAAATTGATTTTTATTAATTATATGGGCCCTATATTGTATAATTGTTGTAAGTTTTTCAATTTGTAAGATAGATTTTGAGAAATTTAAAAGTTATCTACGAGTTGCATAAATAATCTATGTTGTAAGATCGGATTTATCAATTATATTAGCCCTATTTTGTAGAATAGTTGAAAGTTTTTCAAAATATATGGTGGCGTCCGAGAAATTAAAACGTTATATAAGATTAGCATAAATAATCTATGTTGTAAAATTGATTTTTATTAATTATATTGGCCTTATATTGTAGAACAGTTAAAAGTTTTTCAAAATATACGATAGCTTTTGAAAAATTTTAAAAGTTATGTAAGAATTGCATAAATGATCTATGGTGTAAAATTTTTTATTAATATTTAAATTAGCCCTATATTGTAGAATAATTGAAATTTCTTGGAAAGTTTTTTATTCTGTAGGATAGCATTTGAGAAATTAAATAGTTATCTAATATTTGCATTTACAATCTATGTTGTATAATTTCTTTTCTATTAATTATATTGGCCCTATATTGTAGAATAGTTAAAAGTTTTTCAAAATGTACAATAGCTTCCGAGAAATTTAAAAGTTATCTAATATTTGCATGAATAATTTATGCTGTAAAATTGATTTTTATTAATTATATGGGCCCTATATTGTATAATTGTTGAAAGTTTTTCAATTTGTAAGATAGATTTTGAGAAATTTAAAAGTTATCTACGAGTTGCATAAATAATCTATGTTGTAAGATCGGATTTATCAATTATATTAGCCCTATTTTGTAGAATAGTTGAAAGTTTTTCAAAATATATGGTGGCGTCCGAGAAATTAAAACGTTATATAAGATTAGCATAAATAATCTATGTTGTAAAATTGATTTTTATTAATTATATTGGCCTTATATTGTAGAACAGTTAAAAGTTTTTCAAATTATACGATACCTTTTGAAAAATTTAAAATTATGTGAGATTTACAAAAATAATCAATGTTTAAAATTGGTTTTTATTAATTATATTGGTGCTATATTGTAGAATAGTCGAAAGTTTTTAATTTTGTACGATAGCTTTTAAGAAATTTAAAAGTCATCTGAGATTTGCATAAATAATCTATATTGTAAAATTAGTTTTTATTAATTCTAACGCCCCTATATTGTAGAGTAGTTGAGAGTTTTTAAAATATATGATAGCTTCCGAGAAATTTAAAAGTTATCTAAGAATTGCATAAATGATCTATGGTGTAAAATTTTTTATTAATATTTAAATTAGCCCTATATTGTAGAATATTTGAAATTTCTTGGAAAGTTTTTTATTCTGTAGGATAGCATTTGAGAAATTAAATAGTTATCTAATATTTGCATTTACAATCTATGTTGTATAATTTGTTTCTATTAATTATATTAGCCCTATATTGTAGAATAGTCAAAAGTTTTTCAAAATATATGATGGCGTCCGAGAAATTAAAACGTTATCTAAGATTTGCCTAAATATTCTATGTTGAAAAATGGAGTTTTATTAATTATATTGGCCCTATATGATAGAACAGTTAAAAGTTTTTCAAATTATACGATACCTTTTGAAAAATTTAAAATTATGTGAGATTTACAAAAATAATCAATGTTTAAAATTGGTTTTTATTAATTATATTGGCGCTATATTGTAGAATAGTCGAAAGTTTTTAAGTTTGTACGATAGCTTTTGAGAAATTTAAAAGTCATCTGTGATTTGCATAATTAATCTATATTGTAAAATTAGTTTTTATTAATTCTAATGCCCCTATATTGTAGAATAGCTGAAAGTTTTTCAAGATATATGAGAGCGTCCGAGTAATTAAAATGTTATCTAAGATTTGCATAAATAGTCTATGTTGTAAAATTTGTTTCTATTAATTATATTGGCCCTATATTGTAGAATAGTTAAAAGTTTTTCAAAATATACTATAGCTTCCGAGAAATTTAAAAGTTATCTAAGATTTGCATAAATAATCTATGTTGTAAAATTGATTTTTATTAATTATATTGGCCCTATATTATAGAATAGTTAAAAGTTTTTCAAAATGTATGGTAGCTTTTGAGAGATTTAAAACCTATCTAATATTTGCATTAATAATCTATGCTGTAAAAATGGTGTTTAATAATTAAATTATCCCTATATTATACAATAGTTAAAAGTTTTTCAAAATGTATGATAGCTTTTGAGAGATTTAAAAGTTATCTAATATTTGCATAAATAATGTATGGTGAAAAATTGAGTTTTATTAATTATATTGGCCCTATATTGTAGAACAGTTAAAAGTTTTTCAAAATATACCATAAGTTTTGAAAAATTTAAAAGTCATCTGAGATTTTCATAGATAATCTATATTGTAAAATTAGTTTTTATTAATTATATTGGCCCTATATTGTAGAATAGTTGGAAGTTTTGCAGTTTGTACGATAGATTTTGAGAAATTTAAAATCTATCTAATATTTGCAGTAATAATCTATATTGTAAAATTGGTTCGTATTAATTATATTGGCCCTAATTTGTAGAATAGTTGAAAGTTTTTCAAAATATAAGATAGCTTTTGAGAAATTTAAAAGTTATCTAATATTTGCATAAATAATCTATGTTGTAAAATTGTTTTTTATTAATTAAATTAGCACTATATTATAGAGTAGTTGAGAGTTTTTTAAAATATATGATAGCTTCCGAGAAATTTAAAAGTTATCTAAGAATTGCATAAATGATCTATGGTATAAAATTGTTTTTTAATATTTAAATTAGCCCTATATTGTAGAATAGTTGAGAGTTTTTTAAAATATATGATAGCTTCTGACATATTTAACAGTTATCTAAGATTTGCATAAATAATATATGTTTTAAAATTTGTTTTTAGTAATTATATTTGCCCTATATTGTAGAATAGTTGAATATTTTCAAAATATACGATAGCTTTTAAGAAACACATAATCCCTGGCCTTTGCCCTATGCTTCCGAGGAAACCGTGCAAAACCGGTGAGGGTAAACGGTATCGGGTACCCTTTTACTGAATTATTAATCACTTATAATTTCGGTGTTCATATTTTATAACTTTTTTACTATTTTGTTAGACCTTCCCCTTGGGTAAACAACTGTATATGTACTTCTTAATCTCGATGCAAACCCTAATCTATTCAATACTTCTTCATTTCTGTAAGCTCTACCTTTGGATTATTCGTGTATTGTAGGCAAAACTCATATCCGTTTTTCATTCAAATGTATTACCAGTTGACTGTTATTACCATTTCATGAGTAATAAGCATGTTACACGCATATTGCTCTAGTATCCATTTGTAAATTATAACATTCATTTCATATCCGAATATAATTAGACTATTGGAAAGTCATTATATGCATCTGCGTATCCACGCGACATTTCCCACGGTTTCGCCTTTTGACCTGCAGCCATGAGTCGCACTGCCAATTCACGGAAACAAATGCTAAACGATGGAGGACTGTCAGCAATGCCAATCTCAATCAAGAAATGTACAATAAACTATAGCGAGTTACCAAATTCATGTACAACAATGCTGCTCTCTCCTGTTCAGTCTCTTGGCCTTATGCATTCGATGACCTTCAGCGCAGAGCGAACTTCCATTTCAGGTTCAATGATAGTCTCAGGACGACTGCGAATCGCCCCGAACTAATGACACTACATTGTCAATTTCTACGCACTGCAAGAGCTTCACACTTTAAGAGCGTCATTGATACAAAATTTTGGCGTCCCCAGTTATAGCCTCACTTCCTAGCGATTCCTATAGCTCAATTCTATGCTTGTTTGAGCGGCGGTCATTTTGCTTATAGGAAAACACTTGGCTTTTCTAGTGAGCCTAATCCTACAGCTGATCCCTGTGCGTGCTTGCGCGGTGGGACTATTGCTCATAAGAGAAGCTATGCTATAACTATTGCAGAGACATTCTATTTTTCCTAATTTACAAGATAAAAATTACTTCATTTTGCACAGAGTTTAAACCAATTCACCTGGGCCCTAGGCCAATTGGAAAAAACAGCTAGCAAAGACGAAGTAACCATACTACTTTCCGTGAACAACAACGTTTTTCCAAAGGTAAAATATACAATTTACTTCAAATTTACGGATGATTTTTACTTTTACTAGTCTTTTGTTTAATCAATATTTTTCAAACGATGATCAGCGTATTCGAATATCCCTTTAATTAAATTTCGCTTTTAATAGTTTCATCACATTATAAACCATATAAACCATATCAGAATATGACGAGTCGCAGCACCTCTAAAGCCTACTGCGATAAATTATCAGTTAACAAATGTTTTCATTTCTATTTATGCATAGCACTCTAAAGTCTACTATGCACGGTAATACAGTGCACCGTTGTGCGTCACACGAATTTTCCCAAGCTACTTTTATTTTAAATCTTAACCAATATTAAGAAAAGGCAAATTTTTTTGAATTTCAATTGTTATTTCTGAAAAATCTATTATTGTGTATTAAGTACTAACTCCATGTATTAATTCATAAAATACATTAGATCAGCAGCCAGTTTGTAAAATGCGCAATATTCTTACCATCTTTCAAATAATACGAGGGTAGTTCAATAAGTCTTTAGAATAAAGTATAAAAACAATTTTTTTTGGGTATCTTTTTTTTTATTTTTCAACATAATCTCCTTGGAGCTCTATACACTTGGTCAATCGCTTTTTAAGTTTTTTTAATCCTTCAGAAAAGTGCGTTTTCGGAAGTTCCTCAAAATAAGCACTTACAGAGGCAATGACGTCTTCGTTGTCCGTAAATCTCTGTCCACCGAGCCATTTTTTCAAGTTTGGAAATAAGAAAAAGTCACTGGGGGCTAAATCTGGTGAATACGATGGGTGTTCGACCAATTCGAATTTTAGTTCTTCAATTTTAGCCATTGAAACGAAGCATGTGTGAACTCGGGCGTTGTCGTGATGAAAGAGAATTCTTTTTCTCGCCAAATGTGGTCGTTTTTTTTTAATTTCTTATTTCAGCTGCTCTAATAATGATGCATAATACTCACCAGTAATTGTTTTACCCTTTTCCAAGTAGTCAATAAGTATAATTCCACGTGCATCCCAAAAAACTGTAGCCATAACCTTACCAGCTGACTTTACGGTCTTTGCCTTCTTTGGAGCTGGTTCGCCTGTGGAAATCCACTGTTTGGATTGTTCCTTTGTCTCAGGAGTGTAGTGGTGTATCCATGTTTCATCTACAGTCACAAATCGACGAAAAAATTCCTCAGGATTCCGACTTATGCGCGCCAAAAGAGCCTCAGAGGCGACCACTCTATTGCGTTTATTCTCAGCTGAGATCAAACGCGGCACCCATCTTGCCGATATCTTTTTCATGCCTAATTTTTCATGTAGAATTGAAACAACTGCACCTATAGATATCCTTGTGGCCTCAGCTAACTCACGCACTTTTAATCTTCTATCCTTCAACACCATATCGTGGATTTTATTGATGATTTCGAGAGTAGTTGCTTCTACGGGCCTTCCTGAACGTGGTTCGTCACTTATTGATGTACGACCACGCTTAAATTCATTTACCCAGTTATAAACCGTTGCTAAGGCAGGGGCAGATGTGCCATGAACTGAGTCCAATTCATTTTTTATCTCATATGGAGTTAAACCCTTTAAATGAAAATGTTTAATTACCGCTCTGAACTCGTTTTTTTCCATTTTTCTTAACAAGCAATTTTTTTTTTCAATTGGTTATAAAAACACGTAAACTCAGAAGATGTGGACTGTGACTGCACCATATATCTAGTCGGGAGTGGTGCTGACTGAAAACAGATGATTTGGAGCGATTCGCGCGCCATCTGTTGGTCATTCTAAAGACTTATTGAACTACCCTCGTATGTATATTGTTCTCAAAACTTTTATTCTATAAAGAGTTAATTAAATAGAATTCTATCTACTGATTTTGCCAGTTTGAAATTGGATACGACGTTTCATGCAAACATTCTGTTACGATAATTGTTATTACTTTTGTTACTTTATGCGGCTGTACGTTACTTATTTTTCTTTTTTAAAATCATGAACGTCTATTTTGCTCGCACTCAAAACTCATTATATTTATTCATAATACTTTCGCTGTAGTAATATTTCCATATTCAATGGTTTCATAATTAAAACAAATTCTCATTTAAAGAAAAATGATCATGGAGCACAGTACAGGGTATACTTGTCAAAAGTTCTAAGCATAAAATCACTTTTGAACAAAAGCTTATAATTAACTAAATAAATTAATAAATAATTTAGAATAATGGGATGAGTGAGGAGATGTTTGATAAACAAAACACAATTTATTTCGCGTGAAATAGACAACTGGCCTAGGCATGAAAACTCTCACGGACTAGAGAGGAAAGCTTGGATAAGCGAACACTTTATTATAAACAAATGAGGAAATTATACAATAAAAAGAGACTGTAATAGACCAAAAGGAGAAAGAGAAGTTATAAGCGCTTAATCTTAAAGGACGCCGCGAGGATCCTGTATACGCACGCTTGAGAGCTCTCTTACCTTAATCACGAGCACGGGTAACAACGTGGACGGCGCGACGCAAGGCCCTGGCCGCACGCTGACTGGGATCACCTTCCTAAGCCGCAGGGCGCCTCGACGTCTCGACGGAACCAACACCTGGGCCACGGGCAGAACACAGGGATCTGCCGCGTAGGTGAACGCCCTGGGAGACGGCACGTCGAAAAAGCTCGCGCGTGGCCAAACTCCCCAAATCAAACGAAACAAACTCACGCTTCGCACACACACACAACCCGACGCAATAATTACGCTCACTCGCGACTTATAATAACGCAAGACGACCGTTCTGATAAGAACGTACGTGTCGTCTCGATATCGCAACGTAAATTTGTTTTAGAGAAAACGTCGAACGATGACGGGTGCAAGCAATAAAAACTCGACCGGTCCTTTCGAGCGCGCTGTCAAAACTACCTCATCCGTGCGAGGGCCCCGCAAGGACGCACGCGAACTTCGGCCCTAGTAGCGCGCGCATCAATTCAGTTTATAGCGTCGCGACAGCCTACGAATTACGGCGTAAGAATTCAAATTCATTTTAGAAGTACTAATAATCTGAACAAATTTATTTTGCAACTGTAACTTAATTATTACAAACTAATTATCTTTTAACAGATATTTAAATCCTCAAAAATAAAATGCTTTCTAATTAAATCGTTCTCACAATTAAACAATAGGTACTTTATAAAATTACTTTATTTTCCACATTGCCCATGTTCTTAAATTTCAACCAAATGTCAAATAATAAATAAAAATATATGCAACTACTAAATCAATGACTAAATATAAACAAATTAGACTGATCAGAATCCTATTACAAGCGTAATTTCAATATAATGGTAATTTACGACAAAGTATTAAAATGCACCGTGCAATGTAATTTAACAAAAGTAAATAAATACAGAATCATTCTGGGTTTTTAGATAATAATGTACTTATCTTGACGTTTTTGTCTCCGTTTTGTTCATTAAACCAGCATTCTCAAAAACCATGGTTAATCAGCTTATGTCCTCCTACAGCATCGTCGACGAGGTTAGCCATCGTCAAAATAAAAATTAAGAGGCCGCTGTGGCATCGTCGTTGCTATCGGAACGCAGCTAGGCCTTTGTTTTGACTTCACTTCTTTCTTCTTAGCGGTGTCGGTTTCGAATCCACTTACATGCCAGCTTCACTGCTTTTGCCTCGTTCTTATTTTAAAATTTAGTCATCCTGATTAGCTTTATTTTTCACAAGCTTTCTTTCCTTCATTAACGGCATACTTCTTTTCAATTAAGTTATTTCACTAAAAACACTTTTTCCAAAAATCCTTTTACACATGTCCCAAAAAACACAAATAATCTAGATGTTTATTCCCGGGTTTCTGGCACCAAGTTGTTCGGGGCGAGAATAAACTAAGGATTTTGTTAAAAAAATAGGCCTTTTAAAACGTTGGGAAAACCTTGGCGTCTTTGAATGTGACAGCGCTTTTTACGGCTTAGATTTAAAACTAACAAATTGCACCCTTCCTAGAGCTTACGTCCTAATAAAAATACATAAAAAAGACTTCCCAGTACGAATCATAGTATCAGCAATTAATATCAGCAATTAATAGCCCAACTTATAGGTTTGACAAATGTCTTTCCGTTTTGTTTAATAAATATTTCCCAAAACCCTCATCCAACATAAAAAACAGTTTAACTTTAAAAAAACTGTTAGATAAAACCATAATCCCGGAAGATTATTAATTTTTATCACTTGATGTTGTCTCTCTATTCAGTAACATACCAAAAGATCTTATTTTAGAAGCAATCTCGTCGAAATGGCATTACTTAGAAATCAAAATAAAACTGACTAAAGACGAATTTATTCTTGGAATCAAGACTTTATTGGACTGCACCTTTTTACAGTTCAATAATTCATTTTACCAACAGACTATGGGTGCGCCGATGGGTTTTTGCACTAGCCCATGGTTTGCGGACATTACCTTGGAAATATTAGAACTACACTGTCTTAACATTTTAAGTATTAATATTCTTTTTTACAAAAGATACGTTGACGATAGTTTTTTGATAGCTAAAGAATACCATACCGACGAGATTCTTACCACCTTTAACAACTATAATAGGCACCTACAATTCACAATAGAAAAAGAAAGTAATAACAAAATTAACTTCCTCGATATCCAAATCACGCGACATTATAACATCATTGCCAAAACAAACTGGTACTGCAAAGAGACAGCACCAGGCAGATACATTAATTTTAACTCACATCACCCAGACACACAAAAAATTGCAATTATCTACAATCTGGTAGACAAATGCATTTTGTTAGCGGATCAAGAACACCACACATACAACATACCACGAATAAAAAACACACTGTTGGCTAATGACTACCCTATTTTCTTTATAAACAAATACATACACAAAAGACTTCTTACACTAAAACAACGAAACAATAATAACAATGATTTACACATAGACACAGAAAACAATAATAATTATTTAGTATTTATTACCTATTCACAAATACATAACACATGCACTTAAAATCATATTTAAGAAAAACACCATAACACAGATAAACAAATCAATAAACAAAATTAATCATCTCATAAAACGAGGGAAAGACAAAATAGACACAATTGTCACTAGCCATGTAGTATATAAAATTGACTGTAACGAATGCCCAGCTAGTTACATAGGAGAAACATCAGGACAGCTAAAAATCCGCAAACGGAACATAACAAATGCATTGAAAATAAGGACACTAGATCACCATTAGCATTACACAATATGAACACAGGACACACTTTCAATTTTGAGAACGTAAAAATTTTAGACAAAGAAAAAACAGATTATACACGCAAATTCTCTGAAATGCTACACATACACCTACACACGGACATAATAAACAGGATATATGACACCAACTTCCTAAGGGACACATACAAGAAGTCAATTGATTTAATTAAACATAATAATAATTATGTTAAATTCAGTATTACCTTGATTTCAGTACCTAGGCACAAGCATGACTTTAAGGCTTAATTGGTTTTCAATTCGGGGTAGCTCGTCAGGACATTTAAGAATACGGCATCAGTTCTTAGAATCGAAGTTCAGTAATTGTCCAAATAGTTAACAATTTACTAATTTATTAGATTTCTTGCAATTAAATCGATATTAATTCGATTGTGCATATATGCACTTATATAATCATCATTCTACAAGAAAACATGATTTTAAACAATAATTCGCATAATAATCTGTAAAATATTTTTTTACTTTACGCCTTTTTAGGTCAATTTTACAATCTTCTTGAGTTTCTTTGTTGGTCTTTCATGATCATTCGTTCCGTTGAAGTGCATATACGCGCTATATGATTAATATCAACTTAATTACAAAAAATCTAATAAATAAGTAAATTGGCAACGATTTTGACAATTACTGAACTATAGTTTTAAGAAAACAAATTAAAGAAAAATGATGCCCTAACATCATTCTGGAGCCGAGATACTAAAATCGTGGTAATTTGAAGACACGAATACAATTTTTCGTACGCGCGCCGTGTGCGTGCGCTTGTATCCAACGCCGCAGCCGCCATTGCTACCCGCACCACTGCGCCGCGGACGGCGTGTACGCATATCTCTGATTCACTGATTTTTGTATACAACATTTCATCGGTAATTTTAGCGGAATTTTTTTATATCCATGCCTCAACTATTCTTCTATATCATGTATTTTTTCAGCAATTATTACTTTAAATTACAGCCGTAATAATTTAAACAACAAAAAAGCTATCTCGCTCCAGGAAGGTCGAAATCCAAAAATTCTTTTCAAATTCGTAGAAAAATACCAGCTTTTTGACTATCTATACGCCAATACACCCATAAGTTAATAGCAAAAGTTATCGCAATAATCTATACTACCCATTTTTGGAGGCCATTTCTTCTAAGTTTCAAGATAAAAAGTCGCTTAGATTCAAGTTGTATATAATAGTATACACTTTAGGAAAAAATAGGATCTCAAACACTGATCGGCACGGCACGAACGAGGAAGCTTTGTCATAGTAAAAACACCGCCTCCAATTCATTGGAACTTATCTTCCTCACACTAAATTAATTGTTTTACTATAAAATTTTGTGTTCTAATAAACTAATTTTAAATTGCTATATCTCTTTTTAGTTAGAATCTCAAAAAATGCGTTCTGATTTATCATTGATGATTTTTCAAAAGATAATTTTTTTAAAAGTACACATTTAGTTTAAATTACATTTTTCCATGTCCCATTAGATATACTGTTATAGGCGCGTTGGGTTTATAATTATTAAAAATTTTATTTTTAAAACGAAAGCTTTCACTGAACTTAAAAGTAAAAGCTTTCCACTCTATTTTTAGAGTTAAAATTCCACCATAAATAGAATGATTTATTTTACTCCAACGGGTTTAGCGTGTAATTAAATTATTCATATGTATCATTTTCACCCAGATTTATAACAAATAAAAAATAAAAAATACTAATATACATTATTTCATTAATCTTCAAATACCTTTTTCAATCAATATTTCAAAATATCACTGGAAAACTTATAAAAAATAACCAGTAATATCACAGTTTATAAGTAATTTTATACTCTTTCAAATGCAAAATGAAGCGATCATAGAGTGCCTCTTGTCTCAGTGGGTAAGATGCTTATCTACTGATACGAGACACCCAAGCAGTCGAGGGTTCGATTCTCAGTGAAGATTCTCGAAAATCTTTTCATCGAGTTTTTCATCGTATGAGCCCATATAGCATCTTCAAAAGTGTCTCAGACGCCAGCGGCATCGCATAACACAACAAACAAGTATATAAAATACAAATGTAAAATACAAAAACACATATGCATTGTGACATATCGGAGTCCTAAAAAAGAGGGGGCACATTGCAATAACATACAAAGAAAGAAAGAATTAAACAATCATATTGTTTCTAAAATGCAAAAATAATTTACCTTATCGATTTCAGAATATCGTAAACTAAAGAATTCATTATAAAACATACATGGATCGATGAATCATCGTTTAAGGGGGCAGACCTGGGTTAAACCCAAAAATATCCCAGATAACAGCACGTGCCGGGCACGGTGTGCTCATGGCGTGCTGGCACGCGTGATGTCTTTCTGCCGTCAGCGTGCTGTCATGCGTGATCATCATACTGATGAGTGATGACTCTCTAGGATCTAATTATTATTTGCACTATCAAATTCTAGTGCAGATCGAGCCTCCGAGATTAGCTTGTATTAATGTCAAATTTTGGAAAAAAATGCATACATTCAATTTCCTGTGGTAAGTATATTCTATATAACTTTTCTTTGATCAACTTTATGATTTATTTATTTATTGAAATGCAAGCATTTCATAATGTTTTTCAGATTTTCTACAAAAAAGAATTATAAAAGTTGCCAAGCAAAGTAAAACGAATAACAGGATGACATCAATATATTCAAGAAATATTGTTATATTATAGAATAATTTAGATAATTGTAATATAATAATTGATCTATTGTTTAATGTAATTTATTAAAATGTAATAAAATTTAAATAAATTTAAATTCTGTATTTTATTTTCTTTTAAAATAAATAAATATATAATCTATTAGAGGTTATAAGCACCTGCAGAAGCGCACGCAAAATTCAATCGTGCAGGCATATTGCCGGCAAAACGCAAGGCATAATGCTAGCACGTTGACGGCATGGCGTGCTGTCAAATTTTGGAATAAGCGCGCGGCATGCATGCCGTCAACATGCCGTTTCTGGGCCGGTGTACACGGACGTCACTGTGCCGTCACGCATGCTGCACGCGTGCCGTCAACGTGCCGGCACAGTGCCGACGCCTTGTTATCGGGGATACTATATACAATATATTGAGGGGTTCACTCCTTCGGAAATAATAAATATTCCTAAATTTGAATTTTTATGGTACGTTAAACATTATTTCTGTTATTGATAGTTGATTGTGAATTGCACCGTACCAACTCAATTTTTAGTGACAGAAATGTAATAAAGTTTAATTAGGGTAGTGCACCCTCTAGAATTATTTTTTTTACTAGTCCAGAAAACTTTTTATGTTTAAAAGCAATCATTCTGTAAATATTTGTACAATATGTACTTAATAATATCATAAATTTTACCGTTGTAAAGCCTCAAAATCTTGAACCTACACATCACAATAAATCACTATTTTCAATACCATTTTTATTAAAGTTACTGTGTTCCTCACACGATTGCAGGTGACATGATGAACGAAAATCTTTCTTTCTACGGTTATTCGACCCCTCTTGACATGTATTACAAAATAAGCAGAACACTTTTTTTTTTTAAATAGCGAAGTACTTTTTCGTTTAAAAAAGAGCCAAGCACTTTTTCGTTAAAATTTATTTTTTTAATTTTTTTCGGAAACATAACCGGGTTTTTGAAATTGTTTTAATTTTTTTTTTTAAATTGGTTGGCTTTCCGAAAAAAATAATAAAAAGAATTTTAACGAAAATGTGCTTAGCTATTTTCGTACTGTATGTAAAAATGAGCCGAATAAACGTCAAAAAAATTTTTTTGTTCATCATGTCACCTGTAATTGTGCGAGGAACACAGTAACTTTAATAAATATGGCATTTAAAATAGTAATTTATTGTGACGTGTAGGATCAAGATTTTGAGGCTTTAGAACGGTAAATGTAAGATATTACAAAGTATATAGAGCACAAATATTGTCAGAATGACTGCTTTTAAACAAGAAAAGTTTCCTGGACTAGTAAAAAAAATTCTGCTTTTTGGGTTTAATATAGGTCTGCCCCCTTAAACAAAACACGACGTTTTCGTGAATAACAGAAAAAAGAAAGTATCTTAGTTGAAATTTCATGTCGGAAAAGATAGTCAATTTTACGATCTTTCAAATGCAGACAAAAATTAATCAATGCTATTATTTCACACATACCAAAAAAACCCTAGAAACTGGAACTCAAAAATCGGAAAACCGATAAAAAGAACATTGAAAAACAACAAAAATTTGTTGACAGTTCCCTTCTTCTAAAAAAACAAAATTATTGAGTCCTGAGACATTAATTTTGACCAAGAATGTTCAGAGTTATCTTTATCCATATTAATCCACATACACACACACCCATATACGCACACACACATACTCCGTTCAGGACTCTGATCGTAGGCAGTTGTTTTCAGCTGCTCTATCGTAGATATTTCGTAGGTTATCGTCACATAGAGGATATTTTGTAGTGGAGCCATTCCGCGCCTTATAAGAGTTCTAATTGACTGTTGGATTTTGGAGTTGGTAAGAGGGCGAGCCTGAGTAAACTCGAAAAAATAATATTTTATACATGAGCTGATAAAAGGTTTTCTTTTAAAAGCAACCATTCTGAAAATTTTTTTAACTATAAGTTATTGATACTATCTGTTATTTTACCACTGTAAAGCCTCAAAATCTTGCTCCTACTTGAGACAATGCAAGATATTAGTATTATTAATACTATATTTATTGGAAAATCTTTGCGGTGTGCACGTTTCTAGGTGACACGATCAACAAAATTAGTTCTTCTCACGGTAATTTGTATCCCTATGACATATGCACTAAGATAAATTTTTTAAAAATTGGTTCGTAATTTAAAGAAAAGTAATATAATAGTTTTTTACGGAAAAGTAAACCATAAAAGTTTTAGTATATTCTAAAACGAGATAAATTACTGTCGAAAAAAAAATTAAAATAACCAATACTTCTTGAAGCTTTCTGATAGTAAAAAAAACTTTTTAGTGAAAACATGTTAGAAACAATGTCTGTTAGGATGTGCGCGCGCGTGTGTGTGTATATTTGTGTGTGTGTGCATGTGTGTGAGTGTGTGTGAGTGTGTGTGAGTGTGTGTGTGCGTGTGTGTGTGTGAGTGTGTGAGTTTGCCTGTGTGGGCGTGCGTGCGTGCGAGCGTCTATGTGTGTGTGTGTACGTCCGTGCATGCGTGTGTGCGTCTGTGCGTGCGTGTGTATGTATGTGTGTGTGTGTATGCGTGTGTCTATATCAGCGCAGCCAAAACCGACGCCCGACCCGTGTAAAAGTATATGTATATATACCATACATGTGTAGTGCCGGGCAGCGCTTTTAGCTATACGGGTCTGTATTTGTGTGTATGTGTGTGTGTTTCTCTGTGTGTGTGTGCGTGCCTGCGAGCATGTATGTGTGAGTGTGTGTGCCTTTGCGTGCGTTCGTGCGTGTGTGCGAGTGTGCGTGTGTTGTGTATGCGTGCGTGTGTGTGTACGTGTGTGTATGTGTGCGTTTGTGTGTTTGTGTGTGTATGTGCGTGTGTATGTGTGCGTATGTATGTGTGCGTTTGTGTGTTTGTGTGCGTGCGTACTAGCGTGTCTGTGCGTGTGCGTATGTGTATGTGTGTGTGTGTGTGTGTGTGTGTGTGTATGTTTATTTGTGTGTGGATGTGTGTGTGTCGAATGCAAGCACGCACACACACACTGGCACATACACATATACATATACACATACACACACGTAGCTTGGAAAATAATGATCAGTTGAGTACTTTGTGACGGCCAGCACTGTATCATACTCGTAAACATGTGCTAAAGTTTATTTCTCACAATTAGTGATAACTAATCGCGCGTGTGACTCACATTAGCAATGGGACAAATCAATGCGAATTTTCGAGTCCTCACAGCGGAATATACGTGACAGTGTGCGAAAACCAGCGGCGATCGCAAAAGCGCAAAGGTAAGTCGTGTGAGAGGGGAGCAATCAAAGAGAGAGTAGCGAGAAAAAGTAGTGGGAGATAAGAGAAAGAGAAAGGTGCTCGGCGTGACGCGGGTACATAAAGGTAGGTGAGCCTTGGGCTCGGGAGCAGTATTCTCGGGAATTCCAGCAACGACGGTCTACCTAGCGCTACCGTTGCTCGAGTAAGGAGAAGCTGAGCCTCGCCTATACGTGTTCCCAGAGTCTTCAAGCTTAGCCGCACACACGGGGATAACTCCTTAACTGCTCTACCTCTCTCTCAATAACAAGATTAACACGGAAAAACTATAATAAAACTAATATTGCCTATAAACATGATTATTATTAATTAAAAGCCACCTTTCCCCTACATCCACTGGTAAGCGCCGAACCCTCGTTCGTAGCATATCGACGATGCCAACGTACGAACCAAGTTATTTCCTGATGAAGGACCCGCTCTTGAGTGGTCATCGCATCGCTCGAGCGGTGGCTCTCCGGGGTTTTTCTCGATAAAACACAGATATGTTTTACGGAGGTTCTGTCTACTCGCTTCGCAAAAGCGTTAACTATAGCCTTTGCCGGACCGAGATTTAACAATAAAAAATTAATAAAACTGCTTTTACGGAGCTCCTAATTAGACGGCTCCGGAAACGCAGCGAGGAATATCTAGTTTCCAAAAAACATTTGGGAGGGCCATCAAGTTCTTTGGGTCCGTTTTTTCGAGTCAGCATGTCAGCCGCGTATGATAAAATCACTATTTTCTATTTAAGAACGGCTAAGACCGTCGCAACTTTTTGAGTTATCTGTTCAGATATTTTCATTTTGAGTTTTATATTACTATCTAAATTTTCAAATTTCCAATTTCTTAACAAGATTTGTTTTTCCCGTTTACTAAAAACAGGGAGTTAGTAATTAAGACATATACAGAGTGTCGATAATTGGGACATATACATAATGTCGATAATGGGGACTCATACAAGGTATCGATAATTAGAACATACATAGGGTGTCAGTGATTAGAGCATGTACAGGGTGTTGGTAATTGGAACATATGCACGGTCTCGATAATTGTTGTGACGTACCACTGACAAAGGTTATAGATATTTGTTTTGAATCAGCAGCATCAGGACTTTACATGCGCCAAACGCCTGAAATATTTATTTAAAATACTAAAATTTTGAATGCCAAAGTGACCCTGCCTGCCAAGATTACTCCTCTCTTCCATATACACTATTGAAATAATAAATATTGAATAATACATGAATAAATAAGTATATGAAAAAATATAATTTGAATAGTTTTTAGGACTTTTAATTGTTATACTTTTTTAAATTTTTGATTGCAGATCAAACAAATAAAAGTGAAAGAGCGTTCATTTTTCATTTTTATTTTTATAGACTTGACATGGCAATCGGCATCTCTGCCCACGAAATAAGGGAAACTCTATGAAAATATACGTAAGACTCGATTTTAAGGATAATTTTGGTGCTATAGCATAACTGAATTTAAGAAAAGTTATTTAAAAATGCGGTGTAATATATTGATTAGGAAATTTATTGCAAAATATAATAAATATATTTTATATTATATGGCGATAAGCGATGGTTGCCGCTTAAGGGAACAGACCTGGATTAATCCAAAAAAATGATTTTTTTAATGGGTTCACAAAACTTTTTATGATTTAAACCAAATATTCTGAATATTTTTATGCTATCAATACTTAATAATATCTAAGATTTTGCACTTGTAAAACCTCAAATTCTTGACTCTACACGTCACAATAAATCACTATTTTCAATCCCATATTTACTAAAGGACCTATGTTCCTCACTTGATTCTAAATGAACGAAGCACTGTTTCGTTAAATTTATTTTTTATTCTTCTTTTTCGTATATGGGTGATTCTGTCATAACTGTCCCAATTGGCGTCCAGACCTCGCATATGTATGTATGATAGCAAAAAATGTTTTGCCGGCTCTAATGTCTGTATAATGTTGTCAACTTTCTTGGATAAAATGTGGGAACCGATTGGCTGATTGTTTTTTCCAATAAATCAAGAAAATAAAGTCAACATGTCAGTTCCGTCCCATTTTCAAAATATGATTTTCAATATGAAACCTTATACCACGTGAAAAAAAAAGTGAATATGTAAAATCTTCACATACACGTTGCAAATTCTGGGGTTTATTGTCTATATTTACGTTAATCTTAAAGCCAAATTCAATTAAGTACTATTAAAACCGGGTGCATACTTGTTGTCCAGCGATTTGCACCAAAATATTGATAATAGCATTAACCGCTTTGAAAAACGTGCTATTCGACTTCTCAGAAGTGTCTAACGACGAATTTTCAAAGTATATACCTAGAGTACACAAATGCGAATGTCAAAATTATCAAATGTTTGAAATATTGCATCCGGGATAATCGCAATACGCAAGCTTATATAAGAAGGTTTACAAAAACCGAGTAAACTAACCTGGGCAACTGCGACGACGAAGTGGAGCGGAGACAAGAGCTGCAAGTTCTAGGACTGCGTACTTGAAGTAAAGCAGTGGGACGCGGTTAAACTCGACGAGGCTATATTTTCTTAGCAGCTTGCTATGCTGCTCTCTTCAACTGCCGCTACTGCTATCAGATGAAATCAGTGTTTATATTTCACTGTTCTTAATGCTATATTGCCTCTAGGTGACTGGCGAGTGCTTCTGTGACTGCTGCTGCTGCTGCTGTTATAGACATACGGGCCAGAAGCTAGGCTGCGATGCTGCATCTGGGAAGCCACACTGCCTCTATAAACCCTCCAAACCAGGTAAAAGAGTTCCAATTTGTTCTTCTTATCTTCTGCAAGCTAACCCCTCTTTATGTTTTCGAAGGTGTATGCTGTAGGCTTCTGGAGTATCATATACACCTTTCAGGAGAACAAGCCAGGTTGGTACTATTTCAATACCATTGTGCTTACATTACAGGATACTTTCAGGTTGTATGTTCTTTCAGGTTGGTACGAAAGGAGGGGAGTAAGGAAAGGAAACACCATGACACGCTCAGCGCACGTCTGCCAGGATAGGCCGACTCCAGCCTATGTGATGCTATATGGGATGGCAGCCTGTGCGTCCTCTTCAGATGCTTCAGGGTGTCGAAGAGTTCGCTTGCTCTATGTGTCATCGAGGGATTGTATCATGGCATTGAGTAGTGAGTAGGATAGTGTTGTAGAGCGGGGAGTTTAGAGTATAGTAGAGTGTAGTATGCGAGACTGCGTAGAGCCTATCTTCGATCTGCGGTTTCCCTTCGGTGTTAGGTTTCCTCAGTATCAGTTGAGTAGAGCATCGGACCTGTATTGAGCAGTTCGTTTCGACTATGCCTACAGGTTCGACTGACTGTCTAATATGTAACACACACAAAATGTAGTGTTACAAACTCCCCCGTACTAAACCGAAGCGCGGCTACGCTGTTCGCGGTTTACTTGTAAAGTACTCATCTGGTGCGCAACTGACTAACTTATATACTAACCTAGTCTATGCTAATCGTTAGTATTTAACGCTATCTAGTTAGCTAAATGTTTATCCTACGTATGTGTACAGTTCTACTTAAATACTTCATTGAACTGTTATTTCTTCTTGTTCCCTTGACCAACTATGAATATTTATTAAATTAACGATATTTACGGTAAGGTAATGGTAGTACTAGTGACAGGAAGGTGTTTGGTATGGACATGATAAGGGTATGCGATAATGGGAGGTGTAAGCGATATCGGTATTTTACACACCTCTAACGCATGCGTCAATGTTTGGAAAAATTATGATAACTGATTGCCGTGATGCTGCGATCAGCTTCAATGCAGAGTCTACTAATGTGACTGAGACAACCGCTTGCGAGTTATCGGTTGCATTTCAAGATTTTGCGAAGTTTGTAGCGAAACCTTCGAATCTTTTAAAAGAATGGCGAAACTTACAAAAAGAACAGCTATTAACGTCTGCGTTTTTCTTCCTACAACGATAACAAAATCGCTTATTACGTGGTTCTTTGCAATCACGATTAGAATGTTCCGAACAATTACAATTCCAACATACTCGGTCAGTTTAATTGCGAGTGACTTCCGATGTAGGCTCTGATTTCCGCGGGGACTCTACAGAGGTTTTCCTATCGCTTGTCTTCGATTTTCTCCATTTAGCGCTGTTGTTTTTAGGCTTCGGAGTCGGTAAACGTTGAATCGAAATCCGCTCAGATTTTTGAGGCGAAGGTCGAGTCACGGACAATTTACTCATGTTTACCGGAGCCGCAATGGTCTTTCTTACTGGAGAGTGTCCTATCTTTTTATTTCGAGGTGGGTTGCAATTAGGACAGTTGGGAATTATAACTCCTACGTAGCCACATTTGTAGTATACAATCCCAGATTTATTAGAGCAGAGCTTTGCCTGGTGTCCGGTAAGGTAATAGGCCCAGCAGGGATGTAAAAATGTGATATACGTTCGTTTGCCTATATACGATGAGTTAGACAAATTCGAGTTATTCTTACGATTTTGATATGAAGTTAATTTTTCTGCTGGCGAGTTCCAGGAAAAGGATTTGACTTCCCGAGTTCTCGAAGTTCCATGCAATTGACTCCATGTCAATCGATCTAATATTCGCAATTCATTCGGGATTTTACTAGTTCCGTTTGGCGTTTTACGATTGGAGGTTTCGAGAGATTCATTCGTCATTGAATCAACAATACGAGGATTTTTCGGACTGTGTACCCGCTGTTCTGAAGGTAAACAGTTGGGTGTGTTGGGATTTCGATTTCGAGGTGAGAACCGACGAATTCGATTTACTGTTTCTTAATGAATTCGAATTTTCGGGAATAAATGTCAACGATACAATTGTTGTCGCTAATTTCACAGAAGAATCAATTGCGAAAGTCACGCGAGATGCCGACAAATTTTCATTGTCCGTCTTATCAACTGTGTTATAAGAGGTACCGTTAGATCCGACGGAAGTGGTTCGATGACTATCGATGGCAATGACCCTTGTGTGAGATCGAGACATTTTTTGCAATTCGATAGGGTTCTGTTATCCGGTTATTTGCGATATTGGGAATATACTTGTATGGGTGGATATTAGAGAATGGTATATCGCTGCAGTAGTTATTTGATGCGATACTGCATATTGGGATTTCGGGTATTGCTTTGTATTGTGGTGTATAATAGTTACATTATTGTAGGGAAAGAGAGGTTTGTGTATTAGGGTTTTGTGTATGAGGATTTTGGATAATAGCGTAGGGTTGTATTGATGTAGGGTGTGTGGGTTGTGCGATAGGGGCGGGTTGTACTTCTGAAGGTTGTGAGGTTTGTTCGGTAGGGTAAGTTGATGTTTGTGATAGTTGCGGAATTTGTGCGGTATGGTAGGTTGATATTTTTGGGGTAAGTATAGGTTGTGGGGCGAAACATCTATACGATACTATGAGGTGGATTGGTATTTGTGAGACATTATCAGATTGTACCGCAGGTTTTTGTTCACTTGCATCTCCGATACGATTTTCAATTGCTTTATTCCCACAACTCGTATCAACAACGTAAATTTGAGCTTTTCTCCATATTTCAATTAATCGGTAAAGTATCTCGTCGTAAGTCCCTTCTGCGCTAATTTGACAAATATCCTTGCACCGAGTTAGTATTAAGACATAAACAAGGTTTTTCTTTACATTTGATTTGATCATCATCGTACGGAACCCATGGCACAGCATCGGATTCAAAAATGAATTTAAGCTGATATCTAACTACTCGATCCAGTATCTCGTTATTGGTTCCTTTTTTACTCATTTTGTTGATATTAGCATGACGCAATATATAATCTAATCCGCTACTTGAGTAAAGGATTTCAAAATTTGCTTTCCTAATAACTATCACTTCCTCGAGTAATTTCAATTGGTCAGCCTTCGCCATTTTAAGGTAAAAGGACGTTACGTTTTTTTTTAATTTGAAATTAGCATGACTGAGTTTAGCTCACTTTTGCTTGCTCACTATAAAGTGCGATTTGATATTATGAAAAGTATATAAGAGAGAAAGAAAGAAATCTTTAAAAAACTTAGTTTAGGTCAAGAAAAAGGAAACAATGAAAAACAATGAGTTCTCAAAGAAAAATCACGAATATACTATTGCATAGAGTACAAAAAAATGAATAAGCGAAAGCAATAAAACTAAAATAAATTTTAGCAAGCACAAGCAAAGCAAACCAAACTAAAATTCAGTACCAATATTTCTGCATGCGTGCAGTAAGAGTACGCGAGGTAGGGAAAAACTCAACTACTTGGTAATCTGTAGTAGGGTAGCAATCGGTAGGGTCGTGGTATTGTTTAAATTCGATATAGGTTGAGGGGTATGTATTCGATAGGTGGGATATTACTAATTCAGATTATTATGGTAAAAAACATATTTTTCTCATCGCCGGACCGAAAATACTACATTCCTTCCCGGCGCCCAAAACGTGAATGTGGTATTTTCGGCCCAGCGTTGAGAAAAATAGTATTCGCACTATGGGAGATAAAATGGCGACCCCATAGCACGTGTAAATTTCGATCCGAGCTGAAGGCGAGCTCAAAATGCCATTTTACCTCCCATGGTGAGTACAATACTATTAACAAAGGTGAATTACTGTAAGCTAGTCTTGTGTACAAAAAATATAAAATTGTATTGCGAAATTAGAGAATATTTCAGAAGTAATCAAGGGTTGATAACTAAGTACAAAAGAAAAAAATATTACAATGTATAATAACGAAAAAATTTCAAAATGATCAAAATTTTAATTTAATGTAAAAATTAATTATCATGAAAGCAGAAAATTTTACAATTCCTTTAACCAGGTCCTTTAAGTAAATTAGACTTTTACAAAAAGTATTTATTTGACTATACAAGGTAAATAGAAAATATTTATACTAAATATTTATTTCGAATTTTAATACAAATATTTACCACAAATAATATACTATACAAGTTTCGATGTCCAATATTTTTAAACCCAATATTAAAACAAAGGTTTTATACGAAATTTTATAAAAAGTGTACGAAAGTAGATTAGGTATAACCTAGTCGTAACAAATGAACAGAAATTATTGAAGAAAAACTACTCTCCAGTACGAAGAAAATGTTATTCATTTATTCTTTATAAATCCACTTCGCAACGATTAAATCACTGTAAGTGATCATAGAAATCATGGGGGATAGGTGTAAAATGGTATTGATCAAATGGTTGGAATTTATAGTAGCGATAGACGGAGAAAATAAACAATATATATTACGAAATTATGAGTAACATAAACAAAGTGTAGAGAAAATGTACGTAAAATATTAAATTCTGATCATTTAATAGTTATCAAAATGTTGCCTTTTATTTTCGAGTGAGTGAGGTTTGTGGACTTTACCCTTGTACTCAAGTTGCAGAAATTTTTTTCGTAATCTCGAGACTATTTAACGAATATACAACGTAGAAATGTTTAATGTTAATTTACTGGATTTTATCTTGTGAATACTCTAATTTAAAAGAAAGTAAAAATACTATTTATTCAACGTCTATTTAATTGAAAATAATTTCTACTGCATGTGCTCATAGTTTAAAAAATTGTTCTTAAATCTGACCATAATTACTCCAGTTATGTACCATTGCTAATGACATTTACTAATTTCTGTAAATATTTTGAATAGAAAAAATAAATTTTATTTGTTACACTATTATTTAAAATCGTTAAACAAATGAAATAACAATTGAGTCAAAAAAATAGATTGTAGACTCTATACTGAATCTAATGAACACGTGTCGCTAAAAAATTAATGTTCAACTATCTTCTAAAATTATAGTTTTGATAGTACACAGAAGTTTCGAGTCTGTTTATAGTTACCATGAATTTTATTTGAATAAATTTTCAAAATTAATACTCAAGAAAAAATGTCGGAACTTTACCACGCACTCACTCACTGTTTACTATACTATATTTTGTATTTCAACAATACTAATTATTTATACATACGTATAAATTTTGGGATAATTTTCGTATTTATACCAATTTGTAGAATGCAAAAGAATCAGCATAAAATATTCATGCTAAATGTTGCTAGTGTGGCCTACCGCCTGACGCTAAAGAAAAGATAGCTGCTTGCGAGACTACCTCGCGGCGCACATGCAAAGATAGCCAGCTACACGCCGTCGCGACGTTGTCGAGCCCCTTGCCGCAGCCGCGTGCATATCACTTAAGCAAATACCGACTACGTTTTACCGGTGCTACTTTATGTTTAAGTTTACCTGCACTGTCATATTTTACGAATATTGTTCATGAACTGCGTTCAATTAAATTTTAATATAATCTAAATTTCACAGAAATTTTTGTCGTCCCCACGTTTCTGCGTCAATTTTATGACAATAATTTTGGCTATTAAAACCAAGATTATTGCGCCGCACATGCAGGCTTTAACATTATATTTATTCGAGGGCTTCAAATAAACTGCGACACATGAGATTAGGATAAAAACATGAACACTTAAGGTTTATTCAATTTAAATTACAAAGGTGTTGAGCGCCAGCTGCGCGAACTCGCAGCTCGATGTTCCAAGTTTTCAATCGACACATAGAATTATTTACAAATCTAAATCTAACTCCGGTGAGCACGATGGTGCGGTTGAAAACGATATGTGTTCGAGAGGGGGAGAAGTTAGTACTAAGGGACGCAAATTCTACAAAATATATGACGGTGAAATACGAATACTAAAGACGCGCGGCACGATGCTCGACAAATGTACGCGACGCTAGATTTCAATATATACGAGGGTAGTTCAATAAGTCTTTAGAATAAAGTATAAAAACAATTTTTTTTGGGTAAATTTTTTTTTATTTTTCAACATAATCTCCTTGGAGCTCTATACACTTGGTCAATCGCTTTTTAAGTTTTTTTAATCCTTCAGAAAAGTGCGTTTTCGGAAGTTCCTCAAAATAAGCACTTACAGAGGCAATGACGTCTTCGTTGTCCGTAAAGCTCTGTCCACCGAGCCATTTTTTCAAGTTTGGAAATAAGAAATAGTCACTGGGGGCTAAATCTGGTGAATACGGTGGGTGTTCGACCAATTCGAATTTTAGTTCTTCAATTTTAGCCATTGAAACGAAGCATGTGTGAACTCGGGCGTTGTCGTGATGAAAGCTGCTCTAATAATGATGCATAATACTCACCAGTAATTGTTTTACCCTTTTCCAAGTAGTCAATAAGTATAATTCCACGTGCATCCCAAAAAACTGTAGCCATAACCTTACCAGCTGACTTTACGGTCTTTGCCTTCTTTGGAGCTGGTTCGCCTGTGGAAATCCACTGTTTGGATTGTTCCTTTGTCTCAGGAGTGTAGTGGTGTATCCATGTTTCATCCACAGTCACAAATCGACGAAAAAATTCCTCAGGATTCCGACTTATGCGCGCCAAAAGAGCCTCAGAGGCGACCACTCTATTGCGTTTATTCTCAGCTGAGATCAAACGCGGCACCCATCTTGCCGATATCTTTTTCATGCCTAATTTTTCATGTAGAATTGAAACAACTGCACCTATAGATATCCTTGTGGCCTCAGCTAACTCACGCACTTTTAATCTTCTATCCTTCAACACCATATCGTGGATTTTATTGATGATTTCGGGAGTAGTTGCTTCTACGGGCCTTCCTCAACGTGGTTCGTCACTTATTGATGTACGACCACGCTTAAATTCATTTACCCAGTTATAAACCGTTGCTAAGGCAGGGGCAGATGTGCCATGAACTGAGTCCAATTCATTTTTTATCTCATATGGAGTTAAACCCTTTAAATGAAAATGTTTAATTACCGCTCTGAACTCGTTTTTTTCCATTTTTCTTAACAAGCAATTTTTTTTTTCAATTGGTTATAAAAACACGTAAACTCAGAAGATGTGGACTGTGACTGCACCATATATCTAGTCGGGAGTGGTGCTGACTGAAAACAGATGATTTGGAGCGATTCGCGCGCCATCTGTTGGTCATTCTAAAGACTTATTGAACTACCCTCGTATCTTCCTATATTATATAGTTGTTTGAAAATCTTATAAGATTTACACCCTCCTCGCCCCTCCTCGCCCCTCATTTTGCCCTCCTCATTCTCCTCCTCGAAACAAGGTAATATCGTTTCTAAAATACGTTATTTTGATCTTACTTGTTGCTCTCCTCGCCCCTCCTCGCCCCTCCTCTTTGTATCATCCTCATAGCCCTCCTCCCCGTCCTCCTCATGCCCTCCTCATTTACTTATTTCTATTGATTATCATTTTTTATTTTTGTTTTTTTTCTATATACATATTATACATATAAAAATTGTTTATAATAATAATTGTGAATGTTTATAAATTTATAAAGTGTTTTATTCATTATACATATCAGTGAAGTTTATTCCATTTTACTGATTTTCTGATTCTCTGTTTTCATCAATAATTTCTTGGTTTAAATTTATAAGACTTATGTTTTAAATATTACATTTTTGATTCATTAATATAATATAAATTATTCTATTTTATGTATAAAATCAATTTAAATAATCTACATACTTTAACAGTTTATCATATTTTTAAAATCAATTTTAAAAATATACACAAAAATATAATTCAAATTTATAATATATTATATAAAATTATATTAATGATATTAATGAAATTGAATTATTATAATCTTTTCCATTTTATTATATACTCTTACAGATCTAAATAATTTGCAAAAAGTATGCATAACTAAAATACATGCAAATTAATTTAGATTTATATGAGTGAAATTTTTAAGTTTTTCACAATATAATATAACAAGATATATTGTTAATTTATAACAAAAATTAAAGTAATGTAAATTATTATTACATTCAAAAGAATTATTTTTTTAATTATATTCCTTAATATTAAATTTACATATATAGATTATTACATACGAATTAAAAAGAGCTTTACAATATTACATTCAAATAAAAAACAAAATTAAAATAAATATATATGTTAAAAAATACAATATTTAAAACTAAATATAAATAAATGTAAGTATGAGTTACATATATTTATTTATAAATTAATTAAATAAAACATAAATTTGAATGTATAAAAAAGCTTAATTAACAAAACAAAAAACGCGCCAATCTATTTACCTCCCGGGTGGTGTGGAAAAATAGAAAACCTTCATAAAAACAAAAAATTTCATGATGCTTTGGGGGTTGGCGATATATATATATATATATATATATATACTAGAGGGTACCCCCCTGCTCGCTCCGCTTGCCAACCCCCAAATCATCATGAAACTTTTTGTATATATATATATATATATATATATATATATATATATATATATATATATATATATATATATATATATCTTAATCCCAATAACATTCTGTGCAACTTACTCTTTGCTCCACTGAAAGTGGCCTCGAACGAAGAACGAAAAATATTACAGACTACATACGCGGGATGCTACACTATTCCACTACGCGTAGGGTACATCTATGTATATATGTATAAATATGGGAAAATCGCAATACGCAAGCTAATATAAGAATGTTTGCAAAAATGGAGTAAACTAAGCACGAGGTGCACACGAGCGCTGCTCAGTACGAAGTGAGAGAGTCTCTCGCTTCGTACTGGGGCGCTGCACGCGTATCTTGGCTATAGTCGTCCGAACTCGGCCGAAGTTGCAGTACGTGCTGCTGGTGAAATCGGAAAGAGAAGTGTGTGTTCGCGATGATGGGATTAGCTTAGAGTGTAGTAGTAGAGGGTAGTATGCGAGACTACGTAGAACCTATTTTCGATCTGCGCTTTCCCTTCGGTGGTAGATTTCCTAAGTGTAAGTTGAGTCGAGCATCGGACGTGTACTGAGCAGCTCGTTTCGAGTATTCCTACTGGTTCGGCTGACTGTCTAATATGTAACGCACATAAAATGTGGTGATACAATGGCATCACAAAAAAACTATATTTTCTGCAATAAATCTTACAATAAAATATATATACTATAACATACAATTTTTCATATATAAATATAATAGTACTGTTACGGCCGAATTGGTATTCGGACTGCGTGGGTTATGTCGCGAAAAAATATATTTATAATTCGCGTGAAACTAGTCTTTGCTCGAAATCTTTTATCCATCTACTACTTTTTAGCTATGAAGGAGTGATTTATTTGGAGGCACTAGGCCTTTTTTGTTTCCATTATAGTCATAAGATTCGGGTGGTGTCGTGGATTATAGAGAACTGTTGACTTGCGCGGAAGGGTTACGAGCCTGGTACATAGTGTCGAACTGTACGAGTGAGAACAGACTGCGCATATAGGTCCCGAGTCTGGCACGGAGTCTCGAACCTTGCGATGGAGTATCGAGCCGCGCAGTGTGAGAACAAACTGCGCATATAGGTCCCGAGCCTGCGAAGTTCGATCCGTCTTCACTTCGATTAGTCGGAGATACAGACTTACATTATTCTTTTCTGAATAATTATTTATAGAGATAGAGGTTTATTTAAGGAGAGTAAAAAAAGAATAAGGTTGTTTTGCATTTGTATTTTTATATCGATAAAATTATATATATTGTTTCTGTATCATGTGTATTAACGTTTTATTTTACAATTTAAATGATTATGCACAAAATTAGGGTTCTTCGCTAACGCTCGTCAATGTTACTAGTTAATTAAATTATTGTATGTATTAGCTCACCTGAGTTTTCTAGACCTATACTCGCAATTGATTCTTAATAATTATATTGTGATAATTTACAATTAATTACTACTACACGCTGGGGTCATGTGACTATTTATGTTCAAGTAACCGACTTTCCATTCACCTCCAGTCTAGAAGATGGCTTCTCGAGGTCGGTGGATGGGTCTTGTAACGTGGTTTTCGTTACGACGGCTTATTTATTAGACTTCTCTCGACATTTTACCGAATTTTTCTATGTTAATGGGCGCCAGGTAAAGTTCGGCTAACTCTGCACGAGCCCTTTCCCAGAGGAAGTTCCGTGAAGTGGAAAATCAAATTTTCTCTTTAAGTATCTAAGCTTTATTGCAGTTAATATACGCACGGTCGCCACATTTACAATTTTCACGCAATAGGTCTATCGGTCGCTATACAATATGACTACGTTAGCCCTCGCACGCGTCTCTCGCGATGACCAAATCACCACGTTTTCCCGAGTTTTCCTAGTCGCGTAATTTTTCCCCCAATAATGTCCGTAAATCTAACGCTGGCCCGACGCTCACTGATTCTATATACTGGTGTCACACCACCACGAATTTACTCGCCTAACCCCGAGCACATGGCGGCGATGCACGATAATTGTTCCACAAAAAAATATATTACTTATAAGTGCCGAGGGAAGCTCGACAATTACAATCCACTCACCATCGCCAATCCTACACGCCTCACGATGCTCCTCACAATCTGGTCGCAAAAGTTTCGTTGGAGAATAATCTCGCTGGTATATAAGTCGTAAGGTTTCAAACGCGTCTATGCTTGGTCACGAACGGGCAGGCAATTCTAACATACGTCTATATTCGCTGACGGGCGGGCAGGCAATGCCAAAAATCGGAGAGGGGGGATATCTCTTCCAAAATTTTCGCTCTTCTTCTCGAACAACTTCAGCCCACACACTTGTTGCTTCCGCCCTTTCTTCACGGTGATTGGCCTTGAAATCCCTAAATGCGAAAATCAAGGCCAAGTCTGCGGCGATTTGAGTCGCTAATTACCATTGGTCCGCTCCGGGATTGCCGCCCTGCCCCCGAATCGCGGGCAATATGAATTGCTAAATATACACGCACGGGCAACCCGGCGTGTATATCTATATCGGGCGCTTTCGGATTTGTCGCTGCTGGACCATCACAGTTGGCAGCGGCGACGTGCGCGCGTCGGCCTACGCTATGATAGGCCGGCAGCTTCATGCGGCTCGCGGCGCGGCGGCTGCTAGCTCTCCCCATGCTGTCGACAGCCGTGTCGGTCTCTCTATCTCTCTCTCTCTCTCTCTCTCTCTCTCTCTCTCTCTCTCTCTCTCTCTCTCTCTCTCATGGCTACAGCCAAGATGGTGTGCCTCGAGGAAGCCGCCGCTGCTGCCGGGAATCCTCTCTCCTCCCGCGTCTGCGTGCATCGGGAGAGAGGGCGGTCGCGCGCGCGTGTGTGTATGTGTGTACACGGGCAGTAGCTCATCATCCTCGAGAGGCGAGGAAGAAAGAGCAAGCGAGAGAGAGAGAGGGTCGCGCGTACAATGTGAAGTGGTGTTGGTGCCGTGCATGTGTGTGTAGGCTCGTCGTCGTTGCTCGCTTTGATCGGTCGTCGCTGCGGCGATCAGATGGTGCCGCTGGTATGGGTGTATGCGTCTGTGTGCCGGTCTGCGGCTTTCCTCCGTCGCGACTTTTTCATCTCTGAGTCGATCTCAATGAATCGCGAGTACCATCCTACGATACCCAGAAATCGTCTCAGCTGCTTAACGGTCTTCGGTGCTGGATATTCTGTCACTGGCGATACCTTTTCTGGGTCTGGTCGCAATCCATCTTTATCAAGCAAGAAGCCTAAGTACGTCACTCTCGAGCAGCAGAATTCGCACTTTTTCCAATTTACTACCAATCCTGCTTCGACCAGCTTCTTGAGGACCAGCTCCAACCATTGGTGATGTTCCTCAAAGGTCTCGGTCGCTATAATGATGTCGTCCAAGTATCCAAACACATGTGGTTCATACTGAACGTCAAACAAAGCATCGAACAGGCGTTGAAAGGTCATGGGCGCATTCGTTAATCCGAAGGGCATTTTTACGAATTGCCAAAGCCCTAACCCCGGCACTGCAAATGCTGCAAATTTCTTGCTGCTTTGCTCCATCGGTACTTGAAAATAGGCTTGCTTGAGGTGAATTTTGGTCAAATATTTGGCTTTACGTAATTTGTCCAATATGGAATCCATGCTCCTGATAGGATATGCATCCTTCCTGGTCACTTTGTTGCGGTCGCGATAATCTATACAAAATCTATAACTCCCGTCTGGCTTCTTGATGATTACCGGGGCGCTACTCCATTCCCTTGCCGATCGCTCTATTACTCCACTCCTGAACATCTTCTCTATCTCTTCGTGTACTACTTGCAGAAGTTTGGGTGACATTCTCCTTGGCCGATGTTTGATGACACCTATGTGTTGTTCGGTCAGTGTGGTCGTTCCTAAATTTTCCGATGGCGGTGGTAATATCCTTGTCACTAGGTCTTCTATGGCTTTCCGCTGCTCGTCGTCTGCGTCGGTAATTCCGGCGCATTCGGCGTATGCTGGGGTCGCTTCGATTTCCTCGTCGTCCCAAGATTGCTTCCACGGGCCCTCGTTAGTCCTCCACATCCGTCTGCCGTATATTACATCAACGTCCCATGGGGTGGTAAAGTCCTGTCCAAGTAATATGTCGTGGTCGCAAGGATCTACGGCTCTTACCGATAGCAACCTGGACCTGCCATCCAGCTCCATGTTGATGTCCAGATACCGCAATCGGTCCTTGAACTTAGCCGCTATCGCTGGTCCTACTAGGGAGACTGTGGCTCCTCCATCAAATAGGGCTCTGTATACTTACCAACTAGTATTACCTTCGTGAAGATGCGGTTATCTGCGCTCATACCTGCGACTTCGTCTTCGCCTGGTTTCGGAACCTCAAGTTGGTCGGTCTCCGGCGTACGTAGGACGCTGCTCTCCCCCCCTAGACTAGATGTGGGCACCCCAACATCTAAGTCTGTAACAAAGGTGGAGGGGCCGTCCAACGAGGGAGTGGACACCTGTGACCCTTCCAGAAGGTGGACCGCCTCTCGTACGAGGGCTAGGTGCTCGAAATCCTTCTGCTCGTCAGCTGTTGGATTGAGCGCCGTTACGTCGGACCCTTCTAGGATCGGTAAGGTTGTCACTCTTTCGGTCACTCTTGTGCTCTCACGACTCTTTCTATTCTCTACTTTTTTTCTCTCTTCTCGAATTTTGTTGCTCTCACTATTCTCTCTACTCTCTACTTTTTCTCTCTCTTCTCGAATTTTGTTGCTCTCACGACTCTCTCTACTCTCTACTTTTTCTCTCTCTTCTCGAATTTTGTTGCTCTCACTAGTCTCTCTACTTAATGGTCTTGTGGTCGCTATTGGTGAGGTCTTATTTAATCCTCCGCGGTTTGAAGTATTACTCCATACTGGGTAAGTCTCCCTATCTGACAATATGGACTTAATACTTTTAGCTGCCTCGCCTATCATCGATCCACTTCTCTCTTGGTCGCTGCTAATTTTCGCTTTTTCTGGGGTCGCTATTCTCTTCTCCTGTATGGTCGGTTGGGCGCTATTCTGGCTTCCCTTTATTGTTTCCAGTTTCATCCCGTTAGCGGTTGCTGGGGAGGTATGGGACTCTTCTGCCTCCCCTGCATCCCGTTTCCCATGGCCTGATTATTTGGAGAAGACTGCCATGCCGGCTGTCTATTGGGACATTCGTTTGCATAGTGTCCCATAGCCCTACATAAGTAGCATGTCCTGTGTGGACATTCTCTTGCTCGGTGCCCTACCGTCTGGCATGTATAGCATGCACCATATACTGGTATATTTTGGGCAGGAGGCCCATTTTGGTCTCTAGTTCCTCTCATATTATAGGCGCCTCGGCCGGTGAATCCTTGGGTCTGACAACCTCTACCCTGAAACGAGTTAACATTCTGGGGAGGAGACCATTGCCAAGCGGGCACAAAACTCGGTCGCAGTAGATTCAGCGTTGTGCTGTGCGTCATCGTTGCGGTCGCCTTGTGCGAGGCTGGCTGTACTGGGGTCGCTTGTACGTTGGCCTCAGGCCTTTGATTCTCATTGGCAGCGGCTACCGCATTTATTTGTTTTTGTTTTTTCTTCGCTTTTCTATTCCAATTTCTCTTTCTCGCAGGTTTGGTTGTCGCTGATGTGCTGTCGCTAGTGTCGCTTTCTGGGTACAATTTCTCGTAGGCTGCCGCTACCTTACGGACTGAGGGTCTCCCAGAGTATGCTGCACCTGGTATGCTCATCTTCTCCTTTGGTGGAGGCTCTTCAAACCGGTCGTCTAGTTCTTTCTCCTTTTCCCAAATTCTTCCAAGTTTCTCTATACCCTTAAGCGTCTTAATTTCTTTCCCCGCCATGAAGTGTCGATAGTCTTTCCTGAAGCCCTTGTAGGTCTGTTTTACTATTGTTTTCCTGGATGGGGATCGCTTAAAGTGGTCGACAATGTATTCCACGCAGGATATATAATTGGCAATCTTTTCTCCTTTCGCCATCGATCGGTTCCGTAAGTCCGCCATCGTGTCTTCTTCATCTCTGTGACCCAAATACTGCCTTCTGAACGCTTTTTTAAAGGCTTTCCATGATTTTAGGTCCGGTCGCTTCGATCGATACCATCTGCTAGCATTTTTCGAAAATATCGATGGTAACGCATTCAATAGCTCCGTCGCTCATGGCTAAGGTTGCTTTGCAATCCTTCAGCCAGTCTAATATTTCCTCTGGCTCCTTATCTTCCCCATTGAACTTTAGGTTCCAGCTCTGCAATATTTTAACATTCTTCCCCGCTATGTCTGCATTCGAATGACATTTCCTATTTTTTTGTTTCATTTTCTTATCTTCATATTCCGAATCGCTAGTCGATGTCGACTGGTTCCGTTTGTGGTCTCTCCTGTGTTTTCTACTTCTTTTATTGTGGTCGCTATCTGATTCTGATGACGTTGTATTACCGTCGCTACTTGTGGTACTATTACTCGAACTCCTATATCTACTGTTTTTCACTTTACGGCTATCTCTCTTCTTTACTGATCTTCGGTCTAGTACGCTACTTTCCGAGCTACTCGATGACAGTCGCTTTCGTTTTCCTCTTCTCTGTTTTGATGCTTCGGTTTGTTGGTCTGCTGGCCTACGAACGGTGTTCACCTTAGGACTCCGAATCTCTGCCACTTCGTGATTCCTGGGTCGCTCCCTTCTCTCTTGAGATCCCCTCGGTGGTCTCGGAGTGTCTACGTAATCCTGTGGGTTTGCTACCGGAGGTGGGACTACCGGCGGTTGTGGCGCGTATACCGGTTCTCGGAGGAGAATTGGTCTATGTTGTACCATTTTCAGTTGTTCAAACTCCTGCATTATCCGTTCGTATGGTCCTCCCCCCTGCGGAATGGCATATTCTTCTCGAATCTCCTCATCTTTTTTGTTGCTTACGTTGCTACTGTCTGTTGAGTTCCCATTTCTTGGGTTACTGGCTATGGGGTCTCTATGTTTTACTTGTCTGATATATTGAATACTGTCGTTCAGGTTTATCCCCTGCTGTGGCGTTTGGCTTTGTGAAGTTCCTGTCGGATTGTCACTTCTTGCTAGGTGTTGTCCCCTCTGACTAGTCCCCGGACCGGCCCCGACGTTCGTTGTTTGTGCCATTACAGGAGGTCGTGTGACCGACGGCGCTGCGGTGGTTGGCATCGAAGGTAACGTTGGTTCCGAAGCCGTTGACGCTGGTATAATCAATTGTATTGATCTTGGAATCATTGGTACCGTGGGAGTTCCCGTACTGGAATCCGGTGATGGATGATTTCCTGTATAATGGAAAAGTGGTATCATCTTCATTAGTCCCGGAGTATACCAACTGTATATGATTGCTCATCGCTAAGAGTTGCGGTGGAAACCCTGTTTGCACTCTTGGTCGTGTGTTTGCAGACACCATCTGCATCGCGAAGCTATCCGTTGGTCTCGTAGGCTTCCTATCTCTATTCTTCTTCTGAGGTATTTATTCAAAAGATTCCTCTCGCATTATGGCCGCCGATGTTGCTGGTACTTGATCCCATGGTCTCTCGTCCAGTACTGTATCCCAATTTACTGCTGCACCTGGTTCCACTGACCTTATACTTGCCCGCAAGAGTCTGTCTCTAAGTTGGGGTGTTGTCCCAGATACGCTCAGTCCCATCTGATAGATCAGAGAATTATTATTAGTCGCTCGGGTCCATCCCATTTATTCTAGTTGATACTGCCCTTCGCTGGAGTATGCGCAGATCCTTCTTTGCTGCTTGTCTTGTGTTCATTTTGTACTTTACTCGTACACAAAGGGAAGAAAACGAAAACAGCGGTTTGGTCGCTAGTTACACTCTACAGTTACTGCAGTATTCGCTATGTTGGGAGAGCCCACCCAAGTCTTTGGAATCTTCTCAAAGACGGGGATTTAACTTGCAGTACCTGGTGCACGTGAATGGAGAGGTCGCTAATAAATGAATCAGTCTTAACTCTTTTGCGGGACAATTTTCCTGCCTAACTACTGTGTCACTAATTTTCAATTTTTATAATGATTTATAATAATAATATGTGTATATATATATATATATATATATATATATATATATATATATATATATATATATATATATATACACATATTATTATTATAAATCATTATAAAAATTGAAAGTAGAAGAAGAAAACATACGGTAATCTCCAGAGTAACTTATATATATATATATATATATATATATATATATATATATATATATATATATATATATATATATATATATATATATATATATATATATGTTACTCTGGAGATTACCGTATGTTTACTTTTGCTAAAGGGACAAAAGGAGATAAAACAAAGAAAATAGCTTCTTTTCTTCAGGTCTTCTTTATCGGTTCCTTTAGCTGAGTAGCTGCTGAAATGCCCTGACGCGAATCTAATAAAGTCGCTATTCAGTCTTCAGAAGTTCTTGGTATTCTCTTCTGGTTTACATCTGGAGTAATAATCTGAGGTTTCTTCTGGGTCGCAATCAATTTTCAGTAAATAATTTCCAATACAATTAAATAAATATAAATATATGTAATAATCAATTTTTTTCTTTGACACAGTAGTTATAATAACAACTTTAGTTGTTGTATTCTTGTACCCAATTTCCAGTAGTTGTTAGAAAAATTTTACTCTTAACTAAATTATAAATCGTTCTTACGAATCGATTTGGGGGTAGTAGCACAGCAAATAATATTTTGTGGAGGTGTTCGCAAAATGAATTTTCCCTATACGGTGGTGTGACTCCTACTCTACTACTTTAAAAGTCGTTGAGGAGACTTGAAAAATAGGTCGAAATTCAGAATAATTACACACAAATTAATTTATCTATCACTCTAACTCATTACTCAAATTTCACTAAATCCCCAATAAAGATTTTCTGAATTTGTCTCTTATTTTCCACACCTTCTCTATTTATCGCTATTATATTCAGTGCGTCGCCGTAGCCTTCCGCTTACTCTAGTATTTCGCTATTTTCTTTGGATATCGCTACAATCTTCCTCAAATAACCGAAGAAAAATTTCAATACTCAAAAAAAATCCTACGAAGGACCCAATTGAAACGAAAATTTCCTTTACTACACACCCAAGAAACTGTAAAAACCCTCAATCAAAAATCATTAAAAAAAAAAAAAATTTCGAAAAATTTTCAAGAAAAATAAAAAAAAATCTCTTAAATCCAAAAAAAAATTTCTCAACAAAAACCCTTCAAAAAAAAAAAGTCGAAAAATTTTCAAAGAAATATACAACAATCTCTCATAAAAAAATTTTTTTTGGATAATTGTCAAAAAGAACTTTCAAAACATTCAAAATCAAAAACTAAAAATAGAATCTTCGAAAAATCCGTAATAATATCCAAAAAAAATTTACAGAAAATTCTCAAAATCAAAAAATTTTCACAAAATAATTTCAGAAAATTCTCCAAAATATCCAAAAAAAATTTTCCGAAAATTTCTCTAAATCAAAAAATTTTGAAAAAATAATTTCGGAAAATTCTCAAAAATATCCAAAAGATTTTCCGAAAAATTCTCAAAAACAAAAAATTTTGAAAAAATAATTTCAAAAAATTCTCAAATATCCAAAAAATTTTGCCGGAAAATTCTCAAAATCGTAAAATTTATTAATCCATTAAACCAAGTGAAAACTTTTTAAGTCCTACTTATAACCCACTAACCCAAGTGAAAAAAATTTCAAAGTCCAATTTATAACCCAATAACCCAAGTCAAAAATTTTCTAAGTCCAATAATGTTTCCACTTTGCTTAAATTTTCATACCACACAAAAAAATACTGAAAATCGCTGCACTTTCGCTTGCTCGGATACTGTGTAAAAAATTTTTCCGACTTTTCCCGAACTAACTACTTAATTAATTTATTCTGTCGCTATTTTTCCTGATTTTCCTGTTTCACTAAACCCCCGTTGGTACGTCATTTGCAACGTGGCTTTCGTTACGACGGCTTATTTATTAGACTTCTCTCGACACTTTACCGAATTTTTCTATGTTAATGGGCGCCAGGTAAAGCGCGGCTAACTCTGCACGAGCTTTTTCCCAGAGGCAGTTCCGTGAAGTGGAAAATCAGGAATTAATAATTATATAATAAACACACAAATTTCTCTTTAAGTGCCTAAGCTTTATTGCAGTTAATATACGCACGGTCGCCACATTTACAATTTTCGCGCAATGGATCTATCGGTCGCTATACAATATGGCTACGTTAGCCTTCGCACGCGTCTCTCGCGACGACCAAATCACCACGTTTTCCCTAGTTTTCCTAGTCGCGTAATTTTTCCCCCAATAATGTCCGTAAATCTAACGCTGGCCCGACGCGCACTGATTCTATATACTGGTGTCACACCACCAGGAATTTACTCGCCTAACCCCGTGCACATGGCGGCGATGCACGATAATTGTTCCACAAAAAAATATATTACTTATAAGTGCCGAGGGAAGCTCGACAATTACAATCCACTCACCGTCGCCAATCCTGCACGCCTCACGATGCTCCTCACAATCTGGTCGCAAAAGTTTCGTTGGAGAATAATCTCGCTGGTATATAAGTCGTAAGGTTTCCAACGCGTCTATGCTTGGTCACGAATCTGTATATCTATATCGGGCGCTTTCGGTTTTGTCGCTGCCGGACCATTACAGTTGGCAGAGGCGACGAGCGCGCGTCGGCCTACGCTATGATAGGCCGGCAGCTTCATGCGGCTCGCGGCGCGGCGGCTGCTAGCTCTCCCCATGCTGTAGACAGCCGTGTCGGTATCTCTCTCTCTCTCTCTCTCTCGTGGTTACAGCCGAGATTGTGTGCCTCGAGGAAGCCGCCGCTGCCGCTGTGAATCCTCTCTCCTCCCGCGTCTGCGTGCATCGGGAGAGAGGGCGGTCGCGCGCGCGTGTGTGTATGTGTGTGCGCGGGCAGTGGCTCATCATCCTCGAGAGGCGAGGAAGAAAGAGCAAGCGAGAGAGAGAGAGGGTCGCGCGTACAGTGTGAAGTGGTGTTGGTGCCGTGCATGTGTGTGTAGGCTCGTCATCGTTGCTCGCTCCGATCGGTCGTCGCTGCGGCAATCAGCTGGTGCCGCTGGTATGGGTGTGTGCCGGTCTGCGGCTTTCCTCGTTCGCGACTCTCCTTATCCTCATTCCCTCAACAAAATAAAATAACAATTCCCCCCATTAATAACAATATTATTTAATATAAAAATGCTCGGCTCTGGTGACGGATGACTTGGTCGCGATTGACTGCGCGTGTTTTAATATCATTGGGATGTGAAATACACGTCACAGTCTTACAGAGATGATGTCGCTGTGCTGGTGCTGTTGACGCTGGAGACTTCGGCGGACTACGCGATGTCAGTGCAGAGCATCCAGGTCTCCTCATCTCTCGTTGAACAAGAGGGGTTGACGAACTGCTTCACACTTCTAGTCAAAAAGCACCTCATTTGGTAAGTGCAAGGTATTTATAACCTCGTATTTGCATGTGAAGTGGGAGATCGTCATCATTTTTCGTCCAATGAGTGATTGACAAATTTCGGCGTGTCGACATAGTGAAAAAAGGGAGAAGGTGCTGAGGACATTTAAAATATATTTTCTTTTTGCTCAAACTCTACTCTCTTTCCGATGTCATTATCGCATTAATTCTCTTTCGCAGGGTAAAAGACTATTATAATACAGGTACCTATCCGATTTGGGAAAGCGGAATGACAAAAGTCTGTTTGAGTTGTATATGGGTTTATAGCTCGCGGAGTCCATTAGATTTTCTTTAAAAAGATTAAATACCTATCGAGCAATCAGTTTGCATTTTATACTTTCTTGCCTATTGTCAAGAAAGTGTAAAATGGAAAGTTGTTTTCATAATGTTTTGGCATTAGGACACAAATATGCCTTACAATTTCGGGTTTTATCACCAGATGGATATAAGTTTTTTGTATCCATATACAAATTTATCATTTCTATTGCATATATATGACCGACTATGGAGTATCATTTAGCGTCTGTAATAAGTACTTACCAGCAATGGACTGATGATGGCTCACTGGCAAAGTACTTTAGCCGAAACGCTATTATATAATTTTATCATTATTTCTTAAAAGAAACCTTTATTCTTAACTCTTATTTACATTCAAAATATATATTTTTTTTGCTCAAACTCTCCTATCTTTCGGATATTATTTTTGCATTAATTCTCTTTTGGAGGGTAAAGACGGTCATATTACAGTCTCCTATCCGAATTGGAGAAACCGGAATGACAAAAGTCCATTTGAGTTGTATATGGGTTTATAGCTCGTGGAGTCCATTATATTCTCTTTAAAAAAGATAAAGATTATGTATAAGTTTATATAACCACCATCGAAACCTATCAAAAGCAGTACTCTTCCTCTAAAATGTAAAACTAATCAATACATTTTGTTCTAATTAACGAACAACCGGATACTGCAGTTCTTCCATGTTGTATTCACTTAAAGGGTCACTTACACTCGCATTTTTCGAAAAATTCAAAATCGGGTTTGTTACATTTTCTGAATTACAGACATTTGGTAACTGGGATGTCACAGTACCTGCTTGGATATGCATAACAAGAAATAGTTCATTATATCAATAAATTCGAAAGTTCTATACTTGCTGACTATTATATTGTTTTATATTCTTAAACAGCTTTAAATAATTTATTTTCATAATGAGTTTGAGTGGTCGCAGCATCTTTAAGTATATTTGGATCCCTTGTGATTTTGCATTTCACTAATTCAATTTTATTTTAAATCGAGCGTAACTTTTGATCTAAATATCCTTAATTACTTACCGACGTCCAGGATCTTTTAAGTTACTAATTTTTTTTCTATATAGTTAAAACTCATCAGTGTCGATATTTATTTATGTACAAGTAGTGAACTATGAACTTAAATTAAATTTTGTATAAACTATTCTGATGTTGCAAATATAATTATTGTCAATTGAAAATTTTTTATTAAAAATACAAAGACTTCTGCTGTATTCAAGCAATTATAATTTTGTATGTTTTATTTTGTTCCTTAAATATTGCCTACAATTCGACTGAAAACAAATTTTAAATTAATTTATAGATACAAAGAATAAGCTTATAATTTAAACTAAACTTATATGAACTTACATAATATAATTAAACAATTTGCTTTTTCTTTGCCCCATAAATTATTTTTCAAAAATTTTTTTTGAATGTGTAACATTTCAAAATTATTCCTTCAACATTTCAAGTAAATCGACCCGTAAATTTTGGAGATATGCGATTTTGAGGGAAAAGTTTTTAATTTGCGGATAAACAATAATTGCAACTTTAAACGCCCTTATCTCGAAAATACGTTTTTTGAGCGGTACCAAAGAATTCACAGAATGAGCCGAATGGATCGTTCTCAAATTTTAACCAGTTACTCAGAACACCAACGTCGTGTGCTAGATCGGTGATTTTTTGATCCGTTAATTACTTTTTAATACAACAAGGTATTTTGGTTTTTTGTTCCAGCTCTCACGGTTTTCGAGGAATTGGTGCGCTCGCGGAGCACCTTCAAAAAAATCTTTTTCCGCAGATCTGCTGTAGCGCCGCCATTTTGTACAAAAATCATAATAAAAAATTTTTTTTTCATACATCAATATGTGTTAAATGAACCATCTAAATATAAATACTATTCCTTTTACCGTAATCCCAGAATAAATTGTCAAAATTAGGCCTTTTTTTCGGCCTCTAGAGTGGTGTTATCCCTTAAATGGAATAATTTGTAATATCTCAGAAGATTGTTAACCAAATCGGCTCAACAACATTCAGCCAATAATCTGACATCTAATAAATATTCTTTCAAATTTTTAAGGCATTACATGAAGTATTACTCCAGTTATCGATGTCCAAAAAAATGCATTTTTTCGACATTTTATATTTTTTCTCTGTAAACAAACAGTCTTATCACCTAAAAATTTACAGGAATATACCTGTATATGAAACAAATATTCAGTAAAAATTTCACCGACTTTTATCGTACAGTTTTCGAGTAATAAATGTTGAAAGAAAAAATGTTGTCAAATAGTATAACAATTGAAAAACGACTCATATAAAATCGTTTACGCTTGTGAAAAGAAGGATTTTTAGTACTTTTTTTAAAAACTGTAAATTTTTAAAAATGGCATTAAAAAAATTTATTTGACATTTTTGCTGAAACTTTTAATCACACATCGGGTATTGATATATAGATAGACATGTGTTTTATTTGTTCAGAAAAAATAAAGAAAAAAAGTTTCTTTGATAGAGTAACTATATTACAGCTAGCTATGCAGCATCTGTACAAATCGATAGTCAATACCTAATAATATATCAATAATATACAGCTTTAGTTACATTTGGGTTAGATCACAGATCATCGTCATTTTGGGAAGATTGCTGCGCATTCTCGTCTTCATATCTATCGTGTCAAACGTTTAAAATATCGTTCATTCATTATACACCTTTCACTCATATAAATGAATTATTCCATTCTCTCTTATAAATACATTGATACGTATTGATATATATTTCGCCCTTAAATAATCATTCTATCTGCTAATCGTATTGTTTAGATCCACGCGGGTCGAGAGAGGTGATTTCGAACGGTAATTTAGAAACCGTTCATTGATGGCTTACATCGCACATCGTCTGGAAGCGAGTTCCATAGTCTAGATCCCTGTGATGCAAATTAATACAGCCCGGTGTCTGATCGAAAAAATGGTACCGCGAGCTCCTTTACATCACCCCAATCGGAGCTCCTGGGCTGGTTCTTTTGAAAGAGAGCAGCAAGGTATGGTGGCTGGTATATTCAGATTATTTTGTACAAAAGCACTGCCGCAAAATACTCTCTCCTATCCTTTACGCATAATCAGTCCAGACCCTCCCGGTTTGGGGTGATGTGCTTATCCCTCCTGGCACCGCTTATATAACGCACGTATGCATTCTACAGGCGCAGCAGTCTCTTCTGTAGTTCCTCCGAAGCGTCTAGGTACACCACAGAGCAGTAGTCGAGCTGTGAAACAGCTAATGCATATGCAAGTTGCTTTCGCAGCTGCTCTGTGGTGCACGAGCGAAATAATCGCAGGCCGTATAGGACTCGGTTCACTTTTTTGTTGACCGCGACAACATGAGTTTTCGAAGTGCGCACAGCGTCCATAATCACATCTAGGTTGTTGACGGTATCGGAGAAGGGCACGTACATTCCATTCTGCATCTCAATGCCGGACAATTCCAATTATTGCACCCTGTGTACATTATAATCTGATCTAAATGTAATTGCCTTAGTTTTGCCGACATTGATATTCAGAGAGGCACCCGTCGCCCATCCTGACACAACCTGTGCCACTGTTTTTAGACGCGCAATTGCCTCCGAAAAATCTTGTTTGGTCATTCGCGTGTACACCTGCAGGTCGTCAGTGTAGAGCAGGTGTGAGATGCCTTCATGGTACCTTAGCACCTCTTTCATATCATTTATGTATGGGCTCAACAGCAGTGGCCCTAAGACGGAGCCCTATGCACTCCTACATTCATGAAGAGCCATTCGGAGTCGCCGTTCGATGGAGTGATGACTTTCTGCCTTCTATTGCTCAGATATGATTTTACCCACAGCACAACTGCATGGGAGACACCCATCCGGATGAGTTTCTTTATCAGCTTAGATGGCGAATGGTATTAAAGGCCTTTAGGAAATCAAACATCAATAGGGCAGTCATAAACTGCTTATTGCTGTTAATGCCTCACCGTAAGTCCTCGCTGAACTTCAGAAGGGATGTTTGGGTGCTGTGGTACTGCCGAAATCCTGTTTGTAATGGGTTCAAGAGTTTTTTTGGCCATAAGGTACTCTAATATCTGCTCGTGGACAATTTTTTCCAGCACCTTTGACAGAAAGCACAGCAGCGCAATAGGTCGGATATCCGAGACCGTGGATGGAGTGGCACTCTTTTTCAAAGGCACTAACCGAGCACTCTTCTAGGCGGTAGGGAATGCTCCAGACTTCAGCGATAAGTTGAAAAGCGTAACCAGGTGGTGCTCAAGATAAGGTAGAGTCTTAGCGATCACGCTGGGGGGTTGCCATATTCGCCCTTGGCTTGAGAGAAGAAATGAGCCACTGCAAGGATAACATCAGCGAAACCCACAGTCTTGAATTTGAAGTGTGCGTTCAACACATCGGGGCTGAATGCATATTTGCCAATAGCAAATATCTGCGTAGTTTGAGAAAGTTATACCACAGATTGAACGATTGGTGATATGCCACATACTAACGCACAGACACACACACACATATACGCACACAGACACACGCACACATATACATACACACAAACACACACGTACACACACACGCACACGTACACACACACACACACACACAAACATACACACACAGTCAAACAGTCATATACAGATATTTTTTAAGACTAGTGTATTCGGACTCCCCAAGGCATAAAACATGTTTACACGTTAAAAACAAAAACAAATTTACCATCATAAACGTTTCTCTATGAGAAAGCAAAAATAATCCGCTCATCTTTATGGATTGCTCTAGACAAATTAAGTAGGTAAGAAATAGAACTGTTGATATTCGTTCAGAAATTTCTACTCGCGCAAACCTACCAGCCAACGCAGCTGCCTACTGTTTAATTATACACGGTCGCTTAGTGGAGTACTCATCAATTAATAACAAGGACTTACAAGGCTTTCGAGCCTGGGTGTCTGATTTTCCTATCAAGGAAGTTGGAATGATTAACAATAATGAAAATTTGGCTCATTGTATATTCGATTATTAATATTTAATAGCTTGAGTGTGGATTACGGGTTCGTGAGTATAATAATTTTATATCTTGTCTTCACCATACTGGATTATGAGCTCTAAACAAAGCATTGCGGATAAATAAATGATACTACAAAGTGTTTTTTATTTCAAACCTATAATTTTAAAGTATTGGGATATATGGTACTACTACCCAGTTTGTCCTTTACAAAAACTTCTAGGTTATGATAAATGTCTACTTGCATTTCTAAGGGAAATAAATTATTAATAACTAATTACTATATGGCAAATAATACGGCGAAAGTAAAAAAAAACAAAAAAGAAATGAAAAATAAGTAAAAAAGGCATGCCTCGTTAAAGAAGTAAAATAAATAAATAAATAAATAACACAGCCCCACAAAAAAAAATAATTGTAAGTCCCAAAAACTTGACCACGGTACTTATATGTTTTTGGGATCGCTGAATCCGAATCCAGGGTTAGTTTAACCCCATCAGATCTTTCTCAAGGTCAGTTGAAGGTCAAATTATCGAAATACATGAAAAATACACTAAAACCATGGTATCTTGGGGTTTTTGGGGTCGCTGAATCCGAATCCGGGGTCAGTTTAACCCCTTCAGAACTTTCTCAAGGTCAGTTGAAGGTCAAATTATCGAAATACATGAAAAATACACTAAAACCATGGTATCTTGGGGTTTTCGGGGTCGCTGAATCCGAATCCGGGGTCAGATTAAACAATCAGATCTTTCTCAAGGTCAGTTGAAGGTCAAATTATCGAAATACATGAAAAATACACTAAAACCATGGTATCTTGGGTTTTTTTGGGGCGCTGTATCTGAATCCGGGCTTATTACAACCCTATCAGGTCATGGTCAAGGTCAGTTGAAGGTCAAATCAGAACGATTCATAAAAAGTAGAGTCAAACCATGATATTTAGGGGTTTTTGGGGTCGCTGAATCCGAATCCAGGGTCAGTATAGTCCCATAAGGTTATATTTATGGTTAGTTCAAGGTCATGGACGTAAAGAGAGTGAAAAAATTAGTTATAAACTGAAACAATGCAAAAGGTAATGTAAACCATAAAGCAAAGAACAATGTATATGCAAGTACAATCGTATCCTTTAAAACTATATCATAGTTTGCTGCTCCTTCATTTACTTTAAATTTGTTAGAAGTATATGCAATTCAATAAAATACCCGTAAAAATATTAAGCCCATTACTCTTTTTTATGGTAACGAACTATTTTATTGTCAAATGATCTACGAAGTGGATTACGCTTCCGCTTCTCCGATGTTGATGGTAGATCTCTTTTTAACGACCAACAGTAATCTGCTAACATATTTACGTCCCATCTTCCTTGGTACCTGCGCTCCATTTCCTTGATATCTTGGTGAAATCTCTCTCCCTGCTCTTCGCTGTAATCACCTAGGTTTTCTGGAAATTCATCAACATGCGAATATAAAAAGTGTAATTTTAGATTCATTAGGCAGCCTTAATTTTTGTAACTATTTACTAAATTTAAAACTATTTGTTGGTAATTTGGGCTCTTATGATTTCCAAGAAAGTTTTTAATTACGTCCTTGAAACATAACCATGCTTCTCTCTCTGTATGATTCATGTTCGTAACAAAAATTTCATCATTTATCATCTTACGAATCTGAGGGCCATCGAAAATTCCTTCATTTACTTTAACATCACTTAATTTGGGAAACTGATTTCGCAGATACTTAAAGCAGCTACCATCTTTGTCTAAAGGTTTTACCCATTGTTTCATAAGTCCCAATTTAATGTGCAGAGGTAGTATAAGAATTTTTGATGGATCAACAAGTGGCTTATCTTTTATATTCTTAGAACCCGGTTCGAACTTTTGTCTAAGGGGCCAGACACTCTTTATGTAATGATTCTTTCTATCCCTACTATCCCATTCACATAAATAGCAAGGATATTTTGTGAATCCCGATTGTTGACCCAGAAGTATTGTTATGATTTTAAGATCCGCACATATTTGCCATTTATGATCATTGTATTTTATTCGGTCTAATATTACTTTCATGTTACAGTACTCTTCATTCAGTATTACCGAATATCCTATGGGAATGGCTGCATAAACATTTGTATTGTGTAACAGAACGGCTTTTAAACTTCTCGTTGACGAATCGATGAACAATCTCCACTCGTTAGGGTTGTAACATCCATGTTTAAAGCAATTCATCAACCCAACTATATCTTTGCAGTAAACTAAGGAAAATTCTTCATCTTTAGCGAAATAATCACGATATTTCTTATCTCTGTCTCGGTAGTAAGAAACTTTAATTTTTCCAGCTTCATTAGTATTTTTTTTAGCCATGAAGCCAAGTACTCCGCCCCATCCTTTGGTAGGCCCAAATCGCGTATGAGATCATTCACCTTTTCCTGTGTAAGTGGACCTTTCTCCTTCTTAGTATTATAGGGGATGTATTCTTCGTCACTTGTATCACTTGTACTAGCAACGTCATTGTCTTCATCAGGCGCTATTTCTTCTTCCGAAATAATATCTCCTTCCTCCATTTCTTCTTCTAAGATTTCATCTTCATCATGTCTTTCTAAATTTTCCTCAAGATCCATACTTCCACCTGCGTACATACCCAGTGGATCTTCTCTTTTATCAATTGACGATTCATATATAGGTTTCGTGACACTTTCAACATTAGCGTAATTAATTTGCGACCTTTTTTTACTATTAACTCCATGCAAATTCGTATTACAAAAATAACAGTCTTCTTTTCTTAAAGGTTCCTTCCATATCGTAGGCACTTTCATTTTTACTTCAGTTTTACCATTTTTGTCTTTCTGTAGCATTTTCCTACATATTGCGCATATGATTTTCGGAACCCAATCAAATTCATCAATTTTCATGTCTAAATCAAACATGTTCTAGTTAATAGTAACGAAAGTGTCACGAAACCTATATATGAATCGTCAATTGATAAAAGAGAAGATCCACTGGGTATGTACGCAAGTGGAAGTATGGATCTTGAGGAAAATTTAGAAAGACATGATGAAGATGAAATCTTAGAAGAAGAAATGGAGGAAGGAGATATTATTGCGGAAGAAGAAATAGCGCCTGATGAAGACAATGACGTTGCTAGTACAAGTGATACAAGTGACGAAGAATACATCCCCTATAATACTAAGAAGGAGAAAGGTCCACTTACACAGGAAAAAGTGAATGATCTCATACGCGATTTGGGCCTACCAAAGGATGGGGCGAAAAGAAAATACTAATGAAGCTGGAAAAATTAAAGTTTCTTACTACCGAGACAGAGATAAGAAATATCGTGATTATTTCGCTAAAGATGAAGAATTTTCCTTAGTTTACTGCAAAGATATAGTTGGGTTGATGAATTGCTTTAAACATGGATGTTACAACCCTAACGAGTGGAGATTGTTCATCGATTCGTCAACGAGAAGTTTAAAAGCCGTTCTGTTACACAATACAAATGTTTATGCAGCCATTCCCATAGGATATTCGGTAATACTGAATGAAGAGTACTGTAACATGAAAGTAATATTAGACCGAATAAAATACAATGATCATAAATGGCAAATATGTGCGGATCTTAAAATCATAACAATACTTCTGGGTCAACAATCGGGATTCACAAAATATCCTTGCTATTTATGTGAATGGGATAGTAGGGATAGAAAGAATCATTACATAAAGAGTGTCTGGCCCCTTAGACAAAAGTTCGAACCGGGTTCTAAGAATATAAAAGATAAGCCACTTGTTGATCCATCAAAAATTCTTATACTACCTCTGCACATTAAATTGGGACTTATGAAACAATGGGTAAAACCTTTAGACAAAGATGGTAGCTGCTTTAAGTATCTGCGAAATCAGTTTCCCAAATTAAGTGATGTTAAAGTAAATGAAGGAATTTTCGATGGCCCTCAGATTCGTAAGATGATAAATGATGAAATTTTTGTTACGAACATGAATCATACAGAGAGAGAAGCATGGTTATGTTTCAAGGACGTAATTAAAAACTTTCTTGGAAATCATAAGAGCCCAAATTACCAACAAATAGTTTTAAATTTAGTAAATAGTTACAAAAATTAAGGCTGCCTAATGAATCTAAAATTACACTTTTTATATTCGCATGTTGATGAATTTCCAGAAAACCTAGGTGATTACAGCGAAGAGCAGGGAGAGAGATTTCACCAAGATATCAAGGAAATGGAGCGCAGGTACCAAGGAAGATGGGACGTAAATATGTTAGCAGATTACTGTTGGTCGTTAAAAAGAGATCTACCATCAACATCGGAGAAGCGGAAGCGTAATCCACTTCGTAGATCATTTGACAATAAAATAGTTCGTTACCATAAAAAAGAGTAATGGGCTTAATATTTTTACGGGTATTTTATTGAATTGCATATACTTCTAACAAATTTAAAGTAAATGAAGGAGCAGCAAACTATGATATAGTTTTAAAGGATACGATTGTACTTGCATATACATTGTTCTTTGCTTTATGGTTTACATTACCTTTTGCATTGTTTCAGTTTATAACTAATTTTTTCACTCTCTTTACGTCCATGACCTTGAACTAACCTTGAACTGACCATAAATATAACCTTATGGGACTATACTGACCCTGGATTCGGATTCAGCGACCCCAAAAATCCCCCAAATGTCATGGTTTGACTCTACTTTTTATGAATCTTCATGATTTGACCTTCAACTGACCTTGACCATGACCTGATAGGGTTGTAATAAGCCCGGATTCAGATACAGCGCCCCAAAAAAACCCAAGATACCATGGTTTTAGTGTATTTTTCATGTATTTTGATAATTTGACCTTCAACTGACCTTGAGAAAGATCTGATTGTTTAATCTGACCCCGGATTCGGATTCAGCGACCCCGAAAACCCCAAGATACCATGGTTTTAGTGTATTTTTCATGTATTTCGATAATTTGACCTTCAACTGACCTTGAGAAAGTTCTGAAGGGGTTAAACTGACCCCGGATTCGGATTCAGCGACCCCAAAAACCCCAAGATACCATGGTTTTAGTGTATTTTTCATGTATTTCGATAATTTGACCTTCAACTGACCTTGAGAAAGATCTGATGGGGTTAAACTAACCCTGGATTCGGATTCAGCGATCCGAAAAACCCCAAGATACCATGGTTTTAGTGTATTTTTCATGTATTTCGATAACTTGACCTTCAACTGACCTTGAGAAAGATCTGATGGGGTTAAACTAACCCTGGATTCGGATTCAGCGATCCCAAAAACATATAAGTACCGTGGTCAAGTTTTTGGGACTTACAATTTTTTTTTGTGGGGCTGTGTAATTAAATAAATAAATAAATTGCTTCTAAGACTTCTGCAACAAATTAGAAGCTGGATTTATGGTGGTAGATTGGTGGACTAATTCTTTCTTTTCTCGTATCGATTGTCTATATTATTTTTTATTAAAAATTAATTGTTATTAACTTGTTTAAACAGTAATTGTTCAAACAAATTATAAAAAGTTATTTTTACATCAATTTTTATACTTAGATGGCATGTCCTATTTCCTATAGTTAGTTTATCCCGCGAGTACGCGCATGGCGCCATTGAGATACCACACTTTTTTCAAACGGCAGTAGAAAAAATTTTTGCATATTGAGAGTTCTATGTATATATTCTTTATTAATGTTATTTAGCTTAAAATAAATGCAATAAAAATTTTTGAAAAGAAATGTTTATTAAACAATTAATAGAAAGAACTGTTAACAAAATCGAAAAAACATCAAACAAAGGTTTATTATTGATAAACAAATCACTCTTAATGCTTTTAGTATTTTATTACGAAAAGAAATTTCCATTTTACACTTTCTTGACAATAGGCAAGAAAGTATAAAATGCAAACTGATTGCTCTTTGGGTATTTAATTATTTTAAAGTGAATCTATTGAACTCCACGGGCTATAAACGCATATATACTACTTCAACGGACTTTTGTCATTCCGCTTTCCTCAATTCGGATAGGTGACTGTATTATGACAGTTTATCCTCCGAAAGAGAAATTAATGCGAGAATAACATCCGAAAGAGAGGAATGTCTGAGCAAAGAAAAAGAATATATATTTTGAATGTAATAAAATATAAGAATAAGTTTTTATTAAGAAATAATTAAAAAATTATAAAATAGCGTTTAGGCTCCAGTACTTTGCCAGTGAGCCATCATCAGTGCAATGCTGGCAAATACCTATTACAGACGCTAAGTGATACTCCAGAGTTGGTCATATATATGGAATAGAAATGATAAATTTATGTATGGATACAAAAAACTTGCATCCATCTGGTGATAAAACCCGGAATTATAAGGCATATTTGTGTCCTAATGCCAAGTTATTACGAAAAGAAATTTCGATTTTACACTTTCTTGACAATAGGCAAGAAAGTATAAAATTCAAACTGATTGCTCTTTGGGTATTTAATTATTTTAAAGTGAATCTATTGAATTCCACGGGCTATAAACCCATATATACTACTCCAACGGACTTTTGTCATTCCGCTTTCCTCAATTCGGATAGGTGACTGTATTATGACAGTTTATCCTCCGAAAGAGAAATTAATGCGAGAATAACATCCAAAAGAGAGGAATGTCTGAGCAAAGAAAAATAATTTTTTCATTATTTCTTAATAAAAACTTATTCTTATCTTTTATTACATTCAAAATATATATTCTTTATGTTTGCTCAGACATTCCTTTCTTACGGTTGTTATTCTCGCATTAATTTCTCTTTCGGAGGATAAACTGTCATAATACAGTCACCTATCCGAATTGAGGAAAGCGTAATGACAAAAGTCCGTTGGAGTAGTATATATGGGTTTATAGATCGTGGAGTTCAATAGATTTACTTTAAAATAATTTTAGTATTTTAGTTTTGTTAATAATCGCGTAGGACCAAAAAGTACGCTTACTCTTGGGTTAGCCATATAAACTATGGTTAAGTACGGATATTAATTAGTTAATATACAAAACAATCAACACAATAATAACTACAATAAAATGATACTAAAATCATGTCATTCAAACGCTAATATATATAGAGTAATCGAGTATATATATATATATATATATATATAACTATCCATACGAATGTTAAGCTGTTTGATTACTCTATATATATTAGCATTTGAATGACATGACTTTAGTATTATTTTATTGTAGTTATTATTGTGTAGTTGTACATTATGTGTGGTACATAATGATCATTTTAACAAAATATTTTTTCCCGTCAACAACTATTTTGATGTGTTACTGTGGGGAATGCAATCGTTATATTGTCTTTTTGTAAAAGATGTTAATTAAAAATGTTTAAAAATCACCAGTGAAAAAATATAGCGCAGTGTGATCGTCACGCGACCTTCAAGATAAATCAGTGAGAGATGTGCCCAAGTCCTCCATAGTTCAATTGGCTAGAGCATTCTCCCGGAAAGAGAGAGGTTCCCAGTTTGAGTCTGGATGGAGGAATTTTTTTCAATGATATTTTTAAAGACTTTTAATTAACATCTTTTTTAAATATGCAATATAACAATTGCATTTCCCCACAGTGAAACATCAAAATAGATATTCACGGTTAAAAATGTGTTCGTTAAAAAGTTTTAAGTTATAAACATGAATTTTAGATAAAAATATAGGAGGTTAGAATCTCTGTTTGCATTTCATACTCTATAGACAGCGTAGCGCACTTTGTAGTTTTTAGTGCTCACAGATAAATAATAATCAAAGATCCAGTGAACCCGGTCGACTTTGCTGATAACAAGGTAAGGGGTAATAGCTCTTCCTAATTTTTGGTGACTATGTATACGTATATTGTTTGAAGATGGTATCCAATGACTCAGAGTGGTCCATGCTGATGCCTAGATAGGGTACTTGCGCTAAGTCGATAACTTATGCTTCGTCATAGCTAATCATGCCTATGTACATTTGATATACCATTATCAAACACGTTGACACGAAAACTATTGCAATGCATGACCTACCTAGACCTTGACATCGTCGACTACAACCACTTAGACAGCATCTTTAAACAGTATTTGCCTACATCTAAATATTGAAGAATGCTTAGCGCACTATCATAGACCTAATAATTGGCTATTCCGACTAAATAATCGCGATACAAGCATAACGATGTCGATAAACAAATCTAAAATAGTTTAGGTATATTACTATTTGTTTCAATTATATTCTTAACTGGTTGTTAGCCGCAGATCCTACCTAAAATCTAGCTTATATTTTAACTAATGAATCTAGCTATAAATTAGTAGCTTAGCCAGCCAACTAGCTTATTTTCCTACCAGGGTAAGTAAACAAATGTTTATAATTACAGAAATACATATTAGGGTGTAGTGAAAATGTAATAACTTCAAAAATCTAAATGCCTTAGTGTGAAAAAGTTGCGAATGTAAAAAAAAGTAAGAAAATTCTTTTGGTAGAAGCCGATAGTTGAAGTTTTCTGTTCTGCCAAGAGCTTCGAAGTTTATGATTTTAAGGGAAAAGGCTACCAATTTTTGGTAAAAAATCGATTTCTTTTAAGGGGGTATCCCTATATAGATCGATCAAAAAATCGATTTTTTTTATTGCATAAATCGAAAGTACAACATTTCAAAAGTATGCTCTTAAAATTTCAGAGCAAAATTCGAATCCGTTCAGCCGCTATACGTATATTCGCTAACGTTCTTCAGCGCACGGTACGCCCGGCGCAGGTAGGCAGGTAAGCGTTCGGATACAATGGCTCCCCGCTGAGCTGGGATACTTATACAATGAAAAGAGCAGATGTTCTCCGATTTATGAGTGTGTTTGTGTGTACCCTAGCAAGAATTTTCGAGTTAATACTATAATAGGACAGGCAGTGTAGAGTATAAGTATAAACTTGTTTTGGAGCGTTGGTTTGCTACAGTCAGCTCAGTTGTACTGTAACTGTTGTGTAGTTTACAGCGCTCTCACAAAATACATCATGACATCTTACCCGAAAGGTCAACATAGCGAAAACTATCGTGCAAGTCGTAGGAAGAGATCTTTTTACGGTAATCAGCATACGACTGAAGAAGGCGAAGTGAAAGGTGTCAGTGCCAGTGCACGAAAATTAGCAGCAGCAACTGCGGATGACATTCCAGTCAATCAATCTCACCGATATCGGATCATCGAATTTGTAACTATTTTCTCGGTACTTTCCGAGATGCTGTGCTGTAAAACTTGCAAAGGAGCTGTGAATTTTGAAGAGGCTGGCTTCCGTGGTTTCGGCTGGAAACTTACTGTTTCGTGAAAATGTGGCATGATTACTATACCTTCTGGCCCTCACATAAACAATGGGTTTGAAGTAAATCGTCGTATAGTGTTTGTGATGAGACTTTTAGGCATTGGTTTGCAAGGAATAAATTTATTTTCGAATTTGATGGATTTTGGTGAAGGACTTAGTAATACAGCATACGACAGTATATTGGAGCACATTCATCAAGCGACAAAAATTTATTTCAAAATAACAAGTCAAAAGGCTGTCGAAGAAGAGAAAAAATTGAACGAGCAAGCAGAAAAGCCATTACTTGAAATGAAAGTATCCGGCGATGGATCGTGGAAAAAACGAGGCTTCTCTTCGAAAATCGGCGTGACAACGCTGATATTATATAACTGTGGGAAAATTGTCGATTTGATTGTCAAAAGTACGTTCTGCAAAATGTGTTTATCATGCTCTCATAAGAAAAACACTCAAGGATATGTCGATTGGCACGAAAATCATGCTGACGAATGTGCTGCAAATCACGAAGGCTCTGCAGGAAAGATGGAGGTCGACGCCGTTATAGAAATGTTTGAGCGTTCGTTTGATGACTACGGCATACGATACAGCGTTTATATCGGCGACGGCGACTCGAAGACTTTTTCTGCCGTTTTGAAAAGGAATCCTTACGGAGATGAATTCCCGGTGGTAAAATGTGAGTGCATTGGCCACGTACAAAAGAGAATGGGAACGCGTCTTCGTAATTTAAAAAAAAATGAAAAATTGGGAGGTAAAGGCAAACTTACCGATGCCCTTATTAAAAAGTTAAGTACTTATTACGGACTTGCCATAAGAAGGAACGTGAACTCAAAGCAAGATATGAGAGACGCTATTTTGGCTACATACTATCATATGTGCTCGACTAACGAAACAGCACAGCATCAATACTGCCCTCCGGGAATCGACAGCTGGTGTGAGTGGCAACAATCCCAGGTAGTCGGAGCCAACGTGTTTGACCATCCCCCAGCTCTTCATCAAGATTTACAAAAGCATTTATTGCCTATTTATGAAGATTTGTCAAGAGAAAATCTGTTGCAAAGGTGCTTGGGGGGACATACCCAAAATGCAAATGAAAGTTTGAATGCTCTTGTATGGCGCTTGGCTCCTAAGCATCTGCACTGTGGTTCAAAAACTGTTGAAATTGCAGCTTGGATTGCTGCTGGATTATTCAATGACGGCTATAAATCTATCCTGCAAACAATGAAGATCCTTGAGTTCACCATTGGAATGCCAAGTTACAACCACGCGAAGAAAATGGATGAAAAGCGACTCAAGCGTCAGGAGCTGAAGAGTGCGAGTGCCACTAAAGAAGGCAGATTGGCTAAATAATCAAGAACTGCTGCTTATAAAGAGGAAGAAGATGACCTCGTCTATGGCCCTGGCATATCCGATTAAGGAAAAAGTGAAAAAATAATGGTGAGTCTATCAAAAATGCGATTTCAGCTACTGCGAACTTTAAAACGCGTTTTTCTCGAAAAGAAAATTTCTTTATTGTCCGTGTTTGTGTGCACAGTTTCTCGGCGAGTTTTCAACTTATCACAAAAAAACGTCATTTTGAAGGTAATTTCATAATCTAGTTGATGAACCTACTTGTTTTTGAAATAAAAATTTATTTAACCACAATTTTGCAATAATAATAAAAAAAAATTACAGTTTTTTTTCAAAAGTCCACCATTTTGCTATGGAATTTTTTTATACTTTTAATTTAGGTTAGTCGACGAGATTTAGACCTAATATAACAAAAAACTTTTTTTTTATGTTTCAGAGAGATACGACGACGACAAGTCTGCACACAAAATTGTAGGAAGAAAAAAAAAGTTTATTTATTTATTTATTGAAAACCAGAAAGAGATACAGTTTATATACAAACTGCAAAACCCTGCAGAGGTAAACTTAGTTACCTATACGCAGGTCTGGTATTAAGACATAAAAAACAAAAAAAAAAATTATACAAAATATTAAATAAAAAAAATATATATATATACTTAATACTAACTTAATACTAAAAGTGACTTAAAAACTAAGCATATAAAATTTTCGTTTCTTAACAATTTTCGTATTTTTATATAAAGCGATAAATTATATACAAAACAGTAATTTTGTATCACTGCGCTTCTTAATTAGATCTTATCCAATCTTTTAGCAACTTTTTATGAGAATTTTTAGTTATATTTAAAGTTTTAAACTCATTTTGTAAATTGTTAAAAGTTGTAATTACTTTTTTAAAACTATTTTTGTCGCTAACCCTTTTGCTATTTTTAGGTATAGTTAAGTTTTTTCTCCTAGTTATACTAGTTGATGCAAGATATTGGCTTTTTAGGTCTGTATAATGATATTTTAACACCTCAAAAGTAAATAGTTGTTCCAAGTTCATAGGATTATCTTCAACAAAATTGTTCTTATTAATAACTTTCAAAATTTTATTCTGTAATTTTTGCAATAAATCTCTATTATTTCTATAAGCTCCACCCCAAGCTAATATTCCATAACTTATTATACTATGAAAAAATGCATAATATATCATTCTTAATATTTCTGTTGGCATTGATTTGGCAATTTTATAGAAAATATAGACTAGATATTTCGTTTTTTGTATTATATATTGAACGTGTTTATCCCACTTCAGATTGTAGTCAAATACTATTCCCAAATATTTGCACTTTTCTACTCTAGTTATATTTCTATCCTTAATCTTAATATCTATTTGAGTTGGAACACTATCAATGTAGTTACCATAGGTCATAACAACAGTCTTCTCAACATTTAAAGATAATTTGTTTACTGCTAACCACTTATCAATTTTTATTAAATACTTATTCATAGTTGTTTGCGCTTCACTCCAAGTATTACCATTTGCTATTATTGCAGTGTCATCAGCATATGACAATATTGTCTCTAGCGGGATCACTTTCAGGATATCATTAATGTATAGTATAAAAAGTAGAGGTCCTAATATTGTGCCTTGTGGAACACCCGTATTTATTAACATGCTATCACTTTCATTAACATTTATTTTAACTACTTGATATCTATCATTAAGATAACTTGAAAGTAGATCCAACGCCTTTCCTCTTATTCCTAAACAATAAAGTTTATCTAATAATATTTTATGATCTACAGTATCAAAAGCTTTTGCTAAGTCTAGAAACGTTATAAGTATCGGTTTACTTTGATCCAAGTTATTGTATAGTGTATTTGTTATGTAATTGAGAGCATTCTTTGTACCTATTTTTTTCATAAAACCAAATTGGTGTTCAGATATTCTATTACTTTTTTTAATAAAGTCATAAATTTTGTTATATAAAATTCTTTCAAGAATTTCAGCTCCGTTTGATATTAATGAAATAGGTCTATAATTTGATATATTATGCTTCTCTCCAGACTTGTATATAGGAACAATTTCCGCTTTTTTTAGTGCATCCGGCCATACAGCGTTTTCAATACAAGAATTAATTAAATGCGCTAAAGGTTCAGCAATATTGTTGCAAAGTATTTTTAAAGTTTTGGCATTTATTTTGTCAACTCCTCCATTTTTTAATTTCAAATTATTAATAATACTTGCAACCTCATGCGCACTAGTTGGTTTTAAGAAGATGGAGCTTGCATTCATATCTGGTAATTTTAAATCAGCATCCGAATATTTATCAATTTTCTCACACAATTTTTTACCTATTTCACAAAAATACTTGTTCATATTATTAGCTATTAAACGTTTATCTGTTATTTTCTCACTATCAACTTTAATATAATTAATAGTATCATTAGATTTAATTTTTTTCCGTATTTTTGTGTTTATAATTTCCCACAGTTTTTTGGGATTATTTGTATTATTTTGGATCAGACTTTTATCGTATTTGACTTTTGCATCTGTAATTACCTTATCTAATAATTTGGCATATCTTTTGTACTGTACTTTAAGTTGATCATTCTCACGATCCATCTGCCATAAATTATACAAAAATTCTTTAGTATCACACGATTTTATTATAGCATCTGTAATCCAGTTCTTCCTTTGTTTCTTATTATCTTTCCTCAATTTTATTTTTGCTAATTCAATGCATTTTTTTATTTCGATTAACAGTGTATCAGTAGCAATATTAGGATCATGTATTGACATAGTTCCATTCCAATTTATTGTCTTGGCAACGTTTCTTAATTTTTTATAGTCAATTATTATAGTGGGTGCTTTACTTTTAGTCTTCATCTTGTTTATAGCAATAAAAATAGGGTAATGGTCTGTTAAAGAATGTTTTAATTTATATGTAACTGTACTTAGGCTATTAGTTTTAATGAAGATATTATCAATACAAGATCCTTTACAGTTTCCTATAGGTGGCCTTGTATTCCCACGAAACCAGGAAAATATCCATTTTGTAAGAAGTTACAGAGGAATTCTTGATAATGCTTCGGTATTGTATACACTGTTGGTAATGTAAGTATCACAGGATAATCAGTGTTTCCAATTAATTTTTTAATCTTGTTTTTTATTATTTCGCATAAATTTATATCTGCTGCATTATGACACGTATTAAAAACTGTATTAAATTTATTATTGCTGTAACTGCAGTTTATACATACTAATACTTCATTATCACATTCAATAGTTTTGTGATTTTTTGCACACTTTAGGCATGTTATTTTATTATTGCACTTTGTACCATTGTGTCCCAACCTACCACAGTTGAAACATGGTTTTATATTTATCAGGTCAAAAATTCTACAGCTTTGACATCCAATAAAGATTCTGTTCTTGTTATCTCTGATGTTTTTATAAATTTCAGCTGTCACTTCCACTAAAACGCTACTAAGTTTTGTCGTCTTGTTTGTATACAAGTGTAACACCTGAGCCTTAGTATTAAAATTTGCGAAATTCCTTATGTTTATATCTTCTTCAATTTCATTCTCATCCATGTTCATATTGTTATCAATTCAAACTATTTTAATTTTTGGATTATTTAATTGTTCTATTTTCACTTCACAATCTCCATCTAGGCAGTTCTTTAATAAACTTTCAGCATTTTCAACACACTCATTATTCATACATTTAATAACAATCTCATCTTTATTTTTGCTGTATATTTCTTTTGTTTGAATGCTTTTCTCATCTATTAAACATTTTACTATACTTTTTTTGACATCTGTTTGTCTTGCATTATTTAAGGTTTTAACTATAAGTTTTGGAACTCGTTTTTGTAGAGGTTTCACAGCACTTGTTATTTCAGCAAAAGATTTATTGCTTCTTTGGTAACTTTTTTGTTTTCCTATAATTTCTTTCAGTAGATCATTTTTTTCAAAAAGTTCTCTGTTAAGTTGTTTTAATAGTTCATTTTCTTTTTGCATGATTTCAAGATCAGCTGCACTATCTCTCACTGTTGAGTTCAGTAGGTCTTGAGCTTTACATTCTAATTCCTTCAGTATTTCCTTCCTTATTTCTTCTGATTGCCTCGATTTTATTTGTGCAATCATTGCCTTTGTTGATTCACTCAAAACCTCTTCATCAACTTTTGAGGTTATGTTTTTATGTTCATGGCATATTATTAGCCGTTCACTAATAAAAATTAGACTTTTTTGTTTTACACAACTTTGGTGGTACGCATTATCACATATAATACAAATAACTGTTGTTACTTCATTCTGTGAGTGACATTTCAGAAACTTTTTACTGGTCTTATCCGGAGGATCTTTCCCTCCCGCCGCCATGTTGGCCACCTTTTTTTTTGTTCATGGTTCATCATTTTTTTATCACTAGCATAAACAAAATAATGTAATAAAAAAAATAAGAAATGCATATTTAATGTTTGAATAATAAACCAAAAAATTTTCAAATAAAAATCTTGTATAGTTTTTTAAAAAAAAATTCGCTAAGTTTCAGTTTATTTTTGCCCATCTATATAGGGATACCCCCTTAAGTGGTAAAATACGTTTTTAGCCTTTTTTCTTTCGAAAGTAAAAGGTTTTACGCGAAAAATAATTTTTTTCGACTTATTTGAACCTATAGATTTTGTTTACACTTAGCAAAATTAAAAAATTGTTGTCATTGTTTTGATGGTTTTTTTGTATATTATACCTATAAATTATAAATAAATGTTGTGATATAATTTTGATTTGTAGGGTGTCTTACAATTAAAAATATAATTTTAAGAACCATTATATAAACAAAAATAAAAAAGTTAAAGATCTTAAATTATTATTTTACTAGTAATTCAGTTTTAAAGTTTCGCGCGTGTTCCGTTTCAAATATCAGTATAGCTATAGCTGGTATAGCATGTCTTGTATATGACGATATCTATTTTACTGACAGAGCGGTAATTTCATGTTTACTTTTATGAGGAAAATATTTTGTCTTGAGAGTATAAACAGTGGATCCAGAAGTATATTATCGTATTACAAATTTATTAAATCCGGGAAGTATTATAGTTTTATAATTAATTTTACTGTTATAAATAGTTGATTTCTTCATATCTTCTTTTTGTTTTCAGCAACACCAGCATAATACAATCAACGGGCGAAGATTAAACAATTCTTTTTTTTAGAGAAATGTTGAATGTGAAGGCACATTACCAATTGTCTGGTTAATTACACAATTCTGAAAGGTATGTCTTCAATCGTTGTACATGTTTAAATTGTTTACACTTTGCAGGTATACTTTATTATAAATTTTACTTTAGTAGTATAAATCTTGTCAGGTTATATGAGTGTAGAATGATATATTTAATGTCAAAATAGTTAATTCAATAAATATAGAAAGTCATAGATTTGACGCAGGTAAGCAATTGAAATGTATTAGTAAACGAATTGACTCTTTTAACGAATATGAGCTTAACTTTGTATTTTCAGTTTCTGCGCATAGCCTACTGGGTACATAAAGCAATGAAATAATATTTTGCAGGGTAAATACATAGTTTTTTATGTATGACAATATGACAGTGGTGAACATTAACATCCATAAGTTGTAGGTAAATAGATAAATGTTTGATCATGCTATTTTTATTAATATTTATGTTTAAACGCATTTTTCTTAAAACTTAATTTTCATAACTTACTTTGAAAGCCTGCGAAATAGTTTTTCGCGAATCACATTGAAAACTTGTGTACTTTCTTTTTAACATATTATGAACACATTTAAAGAGAGTTTTTTTTATTATTACCTAAAATATCATTTTTAAAAATATAACTTAATATTAAAATACTGCTTATATCGCAAAAATAAATTGTTCATATAGAATAGAATCTCAGAATAGTTAAAAAATATTATATGAAAATATTTCTCTTTAAATGTCTCAATATTAGAGTGAAATATTCATAAAAAATGTATATTAATCCATCGTAACGCCTTGCGCACAGTGATAATTAAATATACGTCTGTTTATACAGGTTTTTTCAAAACAGCTACTTCAATGGGTGGTGAATTTGAACAAAACCGGTCTAAAATGTCATCATTTTCTATATTATAACATGTTTAGTAGAAAACAGTACATTATGTAACAAGGGCAACATCGACTTTTCTCTCCAGATACATATACTACTTTATGCCCATCTTAACTGTGGCCACTTTTTTACTTGGAGAGCAGGACTAATGGTCTGTTAAAAGACGATATTGTTAAAAGACAATCGAAAATCTGGGTTATTGCTAGAACTTGGTGAAATAAAGGAATTTGGACTAGTTTCTAGTGAAGTCACTTTTTTCGAGCATTTGCATAAAATATTTTTTTTTCTTAAATTAAAGAATTTTAATGTTTGCTGTATGTTTTTCCCTTAAAGTAAAAAGTGCGAAATTGTAAAAAAAGGTATTTTTTATACTTCTGATATTTGCAATTTCCAAACCGTCAGCATTGGACATTCATAATTCTAACAACTAATAATAAATTTTTTAAAATCATTAAAACGCATAACAAAATTTGTCTATATTAAAATCATTCAAGGGCGATTTTTTATAATCATATTTCGAACAGATTAGTAATGTTCTCTATGTTTCATCAGCAGTTCCGGTTAAAGACCGCTAGGTGGTTACCAATTTTTACCGCCCGCAAGTGAAGTTATTAACAAAATGGAATACAAATAAGCTAGTACGGGCGCAACTTCGACTTATTGGATGATATTATAGTTATTACGATCGTGTATTTACTGAGAATGCCCAAATATCAATTCTCTTCTAGAAATTTCAAATTTCCAATTTTCGGACGGAAGAAGAATCTTAGTCAGCATGTTATTCCTACGTGCGAACACGTATTTAAGTGCTGTCTTGAGGAAAATTAGCCGGTTGAATAGTAGTTACTAGTTCGTTTTTCGATTCACCATGTAAACAATCAAGACTTTAAACCAACTGAATAATTGAGTATCTGCCAAAAAAGCTACAAAATAATTTAAAAAATTAAAAAATTAAAAAAAAAATTATCACATTAAAAACAATCAAAATATCACTCGGCCGTCGATGCTAAAGAGGAAGGTATTATTTGATTTTTGTATGCAGCATGATCCGTTAAAATTAATTCAGAAGCTTGAATGCTTAGAGTTGACGGTTCAAAGATTGCAAATATGAAAAGTATAGAAAATACCTTTTTCCTCAATTTAGCGTTTCCTTATGTTAAAATCTTATATTTCGAGGCTCTTGCCAAAACAGAAAACTTCAACTATATACTTCTACCAAAAAAATTTCTTTACTTTTGTGTATATTCACAACTTTTACACACTAAGGCATTTCTATTTTTGAAATTATTACATTTTTACTCCAACCTAATACATATATTTAGAAAACCCCAAACTCGATTGCCCTTCATTGATTAGTAATAGATCAATTTATGAAGTTTCTGATCAAAAAACTTTTCCACATTTTATTCCAATAATAGGGTTCTGTTTTCCCTTGCCAGGGGGCTCCTGGTATGGTAAATTTCGTGTTTCATCATATATTCGTCGTCGGCCTTGTTCTTGAACTCTGTGCCGTTATCTGAATGGAACGTCTCCGACGCTCCGAACCACATCACGATTCTTTCGAGCAATTCCTTCATCACGGTTCAGGCGTTCGCCTTCCGGATGGGGATACATTCTACCCATCTGGTACCCCCTCCCCTTCCCCGCACATCGTGTCAATTGTCCGGTGATGTCGTCGGCCACAATTTGCAACAGCCTCTCTACCGATCTTATTCCCATCAACCCTATGGGCGGCTTTTGAACTACCTTACACTGCTGGCATACCAGACGAGAGAGTACATGCTCGACCAGAAGTATTGGTTCGCTTCTCGAGAGTACGTTTTGTCTCGTCCGAGGGTTCAGCAGGGCGGTCGTCGCGATTTTTCCGCATGATGGCGTGCCGGTGTTCAAGCGGAACCACCAGCTTCCAGGCGTCATCGTCGCCTATGTACTCCCCGAGCTCTTCGTTGGGCTTGTAATGGTATAGGTTGCTCCCTACGGTTTTCCAATTTGGATTCTCTCGGAGGTTCATGACCGTTTTGTCGAGGATGACTATGTGCCACTGATCTTTGATACCTGCTGACCAACTCAGGGAGCTGACGGAGATTTCTTCTCTCTCGTACATCCTGGACAAAGCATCTGGAACGTAATTTAGTGCCCCCTTCTTATGGATCACTTCGTAGTCATGACCTTGCAGTCGTAACGCCCATCTCACCAGATGGCCAGTGGGATTTTTCATGTTACATAACCAGGCCAGACTCAAGTGATCCGTCACCACTCGACAGCGGTAACCCTCGATATAGGGTCGGAACTTTTCGATGGCCCATACCACTGCCAAACATTCGCGCTCGGGTACACTGCAGTTCCTCTCTGCCGAATTCAACGTCCGGCTTGCGAACTTCAGTACTCTTTCCCCTTCTGCGGTTTCTTGAAGGAGTACTGCGCCAACTCCAGTGTTGCTGACATCTGTGTTCACCACAAACTGTGCCTTCGGTAGAGGGCTCTGTAGGACGGGAGCTGAGGCGATGAGTGCCTTCAGCCTCTAGAATGCATCCTGCTGGTCTTCTAGCCAGTCACATCTCTGGTTCTTCTTCGGGAGGCGTCTCAGAGGTTTAGCCAAGGTTGCGTAACCCTTCATAAACCTCCGATACCACGACGACATGTCCAGAAAGCGTCTTAATTGCTTTATGTTCTTAGGCGCCGTGTATTTCATTACCGGTTGGATCTTTTCTGGATCTGGCCTGATCCCGTCCCGGTTCACTGGGACTCCCAAGTAACTAGCCTCGGGTTTACAAAACACGTGTCTCTACGTTGGTAATTTCGCATCTCCGGACCATCTTCTGTATATCTACTCGCATGTTTCGATGTAGCAGATCTAGATCTTGGCTGTCTTCTAGTCTTGGCGATAATTTATTCATTATGCTGATTAGACACGTCAGATAGTCTCGACCTAACCCGTCAGGTTCTTGCGTTCGCAAATTGTCTTCGTTCAACAGCCTTTGTTGATACTACCGATTTGTCCCGTACGAGCGTCTGGCTACAGCGGTGAAATCGTTCCAGGTTCGCCACTTCGTCCTGTTGTTCCTGTACCAAGTCGCCGCATTATCTGTGAAGAGCTCAGACAGAGCTGCCAAGAGTTCGTCGTCAGACAGGTTGCTTAGCGCGTTACATTCTTCAATTCGCGGCAGGAATGCGTCTACACTCTGGTCTTTCCTGCTAGAGAACTTGACATTCTATTTCCTGACTATTTGGCCTACGTCTTTGTTGCTTCCGAACCTAGACGTCTGCTCCATGCTTTGCGGCGCAGATCTGTGGCTGGATGTACCGAGGTTGTTTCGTCTGCTCGCAGTCGGCTGCTCCATTTGCCGGCGTTCGTCGGCTGTAGTCGCACGACTACCTCCCCCCTCCCAGGCGCTGAATGTCGTGCGCGGTGGTGCCGACTGTCTGCAAGATTCATCGATCCCCGAATCCCCAAATATTGTGAACGTATCCTGGAAGTTCACGTGTCCAGTGCATTTAGCGTCCTCGTGCCTTCTGCTAGATAACCACTGTTCGCGCTGCATTTGCTCAACCTGCTGTTTGAGCGATCTCACTGTGCGGATCAGCTCCGCCATCACGAAAGATACGTCTTTAGGTATCTGGAATTCGTTTCCCTGTGCAGATACTAGAGTGATCATCTGTTCATTTGACTGTTTGCTCGGCTCGTGGGTGCCTGAGTTGGCTGTCGGCTCGTCCACGTAATTGGTTGTCACGTTGATCTCTGGTGGACCGCGGAGTGACTTCACCAACTTCCTGTGCACTTCCGTGTCTGAGTTTTGCTGTCCTTAATATCGACGGTTATCATTGCGCCAATAAAGTGACGCCTGAGTCGAGCTCGGTCGTTGATGTTTTCGGTGTCCTCGCCTTGTTCTTCAATGAAGTCATTGGCAGAGTAATTACGAGTAACCATTTCTGCAAGCGGTACGCTTGCGCGAAATAGTTGCCTTCTGTAGACATCTTCTGCCCAGCCAGTGTCTCATTTAGCTATTCACCATTTAGTTCCATTGCACATATTGTGATTTGATGGATAACTGTCTTCTTTCTTGGTTATCTATTCTTCGCTTCGTAAGATTCCAGAGTTCGCTAATGTGTGCGGGGGTATTACAATTCGGTGGTACAAACAAAATTTTGCAAGTAAACTTTCCTTGTTGTAGCTGAGTGTACGAATTTCGCAAATTCCATAGTTTTCGATTTCGCAGTTTTCGTTATCTATTCGTCTTGTCAATCCAATCAATCACGGGTATATTTTTGTAAAAATTTAATAAAAAAAATTTTTGTTCGTCACTAAACTCTTCTGAGTTCAAATCTCGTTTTATAACTCGGAAGAGTGAGTAAAATTTTTCGTAAATAGTTCAGAAACAAAAAATAAGCTCAGTCTTTTTCTCTTAATTTTTCTGTTATAATTATCTTTAACCCGAAAAATATTAGAAAAAATATTTTATACAAAAAATCTAAAGTTGAACCAAGCTACATCTCCAACATGTCTAAGTGCTTTCAACTTTAGGTTACAACGCTTTTGAAATCTTATTTCATAATTTCGAAGAAAGTAAGATTTCGAAAAAAAAACAGAAAAATAAATATTCCAAAAGAATATTTGTTTAAAAATTTTCTAATATAAAAAAAAACAATTTATTCATAAATAAATTTCTACCATTTTCTAAAATATCAAAAATTATTATGAATTTTTCTACTGCAAAATTTTTTCCCAAGTTGGTTTAACCAGTTGTATTAATTAAAAAAACATCCGGATTTTGAATTATTCGATTTTATTGTTTATTATCGATAAACACTAATTTTACCGAAAAACGTTTTTCTATAATGATAAAAAGCGAAAATCCAAAATTTTTGAATAAACAATAATTTCGAAGAAGAACAATTTTGGAAATTGAACAGTTCAATATATTGAATTATTTTAACAAATACTAAAAATCCTATAAAATATTTTATTTTTCCGACATCACTGTTCATTAGTGCTCGACAAACAATAATTATGCAGAAAACTAATTTTCCAAAATAGAGAAAAGAAAATCAAAAATGGATTTTATTCCAAAAAATCTTGATAAATAATGAATTATAATAAGGCGTGGTGTTCCCATGTGATCACCAATCCAAGTTCAGACTGCTACCGACACTGTTTAACTTTGCTTAACGGTCTCGGATAAAATTTTCTTTTTCAAAAAAAATCTCAAAACTTAAAATAACAATTGTTATTCCTCATGATAATTATTTATTGACCGGGAGTGAACAATGAAAAATTGAAAAAATCAATTTTTGCAATAAACATTCGTCGAAAAAACAAAAAAAAAATTTCGCCGATCCGAGTACTGACCGCGCCTAACGCTGATTAACCGTGATGATCGGTCGACCGCAGAATCACTGTTGCGATCGCGCGCGGTCCCCGTTTACCGTGGGCGATTCGGAGCCCTTGAGGGCACGGCACACTATTCGTAGTATGGCCCTGATATACATCCGCGGTTGCAGCGAGCTAGCCCATACCTCTTTTATACTAGAACGTCAGTAGGAGGAGGCGGCGAGCCGCTTAAGACGATGCTCTCGTCTTTTCTCGTGGCAGTCTCGGTGTAGCTGCTCTGCACGCCGGATAGTGGAGTCTCTCTACCACTCCGTTGTCACAGCCTCACTCTGCACTCTCTTTCTCTCTCCGTCTCCTTCGTGCCACCAACAAACGGCGGATAATCAGCGTCCTCGGTGGCGTCTGCCAAGATGGCCGCGGAGCGTCCTTTTTCTCGAGGCACACTGCGTGAGGAGTCGAGCGATAGTGGTTCTTCCTCTCAGCGGCTGAGGCCCCGCCCCCCGCTCCTTCTCCGCTCTCGTCTTTCCACCCGTTGCCGCGCGTGGGCATGAGATGGCGTCTCATGCCCCTTTCACGACCTCTCATCCGTGAATTTTACTTGACTCGTTACACTTTTAAAAAGGCAATAATTTATTTTAAATTTTTATTAAGTGTTATGTATATACATGTAAGAACATAATGTGCAGTCAGAAAATCAAACTCATGTGGTAGAGTGTTCGTATCTGGATGGAAAGATCCATGGTTCGATTCTCGACAAAGCGTCCTTCGTCCGTCTTTTTGATATAAAGTAAAATACGTCGCATTAAGTATAGTTGTTATGTTCAATTATGATGATAAAAGTATCAAGTATATAATTATAAAATACAAGAAAAAAAAACATTATGGTGGAATTCTAACTCTATAAGAGTGTCTGTTAATTAATTAAGTGCCTCTCAATCCGTCAATGTCTGAAACTGCATACTATTTTCACTCTTTTCAGGTATATAGAATACATAAAAAGCGATGACAAATTTCACAAAATGTCAAATCCTGCAGGCGTTTTTTCTTAAATCGAAATAATTTTTCAATATGGCAGCTTAAATGAAAAATTCAAGCAAATTTTCACATATTTTTTCTAAAGAATCATATTTTTTTAAATAAAAATTTTACCTAATCTCAGCGAAACTGTGGATTTAGTGGTATACAGACTTATACTTTAAAACGCTATAACAATGATTTCAAAATTCAGTGTGTCATGGCGGTGATAATTTGAAAGCTCCGGTTTTGTACATAATTGAGTTTATTATAATTTTTTTGTGACAACTTTAAAATATTTTATATTCTATAATTATAAATGTAGTAAAATTGTAAAACCCAATTAAAAAATTAAATACTATTCGATCCAGTATTCAAACTATTTATGTATTACCATTTTGTATATTTTTCGATGGTATGACGACACATGCATTAAGAAATTTCAATTTAGGTAAAATAATGGCTGAATGTACTTTAAGGATGTAGCCTGGTCGAGAATCTAACTTTTGTACTTTAATTCGTATTTCAGCTAAATTTTGCAGTGGTATGTAATATATAATTGTAATTTAATTTTATATGATGAAAACGGGTACGAAATAGGTAAAAACTAGTCTTCTTTGGTGTACGTCTGACGATGGCATATTTCATTTTTCGCTTCTGCAATATTTTTTTACAAATATAGATACACAAAAATAAAAAGAATTGTAGTACAGATTTCTTTTATACAATAAAGTGCGTGTTTTACAAATTTAACATTTTTTTTCAATGTCGATTTTTTGATGAGTTTTACTGCTTTTTTTGAGTGAAAAATAAATTTCTCTCCTCATACTAGCTGTCAATTAAAATCGTACTACAAATTTATTAACTATATATACAGCAATCAGCAAAAATAGTTTGGAGAGAATCTGTTGCAAAATTCATCGCCAAATTCCCTTTGAAATTTATAAATAATAAAATAAAAGAAAGTAAAACTGGGCTATATTCAAAATAGTCCTCCCCTACACCACATTATCATACACTCCGAAGAAAATTTTGCGATATTTTTAAAGCTAGCAATAACTAATATTCGGTTTTAATTTGACTTGATTATGTATTATATACCTCTAACAAATATATATTTTATTTTGTTTAGAAATTGCTATGTAAATGCCGTTATTTTATTAAAGATTGTATTATAAATAAATTTAAAGTTTTAATAATTTTTTCAATTGATCAAGCTTTGTAATAGTGAATTTTTTTTGTGGTTTTTTAACTTAGTTTATGTCTTGGGGAGTCCGAATAGATTAGTCCTAAAAAATATCTGTATGTGTGTGAGTGTGTGCATGTGTGTGTGTGAGTGTGTTTGTGTATGTGTGTGTGTGTGTGTGTGTGTGTGTGTGTGTGTGTGAGTGTGTTTGTGTATGCGTGTGTGTGTGTGTGTGAGTGGGTTTGTGTATGCGTGTGCGTGTCCGTGAGCATATGTGTGTGTGTGTGTGTGAGTGTGTGTATGCGTATGTGTGTGAGTGTGCGTGCACGTTTGAGTGTGTGTATGCGTGTGCATATACGTGCGCGTGTGCGTGTGAGTGTGCGTGAGCGTGTGTGTGATAGTATGTGGCATATCAGCATTAGTTTAACTGCGGTATAACTTTCCCGACCTTTGCATAGATATTTGCTATTAATACCCGGTGTGCTTGAAAGTTTCAGCAAAAATTATCAAATACATTTTTCATGGCCATTTTTTAAAATTTAAGAAGTTTTAAATTTCGGTTTCTATTTCGATGCAGGAATCGTTTCTGGGAAGCGAATTTTTTATCCAATAAAGTACTGAAAACTCCTTCTTTTTACGAGCGTAAACGATTTTATATTAGTTGTTTTTCAATTGTTATACTATTTGACAACATTTTATTTTTCACCATTTCTTACTCGAAAACTATACGACAAATTCAGCGAAATTGTTACTGAATATTTATTTTATGTACAGGTATATTCCTGCAATTTTTTGACAATGTTAATTTGAGTAATAATTGATGAAATGCTTTGAAAATTTCAGAGAATATTTGAGTAGTATATAAGGTACTTCGGAACGTTACAATAAATCTGACCTTGACCACAAGTGACCCCGATCAATGGTCCCACTGATAGCTTAAGGTTACGTTTGTTTATTTTGACGGTCCGATACACCTCTGTTAAAATAAGCCATACGGGAGCCCTTATTTCTCCATAATTAAAATTTTATATATCTTGGTACATTGGACTATTAAAACAAAAATAGTCCAAGATACCATATTATTTTCTTTAAAATTACATTAAATATAATACGTTTGTGTGATTATCCATATTCTACTGGCAATACCATACTTTATTTCTCTTCGTGTCGTAGTTGTTCATTGTTGAATGGTTGCAGTCTCACTTGGTACTGTTATAATCTTATCATTAAATTTAAGTTGTGCAGCCAAAATACCACACGTAGTTTATAACGTTCTAGTGGGATCATGTATTACGATAATAAGAGAACGAAAAAGCAATGTTAACACTTCAGATGATCGATAAAATCTGAGGCAGGGTGCTCCGCTTTTTGACGGTAATATGCCAGGTACACCCTCCTCCCACTCTTCTCTTAACACACACACTCACACATACGTATTTTTGAAAATAAGAATACTCCAAAATTTTTTCTTCGAGATTTTCGTCTGGAAAAGACTTCCGACTACGGATTGAGCTTTGATGCAGGGTATAAGTACCCATATAGCATCCTCAAAAGTGTCTGAGACGCTAGTAAGTAGGTGATGGGTTTTACTCGACCGACATCACACAACAGAAGAAACAAGTATATAAAATACAAATGTAAAATACAAAATCACATATGGATTGTGACATATCGGTGTCCCAAAAAGTGGGGATACATGGCAATCATATTATTTCTAAAAGACCAAAATAATTTACCTTATCGATTTCAGAATATCGTAAAATATCGTAAAATTCAGAAATCATTGAAAAAAAAATGGATCAATGAATCTAAAAATTTCTATTCAATTCGGAATCTTCATTATGAAACGAAAAAAATGAGTCCCGATTTGAAAAAAATGACCGCGCCGTTCTCAAGATATCAACGATCAAATAAAATTAATAAAAAAACATAAACTCAAATAACTCTGAATGTAAAGGTCGTTTTAATCTAGGCTTCTAACAGTCCAAAGAGATAGTAGGAAGCTACCTTTCTGGAAATTTTCAGAAGGAGTAATGAGATTTTACTCAAGTTATCCTTCACCAAAAAACGATTTTTTTATAAAATTTTTTTTTTTCGAAAAAGGAAAAGGATAAACATTTGAAAGTTTTACAGCATATTCTTACGACATCTTGATACGACATTTTCGTGCATAACCAAAAAATAAAGTAGCTTCCTTAAAATTTCAAGTAGAAAAATATAGGTAAATCTATGCTCTTTCAAATGCATAAAAAAATGAATCGATGATATTATTTCAAACATACTAAAAAATTGAAAAATTGCTAAGAAACAAAAATATACAGAAAAAGATCAAATATTTTTTTTCAAAAAACTAAATCATTCCAGCTCTGAAATATTCCTTTTTAACGTTAATGTTCAGAGTAATCTTCATCTACATCCGTCCACACACATACGCGCGCGCGCTCACACACACACACATACACACCACACACACTCACACACATACATACACACACACACACACACACACACTCACCCACACACATACACACACACACACCCATATACACATACACACACACACACACACGTGCGCACGCAATCACACACACGCGCACACACACACACACACATACAGAAACATCGATACAGACTTTGTTTAAGAATAGTGTATTTGGACTGCTAATGTTTCAAAACATATTTCTAACATGTCTTTAGCAAAACTATTTTTTTACCATCACAAAGCTTCCTCTATGTGGAAGATAAAATTAAATAAATTCCATTTCTATGTATCCACATAACTTTTTACAGTTTTAATCTTAAGGACTGATTTTTTTTTATATTTCAACGATAATTTGCGACAATTTTACCGTTCGTTCTGAAATTAAAAAATTTTGCACTGCTGACTTTACGTGGAATATCCCAAATATATTTGTAAATTTTTGAAAATGGTGATCTGTTTATACAAAAAATACGTTTGCGTCAACACTGTTATAAATCTTTTTGAAAAACTTATTGTATGTAACGTAAAATAAGCTGCTTCCAAAGCTTCAAATGCAATAAATAAAAAATAAAAGAAAAAATATTTAGAATCCTGTTATCTCCAATTTTAAGGTTATCTTATGCAAAGATAATTCTAAAATTTTATGGTTTAATTACATCATATGTTCTAAAAAATAGTCAACTCTAACCCCACAATCGACAACAGGTACTCTAAAGACACTAAGGTACATTAAAAATAATCGAAAACCCTGTTTTCCTTCTTTTTAAGGTATGCAAAATAATTATAATATGTTGGTTTGATCCCATTAAATATCTTAGAAATGTCTATTCAGATCTCTGAGTCAAAATCAGTGACTCCAAAAACTTAAAAGTCCCTCAAGAAGTATCGAATACTCTGTTGTTCCAATTTTAAGGTTATGTTCTGCTGGATAATTATAAAATATTCAAATGTTTTTTCATTACATGTCTTTAAAATGTTAATTCTAACACCAGAAGGGATAACAGCAAACCCAAATACCCTACGGTGCCATAAGCAAAATTGAAAATACTGTTGGAAATAATTTATATGGATAAAATGTGCATAAGTCTAGGAGAATGTGAATTATTGTGAATAAATGTGAGAAAATGTGTTTACATGACCGATTTCGACCGGTAGTGGCACGTTTTGTCAAGTTTTTATACATTTTTACAGATGTTTTCATCTTTTTGCACACTTATACATTTCATTTCTTCACATTTTCACATATTACCGAACATTTTATCCACATACATTTCAAACAGGTATGTTTTCATCTTATTGCATTACATGATATAAACATGTTACTTCTGACCCCAGAGTCAAAATCGATCACTAAAATAGTTATATTCATAAAAATGTGAACATATTTGTAAGAACGAGCCCTGCAGAACTCCAAGATTGCTTGTTAGCCAATCCGATTGGCCGTTACTTCTGGTGACAACTTTTTGTTGCCGCCCCGTAATGTAAGATTTAATCCACAGGATTACGTTCCTGGAGAATTCCATTCTAATCAGCTGGCAGAGTAATCTCGTCGGTGAGATAGCATCGAAGACTTTACTAAAATCGAAAGAAGCAGTATGGTGAGCAATTTTTTATTTGTGTTAATTCCATCAACATAGATTTTAATGCCATCGATACCACCGCATATGTCTTCCGATAGTTTAAGTAATGTGGTCTGAGTGCTGTGGTACTGGCTGAAGCTGGCTTGAAGAGGATTAAGGATATTATTTGATGTTATATACTCGGTGATCTGAGTGCGTACGATTCTCTCAAGACGGTTATTGGAGAGAGGTGTGAGAGAGTGCACTTCGTTTGCAGATGTTTTACTTAGCTTTCGGCAGAATCAGTGGCTACTGCTTGACTCGTAGCGATGATGTTGTATGACGAGCTGCGAAGCATTTTGGACGTTTCAGTAGCGGCAAAGCTCATTGACCTTTTTTGATGTTGCATAACGCCAGATTTCACTTTAACTTAGAGCATATGGTAAAGTGACTCATCTACTGGTCATGGCAGGGGATTTCGGGGGGGATTTCGTCTTGAAATCGGCCTTTAGAATCTCATTCGCGCAGTGAGTAACGCAGAAAAGGTTAAAGAACTTTGCACCGCATTATATATTTTGAATAAGTCTTCCAAAAATTTTCCAAAAACATTTCACGAAATATTTCATTTAGTCATCATTTTAGTAGATTTATAAATATTTGAGAAATATTTGAATGAAATCTTACATGCTGCATGAGAAACGTTTATTGGAATCTGTTGGGATACATACAATGTACTTTATACATGACATGCGTAAATTATCGAAATATCGAAAATAACAATACCTTACCTTATTATACCTTTTATTACAATTATTTAAGCATTTCATATTTCACTATCTAAGTGCAAATAACAATGCGACGGATTATACGAAAGTTCATATAATTGATTTAAAGAAATTTTTCACCTATAAAAGTAACTTTTTAATGGTAATCTGAATTGTACCAAGGCTGATCGGTATTACCCATTGACGTGGGGTAAATCCGGTCGAAATGCTTTTTTTTTCTTTCAACTTATAGCTTCGATATCTTAAATTTTTATATCAAACCAATAAGAAATATTTAAAGTCAATGATTTGAAGTAACATAATACTTATTTAAAGTTAAGAAAAACAATTTGAAAGTGGAAATAACAAGCACGTTATCTTAGGTGGCCGGCAATACCCCATCCTCCCCTAATATAAATTGCTACTCGATAATGGGCCTTAAGAGTTTTAGTATTATTACTTAACCATTTTTTCAATTATAAATTGATGCTCTGGTGTTTGTGGAGCTTAAGAGATTTGGTATTATTGTTTAAACATTTATTAAAATATAAATTACTGTAATATCTACGCATTTGCTTTGCGATTGCTTTGAGTTTCTAGCAGATTGTCTGGACCTTTACACTTTCATATCCTAGAAAACGTTTTGTTATCGCTTTTCCTGCTATTGATTCTTCTTCTGAGAGTATTTTCTCACGTTTCATTACGTTTCCCATAAAAATAGAAAATAAATAAACTGTAAATAATAGATTCAGTTGGTATATTAATTCATATTTTCTCAGATTTATCTACATTTTCTCACATTTATTTATATTTTTTAATATAATTTATTTATGTGAATGGGCTATTTTCATATAATTTTTACTTTCAATATGTAAAAGCGTGAGAAAATGTGCATAAACGTGTAAAAATTTGTAAACATGTGACAAAACGAGCCACAACCGTTCGAAATCGGTCACTTATACACGTGTTCTCACATTTTTTCACAATTCTTCACATTTTCTTACACCTATGTATATTTTATCCACATAAATTATTTTCAGCAGAAATATTATAATTATCTTGCGTAATTAACCTTAAAATTGAAAAAAAAAAGGTTTATCGATTCTTCTTGGGGTATCTTAGCTGTTTAGGTATCGCTGATTTTGATTCTGGGGTTATAATAAACATTTTTTGATACGTAATGCAGTAAAACAAAAAGATATTATACTTATCCTACATTACATAACTTTAATATTGAAAACACAAGGTTTTCAATTTTTCGTAAAGTACCTTAGTGTTTTTGTGATTGTTGTTGTCAAATCTGAGGTTAGAATTGACATATTAACGACATGTAATGCAGTGATATCGCATACACCATAATACATTATAATTATTTTGCGGAACAAAGCTTAAAATTGGAAAAACATGTAATGTAATGAAACCATAACATTTTATAATTATCTTGCTCAAGATAACCTTAAAATTGGACGAACAGGATTTTAGATACAGCTTGCGGTACTTTTACGTTACAGTTTTCGGGTCATTAGTTTTGATTCTGAGGTAAGGATAGACATTTTAACAATAATGAATGAAATAAAACCAAAACCTATTATAATTATCTTGCATAACGTAAACTTTAAATTGAAAAAAAAACGATTTTTGATTTTTCTTAAGGTACCTTAGGGATTTTGGAGTAGATGTTGTCGATTCTGGGGTTAGAATTGACCATTTTATGAAATGTGTTGTAATGAAACCATAACATTTTATGATTATCTTACGTACACAACTTTAAAATAATAAATAACTGTGTTTTCTATTTTTCTTTGAGTTATACCGATTCATCGAGGTTTGAAAAAATCATGGAAATAAATACGATTAAAATATGATAAGAGAAATTTTTTCCATAATTTTATGGGGTAAATTCTAGCTGAAAAATGTTAATTAAAAAGGTAAAAAGAGTGAAAAAATTATGCAATTCAGACGTTAACATGTTAAGGGGGAAGTGACCTTGGATGCATGAAAATCATTTCTTCTGACTCGTCACTTTTATACGTGACACAACCAAGATCCTCGCCGTTTATACTTAATTTTAGCTCCTTCTGTAAATTTCTTCCTTATCAACCATGTACTGCTCGGATCAGCGTTAAACTTTCATATGGAGGCATCGTTAGCTACATTAATAGTCTACAAGTATTAAAGCACTGTTAACTTCGCCGCTGTAGTCACGGGGCGCAACACAAATATCTTAGTACCATTGTTACGAATTTAATTTTATATCAAAAAGGCGAATCACGAACGACTCTATCGGGAATCGAACCGTGAATCTTTCCGTTCATAGCCGAACGCTCTACCACATGAGCTATCATACCGCGCTGGAGGTCTTGCTTTATTTTGAGTGTATCTTCTATTGCACCTGCATTTATCCTAACTCGACACTTGTAGACGTGACAAAAATTTAAAAAAATGGATTGGACAATATTTTTATATTGGTTTTAAGAAAGTAAAAATTCTTTTTTGATACCGAAGACAAAAGTGTACGCGCATGGAGCAGCTTATGTCTAAGTCAATAAATAAAGGTTTTTCTCAAATAACTTTAATTATAAAATTTAAATATTGACTAAAATATCACTAAAACTTTGTATTATTACCTTACAGATACTAGTATTGAGTGAAGAATTAAAAAAGTTCAAAAATACAAGCTTTGAATTTTTCCGCATAGACGTACCTTGAGATTTAGAGTGTATCTTACCTGTACTAAGCCTGTACTAAAAATATGAAATAAAATATGAAATATTTCTACTTTTAGAATCATATGTTTAAAAATAGAGGGAAATTTTTTTTTCATTTAATGTTCTAAATAGTTCTACATAATGGTAAGTATTTGAAACATATGTTCTTAGGACTCATTCAGATTCCTAATTACGTCATAGCTTATTTTTAAACGGAACAAAAGAGGAAAAGTGCATAAGGAAGAAAGTGAGCGATGGAGAACTATCCAGTCAAAAGGGAACTATGCCTAGGGTAAACATTAATTCTATATTATACGATGCAAGCTCAAATGTTAATAATTAAAGATACTTAATTTTTATATATTTTAAACCTTCTTAAAATAATTTATATCAAGAGAATGTACTTTCTCACATTCGTTATTACTAATTTTTAAAATGCATTTTACTTAAACTACAAATATGAAACTTCAAAATAGTTCTTGCGCATTAATTTTTAATGACTCAGTTTTAAAATTTTTTACACGTCTATTTTGACACATTTTGAACAAGACTACAGAGAGATATTTCATTAAACCAAATATAAAAGGTTAATTTATGACATTTCTAACTAAAATATGAGCTAATTTATTGCAAAAATGGTGTAATAAAACTTAAACATCAATAATAATAAATATAAATTAAAAAAAAACAATCTCTCTCTGTACATTTTTCAATACTGCTATAATATAGCATATGTCATTAGTTATTTTGTATTTCACAAAAAATTGGTGCGCAGGAAGATTTTATAAACTTTGTATTTTATCACTGGTATAATAGCTATAAATGGCGGCCAAGGCAGTTATTTATATTGGGTAGGGCTTAAAACATCCTTCATTGTATAGGTTATCATATAATTATATCAAAAATTTGTTTTCCTAGATTTAAAGAAATTAGCTTCAAACGTATACTCTTCTCTTAACATTGGAAACAATTTAGTTTATTCGATACTGCTATTATATACATAAAGAAAAAGATTTTGTAAATTAAAAGTTTTTTTTGGGAATCTTAGGTACCTTTCGATGAATAGTTTTATTAAAGTGCTGAATTTGGACATTAATTAATCCTCGCGCATACATACATTAAAAATATTATTGAAACTTTTGAGAATACATTATTTAAGATATTTTTACTCCATTATTTATTGGTGTAAAACTGATAATCTAACTTTAAGCTATAAGAAATGCTTAGTTCTATCGTTTTCTAGAGGCTAGTCATTACTGTAACGTACGCAGACGGGCGCACGTTGACATGAGACACTCATGTCAGTTGAGAGGAGCACACATGCTGACGAGGATGAATCCTTATCTGGCGCGAGTCTTCTCCCGCGAGAAAAGCGCGTCTCTGGAGAGACACACACAGGGAGTCGGGGCCTGACCTCCGAATGAGCGAGTTGGAGCGAGACTATGGAGCGAGCATCTAGCTTTAGGAGCGGACAGACACCTCTCTCTCCTAGTTGCCTTAATGAAACATTCTTTAACCCCATCCTTCGCCTCTTTTCTTTCGGACGTCCTAACCTCATTGAAACTCGATACTTACCTGTATCGAGTAGAGCACGCGATGAACCTCGCGCATTTCGTCTATTCCATCTCCGTTAGATAGATATATTAGATAGATTAGATGTTTATTCTGTACAAGACAAACTCAATAAAACTGCATTCAATAATTATACATATTTACAGAAATCATTAGTATAGTTAATCATCTTACAGCTCGTCATTGCTCGTCACTAACTTACATATATTGCACAATATTATATCTATCGTACATCAATCGCGTCAATACAGTTATCACATATTCTCATCATTACGGATAATAAAATTTTTTTTTGACTATCAAATTTCAATTTCTATTATAGTCAACATTCGCATGATTAGCGTCGTTCTACATTATATATACATGGAATTATCGCTTTAAATCTGCGTAGTGAGGGCAAATGCTTAATACGTCGAGGAATCGTATTCCATAGGCGCGCACCTTGAGATTGAAAAGATTTCAACCCTGTATCGGTACGCGACAATGGAATCGAGAGCTCCATATAATCAGTCCTACTAGAGGTCCCAGCCTGGTTTTTTTGAAAAGGGGCTGCAAGATACGTGGGTTGACTCATGTTAATAACTTCGTATAGTTGTACCACCGAAAAATACGCTCTTCTTCCCCTAAGATCAAGCCAGCCAAGTTTACTCCTGTAGGGAATGATATGCTCATACCATTTAAAATCACATATGTACTTAACACATGAATTCTGCAATCTTTGCAGTCTCATCCGGAGCTCATCTGACACATCAAGATACACTAAAGAGCAATAATCTAAATCAGACAGGACAAGAGCACTTGCAAGCCGTTTGCATAACGCTTCGGTGGTGCTGGATTGAAATAATTTAGGCCCATGCAGGGCCTTATTAACCTTTCGGCTAACTGCATCCACTTGCGGTTTCCATGTTATCTTCAAATCCATGATAACACCAAGGTTAGTTACAGTGTCAACAAAGAGAACAAAGACGTTACCCTGAATCTCTATGCCAGGCAAATCCATACTCTGTACTTTCTTAATGTTAGATTCTGACCCAAAAATAATTGCCTTAGTTTTTCCGACATTGAGACACAGAGCATTCTCAGAAGCCCACACCGACACTGTTTTGGCCACAGCTGACAAGTGTCTTATCCCCTGATGAAGATTATCGCAAGTAGCTTGAGTGTAAGTTTGCAAATCGTCCACGTATAATAAATGCGATACACTATCCGTAAGAATATTCCTCGTACTTTTAAAGCCCGATAAAACTTCCTGAAGGTCATTAATATCATAGCTGAACAGAAGGGGCTCCAAGACAGAGCCCTATTTTACGCCGAGATTGGTTGTGAGCCAATCTGAACTACCATTAGATGCCGTAACAACTTTTTGGTTACGCCCTGTAATATATAACTTTATCCACATGACTACTCCCCTGGAGAACCGCATTCTGATCAGCTTGCGTAACAACTTGGATGGTGAAATAGTGTCGAACGCCGTACTAAAATCAAATAGCAAATGAATGGTAATTAGCCGCTTGTTATTATCTATACCGGATCGTATGTCTTCAGTCAATTTCAGTAGTGCTGTCTGCGAACTGAGATGTGAACGGAAACCTGTGTGAAGGGGATCGAGGATTTCTTTCGAAAACAAATAAGCTGACATTTTTTCATGCACGATCTTTTCCAGAACCTTGGAGAGAAAGCTAAGGAGAGCAATAGGATGAATGTCCGTGACTGTAGATGGAATAGCCTTCTTTTTTAACGGTACCAAATGAGCTTTCTTCCAGGTACCGGGAAAGATCCCACTCGAGAGGGAGGCATTAAAAATGTCAACAAGAAAAGGACCGATGACCGGAAGTGCTTTAGCAATCACACTTTGGGGAATTCCATCTTCATCCCTTGCTCGAGAGGAAAAATGCGCAACAGCTAGGACCGCATCCGAATAAGTTATCTTACTAAAAGTAAAACCTTCATCACTAGCTGACGACATTATATCTCTTAAATCGTACTCGTACTCTCTATCAGAAATGAATATTCCCACAAAATGTGAATTAAGTTCACCCAGAGAGAAACCATGGAGTTCCTCCTGAGCTCTTCGTAAGAGTCTAAGACTCCTAGCTCTCTCCAGATGTCCTTCCCGCTTTCAAGGGCCTCAAAAATCTTACGTTACACTGGCATCCCTTGTGTGTTTCGCGTGTGAGGCACACGGACTGTTCGTTAAGTGATAAAGATACTCAAGTTCGTTACCGGTGGTTAAAAACCGCCGAGTCGATCCGGGAGACGGGAAGGAAGGACGTAAAGGAGTTCGAATTTTTACAATTCAAGCAGAGACAGTAAGGATGTCTGGTTGCCCGCTTGCAATCCTTTTCATGATCGCCTTAATGTAAGTACCTGTGCAAATACAACACATATTTTGTCCTCCGTGGACTGTCCGCGCCCGGAAATTTCTATTTACATTATAATTATCGGCATAGCGACTGGGCGTCCACGAATTATCCAAATATGGTTGAATTCTCACGAGAGCATAACATTCCTTCGTAACTGTCGTTTTTTTTCATACTCGCGCATAATTCAAATATCCTTCATAAGCAAAATGACCCTGTCAAATCTTTTTGGGCGTAAAAATGGTAAAAGTAAGTAGCCGTCATCCCACGTACCTAGCAGAAGCTCGAGTGAATGCAATTTAAGAGACAATTTAGATCAGATTTGGTATGGCCGACGTCCACAAGTACGAAGTTTTCGGCAGCAAGCGCACCTGAGGATACCATCGCGCGTAAATACGCACTGGCGCGAGCGCAATTATTCACGTTAAATCCCAGCTAGTTCATGGAAAGAATTGGCAACTTAAATGATAATAAATATTTACCCAGCGCGACCCGCAAAAATCTCACTAGCCACCAAACATCCGCAACACCCTTTTCAGACCTGTATGAACAAGAACTGGCCACAAAAAATATAAAGTCAGTTAATACAACTAATACCGCGCATAACACATCGCATACATCAGCGGTGCTAAATAGCTTTTACGACGTCGCGCCATCTTGCTCGGACACAATTAATATTATGAATAATACTCCGCAGACAACAACACAACCCAACCACACTTTTCCAGAATATAATCCCCCGACACACATACAAACTTCTCAAGGAGCACACATTCTTAATACTAACCTACCAATTCCAACACAAAATAATAACTCTGCATACAGAAATCACGTAACTTGGGACACAAACGCTACACAGCAAAAATTTTATACACCAGAACAATCACCTAACTCAGCACAAGATTCGCATGTGAATAAAATTACACAAGGCGGTTCGCAGCGTCGCCAAGCGCCAGCGCTTTTTGATACACACACCCCCGAGGTGCGCGTTAAGGGGCTTACTTTTACTCAGGCTTTAAATTTGATTCCGACTTTGATGGGAACCCGAAGAAACTAAATCTCTTTTGCTTAGTGGTATGCCAAATCAGGGCAAAATTAGGGCCTGATTTCGAATCCTATATACTCTTGGCTATAGCGGGTAAATTATCGGGTCAAGCCGGGGAAGCGTTCACGGCGCAGTTATTAAATTATGATACGGTTGAAAAAATATTGGCCGATTTGATTCTGCAAATACAGCAATGTGGCATTAGTAGATGATATCTTAACACAAATTAGAGTAATAAATCAGTGATCGGGCAAAAAAGTGGGTAATTATGGGCTTAGAGTACCAACATTTTTAAATCAATTATCTACTAATTTCGACTCGGCACCAGATCTTGAATGTGTCGATCCTAAATTACGAAATCGAGGAGCGAGCCTTGATGCCCTTCAACATTTCATGTTCGGTCTCACGCATCCTTTAGACCATCAAGTACGCAGCGAACACCCGAAAAATTTAAACGAGGCTATTAGAATTGCAATTAATTTCGAGTGCAAAAAAATCCTCGTATGGCCATTGTAAAGATCGGGGCACAATCTTGGCGTCTCATCAACCTCCTGATAAGCAGATATCTCGGTTGTCCGGTTTTGAGGACAGGTTTATAAAAAAATCACGGCGAGCATTCGATTAGTCACAGCCGTGCCCGCGACAGTAAAATGCAGCCACTGCGGCTCAGCGGCGCACAGCGTGGGGAACAATTGCGATACAATAGGGACACGAGTATACGAGCTGTTTTGCTCTTGAGGCGGACATAAGGACGAAACGCCAGCGCTCGAAGAACACGGAAAACCGCAATAATAATAGGAATAATCGCGGGGGCTCAAATAATAACTACAAAGGGCGCAATAATTATAACAATTATAATAATAAATATAACTATTATAACGGTAACCAGGGGTATAATGACCGCGACTATTTCAATAGAAATGAAGATGCAAGAAGACCAGATGACACAGCTCAATCCGGAGTGAGCGCAAAAAAGGATAAGAAAGAGCAGCCATTAAACTCATAGAGTGCTCGGCGCAGTCCTCAGGCGACGAGCAGGCAGTCTCGCCCGATAAGGGCGAGCCAGTGCCGTTCCGCACAGATGCATTAGACTCGCAAGCACTGGGCGCAAGCCGCCAGTTGTGATTTTAAAAAGTGCCGACTCAAAAAACGCAGAAGTCAGCTTTAATGTAGACACGAGTGCAGAGATATCCGTAATTAAATTGAGTTCATTAAACGCCAATAAACATATCAGGAAAAATAACATTCTTGTAATTACAGGAGTCATTCCAGCGAATGCCGGACGTTAGGGAAACTTTTTGATGTCGTTTGTAGCCGTGTGTGCGAAATGCACATTGTCCCCAATAGTTTTCCTATTGATACAGAGGGACTGATCGGTTGGGACATTATTGAAAAGCATGGAGGTGCGTAGATTCCGCTCAAAAGTGCGCAATTTTAGATTTTATAACGATTCGATTTGTGCAAGATGAATGTTTTTTGATACCTCCAAAATTGAGGTGCATTATTTATGCAAAAATTAAGAATATTGACATGGATGTTGCCTGGGTCCCATTGCAGGACATTAGTCCAGATTTATTATTTGGTAATTTTGTAGCATAAAATCAGAGCAGGGTATTATATGCTGAGTACATAAACATTGGCGAGAAACCGGCTACAGTGCAGGTCCCGCAAGTTGAATTAATACCGTGCGAGACCTACGAATCAAACAATACCATTTTCGTCGGTGAGAACGACAATTTTGATACAAAAAATCGGGTAAAAATCATGCAAGCAATAGGGCAAGATACATGTGATAAGCCGATTGACGTTGCAGTAAGAAATAAAATGCTCGAGGACAACTCGGACCTTCGAGAAGAGTGGGTCGATATAATCATTAAATTGATAGACACGGAGGGGTGCAAAGTGTACGAGGTAAATCATGTTTGCGAGTTAATAACGGAATTCTCTGGAGTTTTTGGACTCGAAGGCGAGCCGTTACCGGCAATAAACTTATTAACCCACGACGAGATTAAGCTCACGACTAATAAGCTGTTATGAGTCAAACGATTCAGATTTTCGCCTGTGCTGAGCGAGCAAATTCAAGTGGAGGTTAAGAAATTAATCCAACAGGGAGTCGTTGAGCCCTCGGACTCTCCGTACTCCAGTAACCTATGGGTGGTGCTCAAGATGTCAGATCCGCAGGGAAACCAAAAATGGCAGCTAGTCACTGATTTTCGAACTTTAAACGAAATCACGGTGGGCACTTGCTTTCCCCTTCTATTCACGAGCGACATACTTGAAACTCTCGTTTCAGCCGAAATTATCACGACGATGGATTTAAAACAGAGCTTTCATCAGATACCTATTCATCAGAATTCGGCCCAATACACAGCCTTTGATGCACCACTTGGGCAGAATTCGTTTAAACACCTACAATATCGGAGAGTTGGCGTGGGTCTAAAAGGCGCATCTGATATTTTTTCAAAAGCCATGGCCATGGCCATGGCAGGAATGCAGGGTAAAGAAGTCGCCATATATTTGGACGATTTCATGATCCCCGCGAAAAATCTTGATGAACATAGCATTCGCTTTAGACGAGTCATGAGTAGATTTTTAGACGCCAATCTCACGGTCGAACCCAACAAGTATCAGTTTTTGAAAAGCGAGGCACTCGTCTTCGGACACATACTGGGGGTGGCAAGATACGCACAGATCCCAAGAATCTTGAGGCAGGGGAAAAATACCCAGTGCCGACGAATGCAAAAAAAGTCAAGCAGTGGCTGGGCTTTGCCGAATATTATACAAAGTTTATACCCAAGTTCGCAGGAATCGCGCGGCCACTGGCAACACTGCTGCGCAAAGGTGTCAAGTTTGAATGGGGAGAGGCACAGCAATCAGCTTTTGATGAACTAAAAAGAATCTTGTGCAGCGTGCCAGGTCTAGCTGCACCGGATTTTTCCACGCCGTCTATTGCCACGAGTGATAGCGCAGATTACGCACTCGGGACGGTGCTCAGCCAAGGAACCATTGGCGCAGGTACTGCATTCGCCTATGCATCCAGACCATTCAAAGGAAATTAATTACGATACATCACGTATGCTAGGGAGTTGCTGACGATATTGTTTGCGGAAGACCAGTTCAGACCTTATCTGTGCGGCAGGAAATTCACAGTGGTTACAGATCACGAGCTACTCAAGCATTTTCACACTATAATAGTAAAATTGGATCCATCAATCGTACAAAATACGAGCAATTAATAAAAGATTTAAAAGCAAACCCATACCAGTTCCAATTACAAAAATACCTATTATACCAGCTGAAGCTTTACAATTTACAACTGTCAAAGACAAACTTACGATAAAATATGCATACATTTAACAAAATTTTCTTAATTTAAAATCATATCATTATTTTAGGTTGGTACTCGAGTTTTTAGTAATAATAATAATAATAATAATGATAATGATAATGATTTTTTTTCTTCTTTTTGTGAGCACAGCCGGATAGTGTGGGAATGGTTGGTGCTGCGTCCGCCGTGTGTATAATATAGGACGAAAAATAAAATAAACAAAAACACGAAAAAGAAACTACACAGTCGTTGCACTGAAAACCGACCCACTAAAACCTACCACCCACTCCACTTCTGGCGGAACCCACCCTGGTACCGTTTATCACGTAAGAATGGTGACATTCTAGTATCGTCTCGACAACCGCTGCTGCCCTGACCTGAAACAAATTTAAAAATTCATAATTTTAAATCCCTCGAGAGGACTTCAGATCTAACCCGTCTCATTTATACGCGTATTCGAACCGGCGTATTCATCTCCGTACCGAAAGGACAAGTATTCCTGTCCCTCCCCGCGACATTCAGAAAATGAGAAAAATTGAATGTCTCCCGGTTAAGAAAGCGTCCCATCTTATCCCTCCGCGTCCATTTCCATGGAGTTGTCCGACGTCCCTGGGTTATGTTGGGGTCTCGGAGCGTCCCCCAGCGCTTCATTCATACCTTGGTTGGTTGCCCTATCTAGGTACCGCTTCTTTTGTCGTAGGACCGTATCGGCGAATTTTGCCGTGGCAGCCCACTTATTCTCGGCGGACAGCATTACGCTCACGATGTTCTCAGGCGTGAATTGTCCGATCGAGCCGATAATAGCTGTTCTTTCTTCGTTCCACTTTTCGTAGATGAAAAATGTGTGAAACACATCATCGCAATCAATGGAACAGAAGGTGCAATTCGGGTTCTGAACCTATCCCATACGATGGAGGTACGAGTATAAGTACCGATGGTCAATCAGGAATTGGGTCAGGTAGTAATTTACCTCCCCATGAGTTCTGTTAATCCAAGGGACCAGCTGGTCCATCAGCCTTGCTGTCCATTTTCCCTTGGTCGTGGTTGTCTAGGACCATTGCCACGTTTCGATGGTGCGTTCCCGTTCCTCTCTATGGACTGCTGTTCTGTTCTCTCCTGTTTCATTCCGTTCGTAGATTCGCTTGAGCTCAACGCGTCCAAGATGTCTGTCCATCTGGCCGAGTTGAAGGCGTTCTTAACGTTCAGCGTATCGAGAAGCGCGATGTTCCTGGAAAACTGATTTTCAGTCCATGCTCTCCTTCCCAGCCGAACTACCTCTCGTATATTGTCCACCGTGGATCGCCGATTCCTGAAGCCGTATTGGATGTCCGTTAAATTGCCGGCAGCCTGCACAGCTCCCTATAGCCGTGGTTTGAGTAACCTCTCATAGAGCTTCCCTGCGTGGTCCAACATGCACAGTGACCTGTTAGACGACAAACGTTGGGGATCACCTCCCTTACCTTTGCTGATCAACACGAGATGCGCAACCTTCCAGGGAGTGCCATGGACACCCGCCTTCAGGCACGCGTTGTACATGTTCATCAATAGAGTAGGTGCTTTCACCACGATGAAACCCATTTTCACCACCACCCCAAACCCATTAACCTCAAACCCATTAACCCCAGAACCATAAAACCCAAACCCATAAACCCCAAACGCATAAACCCCAAACCCATGAAACCCAGACCCGTAAAACCTAAACCCATAAATCCCAAACTCATAAACCGTAACCCCTTAAATCACACCAAATTACGGGTCATCTATGATACCCTCTTATTTCTTCGGTCGCAGTATCTTCTCGATGAAAGTAGCTACTTTCTTCCATTTCTTCTTGTTTTCTAACATCGTGCTGAAAATGTAGCTCGGACTGATGTCACCGACGTCTCTTTTTAGTGTTGCTTTGTCTTGGTGCCATCTACGCATCGGAAATACCCATGTCAGGGATCATTCCTTACGTGTCTGCAATGTAGACAAGTCGGATCTCTTATTACTCCTAGTTTCTCCAAGAACGATCTGTAATAGCCGTGTCCAGTGAGAAACTGCTTCAGGTAGAAGTTGACCTCTCCGTGTTCACGATTGATCCATGGCTCGACCTTCTTAGTGAGCATTCTAGTTCACTCCGCGTCATTGCAAGTCGTGTATCTTGTTTGCCAGTCGTTCATTGTTTTCTTTCGTTTTTCGCATTTCATTGACAACCGATCGTTTTTCGACTTTCAAAGGAAGATTCTTCGTCGTTCATTGGCGAGCAGGTCGATCAGGGTCACTCCTGCGACGACCAGTACTGAATTCTCAGATACCTATGTTGGCCATCAACCTGCTGAGTGCTGAAGTCTATCTACCGGCACGGTGATCTGAAAGGACCAAGAATTCGACCTAAATTGACGACAAAATCAGGTGACGGCATGTTGTTTCTAAATTATACGTTCAAAATCCACTTCAATCAAAACCAGAGCTGCTTACGTTCGTGAAATATCGTGGATCGAAGTTTTCGTCTGATATATTATAGTAAATGTGAGTTACCTAAAAGTACACTTCATTATGATCGTAGAAGGGATAAAAAAGTATAAGGATAAAAAAATATATATATAATAATTACAGCTATAAAAATATAATTATTTTAATGACAACTACAGTAATAATTACAAAAACATTGATAATTAATTAATAGAGCAGCTCGTTTGCTTTATTTACAAAAATACTGCCTTAAAGGTTCAGCGATGAAAATTGCACGACCGCTTTTTTCAAATTCACAGCATACTTTGGACTTGCAATCAAATTTATTTTAAAACTTTCCCAAGTTTTACAAAATTCCCTATGAACCGATTCCCCTGCTTGCTCTGACCAAAAACCAAGACCATTGTTATCAAGAAATTTTAAACAATCTATCAACTGTTGCAACAATACGTAAATTTTCAAAGTTTAGGATGTTTTAGTACTTTTTAACGCATAATGTAAATTTTTCAAAAGAGTTTCTAAATTATATTCAGCATTAACAGTCTGAGCTCTAAAATAACCGTGAATAATTTTCTTCATTACTTTGTATGCCGATATATGTGGTACTAATGCAAAATAACCAACTTTCTCGTAAATTTCGAAGTCGTTCAATTTGTCAGCTTCTTTTAAAAGCCTTCGGCAAGCGTTACCTTTAAAACATTTACGAAAATAATTTTGTGAGACAAGGTTCAGCTTCGTAGGCCACAATAGAGCTTTCTCACGACTGACTAGAGGTACTATACATTTCCAGAATAAAAGGTTAACGAACCCTTGCAATACATGCAGCTCTGAAATCACACATTTTTTAGCACAAAAGTATTATTGAGTTTATCGAACAAAGGCCGGTTTACGGTACTATGATACTCTTTAGCGATATTTTTATTTTTGTATTCTTCTATATCGAGTTTTTTGAGTGTACAATATCTATCGTAATCACGATTTAAATAACCATATGTTTTGAGAGAAAAAGAATTTATATTTTCCTTGTGAGTTCGTAGGTTACTCAATGGTACAAAACAGTATGGACATGGAAACGATGCTGATGCAGTCTGTTGGCCATTAACCATTAATAATAATTTGAAATCAGATACGAATTTGATTGATATATCATTAAGTTTTATCAAATCGAAAAGTAATTTAGCATTATCATACGTTATTTTGACCATTGGCACCATACCTAAAATTAATAGTTTTTGCACGCTAGTCTGTTTGAAAGTTTTGTTAATATCATCATTGAATTGATTGATTTTTGGAAATACAGATAAGCAGATTTTCTAAAAACCTTGGCCACCATCCATCATGACTTTTACGTTTATATACCCAATTATTTTTCGATCGTTTACAACATAATCTAATATCTCTTCAGCATTTGCCGATACAACCGGTCTTTTATCCTTGCCCGCTTTACAATCAGTATCGAAATATAATACATTAAGATGATACAAATGTTCTAATTTTTTTGATTCTTTCGATATATGTTCAACATAGTTCGGTGGTAAATCGCTTCTCCCGGTATTAGATCTTATGAAATTAGTTACTTCTTTCATGATATTTATCGAGGCGCGTGTATTTACTCTAAATTCATCTAACTTTTCAACGGAAAATTCGACAGTTTTTATTTTGTTCTCTGGGTTCAGAGCAACTCTCGTTTTACGCCCTGCAGACGAACTTAAACTCACGTCCGTAGAGTGATCTGGATCATTCAGCTCATCGACTTTCCGCTTCAAAATATTATTAGCAGTTTGCTCTTGCGTCTTTTTAGGGAGACTTTCGACAAACCGAATTCGAATTCGCCCCGTTATCTTTCGAATCTACATCACAAGGAACCGACGCGACGCTAGAATGCCCATATAACGCATTGGAATCATTAATCACCGTACTGAATTGTCTAGTAGATCCTGGTCCAACTACTGCTTTTAAATAATTTGTAGCTCTAACCATTTGACAAATATACCAATAGCATGTATTACATGTAGATCTTGTACTTTTTGCAAGCTGCATCATACAATAGTTTGTCATTTTCGGTAAAGGTCGCTGACATTTACCATTGTCGTGCTCTGAGAGTATTATGCGGCGTGAATTGCAAATGCTTGTTGGGAATTTGGAATTTGACTTATTGTAGTCAGTATTAACATAATCTTTTATTCGTTTTTCATGTGTACTAGTTATTTGGAAGAAACTCAGTTTTTTTTCATTGAGAATAATTTTTTTCTAAACTTTCATTCTGTTTTGATCATGAGTACACCTATAGCTCATTTTGATTGATTTAGATCACAGCACTAAATTTAGAATATACTTACAAAATAATGAAACGCTATTTAATCAGATCTTCGAAAAGTAATACTGATGAATAAAAAGAAGTTTGGATGTTTGATGATATGCAAGACGTGATTTGTGAAGTGATGCAATATTTTTTCTTTTCTGATAATAAATAAATACATATTGAATACTAATTGATTAATAATTAATTAATAACAACTAATATTTACCAACATTTATGTATAACAGAGTAAGTTTTGACAGTCTTGAAATAAGTGTGATTAGTGAATCATTTTTCGAAAATTCTCTGGAGAATAGAAGAAGCTTTGATGGTCGATAATGTAGGTTGCAGTTCTATACGATTGACGAATGAAGAGGATCGTCGGCGAAAAGGCATCGGGAAGTAAGTGCGGACCTCGAAGAGGGAACGCGAGGAATAGAAATTCTGCACGTAGTACCGAAGTGTGGTTATCATTCAAATAAAATATTTGATTGTTGAATAAAGTATGTACATATGGTTTTTTGTATAATTATTAAATTAAAGATACGGGGTATCAATTGGAAACCTTGGTCCGAAAAAATTACAAACATAATCTAAATAAATAGAAAAAATATTGTAACACCCAGATCGTCCTGAGTGTTTTTTAAAAACCCAACCCAACGTGTATTGATTATACACGTAAATCACGATGGTAAGCGCACGATTGTAGAGCGCGTCGGCATGTTACCGACGCGCGGTATACCCTCAGCGCGAGATGCGAGCGGCGCGAAAATAAAATGGCGCAGCTGTGCTGCTTGCGGAGGGGAGAGCTGAAGGAAAGGTGGGATTGAGAGAGATGGATAGAGCCGCGGAGAATATAAATATCCGGGCGGGCAGCCGCTCGAGCACTCTGTTCCTTCCTTTGCTTGATATAGCATTTGCTCTGTCGCTTGAGAAGTAGAGCGAGGCACTCGCTCTTTGGGTTTGAGAAAAATAAGTGACGATAATAGCTTAAAATAAAACTATCTCTCTCATTCGCGGCTTTCCTGAGCATACCCGCATATTGTTGCGAGCTTTCATTTGAGCAGTCCGTTTAAATTAAATAAACTCGATACAAAAAATAAATTAATTATCATATAAATTATTACATATTATTACATTATTTATAGCTACTCTTATCATAGCTATATATTCTTTAAAAAATATAAAAGAAATTGTTTATAGTAATCAAAAGGCATTAATTGTCCCGCTTAGCGCTGAGAAAGTTAAGAGCCACTAAACAAAAATAAAAAAGATCACAGCACGTGTACTAGACACGTGTACTGTGCCCATAGACCAGACGTACGGAAACTCCGGGTTTGAGCACTTGCTCTATCGCCCAGAGAACACCGAGCGCGGCCACAACAAATATTTTCAGGAAAAAATATACGCTCCTCTCCATGGCGATATGCATTAGCGAGTCGAGAGGATTGAGGAGCGACGGGATGGACAGATCACAAAGCTTAAGCACCAAAAATAGCCTGGGCCTCGTTAGATCTGAATAAAAGAAACAAGGGTTTATAAAACTACGTACAGTCGAGTCAGCACACGAACACGATTTGGTAACTTAAAATATAGTCAAAAACACTGAACCGTAACAATACATAAAAATTTAATATTTGATATTTGAGTTTTTTACTTCAAATAATAATAATAATGTTAACAAGAATAAAAAGTTATATTATTGTTATAATTATTACAATAACATTAATATATTAATTAAAAGAGTAAAATTTGATAGTTAAGTAAATTGCGACCAGAAGCGAAAATCAGACGAAAACTTCGATTGGCGATATTTCACGAACGGAAGCAGCTCCGATTTTGATTGAAGCGGATTTTGATTGAACCAGTAAATACCCAGAAATAACATGCCGTCACCCGTTTTTGTTGTCAATTTAGGTCGAATTCTTGGTCCTTCCAGAACACCGGCTTACTCTGCTGCTTCTAACAAACGGGTTGCGAAGTTTCAACTTAGAGTCCAGATGAACTCCTAGATATTCGATGGAATCCTTGGTCTTTATCTGTAGGTCGCCTACCTTCATATTTTGTATGTTGTCGAAGGTCTTCTTTTGCTTTCTACTGAGAAACACCATGTCTGACCGTATTCTCTTAGCCATGAGTCGCTTTTCGTCATGACTTCGTCTAGTTTTCTTTAGGCTTTTTCCTTGGTCTTTGCGGTTATGACTACTGCAATGTCGTCCACGTAAGCAATAAGGGACGCATATTCAGGCAACTTCAGAGCCAGAATTCCATTGAAGATGGCGTTCTAAAAGTCGGAGCCCAATATCGATCCCTGGGCCACGCCAGAAGTTACTTCTCTTCTTTTTAGATCCTGCACAGTCTCACAGATCAGCCACCTGTCCTTGAGATAGTTGTTAATCATTCGAAGTAGATATGGTGGTACGCGAAATCTATTCTTCAACGTGTGGGTAATGTCCTTCCACTTTGCCGAGTTGAAAGCGTTCTTTACATCTAAAGTGGCCACGAATATGAGTCCTTTGGAATATTGTATATTCTTTTATTTAGCGCCAAAAGTCTTGAGTACCTCTAATACGTCTTCAACAGTTGAGCGGCCCTGTTTGAAACCGAACTACGGAGGGGGCAGATCTCCGGCAGCTCGTATTGCTTGCTGTAAGCGTGTCCTTAAGAGCTTTTCTAGGAGCTTTTCTGCCGTGTCCAGCATGCATATAGGTTTGTTACCCGATCTGCTGTCAGGGTCACCTCGCCTTTTGGAGCTAAGACGATTCTCTGAATGTTCCACTAATTGTAGAAGATAACCGTGCAAAGGCACTTGCTGTACATGTCGAGGAGGAGCTTTGAGTGCTCTTCCGCCTCTAGTTTCAGGACCTTGGCGGGAATGCCATCCGGTCCTGGTGCTTTTTTTCTCTACATAGACTTAGTTGCCACCATGAGTTCTACCTCTGTGAAAAGAGGTATGTCCTCAGATCTTATAGTCTCAATGTTCTCTTCTCACGGTCCAGGAAGAGGTCGTCCACTATCTGGTCCATCACTTCGAGCTTCCTTGGTTCTGGAACTGAGATGCCGTTCAGCTTTCCCGCCACAATCTTGTAGTCAATGCGCCACGGGTCAGAATCGATCTCGCGGCAAAGTTCTTTTCAGCATCTCATCTTGCTCTCTTGGATGAGCTGTCTCAGTAGCTTTTTCGCTGCTTTGTGAACGACATTTTGAGATGCAAACTCGATCGCGTTATTCTTCTTTAGAGCGCGTTGAGACATTCTCGTGAGCTTAAAGGACTCTTTCCACTTGAGCTGCGATCTCCTGTATCCACCAGTATACCGGCTATTTGCTCTTCCGCACAGGCCGCTTCCGTGGCATCTATTCCTTGCAGGCATTTTGCAAGAGCCGCAACGTGGCTTCTGCGTACTCCTTGGCATTCGATGTTCACTACACTGTTATTTTTTAGAAAATACTTAAACAGATATGCTGAACAAGATTGTATGGAAAATATTGATAATTGAGGGATCGGATATCTCGACGAGGGCTAAAAACGGGTAAAAGGAACTAAGATGTTAACAAAAATGTATGAAATTAAAAAAAAAAAAGTACATTCTTATTGGTAGAGCTTATGTATACTGCTCGAATAATATTTTTATTCGTGTTAAAGTCCTCGACGAGTTATTCGATCCGGACCCTCAACTTATATAAATCAAATTCTATTGATATATTTACAACATATATTGATTTTAATTTACACCACTGGACAAAATGAAAAAGAATAAAAATATAATTTTACAATTAATATTGTTTACCGTAACTGAATCATACAATATAATACAAATAAATGATTATAAAATAGAAATGGTTCCTATAACTAAAATAATTATTGTTAAAAAGAATTATAAAGTTATTAACGCAGTATTCTATCATTGTCATGCTCTTCAATTTGGACACTACACAAATATGTTACGAATGCAGAATAAATGGTTGCATAATTTTTTTAGAAGAATCTGAATAATTTATCAAAAATTTAATTGATAAATCAAAAAAAAAATTTTAAATAAAAAAAAAGTAATATTGGACAATAAAAATAAATAATTACACAACGTATTTTCTTAAATATTAACACAATAGTGGATTAAGCCGCTTCATATATCAATAATTATAAAAAAATTATTTAATAATCTGCATTTTAATTTTATAAATTAGGTAACGAGTAAAAAAATTGCTGCTCAGTATAAACGCTGCCCTCTAAAGAAAATACTGAGCATGGCCAAAGGTCCGTCGGCAAAGCGGCAAGGTCGCGCGAGCCTACCCACGTGTTCAGCAGATCTCTGGTCGCTGCGGTACAGCGCGGATGTGCGAGAGCGCGACGCTGTGTGTTAGAGCAACGGAATGTGTATGTGCATGTTGTGCAGTATGTATCCACCGATTGGGAGTTCAGGCGAACAACTGCACTAGGGTGGTACAACATTCCCAGAAGTTTTCAAATATCTAAAGTAAACCTCTAAACAGTTAGTATTTATCAATATAATAAATTACCTGCAAACTGGATGCTTCACATTAACATTTAAAGGTGGTTACCTAGAAATTAAGGTTTTTTAAAGACCAATTATGCAATTTTTTCGTAATTAAAAAAAAAAGAAAAGCCAAGCTGTACTGATTGAAAGGGACGGGAATCTACCCAGAATTTATTACGACAGCGTAATAAGTTCATATAATTTTGTTTCATAAAATCTATAATTATATTGCTCGAATATTCATATAAGTGCATAGTACGTAGCGCTTCTTTATTTTCTCTTTTTTTTTTACCGAACTTCACCGAATGCAATTGCGGTAAAGTGTTTTACAGCAATTACAGCAACTCAGTGAGCCGTATCACGGCAGCAATATATTTTTTTATAACTCTTTAAGAGGTAAGAGACAATATTTGAAACAAATTAAATATCAAAGATTTTTATATTACATAATAGATCTTCAAAAAAAAGATATCATTTTGTGCTACTAGAATTATAAGAAATAATTATATTTAGGAGCTCGCTTCTCTAAAACGTTAAGGCAGTAGCAGCTGACACTTAAAGCAATATCCGCGCCTACACAAATATATGTACACTGCACTTTCAAATTTTCAACTCTCACAGAGTTAATGAGGGGTTGGATAGAAATCCAATGCGCAGGGACATTGTGCTCCCTTGTCTGTGCTCAAGCACTGACGTCCTAAGACACTGAATGAAAATAAAGTAAACACATACACCAGCGCGGAGCGCATTATCGCGCACTCCGACACTTAGACAGCCGGGCACTCTCCGGTGCGGCGGTCCGAGTTAGCTCCATTTATTCAAGCGACGAGAGAGTTTGCCCACGCGATCCGAACGCGTCACGGATGAGCACTAGGCTCTCCGAAGATGGTTCCGATCACCGCTGCTAACGATGTGCTAAACGCATCGTCGACAAGGAACACAGTTGCATGTGAGTTCTCGCGAACAGAAGCGCAGCGTATGCACTTCTGCACGGCCTATCGCTCGCCTCCAACGAATCGAGTCGACGGCCGAGCGAGCAGATCACCGGCGACCACGACACGGAGCGGAGCTCCTACCTCTAGGAATAAACTAGCTACACCACACCTGCCGTCTCTTCGTTGCTCTGCTTACAGAGCACATCCCCAGCACTCCTCTTTATCTGTGACAGTGTTTACGGGAAGGAACTACGAAAAACTAATTCACGCGATTTCCATTTCAAAGTCACGAAAAACTTTCTATCTCTCCCTCTGTGTTTCGGAAAGAGGACATTATAAGCATTCGCCTGGTTCGGTCGGAGGAGCGACATCCCAAGTCACCAATTTCCGCAAAAGATGGGGGTAGACGGTCGCCGTGGGTTGTTACCCACTCCAATAGTGCATTAGTAGGGGAGATTATGCGTGCGAAGAAGTTCATTACGAGCTTCCATACGAGAGACGTGGACACCTCGACTCTTGCCCAGAAAACTAATAATTTAATAATAAATGCTAAAATCTTCATCAATGAGCTCCTAGATAGAGATTCTTTTTTTAAAAATTCAGAAGCCTAAAGGCCCTTGCGATGAGGCTTAATTTTAAATATGTATGGCATAGAGGAGGCCGTTTTCTGGTCAAGAGGCGTGATGGCGATGTCTCTCATGAATTTTCCTCAGCAGCTGATCTTCAAGCGATATTCTCTTCGTACGGGATAACCTCAAGCGAATCGGCGGTCGAAAAATTGTGTAATACAGCAAATAGAGTTCAGCAGTTGTCACTGCTGCTTCTAAACAAACCAAGGCTGCCGCTGCTGAATGACTAGCCAAGGGCACTATTGGGGGGTGCATGGTAGGGGATTGAGAGCAGATTTTGTCAATGTGACCTGTCTTTTAGGACACATTGAGATCCTCGGACAACATCTTTCCACTGGTCCCGCCTACCATCTCTTCGGAGTTGATGAGTCGCACCTCTGCCCTGATGTTGAGAGTGATCGTATTCAGATCAATGGCTATTCTTGTATGAAACTCGATCGTAATAAATTCGGAGGCGGGTTAGTATTATATATTCATAACACATTCAAAGCTAACCTTCTGTGCAGTTCATCGACAACACAGGAGGGAAAGCCGCTTATTCCAGAATATATCATGTGTAGTGTGCAAGAAGGTACGCTACCATCCGTCTTTGTTGCACTTATTTATCGAACAACTCACGTCCCGTTTCTCCAGAGCTCTGATATTGTCGATCAACTCTCCACGCACTCTCAAGATTATAGCCACAAAATCATCATGGGCGATCTAAATGCGAATTTGCTCAAGACGTCAGACGATGCAAAATTTGTTAGACGACTCACTGATGATCTTAATTTTCGAATAGCTAGTTATTAGTCGTTCTCTTCCTGCTCTGGCACCGTACACCTGTAAGATATTCAACCTCTCTTGTTCTGAGTCTCGCTTCCTCTCTATCTGGAAAAATCCGGTTGTTATCGCCTTGAATAAGGGGGAGATGCCTACTAGCTTGACTGATTTTCATCCTATCTCCCTACTTTGCTTTCTCTCGAAAGTTCTTGAGTAGCTAGTGCATCAACAAGTCTCTGCGTACCTTGAATCTCGTCTCGTTTTAACTCTCTGTCAGACTGGTTTTCGCACTGGACATAGCACTCAGACGGGCTTGCTGAGACTCGCCAACGATATATGCATCTCCATAAATAATAAGCGTGTTACCTTACTGTTGCTCTTTGATTTCAGTAAGGCTTTCGACACTGTCTGCTATTTCAAGCTACTCTGTAAATTGCCCTATTTTGGATTTTCTAAATCTCTTATTAGGTGGTTTCCCTCCTATCTCAGTGATCGTAAGCAGGCGGTCATTGGCAGAGATGGTAATGTCTCCTCCTTCTTACGCACCAATACTGGTGTACCGCAAGGCTCTGTGCTGGGACCACTCCTATTCTCCCTCTACGTCAATGACCTGACACTATGTCTTGATGTCTCTCATATAGCTATGCGGACGATCTCCAGATCTATGCTAGCTGCCCTCTTGAGGAGTTTGACGATCTAGTTGTTAAGTTGCGTAACAATGTTAACCGTATCGTTGGCTGGACCACTCGAAATACTCTCAGGCTCAACGTGAGTAAAACAAAAGCTACATGTACTTGTTCTACTTTCTATCTCAACAAACTTCCTCTTGTGACCAACAGCTATATTGATATCAGCGGCGCTCAGGTCACTTTTGAGTCTTCAGTACGTACCCTGGGAGTTGTACTTGCTTCCACGTTCTCCTAAAAAGGACACATAGAGCAAGTGAGACTGAGACTGAATGTGGGCAAAACTAAAGCGATAGTTTTCGGTTCTGAGTATAATATAAATCAGTTGCAAGATCTTGATTTGCCCGGCATTGAGTTTTAGGATGGTGTGCATGTTCCCTTCTCTGGCACTGTCACAAACCTCGGGGTTGTCATGGCCTCCAAACTCACTTGGAAAATGCAGATAGAAGCGGTAGGAAAAAAGGTTTACCTTGCCTTGTATAGCTTGTGATTTTTCCGTCCATGCACTACCGAGGCTCTGCGAAAGCAGCTTGCTTGTGCGCTGGTGGTCCCGCATCTAGACTACTGCTCCGTGGCTTATCTTGATGTGTCAGAGGAGCTTGAGACAAAGTTGCAAAGGTTACAAAATACATTTGTGAGATACATATGTGGCGTTAGGCCGGATGAGCACATCACTCCTCACATGAAATATCTTGGCTGGTTTACTATAAAGGAAAGACGAGTGTACTTTGTGGGGTTGTAATTGTATAAAGCAATAAACATGGGACAACCTCCGTACCTTGCGGCTCTTTTTGGGAAAAACACGGCCAGGACTTCCAGTAGGAATAGTGTAAAAGAGCTCTCGGTTCCGGGATCGCGCACTGACATTGGCCTATACTCGTTTAGAGCCCAGGGTTCGCGATTCTGGAACAACCTCCCCTGCGATGTGAGATATCTTCCGTCCCTATGTAAATTCAAAACAGCGTTGATTAGATATCTCAGACAGCAGAGTGGCGACCAACAGAATTAAAATTAAGTGTTGAATGTATGTGTTGCTTTATGTCAAATTTTCTATGTAATGTACCTGTCTTAATTTATTTATTTATTTATTTTCTTTCTATTTATTTATTTATTTGTGTACTTACTTATTCATGTATTTATATATTTATGTACTTTATATATATATATATATATAATACGTTCCTCAAGTGAAGAAACCCGATTCGAAAGATCACTAATCAACTGTTCCATTGCTGGTATGGCAGAAGTTGAAGTTACAATAGAATCGAGTTTAATCACAATGAGGGACTGTAGATCAGTCACTGTTTTACGTGGCAGTTCAGATTGAGTATCAATGTACTCAACGACGGTTGACGACATCACATACCTCTGCGTCTCGCTCGCATCCGGTACTCCAGCTTTATGTGGAGGAGGTAGTTGGTTGACCTTTGTAAACGTCGATGGCTTCGAAAGCGTCGAGTCTGCCCCGGGGAGAGCGATGTCATCTTTAGCTGGCGACGATGTCTGAGGAAATACACTGCCCTTAGCTGAAGAGTGGAGATTCAGTGCCGTCGCGCCTGCAACCCGCTGTACAGCAGACAGCGCATATGCGAGATTCGCATGGTGTTGGCCCGCGCTGGAGCTGAGCTGATCGACGATAAAGTGCTCTCCTCTCGCGCTTCCACATCAGCGCTAAAGAGGGATAGAGGTAGGCTTGGCATAGAGGGGGCAGAAGACGTGTTCGTTTGCGGCTGCCGCAATCATAGTTTTCAAGCATGGAAAGCAACTGAGTTTGATTAATGGATTTATAGTCTCTATATGTAAAAGTGGATGGATTTTGTGGTTTAAAAGTTTGCGTTTTTATTCTAACATCAATGATATTGCGATAACTAGGAAAGTTCACCTATCGATTGTCAGCACTCAGTACCTCATCGTTGTCGTCGACAAGCGTAACATCAATCCATGTGTGAGATTCGTCAGTGCGATGAGTCGCACCATGTTCAATGATTTTAGGTGAAAGATCGTTTGATAAGTATTTAACGAATTGCGCATCTGCAGATGTTGATAGTAGGTTCGCATTGAGGTCTCCCATTATTATTTTGTAACTATGATCTTGCATACACATGGAGAGTTGCTCCACAAATTCTGTACTTTTAAGGAAAGGGATATCTGGAAGTCTATATATGTCAGTCACGAAAATGGAAGCTGACCGGCGCTTTAGTACACAAAATAAGTATTCTGGGACATCAGGGGTGCCCAGTTGCGTAGTCTTAGAATGTGTGATAATTTTAGCCTTGAGAGAGTTGTGCACATATACAGCGACTCCGCCACCATTCACGCTACGATCCTGTCTATGTATTAAGAGACCTTCAATGCCAACTTTCTCATCATGAATATCGGGCTTTAGGCGCGACTCAACAAACCGCAAAAAGACGGTAGGAGGGACGTTCACGAAGATATTGCTGGATTTCTTCTAGGTGCCCTCGCAACGAAGTCACATTGACAAATCCAGCTCTCAATCCCCCACATCTTGCCTCTCCAGCAGGTGAGTCTAGTCATTCGGAGTTGGGCACTTTAGTGTTGCTATTGAGTGGTTGTTGGGGTAGTGCCTCACTATCGTGCGCTATTTCTCGATTTGTATTCTCATTGTGGGTAGGTGGATTTACCGCGTAGGAATCCAGTATAGTTTAGAGATCTGTCGCTGTAGAAAAATAATAGGACCTATCACCATATCGTCTCTTGACCAGGAATCTGCCTTGCCGATGCCAAATATATTTAAATTGCAGTCCTCATACAATGGACTTTAGGCTACGAAATTTTATAAATAAATTCTTCTTCAGATATTCAGTGATAAAGATTTTTCGATCTGAAAGGTTTTCAGCAGCTTCCTGGTCATGAAGTGCTGTGTTGATATCCCTTGTACAGAACCTAGTGAAATTATTTTTTGCGTGCATAATGTCATTTACCAGTACTCTGCTGGAGAGGCCAATAATATACGGCGAACGTCTGTTATTTACGTTAGTCGCTGTTTTTGTTGTTTGTGCTTGTGCTGGGCGAGGCAGGCGGGTGCACACAATGTCTTCCGGTTTGAGCGAGGAGAGGACCGTAGCAAGAACAGCATATGCAACGGCACTATATTTACTTGCATTCCCGTCAAAAATATTCGAAATAATTATGCTATTGCCCCGCTCCTCGCCCGGCCCAGTCGGAGCAAGCGTACTTTGCGCTTTTAGCTGTTGTCTAGTTGAATTACGCACAATTTCTGTGTCGGTAGTGTCATTACCCTCATCACCGACAGGGTTCGCATTTATGAAGTGGTTTACACCACTAACATTCTTGTTACTATTTACATAATTTACCTTATTTCCCTTACAATTATTATCAATAGCTTTGTCGATCATGGTTGATACACTGTTTAAAAGTTTAAAAAGTTTCTGTTTTATGACCATATTTTTTTGAAGTAACATTAACCAACCGTTGTACAAACCTGCCAGCTGAGAATTTTGCACAGTAATACGTTCCTCAAGTGAAGAAACCCGAATTCGAAAGATCACTAATCAACTGTTCCATTGCTGGTATGGCAGAAGTTGAAGTTACAATAGAATCGAGTTTAATCACAATAAGGGACTGTAGATCAGTCATATATATATATATATATATATATATATATTTATTTGTTTGTTTGTTTGTTTGTTTGTCTGCCTGCCTGCCTGCCTGCCTGCCTGCCTGTCTGTCTGTCTGTCTGTTTGTCTGTCTGTCTGTCTGTCTGTCTGTCTGTCTGTCTGTGAGTATATATTTTTTTTTTATAAAATTGAGGCGATAGATATATATTGTAAATTGTGCGTATGCTATTACCAAAACTTTATACAGACTGTACCTGCTCGAAATGTAACGAAATGTGATAAGATGGTTATATGTGATTTAAAAAAAAACTATACTGTGACAAATATGTAAATTTAATTTAATCTTAAAAAAATGAAACTATTATATATTCTGTACCATATTTTTGATTGTTATCAAAATAAACAGTATATCTATCTATCTATCCCTCTCTCTTACCTCCACCACAGTCTATTAACATCAGGCGTACTATATTTGTACAGCGACTTATTATTTGCCCTGGCGCCTCAAGTTTGAGGTTAATTTCACTACCATCCTACTGCCAAAATATTGAGCGCTAAAGTCCTGCGCATGCCCGAGTCTTAACATCGGCTGGTACGTGTGGATTACATTATCACGGTCTGTCTGAAAGAGTAAGCGCGTTTGCGTCACGGTATGGAGGCCAGCAATAATAGTTGTGCCGAATGTAGTCTGCCTTCTAGCAGGGGCAAGTCCTGTAAGTACTGCTGCATTAAATGCAATAAGGAAGGTCGTGTTAAATGCATGATCCTGAAAATTAACTCAGCAGGAAAGAAGTTCATGTGCGAAATATGCATGAAAGGAGTTAATAATACATCACGCAGCAGTATAAGCAGTATGGTACTAAGTCAGCGGCCGGACACAACGTGACGTCACATCCAATATCAGGTGCGCCTTCTGGTATTGTACGCACGAGCACACGAGTTCCTTGTCGCGTCTACTGCTCGTTCCCGGCACACCTCTATCTTCGCAAACAACGCTGCTGCGGCAGCCGCAAACGAACGCGTCTTCTGCCCCCTCTATGCCAAGCCTACCTCTATCCCTCTTTAGCGCTGATGTGGAAGCGCGAGAGGAGAGCACTTTATCGTCGATCAGCTCAGCTCCAGCGCGGGCCAACACCATGCGAATCTCGCATATGCGCTGTCTGCTGTACAGCGGGTTGCAGGCGCGACGGCACTGAATCTCCACTCTTCAGCTAAGGGCAGTGTATTTCCTCAGACATCGTCGCCAGCTAAAGATGACATCGCTCTCCCCGGGGCAGACTCGACGCTTTCGAAGCCATCGACGTTTACAAAGGTCAACCAACTACCTCCTCCACATAAAGCTGGAGTACCGGATGCGAGCGAGACGCAGAGGTATGTGATGTCGTCGACCGTCGTTGAGTACATTGATACTCAATCTGAACTGCCACGTAAAACAGTGACTGATCTACAGTCCTCATTGTGATTAAACTCGATTCTATTGTAACTTCAACTTCTGCCATACCAGCAATGGAACAGTTGATTAGTGATCTTTCGAATCGGGTTTCTTCACTTGAGGAACGTATTACTGTGCAAAATTCTCAGCTGGCAGGTTTGTACAACGGTTGGTTAATGTTACTTCAAAAAAATATGGTCATAAAACAGAAACTTTTTAAACTTTTAAACAGTGTATCAACCATGATCGACAAAGCTATTGATAATAATTGTAAGGGAAATAAGGTAAATTATGTAAATAGTAACAAGAATGTTAGTGGTGTAAACCACTTCATAAATGCGAACCCTGTCGGTGATGAGGGTAATGACACTACCGACACAGAAATTGTGCGTAATTCAACTAGACAACAGCTAAAAGCGCAAAGTACGCTTGCTCCGACTGGGCCGGGCGAGGAGCGGGGCAATAGCATAATTATTTCGAATATTTTTGACGGGAATGCAAGTAAATATAGTGCCGTTGCATATGCTGTTCTTGCTACGGTCCTCTCCTCGCTCAAACCGGAAGACATTGTGTGCACCCGCCTGCCTCGCCCAGCACAAGCACAAACAACAAAAACAGCGACTAACGTAAATAACAGACGTTCGCCGTATATTATTGGCCTCTCCAGCAGAGTACTGGTAAATGACATTATGCACGCAAAAAATAATTTCACTAGGTTCTGTACAAGGGATATCAACACAGCACTTCATGACCAGGAAGCTGCTGAAAACCTTTCAGATCGAAAAATCTTTATCACTGAATATCTGAAGAAGAATTTATTTATAAAATTTCGTAGCCTAAAGTCCATTGTATGAGGACTGCAATTTAAATATATTTGGCATCGGCAAGGCAGATTCCTGGTCAAGAGACGATATGGTGATAGGTTCTATTATTTTTCTACAGCGACAGATCTCTAAACTATACTGGATTCCTACGCGGTAAATCCACCTACCCACAATGAGAATACAAATCGAGAAATAGCGCACGATAGTGAGGCACTACCCCAACAACCACTCAATAGCAACACTAAAGTGCCCAACTCCGAATGACTAGACTCACCTGCTGGAGAGGCAAGATGTGGGGGATTGAGAGCTGGATTTGTCAATGTGACTTCGTTGCGAGGGCACCTAGAAGAAATCCAGCAATATCTTCGTGAACGTCCCTCCTACCGTCTTTTTGCGGTTTGTTGAGTCGCGCCTAAAGCCCGATATTCATGATGAGAAAGTTGGCATTGAAGGTCTCTTAATACATAGACAGGATCGTAGCGTGAATGGTGGCGGAGTCGCTGTATATGTGCACAACTCTCTCAAGGCTAAAATTATCACACATTCTAAGACTACGCAACTGGGCACCCCTGATGTCCCAGAATACTTATTTTGTGTACTAAAGCGCCGGTCAGCTTCCATTTTCGTGACTGACATATATAGACTTCCAGATATCCCTTTCCTTAAAAGTACAGAATTTGTGGAGCAACTCTCCATGTGTATGCAAGATCATAGTTACAAAATAATAATGGGAGACCTCAATGCGAACCTACTATCAACATCTGCAGATGCGCAATTCGTTAAATACTTATCAAACGATCTTTCACCTAAAATCATTGAACATGGTGCGACTCATCGCACTGACGAATCTCACACATGGATTGATGTTACGCTTGTCGACGACAACGATGAGGTACTGAGTGCTGACAATCGATAGGTGAACTTTCCTAGTTATCGCAATATCATTGATGTTAGAATAAAAACGCAAACTTTTAAACCACAAAATCCATCCACTTTTACATATAGAGACTATAAATCCATTAATCAAACTCAGTTGCTTTCCATGCTTGAAAACTATGATTGGTCGTCACTCGATTGCTTCGATGGTGACGTTAATGACGGACTGGAGTGTATTAGCACAAACCTCATGGAGGCTATATATAAGTTAGCACCAATAAAAAGTTTTACACATAAGAGAAATGTTAAGCCTCCATGTGTGGATGCTAACATTACGCTCCTTTACAACAAACGAGACGCTCGACGATGACGGTACAAGAGGACTAAGGATATTAAACTATGGTATGAATATTTACAAATAGCTTCTGAGGCGGAGAAGAGAGCAGAACAGGCCCGCAGCACCTTCCCTCGAAATAGAATTTTGAGGCTTTAATTATAAAAAAGATATTTGGATGGAGCTGCGTTCTCTGGGGTTATTGCCTGCTGCTAAGAAAGATCTTCACGGATTTACCCCGGAGGAGCTTGAAACGGACAAACTATGTGTCGTGATGGGAGATGCGAAATCGCGGAGGGTTGTCCCTGTGAAAGATACACGAAGTGCACTTGATCCTCTAGAACGTCTGATTACTCCGGCCGAAGCACAAGTAATCTTCGGTTAGCCCCCTAAGTCTTACAGTTGCCGCGATGCAATGCGTGCAAGCTGTTCGAGTTGTTGCATGGAGGGAGACTCAGAGGTGGGGGGGGGGGAGGAAATGGCCCCTACGACTCTGCACCCGGGTAGCCGAAGCTAGCAACCTTCAGGGTGCGCGTCCAAGGGTCGAAGAGCCTACGGACGTCACCCCGAATGGGAGTCAATACGTCGACAGGCACGGCTCGAGAGGTGTGCTAGTCTAGTATTAAACTCCGGTTTGGTAGTGTTAGGAGATGTTTAAAAAAGTGTTAGAGATTGATATATTTTAAGGGGTTTATTATTAGTTTAATTTATCTACATAGGATTGTGTTAAGTTTGATTCAATTCTAGGGAGGACTTGGCTATATAGAGCGGGGTAAGATTAGCCCGCTCTATTAAGCGTTACCGCTAGAAAGAGAATGCTCGCTCTGCGGCCGCACGGCTGCTTATATACCTGAGCTTGTGCTCTCACTTGCGTGTTATATGTCTCGACGCCACCTGTGGGTCGAGTTTGTAACTCTTTGCATAATTCTTATGGTAACATGTGTGCCGGTATGTCGGTACACTCGTTCCACTCCTACCTCTTATCATTATATGATATGCCGTCTCATTGTCCCTCAATAAAATTTTATAAGGCCACAGGCCTGTTATCAAATTTTATTCCCCCAATAAAAGGAGAGGCAGTGGTAAGAGTGGAATGCGTGGTACAATTATAAAACTGAATAATATTTTATTTATATAACAAACTAAAAATTAATATATAAGATTCACCTTAAAATACTTTATTTTTTCTTAAAACTATATACTATCTTACTTTACTAAAAAAAAAACTAAACTTAAAATGCTTTATTTTACAAACTTACAAAACTATGGCAACATAAAAAACTCTTTTCTATGAAATTAAAAAAAAACACTTTTTTCTTAAAAATAAAAAACAAAAAACGGCAATGAGAAAAAGAAAAAAGAATACAAAAAAGACTATTTTTTGCGCTTATGGTGCCGCCGCGAACTCTTCAAAATTGTCCAGATGCCAGTGGAGAGGATCGCTTAGCCTGTGCATCTCCTCGAAGATCTCGTCGAGGTCATCCTCGATGTGGATGCACGGCGGCGATCCCGGAGCCGATGTCGTTGGCTGTGACGGCGGTGATGGTGATAGCGGAATGTCCGCCACGTCCACTGGCCCTGGCGCTGGTGTTGTTGTTGTTGGCGCTGGCGGCGGCGTCAGCGGCTTTAAAAGTACTGCCAGATCCTTTTGTGTGAAAGGACTGTTGTTTGGGGACCGTAGGACGGTACGCAGCCACGCAGCATCCCTTTCCGCCTTCTCCCTCCAAACCTTCCTGCTGGCTCGAGCCTCGCCAAGGCTTACTGGCTCGTATTCGGCCAACTCCTCCGATATTGGTGGTGGTGGTGATGGAGGTAGTGGGAGGTGTGGTGGCGACGGCGTTGGTGGTGGAATGGCCCGTCGCTTGAGCGGAGGTTCCTGGGTGCAGGTATAGGGGAACGGCCTCTTGGGGGTCACCTTCCCTATGCCTTGGCTCGAGGTCTGGGTGCCCCACTCCTTGCGTCCCAGGAGCTTCTTCGTCTGCGTATTCTTTCCTGGCGCGTACGCCTTGCTCCCGGGATGCCAACGAGCTGCTATCCCGGTTTTAAGCCGCTGGCAGATGACTTGGTGTGTCACCGTCCTATTGGAACAATTTCTTCCTTTAGTTTTTTGTTCGCGAACGCGAGAGAGAGAGTAATAAATATTATATTTTTGTGCTTACCAGCACTCGCCCTTTTCGGTTGAGATCATCAGCTCGTTGACTTGCGTCCCCTGGTGGCATACCTCCACTGGACTCGTCTGCGAGGCTACGGTCGCTGTTTTTGGTCCACTCATGTCAAGGATCTGGACTAAACTGAGCTCCCGGAGCTTCTAATTCTACTCGTTGATTTTTCGGCGGTGTTTAGCGGTCACCGTATGTTTTCGTATTTTGCCCCGATGGTGTTATTGTCACCTCAGCTCGCAAGACTCTACTACTCTCTCTCTCTCTCTCTCTGTTTACCCGCGGTGTCTATTATTTCAGAAATTTAGAATTTCTTATGTTGCGCCCGCTTTCTATGTATTTCTATCGCTTTGTACAACGTATGGTTTTAAATTACTTATATGAAATTTTTCGCGGTCTTTTGCCGTGATCCCGCTCGTTAATAAGTACGTGTCTATTCCTATTCTATCCTTTATTACATACGGTCCTTCGTATACATCAAAGAATTTTGCTAGTTTCCCGTTTTCCGCGTCGGATACATTTAGCGCCTTTACCATTACTTTATCGTTGATATTGAATGTGAAATGATTGTATTTCGCGTTTTTCTTTTCCGCGCGCGCGAGTGCAATACGGTGTAATCGTTCGCATGCTAACGCTATCTTTTTCTCCTGATTGATGTCGTCTTCTACCGGCGGTATTTTTAGATATTTCTCCCAAATTCGCGTAGGTTTCCTCCGAAAATGCAACTCGGTCGGCGTGAAATCGGTTGACTCATGATGCGTTTCATTTATAATGTTTTGAATTATTTTTACGTATTGCGACCAGCCTTTGTGTTTGCCCTGAATGAATGTTCTGAAGAATCGTCCTAACTCGCGATGCACTCGTTCTACGATATTCGATTGCGGATGTCTTATTGACGAATAAATTACTTTTATCCCTTCTGATTCTAACGCGTTAACGTACTTCTCGCTCGTGAATTGAGTTCCGTGATCGGAAATGATCGCGTCCGGTTTACCATATGTCGGTACATAGTCGTCAACGATTTTCTGAATTACCGCTAGCACCGTGGCTCTACGCAAAGGATAGAATACAACATATTTGCTAAATACGTCTATGCTAGTTAATATATATTTAACTCCTCCCGCTGAGGTCGACAACGGTCCGTAAAAATCTATAGAGAGCATTTCTCCTGGCCTTTGAACTAAGATCGGTTGTGCCATTTCTCTATATTTTTTAGTAAGATATTTTCTTCTTTGACATGAATCACAAGATACTAGTGTCTGTGCGATCTTTTCTCTTAAGGCAGGAGCGAAAAAATTCTCTGACAACATTTTGTTTATTTTTCTACTACCTATGTGTCCATAATTATTATGGATTTCACGGATCAAATCCCGCAACATATTATTTGGTACATATATCTTAAGTTTAGTTTTCGTTATTTTACATAATATTTTATCGTTAATTTTATATCTCGCTCGCGTTTTTACATCGTTTATTTCTAAATTATACAATATTTGTCGTGTTATCGGGTCTTGCCGTTGAAATTTTTCTAAGTCTTTACACATTATCTTTAATTCTTTACTCGGTTCTGGTTTCGCAAGTGCGGAGATTATTATTTCTGTTTGGTTTTCGCGCTTAATATATTCTCCGTCGTCGATTCTACTTAGATATTCTGCGACTGCGTTTAGCTTCCCCGGTATGTGTATGGGATTTATATTATAATCCTGGATCGCGAGGTTCCCTCTTTGGAGTCTCTGATTGGTAAATTTACAAGTTTTTAGTGCCGGTTTTTATGTTTTTACATAATTTCTACTGCCCCCCTTAGGAAGGTGTCTAGTTTGTTGAGCGACCATACAAGGGCTAGCATTTCTTTTTCAGTTGTGAAATATGAGCATTCGCTTCCCTTTAATGTTCTACTCACAAAGCAGACTACCTCTTCTTCCTCGTCATCGTTTAATTGAGATAATGCGGCTGCACAGGCAAAGTCTGATGCATCCGTCGTTAGAATGTACGGTTTCTTTGGGTTTGCATATTTTAAGAACACGTGTTCGTCAAAAAGCGTTTTTATTTCTTCAAACGCCCTCTGATGATCATTTGTCGAATGGAATATTACGTCTTTTTTCAATAAATTTAATAAAGGTTTTAGATACTCTGCATAATGTTTTGTAAATTTCGAATAAAAATTAATAAACCCAATAAAACTCTGCAATTCGCGTAAATTTCGTGGTTTTTTAAAATTTTGTATCGTTTTTATTTTATTTGGATCAGGTCGCACCCCTTTCGCGGATATATAGTGCCCTAAAAACTCTATTTCTGCGCAGAAGAATTTAGATTTCTTGAAATTTAATCTTAGGTTATGTTTAATAAGCCTATCATACAGTTTTTCAAGATGTTCTAAATGCTCGTCGTAGGTTTGCGACCTGATCATCATATAGTCTATGAACAGAACTAAGAAATTATCAAAGTCGTATGTGGCTTCTGCTAGACCCCGGATTAACGCAGATCCGCTTGTTTTAACCCCGAATGGTACGACGTTGAATTCGTACACGTGATTATCTACTTTAAACGCGGAATATTTTCTAGAATTTTCTTCGAGTTTAATCTCTTCGATACCGGGAGGTCCTTCATAATTATTTTGCAAGACTTTATTTAATTTTTTTGCGTCTAGGCATGGCCTAACTGAATTATCGCGTTTCATTACGATTTTTATCGGATTTATATATACGCTGTTCGATCTACGTATTATATTTAACTCGAGCATACGTTTAAATTCTTCTAATGCGGCTTGTCTTTGACTCAACGGTAACGGGTACGGCTTACAAAACCACGGGGTTTTATCATTAATTATGAGCTCGTGCTCGTATGTAGTTAATAGACCGGGTTTTTTCTCGAATACTTCTTTTTTCGCGATTATTAAATTTTTTAACTTTTGTTTTTGTGCCTCATTTAGGTTATCACAAGAATTTACTTTTTCCTCGATCTCCTCTAAAGGTAGCTCGTAGGGACTTTCATAATTATTTTCATAATCTTCGTAAAGATTATCAAGATCCGAATCATACCAGCTCGCGGTGTATTCATTCGTTATTGTCAGAGACGTGAATTCGTTCCGCGGTATTCTTTTATCCACGTACGAGATTACTCCGTCTTTATTTTTTATCGAGAAAAGAATTTTTTCGTGTACCGTATCTATTAACATTTTTAAATTTTTTATTGTATCAAATCGGATTATGCATGGTTTAATGAGTTTAGGAATCACAATAAAAATAATTTTTTCTTCGAGCTTATTTATTTTTGTATTTAGCTGTACTTGAATTTTTAAACGCGTTGATTTCCCGCCAGTCGCGCCTTTTATAAGTTTACCACTGATCGGTAAGGTAGGACTCGACTTAAAAGTTTCCGCGTGTTCGTAATAAAATTCCTCCGAAATGGCTGTTACCTCGCTTACTGTAACTATTTTCCCAATGAATGAGTCGCTAACATAACTCATCCACTCCATCTAAACATGTACCTAGAGTGTCCGTGCGGTGCCTTAGATAATCCCTCGAACTCAAAGTTTGGAAGATGTCCTTTACCTCATTTACAAACACTTCAGAATTTGCTTCCCCTATCAGAGCACTACAGTCATTGAATGGGTGGTCTATGGGTGTTTCTGGAAGACTTCGATTCGCCTGTTCCTGTCTATCGTGATGAATCTGATTATTCTGACAGTCGTTAGGGTTATTGGAATTTGCCGCATTCGCACGAGTATGTCATGTGGGTGCTCTAATCAAAGTAGGCCGCGAGATGCTGTTTCTCGAAGGTCTTCCCCTTTTGGGTATTTGAAAGTTCCCTGGTAGTCTTGGGTTATTGACTATATTTGTAGCCTTGAGCAAACAACAACCGAATGAGGAATCTTGATTAGTACTATCATTCTGCGCTGCCTAGGAAAAAAGTCGCCGTCCAGCCCTAATTTTCTCTATCGGAATATCTCCTTGCCGAAATTATGTATATACCTACTACTGGATACTATGAAGACCTCCCACACCTATAACCGGGTCACCTTTTTATTCATTTTTAGTATGTATTGGCACTAAAATTAACACCTATTATTTACGTTTGAACTTAGAAATTTGGGTTATATCCTCTCAACTGCTGCACTTCTTTTTAGAGGTGTCGAGAGTGTATGAAACTATTCGAATTTGTCCAGTTTATGTAAATATCCAACCACTCGATATTGCTACCGTGTATTCTAATAATAATAAGTAAATTTTGTCAGAGCTGTCTGCGGATATATACATTTTTTAAATATGTATTTTTTTGGTTATAAATTAGTACATAGTTTCTCTATAAATCTGTTATTGATTTCGGTACCTGTATCTGTTTCCATGCAGATAATTATACCAATAATTTAGCTTGGTTTTCAGCGCTTCGGCGTAGTGCCATATGACGCTCATTCATTAAACCGAAGGCTTCTGCTGATTTGTGGGATAAACTATTCTGCCTACGATTTACTTTTTCGACCTCACATCTATAGTCATTGCAATCGTTGGGTAGCTGAGCGATATCAAGCTCTAGATCGTGAATCTCTGATCTTGATATGCAGTTCGTCTCATCAAAGTCTTAAGTAGGTCGGATAATTTCCTAACTTGTACCCATAGGTTTGTGTTCTCTTGTGTAAGTGTGTCAGTACCTATCTCTGCTTGACCTTTAACGGATGCTATACATCTCTCATTTTTCTTGATATGTGGCATATGTCTGAATTTATGTAAATGTACAAGAAAAAAAATATATGAAAGGAAAGGAAAGACGTCTAAGAATTTCCAATTTTTCCTATGTCTTACCCTAGAGAGTGCAACATATAATTTACTGTGACTAAAGACTGGTGATGGTAAATATACAACAACTTGAGTATATGATTACCCTTGTGATTTATTGATTATCATCGCAAAACCGAATCTTAAAGGAAATTTTTTTCTACTCATATTAAATGGCATTTCTTCTTTAGGTGGTGACAAAGTTATTCTTGGTATTACAACCAATTTTCTTTTATTTTTTTCACTTAAAATTTGTGCTTGATTCGAATATGTTAGAAATTAATAGTAAACAATCTTGTCCCATTACAAAGACCTTCATTTATATTTAAATCCCTTAAAAGAATCACAATGGCACCAACTTTTAATTGTAATTTGTGTGGAGGAAGTCCATTAGGAGTTCAGATTTTAAAAATTCTGTGGGTAACATGACATGTAAGTTTTCTCCATTATCATCTTCTGCGATATCTATACTCATATATTCAACAAAGGAACCTTCCAATATAGTTCAAATATTATTATTAATATTGATAACATCATTGTTTTTAAGGGCCAAAATAACTTTATAATGTAATGTTTTATCATTCATTTTTATTTTATTCCCAAAAATCTGGCTAATAGTGTCTTCTTCTTTTGATATTATATCGTCAGTAATTTCAATTAATTCATTTTCTTCTTCATATGAATTTGAACATTTTCCGTCGCCTGTATTTAATAACAATTGTTTAAAATTGTCATCATTGTCGGCTATACGAAGATTCTCATTGAATATCATGCTAATAAAATTGGTCCATAAAAAACTGCGTTTGACTGAATTTTCAACAATTTTTATACGACTACTACGACGAACTACTGGTAATATTTGCCTAAAATCTCCTGATGCAAACAATGTTATAATTACAAATAATTCTTTCACATTGCATAAATCCCGAAGTAGACAATCGACAGCTTCAAAAGTAAATTTGGATGTCATCGATATTTCATCCCAGATTAAAATTTGTGCATCTTTTAATTTTTTGCCATCGTTTGAGTTGGCTTTGATATTACATGATATACTCTCATCAATATTAAGAGGTAATTTGAATGTTGTATGTACTGTGTTTCCGTTAGTAAGTAAATTCGCTCCAATGCCTGCTCAAACAACACATAAAAATGGCATATTGTGTCATTTTAAATAGTCTATAAAAACATTTAGTAAATAACTTCTCTTACTTCCTCCTGGTCCATCAATAATAATGCATTTATGTTGTTTACTGCTTAAACTTTCCAAAACTTTATCTCTAAACAAAAATCAAAAAATATATGAGATTCAACCTTTATTTGTAATTCATTCAGCATGTTACTTTTTTTTGCGCCTTTGTAGCAACCACTTCGTAAAATATTTTTATTTTTTCTTATAAAATATAATCTCGAACTTTCAACTTTTACAAACGCATCTACTATTGCCTGTTGGGAAATTTTTCCTAAATTTAGATGTGGATGAAATCCATTTCTTAAACTCAGTCTATAATTGTAAAATTGCTAATTCGAAATGTTATTATTACCAATTTTACATTTTATATTGCGCATCCATCCATAACCACAATTTGGATAAATAAATGGATATGTCATTCGGTCTGTGTGTTTACCTATTAAAGGGATACTTATCGGTTTATCATGTTTTGAATATATAACGATATCACGTTTTATCGGTGGTTGACCATTCTCTCCAACGAAAATCATTGCAACTTCATTGCATGTAGCTTCATTATATCTATTTTTATCTAATTCATTATTTCTGTTTTACTGCCATGATAATATTTCTTGGTTTGCAATTAATTCCAGCACATCGTTTTAATATTTCTATTTCTACCTCATACATCATTTTATATGCTTGAGGATAAGGATTAATTTTTCCTAGTAAAGTATCTAATTGACTTAATAATTTTAATTTTGTATCAGAATTATTTTTATAACTTTATCGTTGTGCTAATTCATTATAAAGAACATATAATTGTCCATACTTTCGAGCTTCATTTTTATCCGGGAGCAAAGCATAAACATTGTGATATATTTGACCACAAATTCTGATAACTTGCGGACCATTGTCGGACAATTTGTCAAAATTAGCACCGAAACTTGCAAATGCCAAAGAATTATTGTATGCTCGAATATTCTTACGAAAGTTGACACTATCATTAGATAACCCTGTAGCCAAGAACTTCAATTCGTCTAGATAACGAGAATCTTCCGGCAAACATATTTTTTCTCTATGACAACAAATAGAAAGTTTTTTTATTTTTTGTATATTCAAAAACAAAATGTTTAGCATTGCAATGATGTCAAATTTCAGTCGTAGCATCAACATAAATTTCTGTAATTCAATTTTCATCAAATTGTATATTTGTATTTGATTTCTAAAATATGTATATCATTCAACATACAAGGGTCTACCATATGCGAACAATTTCCTTTCACAACCAACTTTTGTTTCTCTGTTAAACCCATTTTAAAATGTTACTATGCACGGTGGGTCTCTACTAAGTTTAACTAACAAAGTCTCTGTACCGGACAGATCTTTGTCGATATAATTTCTAAGATGCCTGACGAGTATTTTGCGCCCCGAATTAAAAAAATCCCAGGGAGAAAACGAAAATAAATTCGATTTATTAATTTTTTTTTTAGGTTAAATGATATATTTGGGTAGAAAAACATATTTAGCGATTATTTTGTTATGTGAGTACTTTATTTCGATCCATAAAGAAGTGGTCAGGTGGTGCGGTAAGTATTGGTTGTTAGGTGATATAATTTAATCTCGCTATTCTTTTCTCTCAATTAATCATTTATTAGTATTAATTAGGATTGAAATGCACTTTCTAAAAAACGTAACTATAAAACGTTTTATGAAAAAAGATGAAAAATTTACTGTTGTACTTATTGAACTATTTACATATACAATAGATAGATATGGAATGAGTATAGTATAATAAATTGGTATAATCGTCTTTTGTTCAAATTTTTCTCATATCTATCTAATGCATACGGCAATAAATTCAGAATATAAAAAGTAAACATGCCGACCGCACGAACCGACGAAAAAAATCGTGCACATATTTTCCTTTTTTGCTTAGCCCATGTTTTGGAAAAATCGTAATGCAGTGCTTCCATAGCTTGCTCACTATAAAAGCCGAGACCGAGATTATGTTCAACACAAAATTCTTTTACATGAAAAAAAATGCGTGGATTTTCGGTGTTACAGATATACCTAAAGATAGATACGCATCTTTGAACGCATCTATATATTCAACAAATTTCGGATTTAAAGAAACAGTAAAGCAAGAGTCAACAACGGCTTTGAACTTTTCAAATACATCCACATAATTCAAACAACCCAGGTTACGGTTGGATCGCAAGAACCTTTTTTAACAAATTGGAAGCTATCTGTTCTTTAGATTTCAAATCTAGTGAAGTAACACAGCTTGAAATTTTGCGTACTACAGTAGCTTTTCTACAAATATGACTTTTACCTGCATGTATTTTAGAAAAACATTTTGAGCAGCATTTCATAACTGGAGGTTTTCTTTTTTTTTCTTCATTCAGCTGAGACTTACGTTGAGTTCCAAAAACATTATTGGGAATAACTTTGTCCTTGCCATTCTTTTTTGCTCGTTCACAAAAATAAACAATTAAACTTTGCACTTGCATTTAATCTTGTATCTTTCTTCAACCTATATTGCGAAAAATCTATTGGCGAGATCTTTATTTCGTCGAGATTTTTACGGTATAAATTGGACTTGCTTGCAATCTTGATACACACACTACTTTTGGAAGGCACTCATTTTTTTCGTCATAACTTTTAAACAGTTTACATATTTTATCTCTCAAAGCTGATGTTATGTCAATAATCCGTTTACTTTTATTCCAACAAAGTAAGCAAATAACAGAGCGATTTTCCTCATGAGTACTTGCGTGATTTTTTATAATAATCGGCGGTATGGTGTTAAATAGACTGCTACAAAAGGACTGACTGAATTATTGGACACTAACATCGTTGGAATTTTCAGATATACAAACACATGTTAGACAACACACTCACGAATATACGCGACACATATATTTGTTTACAAATGGTTTTGATCTTGACTGAAGGTATATTGCTATAAACATTTTCATCCTTACAAGGTACTTATAGAATGTATTAGTGCCCAGTAGTATTCAGTTTCAATTAATTTTTTAAAATACTTTGAAAGTATATGTTTTATATTAACTTTTACCACGATAATATTTTCAACAGAAAAAAAAATTTATTTAAAATTTATATTTATAATGTACGATATATATATTTTATATGTATATTTTGGACTCCGTCCAAAAATCAGAGGCTCAAAAAAATTCGTGTCCGGGTTTAAAATTTAGCTTAATATATCTACTTTCCATTACTGAGTGGCCTTTTTGAGAAAATTCAAAACGGTGGGCTGGTGCAGCTCTAACAATACACCGATATCACCACGGAATATCAGTTAAATGTTCTTAAGGGGGTACACCACCTTTAAAATCTGAAATAAAACAATTAATTAAGAATTTTTATTTTGATATTTATTTTAATAAGGGCTTTTTTCCGAAAAGTATACATAAAAACCTACCAATTTGTATATTTTTTTACCTTCGTTGGACCTTCTATGCCTCCATGGTAAACCAGACTGTTTTCGAAGACTTTAAGCACTGTCCGTAAGATTCCAAGTCTACGCATGGATGGATTGGGATAAAAATGTATGGAGATACTCATTGTAGTAGTACTTTTAATATGAGCGTAGGGATTTTTATTTGAACGAGTAGAAGTATTTTTTTATATGAACATTGTTAATATAACACTTATTTTTTAATAATTTTATCACTTTTATAGATGTAAAAAATTTTCTACTCGTTCAAATCAAAATCCCTACGCTCATATGAAAAGAACTACTATAATGAGTATCTCCATAAATTTTGAGCCCAATCTGTCCATGCAATTGATAAAAACAACATTTAGAGTTATTTAACAATTAAGTTACAAGTTCTAATAGATATAATTTATACTCATCTTATCAATTGCAACTACTTTTTTCTTCTTTTCAACGTAGCAGACAAACATCTGCAGCAGTGTACATCAATATTTTCTGGTGCGTGGAGTCCCATGAGTCTTCCTCCTCCTTGAATAACTTGAAATGAAAAAAAAACACAAAAATTAATAAATTGAGTAAACTGTACTTATCATACTAAACTCTTGAGCGACACTTTCACACACTTCACTCAACTGCTTATTTATTTCATCAAAAGCCGATTGGGCAACTGGCTTGCATAGGTCCATAATCCCACAAAAAGTTGAAAGGCCAGCGTGTCCATGTCCAAGTGCACGAGCAGACAGCACAGATCTTCTGTTCACTTCATATGCATTTCCTTTGGCTCCTACTTTGTTGCTGGAGTTGATCGCTGCTATTTCACCACACTTTGAGTACACAATATCTATTTTGAAACCAAGACCCTGCACACCAGATTCACTTAATTGAGCACTGCCATGGCACCGATTACAACACAGAACACTTCTAAGTTTAGAAAATAAAATTGAAGTGTCAATGATTCTGTTTGTTGTATCACTGGTGTCTCTAGCACTAGCTGTGTTTTGGAGTTTCCTCGCTGAGCTGGTGGATAGTCTTGGCTTCTTTTGTGAATTTTCCTTTTTTATCTCTTTTAGAAGACATTTTCACTACACTGATTTACACACATTCACAAATTGTCAAATGCAATTAAAACACTATATAACAGGTGGTTTGTAAACATAAAAGCTAACTGTCAAAAGTAGCAAAAATGTACGGGTAAGGTTAGTCAAAAATTCGATCTGATTTATCGACCTTTATCTCAAACGCATGTAAGTTCAACTATTCACCTGTAGTGGCGCTGAAGGATTCTAGCCTTCAAATTGGTTCCAATTATATTATATTTTATTGCTTTATAACTAAATAAAATAATCAATCAAACATTTAGTTATAAATAATAATAAAATAAATAATAATTGATAAAATACCGAATTTACGCAAAATCGGCAAAAAAGCTGTCTCAGTATTTATATTGTAACTTTAAAAGGAATTATGATATCTTAAAACGGTTTTCGGGAGCTTATTCTACGGGAAATTTCCTATAAATAAAGTAAATAAAATAAAAACGATTTTTTGACAATTTGAAGGTGGTTTGCCCCCTTAAAACTTGCAGGGACAAAAAAAAATTAGTAAAAAGGTTATTTGCATGTACTTTTTCCCGCTGAACACGAATCCACCGTTAGTTTTGGTCTGTGGGGCCACCTTTCGCCAATAACCTCAAAAAACAGTAAAAAAATGCAGTTTACGTGGCTAAGACTCGAAATAGTCGTAAGAAAATTAGGGACAAAGCTTATTCACATGTATTTTTTTCCGCTGAATACGAATCCACCGTTAGTTGTTGTCTCTGAGTCCACCTTTCGTCCATAACCTCAAAGAACAGTCAAACAATGCAGTTTTACGTGGTTGAGACTCGAAATAGTGGTAACAAATTAGGGACAAAGCTTATTCGCATGTATTTTTTTCCGCTGAATACGAATCCACCGTTAGTTTTGGTCTCTGGGTCCACCTTTCGTCCATAACCTCAAAGAACAGTCAAATAATGCAGTTTTACGTGGCTAAGACTCGAAATAGTCGTAAGAAAATTAGGGACAAAGCTTATTCGTATTTTTTTCCCGCTGAATGCGAATCCACCGTTAGTTTTGGTTTATGGGGCCACCTTTCGTCCATAACCCCAAAGAACAGTCAAATAATGCAGTTTTACGTGGCTGAGACTCGAAATAGTGGTAAAAAAATTAGGGACAAAGCTTATTCGTATTTTTTTCCCGCTGAATACGAATCCACCGTTAGTTTTGGTTTATGGAGCCACCTTTCGTCCATAAGCTCAAAGAACAGTAAAAAAATGCAGTTAAGTGGCTGAGACTGGAAATAGTGTACAAAAAAAGTGGAAATAGTGTCGAAAAATAAATTGAACACAAAAATCAATATTTAATTAAATACTATGTTCCCAATCGTATTTGTTTAATTGCACCTTTTTCGAAATAGAATGAGATGTTCTTTTCCTAGATTTCATTAGTTTTGATATAATTAGATTTTGTTTTTCTCATCATAACTAACATCGAATATATCTTACAGCATAAAATATTGTACGTTAAAAGAAAATATGTACTTTCCTCTATCGTTTTATGCTTTCATTTTTTCAAATAATCTTCCGAGGATAGTTAAACGACATTCTTTTGTAGTGCATAACTTCTCCTTGAAGTCATTGTTTCTTCAACAGTCCTTCTAAGGATATTTGAAGGACATTTCTTCTCGTTGCGTAACTGCTTGCGTAACAGTCCTTTTCAGGATAGTTAGCGAGCTCTTACATTAGCGAACTCATTGTTTCTTCAACGGTCCTTGTAAGGATAGTTGAAGGAAATTTCTTCTCGTTGCGTAACTGCTTGCGTAACAGTCCTTTTCAGGATAGTTATGGCGAGCTCTTACATTAGCGAACTCATTGTTTCTTTAACGGTCCTTCTAAGGATAGTTGAAGGACATTTCTTCTCGTTGCGTAACTGCTTGCGTAACAGTCCTTTTCAGGATAGTTAGCGAGCTCTTACATTAGCGAACTCATTGTTCCTTCAACCGTCCTTGTAAGGATAGTTCAAGGAAATTTCTTCTCGTTGCGTAACTGTTTGCGTAACAGTCCTTTTCAGGATAGTTATAGCGAGCTCTTACAGTAGCGAACTCATTGTTTCAGTCCTTCTAAGGATAGTTGAAGGAAATTTCTTCCAGGTGGGTACAGACTTGCGCAACAGTCCTTTTCAGGATAGTTTTTAAGCTCTCGAATCATTTGTAGTAATCAACTTTTCAACAGTCCTTCTAAGAATAGTTCAAGGGAGTTCCTTCCCGGTCTTGCGCAACAGTCCTTTTAAGGGCAGTTTTAATATCATGCCAAAAAAAATCCATACAGATAGGTGCATCAATCCTTATAACGATGAAGGCGTACATAATCATAAGGATTCAAATTTAAGAACAATATCAATCCTAGTCTCTGCCGATTGATACAAGCACCTCTGTAAAAATTACATGTGCTTTGTTTACAAACACACCGCAGACCCCCGTCGCCGATTAGCACCACATGGAAGCACAAACATGGCGACGTTAAATAATATAAAAAAAAAAAAAAAAAAAAAAGAACAATATCAAAAGCATTACTGCAGGAGAAGCCTAATTTACCAGTAACTGCCATGGTATGTAATGATTGTAGATTAAAACGTTCATTGAATCGATCTGATAGCTGTATGGATATAGACGATTCCAATGATATCAGTAGTATGGAATGTGATGATACCTCGGCAGACCAAGGTACTGAGTGTTCAAATACTTCCGTAACTACTGAAAAAGATACTTCATCTACCAGGTTACTTGAATTGGAAGAACTTCTGCAAGGATTAAAAGATAAATTCACAAGTTTGGAAGGTAATGATCCCATGAAGCTCAGAATCCTCACTATTGCGCCAGAATCTTGGAGTATAAGACGAATTTCAAAAGAGTTTGATACTTCCCGAACTTTAGCTAAAAAAGCTAAAGAATTACGATCAGCAAGTGGTGTTCTGGCCGATGTTACAGCAAGAGCTGGTAAAACTATATACATATGCCAAATGCTACAATTACATTAATTAATGATTTCAATAATGACGATACTGTTGGTAGAATGATGCCAGGAGTCAAAGACACGTGTTCAGTTAAAGTTGATGGTGAGCGTATTAAAGTGCAAAAACGGTTATTGTTAATGGATCCCAAAGAACTGCATACATTGTTCAAAAAGACTTACTCAGATCATCCAGTTAGTTTCAGTGTTTTTGCAAAACTCCGACCGCAACATTGTATTTTGGCTGGAGCAAGAGGAACTCACTCAGTATGTGTATGTACGATTCATCAGAACTGTAAATTGATGCTTGATGCAATTAAAATTAACAGCTTAACAAAAGAAACTGAAAATCCAATTCGTGATTATCATGATTGTTTGAAATCAATTGTGTGCAAGACACCTACGCCCGATTGCTACCTAGATCAATGTCATAAATATCCAGATATTTCATTTTTTTCCACGACATTACTTGAAATTTAAAATAGTGCCTTTATCGATCAGGTACAATATAGTGTATCGACAGCAGCTGATAGGTCGACTTTGAAAACAGTTACGAGTGAATTTTGTGACTTTGTAAATAAATTTTGTGACAAGCTACAGACTCTTAAACCGCATTCATTCTTGAGAACTACTTGTTATGTTCGATTTTTCTGAGAATTATTCATATGTAGTTCAAGATACTTCGCAAGGATTTCACTTCAACAATCACCAATGTACAGTATTCCCAATTATCTATTATTATAAAGAAAACTCTAAATTAAAACATAAAAGTTCCATCTTCCTCTCAGATAGTTTAAAACACGATACTTCTGCCGTCTTTACAATTCAGAAGCAATTGATTCCAGAAATAAAAAAAACTATTAAAAATGTTAAAAAATTGATATACGTCACAGATGGTGCAAAGCAACATTTCAAAAACCGATTCCAGATCGCTAATCTCATCAACCATAAAGAAGATTTTGGAATCGAAGCGGAATGTCATTATTGCGTAACAGCACACGGTAAAAGTGGATATGATGGTTTAGGAGCTATATTTAAAAGAGAGGCTTACCGAGCAAGTCTTCTAGCTAAACCATCTGAAGCGATTTTGACTTCAGAAGCCCTTTTTCATTGGGCAAGCAAACATTTCGAAAATATACAAATTTTTATTTATAGTAAGGTAGACCATGATAAATCAACACGACACTTGAATAAAAGATTCACAACGGCATTAGCTGTACCCGAAATTTTAAAAAACCACTCGTTTACTATTCAACAACCAAAAACGGTAGTTATTAAACGATTTTCTAATGCTACCAAAGGAGTAGAATTTTATGCAGAAAATGCTTAGTATTTGATCCTTCAGTAATAAAAAAAAAAGATTTTTTAAGAACCATTACCAAAATAGTACAAAATACGAAAAATCTAATTAATTCAAAAATCTTCTAAGAAAAGAATATCTCTTTTAAATCCAGAATAATCTTAATGAAGATACCGCTAACGATGCATTGGCACGTACCTTCTCTAAAATCGTTTATCGTTCCAATATGCATAATATAATGTTTGAAATATAGAATTTGTATGTCTTACTCCACTATAAGTAAGATTTACTCACCTATACTCAACTAAACAATAAAACACACATTCATATGGAGATTTTATAAAGACACGATTTTCAAACTCCATAACCTCAAAACATGATTATAACTATCCTTAGAAGGACCGTTGAAGAAACAATGAGTTCGCTAATGTAAGAGCTTGCTATAACTATCCTGAAAAGGACTGTTACGCAAGCAGTTACGCAACGAGAAGAAATTTCCTTCACCTATCCTTACAAGGACCGTTGAAGACACAATGAGTTCGCTAATGTAAGAGCTCGCTAACTATCCAGAAAAGGACTGTTACGCAAGCAGTTACGCAACGAGAAGAAATGTCCTTCAACTATCCTTAGAAGGACTGTTGAAGAAACAATGACTTCAAGGAGAAGTTATGCACTACAAAAGAATGTCGTTTAACTATCCTCGGAAGATTATTTGAAAAAATGAAAGCATAAAACGATAGAGGAAAGTACATATTTTCTTTTAACGTACAATATTTTATGCTGTAAGATATATTCGATGTTGGTTATGATGAGAAAAACAAAATCTCATTATATCAAAACTAATGAAATCTAGGAAAAGAACATCTCATTCTATTTCGAACAAGGTGCAATTAAACAAATACGATTGGGAACATAGTATTTAATTAAATATTGATTTTTGTGTTCAATTTATTTTTCGAAAAGTAGCCCCTACATCTAACTGCAAAATTAAAAACACATATGCCCACACAAACATTTTCTAAAAACACGGGATTCGGACTCCATAACCTCAAAACATGATTATATATAACGCCTTTTTTATGAAATTGAAAATTTTACAATTACAAAGCTTCCTGTAGAAGGATGCAATACCATCATAAACATGACATTCCTGTCAAAATAATAGCTAAAATAGCGTCAAATTTAAACAATTTGACCTTGTCTTTGAACAGTTGTCCTTGAAATGACCTTGAAAATGAGCTTTTGAGTCAAGGTTAAAATCGAGAACAGCATTGTATTCCTCTGTTAAAAACCAACGAAGAATGATGATGAGCTTTTTTTGTACACTATTTCCAGTCTCAGCCACTTAACTGCATTTTTTGACTGTTCTTTGAGGTTATGGACGAAAGGTGGCCCCAGAAACCAAAACTAACGGTGGATTCGTATTCAGCGGGAAAAAAATACGAATAAGCTTTGTCCCTAATTTTTTACCACTATTTCGAGTCTCAGCGACGTAAAACTGCATTATTTGACTGTTCTTTGAGGTTATGGACGAAAGGTGGCCCCATAAACCAAAACTAACGGTGGATTCGTATTCAACGGGAAACAAATACGAATAAGCTTTGTCCTTAATTTTTTTACCACTATTTCGAATCTCAGCCACGTAAAACTGCATTATTTGACTGTTCTTTGAGGTTATGGACGAAAGGTGGACCCAGACACCAAAACTAACGGTGGATTCGTATTCAGCGGAAAAAAATACATGCGAATAAGCTTTGTCCTTAATTTTTTACCACTATTTCGAGTCTCAACCACGTAAAACTGCATTGTTGGACTATTCTTTGAGGTTATGGACGAAAGGTGGACCCAGAGAAAACAACTAACGGTGGATTCATATTCAGCGGAAAAAAATACATGCGAATAAACTTTGTCCCTAATTTTTTACCACTATTTCGAGTCTCAGCCACGTAAACTGCATTTTTTTACTGTTTTTTGAGGTTATGGACGAAAGGTGGCCCCATAGACCAAAACTAATGGTGGATTCGTGTTCAGCGTGAATAAGTACATGCAAATAACCTTTTTACTAATTTTTTCTTTGCCCCTACAAGTTTTAAGAGCATTTAATTGATATTCCATGGTGATATCGGTGTATTGTTAGAGCTGCACCAGCCCACCATTTAGAATTTTTCAAAAAGGCAACTCAGTAACGGAAAGTAGATATATTAAGCTAAATTTTAAGCTCGGACACGAATTTTTTTAATCCTCTGATTTTTGAACAGTGTCTTTTTTGACTAAGAATGTCGTATATATATATATGGGTAATTCCAGCCAAGTTTTACAAAACGCTGCGCGGGGGGGTCGGCCATTGTTACCGCCGATTTTTTCTATTGAAGTACATTAGAAAACAAGATTGTTCATACATTTTCAGCCCTGTAGGTGCCACCTGTGGCCCTGTAGAATTTTTTGAATTTTCAAAAATCGCTAATAAGTGGCTAATTTAAAAAAATTCCCACAACTTTGCATTTTTAAAAAAAAAAAATTCTTCGGAAATCTGTCGGTAATTACGTTAAATTTGAGAAAAAAATACTCCCATGACATATATTTTTAAATAGCGGAAATGGCTCGAACAGCAGTAGACACCAAAATCAATGGTTTTTTGGTGATTTTCAATCGGTCGCCATTCCATCAGCTTTCAGGCGATTTAGGCTCAACAGCTCTCAAAAAGTTCGTTTTGGATAGATATTCAATTCTACACGTACCAATCTTAACCTAACCAAGCCTAAAAGTTATCTCAAACATAGTAGAAAACCACCCTAAAGTTTCGTTCTGTCCCTAGGCTTTGTTTCGGAGCTGTGACTTTTTTTCTAACGTCAGATTTGGCTGAAATCGAGCATAATTACAGGAAATATGCTTCTCTTCCCGACGCACGTCCGTATACATTCGCTAGCCGCTGCACCGACGACCTGTGCACGGTCCACTTTGTCTCGCACATTGCCAAAAACGAGACAGAAGTCTCGATTACATAGCGAGGAGTCATCTAAACCGCATTGCACGCGACTGACGTTCGCGCGGCTACAACTAATAAGATGACACCGTTATATGTTATTATAAACGAACGTCGCGCGGCGGTATAGCGGGGAAGTTAAATATAAAATAATTCTTTTATGATACAATGAATATGGAATATTATATATTCAACTTTTTTAAGTTTCGAAAGTAATACATTATTTGTAAACTAATAATGAATTAATTAACCTTTATAGTTACAATAATTTAACAACATTTTTGCTTTCATTAAAAGATGTATCTTTTGCCTCTAAAGTAGATTCATTAACTGGCTTATAATAATGATATTTTCTTGTATTACGAATCGTTTTTGCTGAGTTGAATCGTGATTTTAATTTTTCTTCTTTTCCTTGAATGACTTCACTACTAACCCAGTAAAATCTGTTTATAATAACAAAAATAAAATGTTTATCATTATTTTGTTTCGTAAAACAACGGTTTTATAAATACATGTAATTTTTTTTGTTACCTAATGGAGTGCAAATTTTCGTTCAAGTACTAGTACATTTGTTGAGGATTTAAAATTTGTTGGTCAGCTGAATTTTGTAGTGATGCTCATCTTACGAACCGTTTTGCTACAGCGCCAATTCCGTCGCATAGATTTTTTCCATAATTGGTAGGAAAAAAATTACATGACTCTACTTTAATTCCAAAATCAGCTTCATGATGGCAGATATTTACCAGATGATTCCTAAAAATTTATAAAAGATTATATCAATATTACATTTTTAACATTTGTTTGGATAAATAAATATTAACATTGTTATATCATTAAATCTATTGAAAATATAACTTTTTATTGCATTATAAGGTGTATAGATTCGATAAATGTAGGTTTTGAGTAGTTTACAAAAATTATCCTTTAGTCGGTCAATTGGTTAAAATTTCAACTTTTTTATTAAAAGTGATAAGTAAATAAAAAAAATACTGGCTGATTCTAAATGAAAAAAGAACAAAAAAATGTATGTATGATTTTTTCTGTAAACCCATAGTTTGTGAATTAAAAATAGCTCAAGATAAAAAAATCAAGTTTCTTTGTATTTTTAATTCACAAACTATTGGGTTTACAGAAAAAATCATAGATACCTTTTTGTGTTCTTTTTTCATTTAGAATCAGCCAGTATTTTTTTTATTTACTTATCTCTTTTAATAAAAAAGTTGACATTTTAACCAGATGACCGACTAAAGGGTAATCTTTGTAAACTACTCGAAACCCACATTTATTGAATCTGTACACCTTATAATGCATTAAAATTAATATTTTCAGTAGATTTAATGATATAACAAATTTTTGGTACGCTATAACGAAGAATCATTTTGATATTTACTTACTTATTTTTGTACTGAGTAGGTGCACCATCAGAAAAATAGATGACTTTTTGTATCCACTGATACGTTTCCTTAATCGTTTTCAATATAGGTTCTCGAAAAGCATTAACAACAAAAGCATTATGCTTCATGTAATCGCTGATTACACAAGAACTTGCACATTGTAGTTTATCATCATTCGGAGTTTTGTAATACATTGTAAATGCAATGTAGCTTGAATGTTATTAAAATAAAAAGCTTGAATGGAATCCTGAGCAATAAAAGAATAATTCTCTGCAAAATCCATTATTATTATACATGTATCTGAAACTAAGTTTTTTTTTCAGATGAACAAGATAATCTTTTTGAGTTTCAGCTATAAAATGTTGCTCGAACAATTCCCAGAGTTCATTTTCTAAGTCCTTCATAAAGATATCCAACAATTCAGTTATTCTTTGAAGAGTAACTCTGCTAACTGTTTGTGATTTTTGGTCATCTTTTTTATTTTCAATATTTATTGGCTTCCAGTTATAATAGATTATATGGCTATCGTTTTTTAAAAAATTATTTTGTTTAAAATAATTGTAAACAGCTTGCTTTCCAGGACAATTGTTACATAAATGCAGCATACAATTACTTTTATCTACTGAACATACCATACGTTCAAGTATATCTCTATAAGATATTTTAGAGTTTAAGGCTTGTAATTTTAGCTTAACATTTTGATGCTGAGAGCAGACACACACAGCGTGCGTTCCAGGACTTCCTGCCAAGACACATTCAGCCGGGCGTAAACTTGCAAAGCTTGAAAAATCTGGTATTTTGTTTGACGTGTTCTCCTTTACATACTTTCCATAAAGATCTTTTAAGTTATAGAGAATTAATCTTTTTCGACGGAGCTCTCGTTTTTGTGTATGCTCGTTAATAACACTGGTACATTCTTTCGCACCAGCACAAATTCTGCTATTTGAATCATCTCTGTAGAACTCTTTTATCGATTCAATAAATTCTGGTAAAAATATCTGTTTAATTTTTCGAGGAGTTTCTGCCATAACACCTGAAATGCAATATAAAGTTAAAAACTAAGAAGCATTCCAATTTTTATTAACTTGTAGAATAAAATTTATCTCAAAAAAATTAGATATAGAAATAACATTTTAATAGTACTTTTATTAATTCGGTAAGTAATTAAACTAATTAATTAATAAAAGTACTATACTCAAAACGTTCTCTTAATTCATTAGCTTTTCGAAAATAGTAACGTGAGCAACGTAAATGTTGGAACACTTTATTATATGTCCAGTCACATGGCAATAGTGTTAATAAACGAATTTTTTCTTCGACAGTATTTGCTTTGTCGTAACTAGATTTTATATTCTCTATAATAGCTTGAAATGATAAGCGATCCCGTTGTAGCGTATCGAGATCTGTAGCATGATCAAACTCAATATCATATACATTGCTCAACTCATTAGTAACTTGGTGACAAATAGTACTGACTAATTTTACAGCATTCTTTTTTACACGGTCCTTTGTCATTTTTTGTCTTTTAGGTGGTAACAAGTCGAAAAACTCCAACATTCTTTTGAAATTTTGTTGCTTTTTTTCCTTTTCTTGACTCTTGGTATAAAAAACTGATCCTGAACTTGATTCGATTGATGGAATGCTGTCAGAAATAGTTGCCTGAGACAAATTTGCAGTTGCTTGCTGTGTATCTTTCCAAGATTTGATTTTTGAAGTTACTATATCGTAACATTTAGGACACACTTTTTTCCAGGGATCAAAACAACCTCTTCACCAATATTTCTCAAATTTCCTCTTCTTGTACCATGCTTCTCAAAAGGTTCACAGTACTTACGCTGTAACGATTAGTAATAATCCAAATATTTAACCTTATGATGATCGCAGATAAAACCTTGTGATTCTTTTGTAAAAGTTTGAACTCTATATTCTAGCAGTATTAGATCATCTGATGACAAATCTTTTAGATTATGCAAACAGGCTTTCTTTGATAATGATTTTAAATGACATTCATCGTCAATTAATGAGCCAATATAACATTGACTATCACTCATTTTTGCATCCCAAATTAAAAAAAACAGGCCGCAACAAACAGTGTAAATACATTTTTTTTCTTCCTCGTTAAACGTATTGGTTCCAAAACATATACTCCAGTATAGTTCCATATACAAATATAAACAGTGTAGAATCCATCTGTAAAAGGGAGATTGCGATAGGGAGCAACTTCAGAGGGCTTCTTGATACATCGCGGAGCGTTGCGCGCGCCTCTAGAGGACATAAATATAAATAGTGTAGTGTGTAGTTATGTTGCAGAAAACATAAAGGGCCTGTTCTCAGAAAAGTAACAAGGAACATATATAAAAGATATAAGCACAGAAAAAGGAACGAGGAACAGATATTGAGCATACGGAACATGTGCTCCGTTGTCAATTCAAAAAATATTGATTTGTTATTACGTAAAATAATTATTTTATATTTAACTTCCCCGCTATACCGCCGCGCGACGTTCGTTTATAATAACATATAACGGTGTCGTCTTATTAGTTGCAGCCGCGCGAACGTCAGTCGCGTGCAATGCGGCTTAGATGACTCCTCGCTATGTAATCGAGACTTCTGTCTCGTTTTTGGCAATGTGAGAGACAAAGTGGACCGTGTACAGCTCGTCGGTGAAGCGGCTAGCGAATATATACGCACGTGCGTCAGGAAGGGAAGGATATTGCCTGTAATTATGCTCGATTTCAGCCAAATCTGACGTTAGAAAAAAAGTCACAGCTCCGAAACAAAGCCTAGGGGCAGAACGAAACTTTAGGGTGGTTTTCTAATATGTTTCAGCTAACTTTTAGGCCTGGTTAGGTTAAGATTGGTACATGTAGAAATGTGCTACAGAGGTGCCAACTTCACGATTTTTTAAAAATAGGCTACCTTCCAAGACCTATAACTCTAGTTCTAATCGATGGATTTTAAAAATCGACATGTAGAATTGAAGATCTATCCAAAACGAACTTTTTGAGAGATGTTTAGCCTAAATCACCTGAAAGCTGATGGAATAGCGACCGATTGAAAATCACCAAAAATCCATTGATTTTGGTGTCTACTGCTGTTCGAGCCATTTCCGCTATTTAAATATACAGGTGTCAATTAAGTCCCGGGACGGCTGAATATTTTCTAAAGTACTGCTTTTCTGGAAGAGGTCAAGGTCATTCCTTAAGTAACTTTGAACAAGGAACCCAACGGTGACCTTGGTTTTGACCTTGAACCTCATTTTCAAGGTTATTTTGAGGTCAACCTCATTTTTTCAAACGGGAACCCCTATTTTGTATAGCGGAATCGGAAAGAGCGGAAAATTTTACATCCGGATATGTATAGAGGTATGGGGTTGAGGTAACCCCTAGAGGTCAAATAGAGGTCAAATAATGACTTCTTAAAAATCTCGCGAGTTCAGTGGTAAAACAAAACAAACAAAGGTCATACCCAAGGTAAATCTTTACGGGGTACCCGACGGTGACCTTGGATTTGAACCTGAACCTCATATTCAAGGTTGTTTCGAGGTCAACCTCATATTTTCAAATGGAAACCCTTATTTTTGATACCGGATTCGGAAGGAGCGAGAAATTTCAAGTATGGATGTGTTGAACGAGGGATGTAATTGTGACCTTCAATTTGACTTTGGACTTGACCTTGAAGGTCATTTGAAGGTCAACTGGTTTTTTTAATCGGAAATCCCTGTAATAATACCGGAAACCGATAGAGCGAGAAATTTTACATTCAGTCCTTATTCTCACTTTTAGCGTTACCCAGAAATAACGACGTGGACGTAGTAAGATCTGTTTCCTTTGGGGTGCTTGATTAACGTGAGTCCCCTTGCCTCTCCCTTAGAGGTCCAAAGTTGAATGGCAATAACATCTTGGATTTGAAGAAAATGAAATTTCGGTAGTAGATCCTAACTCAGCGACCCCAAAAATCCCCGAGTACTCATTTCCAGACAAAAATGTGCTGTTCCCAAGATTTTCATCCGCCATCTTGAATTCGCTATTTTGGATTTGGAAAAATCGAAATTTTAGTAGTAGATTCTAACTCAGCGACCCCAAAAACCCCCAAATAAAATATTTCAAGACAGAATAGTCACTTAAAAGGAATGTTTACAAAAGAAAATGATTGTTAGATAAAATAAACGTTTGTTAAAATTGTTTCCAAACTCATTTCAAGTTTGTAAATAGGTAAAGACAAAGATTGATGTCAGGAATTTATCATTACATTTATCATTACATTACACGAGTTAGCGGTTCCTGAATTTAAGGACTATTGCTAATTAAGCATTTGAAAAAAACAGAATTTATTAGATATTTTGCATTGTTCCTGGATTGTACTTCCGGCTTATAGTTTTCGAACAAAATAAGTTTTAGAGTTTAAATTGGTAGTTCAAATTCGTAGCTATTTAAGTACTCACAATTTATTTTATCTAAAAATTCCTTTTGGAAAAACTCGTTTTCCTTTGCGACTGATACGTTTTTCTTTTGGTTTCAATTTGTGTACTATTCTTATCTAATTAAAAAAATGGCGTATGCTAAACTTTCGGAGCGAGAACAGATAAGTTTGTTGATGACGCGTGGTTGGGGAGATCGAGTTCGAAATCTATTTCTCTATTTCAAAATCTACAGTCGAAAGGACTGTACGGCGCTTCGCAGAATTTGGGACTATCAGTGATCTTCAGAGAACTGGTCGCCCAACATCTGTTGCAACTGAGGAGAAGCAGATTGAAATTGCTCAAGCATTAATTGAAAATCGGCATCTCAGTTTACATAGAGCTGGGCATGAGCATGACGTTTCTCATGAATGCGTACGAAAAATTCTGAAAAGCATTCATTTTCATCCTTATAAAATCCATTTGGTACAGGAGCTTAATGAAGATGATCCGGATCGTCGGCTCGAGTTTTGCGAAACGATGATGAATAGAATAGACGCAGAGCCTAATTTTTTATACAATATAGTTTTTTCGGATGAGGCTACTTTCACGTTAAATGGTGAGGTTAATAGACAAAATTGCATATATTGGTCTTACTCAAATCCTGCATGGATGTTGGAAAACCACACACAATATCCACAAAAGGTGAATGTGTGGGCTGGTATCTTTAACGATACTCTCGTAGGCTCTTTCTTTATCGACGGTAATCTCACTGCAGCTTTATACGAACAGTTACTAAGGGATCAAATAATACCACGAATTAGAGAGATAGCAGGTGATGATTACGATGTAACTTGGTTTCAGCAGGATGGAGCAGCCGCTCATTTTGGTCGAGACGTTCGAGCATATTTGGATGTTCAATTTCCTCGTAGATGGATTGGAAGGAGGGGTGAAATCGAGTGGCCGGCTAGATCTCCGGATCTGACACCACTCGATTACTTTCTCTGGGGTTACCTCAAGAGTAAAGTTTATGCAACTAAACCAAACAATTTAGAGCATCTGCGCAATCGGATTATGCAAGAGGCTGCTAGAATTGATAGAGCAATGATTCGCGATGCTGTTACTCATTTTTACAATCGTCTAGCTTTCTGTCAAGAAGTTGAAGGTTTTCAGTTTGAGCATCTTCGTTAAACTTTGAACCTTTGAGTGAGAGACAAGGGGACTCACGTTAATCAAGCACCCCAATCGTGAGCAGCAAGGGGACTCACTAATCAAGCACCCCAATCGTGAGAGGTAAGGGGACTCACGTTAATCAAGCACCCCAAAGGAAACAGATCTTACTACGTCCACGTCGTTGTTTCTGGGTAACGCTAAAAGTGAGAATAAGGACTGAATGTATAATTTCTCGCTCTATCGGTTTCCGGTATTATTACTGGGATTTCCGATTAAAAAAACCAGTTGACCTTCAAATGACCTTCAAGGTCAAGTCCATACTTGAAATTTCTCGCTCCTTCCGAATCCGGTATCAAAAATAAGTGTTTCCATTTGAAAATATGAGGTTGACCTCGAAACAACCTTGAAAAAGAGGTTCAAGGTCAAATCCAAGGTCACCGTCGGGTACTCCGTAAAGTTTTACCTAGGGTATGACCTTTGTTTGTTTTGTTTTACCACTGAACTCGCGAGATTTTTAAGAAGTCATTATTTGACCTCTATTTGACCTCTAGGGGTTACCTCAACCCCATACCTCAATACATATCCGGATGTAAAATTTTCCGCTCTTTCCGATTCCGCTATAAAAAATAGGGGTAATTACCGACAGATTACCGAAGAATTTTTTTTTTTTTCATAATGCAAAGTTGTGGAAATTTTTTTAAATTAGCCACTTTTTAGCGATTTTTCAAAATTCAAAAAATTCTACAGGGCCACAGGTGGCAGCTAGAGGGCTTCAATACATTTCAAGATGGCGGATACAAATTTTTTGAAATTAAGTATATTTTTATCTAAAAACGTTATTTGAGGGTTTTTGAGGTCGCTGATTAAGAATATGCCATTAGAATCTTGATTTTCCAAATCCAAAATGGCGGATTCCAACCCCTGAGTAATAACAAAGATACTATACGGCGCTTGTAGAAACATTCAATATTTACCATTCAGGATCTTTGAGAGAGCTGTAGAACTCGAAAAAGTGCATTTTTTGGCTATTTTATTGAAAAATCAGTTTCGTCACGCGATCAAGGGCACCAATATTAAAAAAAAAATAATAAGCTTAGGAAGAGCATCTCGAAATCATTGATTCAAGCGTTTTCGAGACGTGAGCATGTCTAAAAAAGTTAATTGTAATCGATTTTGGTGAATTACTACCTATGTCACGTGATTTTGGCCATCATATTGAATTTTATGGTAACAAAAAAATTTTTTTTATACGAAATTCGAAAGTAGATTCCAAGACCTTTCATTTAAGCCACCATAGATCTCAATCGGTTTCATGTAGCTGGTTTTATAATCGTTATGGTAAAAAAAGTATGAGTCACGAGCTTCTAGCGGCCATATTGGATCTAAAAATGCCACTAAAAATAGCAACTAATATGCTGATAAGGTATACAAATTTAAAAAAATGAAGAATGTAATCGTGAAGAAATCATGGATACATAAATAAACGGCGGGAGTAAAAACCATATCTTATCGGCATATTAGTCGCCATATTGGATCAGCCATTTTAAATTCTGCAGATTTGACCTTAAATTCATCATCAGCAACCAGAAAAACCCCCATATACCAAATTTGGGCCAATTTGGTTGATTTTTAAAAATATCGACATATTAGCCGCCATATTGGATCCGCCATGTTGGATTTCGGTAACCTACCACGTGATTTTTTGAAGTATGAGTGGTAGCTAAAATTTCAGTCAAAAAAAGTCAAAAAAATTGATGGTTCTCCTACGCCTCTTCAAATTTTGGGCAAGGGGGGGCCATTCGTTCACAAAGAATGCCTCATATATATATATATATAATAATTGAATTGTATAAAAATTAAATAAATACACACACACATAAACACACACACATATATATATATATATATATATATATATATATATATATATATATATATATATATATATATATATATATATATATGTTTATGTGTGTGTATTTATTTAATTTTTATACAATTCAATTTAGTATCAATAAGAAGAATAATTACGTATTTAAATACAAACATACACAAAGATCAAACGCGAGAAACTCATACAAACGGCTGTGCAATTAAACTTGTGCTCATACACATAGGCATATACATTCATACACGTTACATTGAATTATAGCAAAATTTTGTCTTTCTCTCTCTACTATGTCGTATACTGTCATTGTGTTTATTTTTCCCTCTCTACTTTTCACCTATACCAATTTAGTATTTAGCATCTTACACTGTCTCTCATTCTGATACGTTCTATTCTGTTTTGATCCTTTAACATAAGAACACTGTTTTCTACAGTAATATATTTCAATCACATTTTTCAATTTTACATTTGATATTTTTGATTGATTTTAGTTTTATTTGGTGTATATATTTCTTTTTAAATTTACAGGACGTAATAGGGTAGTCAAAATCACAATTCAAAACTTTTTAAAAAATATCAAAATAAGGAGGTTGAAGATAACCTTCAAATAATGTTTACAACAATGTTAAAAGCTGCAAAAAAATCATAACTGTTGTTTATTAAATAATTATTTTGATATTACAAATTATACTGTCAAATAAAGACAATTACAATTATTCTAATAAAACGATACTCTCTTTATTGTTTATTATGAAAATTTGAACCATTTAAGCATGCTTAATAAAATATACTTTTTATCGCGTATTAGGGCAAAATACATTTTTGCGAAATTTAAAATCTTTATTTTTTATGATTTTGATATAATTAATAATATAACATAGCATGTCTGCATAAAATAAAACATAGAGATCGCTTTTTTCAGTATAAAAGTATCTCTATAACTCCTAGAATAGCAGACGATGATTTTCTAACCTAAAAAATGTCTTCTGATTTTATTAGATTGAAGTTTTGATCGCGCAAGTTGCGCGATAATTCGAATTTCTCAAATTCAGAAGTACATCGTTTTATACTGCTTAAATAAGCTCTAAATAACATAAAATGATATAAGAAATCCAAAAAAGCATTTCGAACCCCCGAAATGATCCCTTACCGAAGGTTGAAATATGACTAATAAAATAAAAATTATTTCAGTTCAGAAGAAAAAATTGTTCCTTCAATTTAGACTGAAATAGATAATACGTATATTAGGGCAATTAGACAATATATTTCATTCTCCGAAAACTACACCTTGTCGGGCTGAGGGGGTGGAAATCGGGCCAAATTCACAAATTGATCTTTCATTCATTGCCTGCAAATTTTTTTTCTTTATTTTAGACTGTATTGACTTTATAAGTTTCAATTGTACTACACATTATTTTTTCATTCTTCGGTTACTACTTCTAGTTGGACTGAGGGGGTAGAAGTCGGTCAAAATCACAAATTGATTTTTCATTCATCGCCTGCAAAATTTTCGTTCCCCATTTGGATTATCAAACACTCTACGTATGCCACGAGTGCTACACAATTTTTTTCATTCTCCGGAAACTACCCCTACTCGGGCTGACAGGGTGTAAATCGGTCAAAATTCATAAATTATGAATTATGCTAAACATTTTTTTTCATTCTCCGTAAACCACCTTTAACAGGGCTGCAGGGGTAGAAATCCCTAGAGGTAGTTTCCGGGGAATGAAGAAAGTCGTGTAGCACCCCTGGTATACGTACAGTAATGAACAACCCAAATTGCAAAAAAAACTTTGCAAGCGCTGAATAAAAAATCAATTTGTGAATTTTAACCGATTTCCACCCTCTCAGCCTGGTTAGGGTTGGTTTCTGGAGAATGAAAAAAATTTTGTAGAATGAAAAATGTAATGATGAAAGAAAAATCAATTAGTGGATTTTGTCTAAATTCCACCCACTTAGCCCGGTTAGGGGTGATTTCCGAAGAATGAAAATAATTGTGTAGAACCCCTGACATACGTAGAGGGTTTTGCAATCCAATTTGTGGGAAAAAAATTTTGCAGGCGATGAATGAAAAATCAATTTGGGAATTTTTACCGATTTTTATCACCCTCTCAGTCCGACTAGGGGTAGTTTCCGGGGAATGAAAAGAATTGTGTAGCACAATTGAAACTCGTAAAGTCTTCTGCAGTGTGACGTGAAAAAGAATTTTATTCTATAAAACCAATCTCTATGTTTTTTTGGTAATAATCCGGAGAATCAAACTTTTTTTTCTTGTTTTAAGATTTAAAGTAAACATAACTTATAAAAAACAAGCTCTATTGACCCAAATAATGTTTTTATTGTAAAATTTTGAAAATTTACAGGAAAATGTATAAATAGAATCTTCGTAAAATGCATACTTGCTGAGCTAAAAATCATTTAAAATATTTAAAAAATGCAAAAAACACTAAAATTGTCAACTTAGACCTTCCGTAACCCCAAGACATTTGACCGAGAAAATCTTAAATAATTCACAGACTCCTGTAAGAACCCCATGAACATATTCCAAAAATATCAAGAGAAATTAAAATCTCTTGCTTTTAGTTGACAGAGAACCACCTATATATAGTTTATAATATAAATAAATATAATTAATATGTTAACTCTTAAGGAGGGTCTTTCGCTATATATAGGACATAAAACAAAAAAAATCATGAAATGTATTTAATAATAGTCCATATCTACATGAAAAAAAGAATGTTCGAAAAAAATCGTGATGTCACAAGTGTATATTTTGCAATACATTTCTATTTCTTAACCAATTTTAATGTTTCGGGGCCTATTTTTTTCTTAAACGTTTCTCATTGATTAGAGAAAGCTAATTATTTATAATTAAACACGTACAATTTTAAAAACAATTAGCTTTCTCTAATCAAAGATATATTATTTTAAAATTTTCTCTCGTTAACTTTGTTATCAGTTTCAAATTATCAGCTATTGAGTTTCGACGTACGTCTACTGCATCAATACATGTATCATCAACTGCTCATACCTCAGCTATCAGGTCACCAAGGTTTGGTCACACAAACGACGCAAGAGTCACTCGCCCTAGCTCCAACATCGAGAATTCCTACGTCTGCTCCGAGACTTAGACAACAAGGTACTGGTACGCGTCCACGGGATAACAACACATCTTCTGAACCGTCAAGAAACTTAGCGTCGTGGTAAAATGTAAATCATCCTAGATTCGTGACCATATAGTATTCACGCGACTAGACCTTAAATCATTCAGAGCCAATATGTTATTTAGTCACATTTCTACGTCTACGATCATTCTGCGAACCTTGTATCCTAAGAATATATATCACCATCTACGTAAAACTCGAAATCGCTCAAATATTTTGGGGTAAGGCGTCCCAGAGTGATCAACATCATAGTCCAGATGTGCAGAGACTCGTATTCTCCACCTTTTCCAGTCCACAATGAACAGGACTTACTTGCGCATCGGCCAATCAAACTACCATTAAATAATTATGGTGCATTTCACAGCAACCATTAAATCTTGGGCAGCAGTTAAGCACTGCACGTAATAACTCACCGCTCGCGGTGCCTAGTCACCCGGCTGACATCTTAAAGAGTGAACGTGCGTCTTTTTATCCGGATCTCATGGAAACCGAGAGCACTTAAATGCAAATACAAATATAAGAAGTGCAAGCAATCCTTCACCCTCTACTTCCCTCGCACATGTTGAAATTATGCATGCCAATGTTAACGGATTAGAAACTCACTTTGTTGAGGTTGAAGCGTACCTTTATCTTCACCCTAAGCACATTATAGCAATTACAGAAACTAAGCTATCTCATGATGATGACGTTGACGATGATTGTGACGATGATACCTCAGTCGCCCTAGATGGGTATACCTTGACTCGACATGACCGTGTGAGACTCACTTTTGTTCGCAGTTGTTTATCGACCACCAAAAACACCACTACTGCATGAATTTTTTAATAAACTCTCTATTCTCTCTCCTCGTAGTAAGGGCGTTGTCATTACGGGTGACTGCAACTTTAATATGCTATCTACATCGTTCGAAGCTAATTATATGCATGATACCATCCTATCAAATGCTTAGTATTTGGTACGTTTCAACGCGACTCATCACACGATAAATTCAGACAGACTTGAGTCTCACATATAGCTGGATTTGTATATTGTCCAGTCACCTTCAGCAATAATAAATTATAATAAATCCGAAGTTCCCTTTACATATGGTCACGATCGAATTCCGCAGAATCTTACTCGGCATGTAATTAGTCGCGACTTTCGTGGCTTTAGCAGGGCTCGATATTTCTCTGAAATTTCTCAAAATTTAAAAAAATTTTCTCCTCTAACTGACCTTAATTACATGGCTAAATAATTTAACACTGTTGTTACAGGTTCTCTCGATAAATTTGCTCTACTTCGCTCAGTATTTATCAGTGACCGTCGTAAGCCATGGGTCTCGCCAGATATTCGTGCAAGCATTAAAGAGAGAGACAGAGCCTATAAGAGAGCACTTGACAATGGCTATCCACTTACTGAGTATCGAGCTCTTTGGACTAAAGTTCTAAGTATGTTACGTAGTTCTAAGAATACCTACTATGCTGGCGAAATAACAGAAGCTTAGCGCTCAAACCGCCTTTGGAGTTCGCTTAATAGGCTTGGTACAGTCTCTTCTCGTTCTGATTCCCCCTTTTTGCTATTCACTCATGATAGCATCAACACTTATTTCGCATCAGTATCCAATGAATTCAGCTCATCCCCTCAGCTGCCTTTTCTAACCATTCCTCCGCCTCCACCTGATGTCTCACTTCTCACTTTTGCGACCATTACCCCAAGTGATGTCATAAATGTACTCTCAACGGCTAAATCCAAAACTTTTGGATTTGATGGCATCGCCATTAAACAGCTTTCAACTTCATGTCCATCCATCCTTTAACCCCTTACTACTAGTTTCAATTCATCTATCTCTAGGGCATCCTATCCAGTGCTTTGGACACAGACGCTAATCACTCCTGTTCTCAAGGTTTCCTCCCCTTCTGACGTATCAGAACTCTGTCCCATTGCCAGGCTGTCTGAGAGCTCTAAGCTACCGAAAAAAATGTTGTCTAAGCAATTGCTGTCTCATATTGTAAAATACTACCTCTTCATTTCTCGTCAAGCAGGCCACAACACTTTGACAGCACTCAGACAGCACTGCTCGGAGTTCTCGATGACGTCAGATTGGGGATGAGTTCACTATATTGGTTCTATTTGACCTCTCTAACGCGTTTGATAGGATCTCCACCATATACTAATTCATAAATTGCGCTCCTGTAGAATTAGTGATCATTCATTACAGTAGTTCATCTCTTAACTTGCTGACAGATGTCAGACTGTAGTTAACGAGGTGACAACATTTCAGACTGGATTCCGGCTCGGTAGTTGGTCCACTACTGTTTGCTATCTTCATCCACGATCTCCCCAGGGTGCTGCGATTCACCAAACATATGATATATGCTGACGATACCCAAAATTATAGAAGCTGCAAACGTTATGAACTCGCTAACAGAATTAATAAAGTCATAACCGACTGTGCGACAATTGCAGAATGGGTTACCAGCAACGGGCTTACCTTAAACTTAACGAAAACTAAAGCTATTCTTCTCAGTGGCATATTGAATCTCTCATTAGTTGACCTGGAACTCTTATCCACGATCTCAGTAAATGGGACACTAATTCCTTTCTTGAAAGAGGTAAAACATCAAGATGTTTGGCTGACTCTGGACCTCAACTGGGGCAGACGAGTGCCTCACATCTGCCAGCAAGTATTTCTCACCCTCAGGCAACTACGCCCTCACAAATGTGCTCACTCATTCCGTATCCTTTAATCATAAGTTCATTCGCTCATTCTCCCTCACATTGACTATGCATGCCTTGTTTATCATAACCTAACAGGTGAGTAAGGACTTGAAGCTTCAGTGAGCGCAAAATGCAAGCACTCGCTTTGTCTGGTAATATTCCCTGGATGGCCTATGTTACCCCCCATCGTAGATGATTAGGGTTGCTCACGATTAAGGACCGACGGGAGTATTTCATGGGTGCTTTGACATTCTCGATAATCAAAACAACTTGTCCTAGCTACCTCAGAAGTAACCTAATACTTACAGCTGATCCCGAAGTACGCAGGTCAGCTCGGCTACGAACCGAACCTCTCCATATCCGTAACCACTCTACCACTTCGTATGTCAATTCCTTTGCAATAGCCGCCTCCTATTTCTGGAATAGTTTACCTGACATCATTACCTCCCTTCCGCACGCAACCACATCCTTCCAAACTATCAAATTGCTTCTGCTCAAGCACCTCACCAACCGCGATGCCGAATCTGACCATGTGCAAAATCTGTGATTATTATTACTATAAATAATAATTGATCAGTTCAGTTTATTTTAGTTAAGTTTTGTTACGACTTTAACTTTTATTATTAATTATTAGTATTAGTCATGTACCTATGCTAAATCACTAGCCAAAGAGCCAAATTTACTTGTTAATTGCCAATAATATGCCTTTACCTACAGTTTATTTTTATATATACTATTTTTATGTTTAAATCATCGAACCAAAGAGCCGTAGAGCCAAATATTTGTTATTAATTTTTTATCTACATACGTACTTATATAGATCAACTTATTATTTTTTATATCGACTATATTTATATTGCTATTGATTCACTACTGTATTATTACATCAAAAAGTTACGCAACTTTATCGCTGGTGTTGTTAAATATATTTATTCATGATATTACGATATTATATATATATATATATACGTTTATATCTTTGTAGAATTTTTTGCGCGTAATGGCACCTCGTCACATACTCTCTCTCTCTCTCTCTCTCTCTCTCTCTCTCTCTCTCTCTCTCTCTCAAATATAACATGTATTATAGAATCAGCTGTTACAGGCATTATCAGCGGCGACGGGATAACGGAAAGGAGCCGAGAAAAGGTGACAGAGAAAGAGAGTGAGTATAGGTAGGGCGAAGGGAGGGGATTCGCAGCGCGGAGCTGCAATATTTCGGCAGAGAGGCTTGAGCGCCCGTGAGCGAAACTACGATTGTCGCGAGGGCTTGTACGGACCGCGAGAAGACCGTGCGAGATTTTGGAGCATCGGAAACGGAGAGACCTCATGACAAGCATTCGGGCGACGTCGACTAGAATCGTTATCGCCAGGAAGCGTTGCAGTGCAAACGGGCCGCAACCACACCGAGGAACTATTGTGAGTCCCTTTCGGCATCTGAACTCTCTCTGTCTCTTTCTCTCTCTCTGTCTCTTTCTCTCTCTCTCTCTCTCGCGATATATCCCAATCAACAGGCCTGCGAGAGAATATATATATATATATATATATATATATATATCGTACCCTGTAATACTCGAGTCTTTCTTGACTTAACCTTTTCCCCAGGTTACTTATGCTCTACATTAATTATTATTATATCGCGGGTTAACTTCGGGCTAAAACCCCGTTATTCACAGGGCTAAAACAAAGAAACGAATCTGAATTTAAATCTCTCTCTCTCTCTCTCTCTCTCTCTCTCTCTCTCTCTCTCTCTCTCTCTCTCTCTCTCTCTCTCTCTCTCTATCTCTGTCTCTCTCTCAGCAAAGCATTCGACACTATTTCACATTCAAAGCTGCTGCGTAAGCTGTTGCGCATGGGTTTCTCCAGGAGCGTTCTCCTGTTGCTTAAGTCATACATTACAGGTCGTAGGCAAAAAGTCATTACTAGTATAAACGGAGAATCAAATTGGCTAACCACCAATCTTGGCGTACCGCAGGGCTCGGTCCTGGGTCCCTTGCTCTTCAGCTTATTCATTAACGACCTAAAAGACGCACTTAACGTATGCAACGTCGAACGTGTACTATACGCTGATGACCTGCAAACCTATACGCAGGTAACCTTGCGAAATCTTCGTGAGGGTATCAAGCGCATGTCGACAGTAGCGCGGGCGGTGTCGAAATGGGCCTCGGCCGCTGATCTGCGACTCAATGTCAGCAAGACACAGGCGATCATTTTTGGTTCTGATCACAACATCAAGCAGATCCACAGCCTTGACTTTCAGGGTATTGAGGAGCAGGACGGCGTATTCGTACCCTTTGTTGACACAGTCACTAACCTCGGTGTGGTAATGGACGGAAGACTTACGTGGAAGCGGCAAATAAATGCGGTTAGCAAGACGGTAAACGAGACTCTTTATAGCCTGCAATTCTTTCGTTCATGCACTACTGAAGCACTTCGTAAGCAGTTGGCATGGGCATTGGTATTACCTCACCTAGATTACTGCTCAGTAGTTTATCTTGGTGTGTCAGGCGAGCATCAGACACGACTGCAACGTTTACAAAATTCATGTGTAAGATATATATGTGGTGTTAGGTGTGATGAGCATATTACTCCTTACAGGAAGGGCCTGGGCTGTCTTACTTCTTTCTTCGAAAAAAATCAGGCAAGGACTTCAAGTAGGGGGGGGGGGGGGGGTATGAAAGAGCTCTTAGTTCCGGGGTCGCGCACGGATAAGGGCCTGTATTCTTTTAGGGCCCAAGGTGCACGCCTCTGGAACTTGTTCCCCTGCAGTGTAAGCTGTCTGCCATTACTATGTAAATTTAAAACGGCGTTAGGTAGGCACCTTACCTTCCCGAATTAGAAGTAAATTTATTATCCGTAAGAAAGCTTACCAAAGAAAGGTATAAACTTGTCTTTGAGGGGGATAACTGCATCATCATAAAGGCCAAGAAAATGCTGGCTATAGCAAAGGTAGCCTCGGACCTTTATGAATTACGGGCAGAAAAAGCTTTTATAGTAAGCTTTGTATCCGAAGAACTCGTAGACAAAGGCTTTGCTGAGGATTGCTATCATGTGTGGCACAGACAATTCGGGCACCGTTATAATAGTGCAATTAAGGAGCTGGCAGGGAGGCAATTGGCCACTGGGATTCAGGTGTCGTACTGCGGAAGGCATGCGTTGTGCGAGCACTGCATTAATGGAAAAATGACCCGTACAGCTTTTCCAAAGGAGTCGAAGACGGTCACTTATGTACCCCTCGATCTTCTACACACGAATGTTTGCGGCCCCATGCAAGTGCCGAACTGTTGTTAAAAAAGGTATTTATTGAGCATTATTGACTATTTCTCATGATACACGCACTTATACCTGATGAGTCATAAGGACGAGAAAGCAGGATTCATCAAGGAGTTCGTGCGAATGACAAGAACGCAGTTCAATCAAGTACCCAAAGTAATTATGTCAGATCGAGGAAGGGAATACTTAAATAAAAACTTGCAGGCTAATTTAAAAAGGCACAGCATCCGCGTACATCATACAGCTCTTTACATGCCGCATCAAAACGGAGTTGCCGAAAGAAAACACAGATCGCTGCTCGATATGTCAAGATGTATGCTTTTTGATGCGGATCTTGATAACAAGTACTGAGCGAGGCACTCCATATAGCAAATTACTTACAAAATAGATTGCCCAGTAGAGCAACGACCAAGTCGCCATTCAAGCTATGACATTCGAAGAAGCCCAATGTAGGAAACCTACACATTTCTGGCAGAAAATTAGATGAAAAAGCAGAGAAGCTGATTTTTGTTGGGTACTCTGATGAGTCTAAAGCTTATCGACTCTTAGATATATGAACCAACAAAATCAAAATAAGCCGAGACGTTGTTTTTCTCGATAAAAAGGGCATAAAGGAAAACACTTTTTGTCAAGCAGAATGTGAAATATTTTTGTCAAAAAACAATTACAAGCAAGTCGTTCATAATAATCAGCTGCACGATAATAGCTCTATTATATCATCAATTGAAGATTGTGCAAATCAAGAAGAGAGCAGCTCATTGAATTCAGAATAAAGCTGCATTCAGAGCGATCACATACCTGATGAAGCTCGTCATGCGGAATGTAGGTCACCTAAATGATTGTTTAAAACAATATGGATTTATACAGAGCAAAGGCGATTCATGTTTGTATATAAGGAATGATAAAGGCGAGAGCAAAGGCGATTCATGTTTGTATATAAGGAATGATAAAAGCATCAAGAAAATCAATGTAGTAGCAGATTTTTTGAGTAAAATGTTCCAGCTCAAAAATCTTGGCAGTTTAAGTTACTATCTAGGCATTGACATCAGGAAAGACGAAGATGGTATTTTTTGCATAAAGCAGTCCAAATACATCGTCAACAGAAGCCGAGTATATTGCCCTTGTGGAAGCGACTCAGGAAGGAATTTGGATTCGTCGCTTACTCGAAGATTTCGAAGAAAAAGCGCAAGAAAAGACATTGATCTATGAAGACAATCAAAGATGTCTTAAGCTCATAGTATCATTTCATAAAGGATATAAAGAAACAACAACTAATAGAATATGAATACTGTCCAACAGCAGAGATGATTGCCGATATGCGCACAAAGCCATTGGGAAAAATCAAATTAAAAGGCTTGGCCGAAAAGTGCGGCTTAATAGATTATTAGATTGTCGTCGGTGTGCATCGTTGAGAAGGGTGTTAGAATATACATTCACCGACGTGCACAGCAAACTCTCAACTGATGAAAAACAGGAGAGGGTTTTTCTGACCTGCAATTTTATTGATGACAAAGTTCGTACACACCATCTCTGAATTGTTGAGCCGTTTGGCTGCTGGGCCTTCCATGCACGATAGTAGATATTGCAGTTTGGCGACGTTAGAGAGCGTGGACATATTTACCACAATGGCAATAAAACGATCCTTGAAGGTTTCCCATTCGAGCAGTCATCCACTGAATTTAGGCAGTGGAAGCTTGGGAATTGAAGATGTGGCCAAGGCTCTGCTCGCTACAGGTTGGTTGCTGAGATGCAGGATTTTTATCTTTCGGTGCTGCTGGTAGCAAAACTGCAATCCTGCGGTCCAGATCTACCTTGGCAAGGACGTAGGTCTCTTCGAAAGTGGTAAAGAGGTTGTCTGTCCAACAGCGTTCTGTAGCTCCGTAGGAACCACCATCTCACCGTGACAATTGAGAATCTTAGACCAGTAGCTTTCCAATACGGCCTCTCTTTCCTTTACCACTGACAGTGTAAGGTTCTCTGGAGCACTCCTATCAGTATTCGGGATAAAATTGCATATAAGCCGCTCTTCCCACAGCTGCTTCAGTAAATTCCTGTCAACAATAATTGAGACTAGAAAGACATGTAGTATAAGTAAAAGAGTACACTAAAAGGCAAAGCCACATAAACTGACAAAAGAGCCACTAGCAACTAGTGTAAAAAACTAGCAGACTATGAGGTAGGAAAATACAGCAACAGCAAGGTAATAGCAGTAACTAATAACAGTATTGTAGCAGGCCTTAGCAACTTAGGCCTAGAGGCGAAAATAAGCTGTGATACTTATCCGGTTTATTGGCTGTAAGTCCTGTAGTTCCAGTGCAACGTAAACAATTGGCTTGCAAATAATTCTCACAGTGAGCCGATAGATTTAAGGTTATAGTTACAGCGAGCTCTGGCAGACGACAGACTTCAGCGAGCAGCGTTGTTCGGGACGTAATTATACTAAGGATTTTTATTAAAATAATTGATACTCAAATAGTATTTAAAAAAGTTATTATTATATATTAGTCTGGTTGTTACAATGCGCGTTGAAACTATAACTGCTCTGTACAAGGGCCAAAGTACATCTGATCTCTGCGTCATTTATTCTTAAGCTAGAATGAGTCGCTGTTCACGCCGCCGAAAGTCGCCGCCGACCGCCGCAAACATATGAAACTTGAGAACGTTATCGGTTTTGAACTATATACAACGACTTAGAGACCTTTTGCGTAGAAATTTATTATATAGTTACATTTTCTTATAACTAATGAATTCTATCCGTAACAATTCTCCCCCTCGTATAACATAAGTTTTATTTTATACCCTAATCAGAGTTATGTGCTATCACTAATGATTATCGAACAGAGCGCGAACATAATCCAATACGTTAAATTACTGCAAGAGGTAGAACATTTATACGTAGAACTTAATTACCAACTAATCTTAACGTCTTACACATTTCGTAATTACAAATATTTATCATCGCTGCCGTAAGTACAAATACATACACTTTTCAAATCTTAAAATCTACACATCGCTGATTTGTTTTTAATTATGTTGCAAGAATTAACAACGCTATCTATACTATACTGGCTTTATATTTTCATTTTAAATATTGTTAAACAATGTATATTTGAAAGCGCTGCCAGTTATTTTTGTGTATTCGTACGGCCACAAAAACACATACTCCCTGGCATTTGCCCTATGCCTCCGAGGAAACCGTGCAAAACTCAGTGAGGGGAAACGGCATCGGACACCTTTTTGCCGAATTAAAATCAATTTAACTTTCCATGATTATACATATTTTGTAACTATTTACTACTTTCTTAGACGACAACGAATTTAGTCATTTTTAAATTTGATTTTTAACATTCGCTTAACATAATCTATTCAATGATTCTTAAATTTCCGTATTCTCATATCCGTTATTTCTCGAATGTATTGTCGGTTAATAGTTATTATTACTACGAGGTCTATGATAGTCTCAGGGCGACCACAAAGTCACCCCTAACTAAGGGCCTGAAGCCAACGAATCGCACATGCAGATTCGAGGGAAACGAGAAACAAACCGCGAAGGAACCACCGCCATGCTCACAATCCAATAATATATACTATAAATTATATTTTATACGCGCGCTACGTACATACTTCATGCTTCTTTAGCACTTTTTTTTAGTGAATCTACTCTTACAGCTCATACATGTGCGTGCTTGCGCGTTAGGACTATTGCTCATAGGAGAATACTTTGCTTTTCTGTTTCATTTAATTTTCAAGATAAAAATTATTCAATTTTGCACAGATTTTAAAGCAACCATTACGCAAATATTCCTAAAAAGTTTATACACGAATATTGCATTTTGTCTACAACACTTTTCCTTTTGCTATTCTATTAATCACTTCGCTCCTTAATTTGTGATCGGAATGAAACTCGGACTTTTCTTAAACATACAAAAAACTAATGCTTATATTGATCGTCACCAACACAATAGCCCTCAGTCATTTTACGCAAAGACAAGATAATTACAAATAATTAGTTATGCAAAAATTACCGACTTTACTTGAAGCTCATACCAATTTACCTGGGCCCTAGGCAATTAGTACACTACAAGCAAAAACAAAGCAATCATAAATGCATAAATGTTAACGACAATTAACAGAAACTTTTAATTTACGTTTTTAATTAACAAAATACAAAGATAGTTTTACTTGTAAAATCCTTTAAACATAATTAATTTCACAATTTCAGTACAGCATTTCTGAAATTATCTGCATGTAACATAAAATTCACTGTTCTAAATTTGCTTTATCGCTTAACTTGTTAACTCAAATTGTTAACTCTTTTCTAAAAGGTTTCTAGAACGTATAAACATTTTTTTACGGTATAAAATCGCCGCTTGATTATTACGACAAATTTAATAGTTTAATATCGCACGAATTGAAATAAAGCGTTCTAATATGCTTACTACTGCAGTACTGCTTTCTAGGATCACGCGCAGCCATGCTCAAGTCAAGAGAATTCTCGTGACATATATAGATATACAAGTATATAATGATATAATTTACTATAAGTATAAAGCACAAGCGTTCTCCTGATTTGAACATCACTGATCACGCGTGTTATTGCTCTGGTATGCTGCTAATCTTGGTGATTACGCTGCCGAAACCAGAATCGTGTATTTGTCTGGTTTCGACTGTAGGTCGTCATCGAAGCTGCAATTACAGCTTTGTCTCGGATAAATCCTCTCTATAACAAATTTTATAGGCCGTAAGAATATGACATTGAATAAAATTAAATTTAAAATCAACTCGATTAAATAATACGTTAATTTCCATAATCTGCAATAACATTTACTGACGTCCCAAAATTCTTTATATAAAAAAAATATACTATAATACTACGTCATATTACACAGTGAATTGTGTCGCGCTTCAAACCTTCCTTGCCACGAGAAAGTTCGTCAGGCGCTGTTTAATTGATTTTCTAGAAATCCCGATAGTTTGGCTCGTAAAAACTCGGCGCTGAACATTGACACCCGATATACGCGACTGTACTGTCTTCGAGTACGCGCAGCTGCCCCCCGCCACGGCGCATTTCTTTCACGCGATAATACAGTGCACCATTGTGCCGTCACATGAATTTTCTCAAACTAATCTTATTTTAAATCTTAAAGAAAGTACGGCACAGTTTTCTTTACGTTAGCTAACAAATACAAAGAATTTATGACAACATATAATGCATAATTGATAAAACTTGATTACAAGCGCTTTTGAATATATTTAAGTTAACATGATGCTAGACAAGTAAATCTCATTTATTAAAAAAAAAAAATTTAATCTCAATTCTTATATGCGACAAATCTATTATCGTTTATTACGTTCTAACTCCATGTATTAAATTAAAAAACACATTTGATTAGCAATCACCTTGTAAAACGCGCAATGTTTTCACTATCTTTCAAAAACTATGTTCATATATGTTCGTAAAACTTTTATTCCATGAATAGTAAATTAAATGTAATTTGATATATTAATCTTATCAACTTTAAATCTAATACGATGTTACATGCAAAAGATTCGGATACAATAATTGTTATTACTTTTGTTACTTTGTGCAGCTATACGTAACAGATTTTCTTTCTATTTCAAAATCATGAACGTATATTTGGCTTGCACTCAAATTGTTATATTTATGACTACTTATGATAATACTTTCGCTAGTAGGTCATTATTTCGGCAATTAAAAATTTTTTTCTGAAAAAAAATTCCCGCTAAAGCCACATTATCAAATGCACACTAAAAGTATAAAACTTGATAAAAGTTCTAATATGCAATAGTATAGTAACTGCAATAGTATTTTACAAACTAGTCGATAAACCGATTTTATTAAACAGATCTATCTATACTAAATGTTTTAGTGTACATAATTTGCTATTATCTTATGACAAATATTTAAATCCTTGAAAATTAATGTTTTCTACTCATCATTCTCAAAATTTAACAATACTTTGAAAATTTAATTTATTTTTCGCATTTCCCAAGTTAATAACGAAATATAAAAATTAGACTGAATTCGATTATACACGTAATTCCTATACAATATTAAATTACGATTAAGTATTAAAATGCACTGGGCAATTTAATTTAATAAAATAAATAAATACTTGATGTACTTATCTTAAGCATTTCAAAATCCATGGTTTCCCTGCAGCATCTTTGAAGAGGTTAGATATCGCCGTCGCCGCTATCGATACGCAGCTACGTCTTTGTCTTGATTTGATTTCTTTCTTCTCTGTAGTGCAGCGGCGTCGATTTTGCATCCATGTGCATACCAACTTCGCTGCTCCGGCAAAGTTAATCTTCTTAAATCGAGTCACTCTGATCGGCATTGTTTTTCACAAACTTTATTTATTTAATCACTAAAAACACTTTTTCAACAATCCTTATAACTCAGTCCCACAAAACACAAATAATCCCGCTGTTTATTCCCGGGTTTATGACACCAAATGTGGGTCAAAGTCGTATTAATGCAGGACGCTGCGTAGAAGCTGTTGCAGAGAGCGCGGGCGCGCGTTAACTACACCTTGCACGGTGCGAGACAGAGAGAGGGAGAGAGAGCAAGATATAGAGAGAGGAGCAGAAATAGAGATAGACTCTGTCCTTTTTGCTCTGGCAATGCTGCCGTCTGCGAGTTTATGACGTTATATAAGTCACGCGAGCTTGACCCTGGTTTTTCGTTTTGAAAATTCTGCGCGAATATTCGTACGATTCTCCGCAGGCCAGGGTGAAAGTTCAAGTAGATATTGTAACTGATATCGATTTGGAAGTCCACCTTCAAATTGTTACTTTCCTGAAGCACTGCACAGTGGAAAAGTCACTTTCGTCGTACAGATTCGGAAATCTTTTGCTGCACGTTTATCTCTCGCGTACTCCACTTTCTATACGTAAATCCGGTTCCAAGGACTAAATGATCGCGCGCTAAATGGCTGAACTTTACTTTATATTAAGCGTCGTGTTAACGTCGAGCGCAGGTGTAGCGAGACACCATTTTGCCGCAGGTAAATTCGCGCAAGTGAGGATGTGGAGTGAGTGAGGCGAGTAAATTGTAGAAAGCACAGGATATTAATAACAATAACAACTTAGCAATTTAATACATAAAAATTTTTCTTTTTATTTTATACGTTAAAGTGTTAAAAATATTTACGTTTTCATAAAGTACAAGTAATTTCCTTTTAATTAATACATGAAACAATTAAATTTAAAAAAAATTGTAAAAATCGAAAAAGATTTTTTTTGTCTTATTATACTCCAATCGTATTAAAAATATGAACATGTTCAATAGTCAAAATTGCCGCCCCATTTATATATCTAGCATTTATCTTAGTGCATTTTTAGAGGATTAAAAATGCAATATTAATTAAAAAAAATTTCTAAAATACACGAAAACTTTGTTATTTTTTTATACGTTAAACATGTTAAAAATATGTTTGTTTTCAAACAGAAGGCGTAATTTCCTTATAATTAGTATATCTAACATTCATCTTTAAGTTACATTTTTTTTCTCAGGTCTGTAACAATTTTTAAACAGATAGTAAAAATCCCAATTTTTTTCGATCAATGTCTTCTAAGAATTTTCAGTGTACAAATATATTGAAAATTATTTTAAAATTTAAGATTTACTTAGACTGAAAATACTTAAATCTAAGTATTAAGTACTTAGTATCAAGTATCTTAGTAATAAAGTATATATCTCTCTTATCTCTTTTGTATCTAATACAAGGTCTAATGAGTTAGTTTTAGCATTATTTTATTTAAAGTGAATTTCCATTATAAATTTGTCAAACTCAATTTTTCAGGACCTCTCTTTGGGAAAGTATTCTGCTAAAACAGTTAGCAGCGGTTTTTGTTTTATAGCGCTTTTCATTTTCATGATATTTTTGTATTACGTAAATGAAATTAAATTAAATTACATAATTTAAAAAAAATGATTGAACGCCTTTTCCTTTGGTTTCAGGTGGTCATGTTTGGCCAATCAAAGCTAAATTATTTCATTTTTTATGAAAAATTGAAAACAAAAACAACTTTTAATATTTATCGATTAGTTTTTATTTCGGTCGTTATTCATTTTATAATATCTATGTATTAAATGAATAAATTTGTTGTTCATAAACTCAAATAAAATTAGAGTGTTACCAAAAGAATTTATTTGTTAAAATATTATACATTTTTTATATGCATAAAAAGAAATTTAATCAACAATTTATTTTTTCATAATCTATGCTATACCTTTGAAAAGGTGCAAATTACAATTTAAACATTTACATCTATGTATATCTCCATTTTTAAAAGAATGAACATTTCGTTTCGACTAATATAATAATAGAAAAAATAATTTTGTGTGGGAACACTTAATAAGGTTTGAGGATGCTAAGTATTTTTAGAACGGTTATATCTCGGAAATATATTATGGAAATTAATCGAAAACATTTCTGATCATTAGTGACACCGAGAGGAACATTCAGTAAACTTTTTAAGTTTTAATACTTTTCTGCCTCCGAGAAAAATATCATTTTGTAAAATGCAATCGATTTTCTATGTAGTACAATAAAGTGAGTAAAACTGCAGCAATGGGTCTTAAAATTTTCAAAAATGTAGCTTTTTACTAGCCCTTGGCTGTATTATGTGCCTAGACCATCAGAACTTTTATTTTTCAAGAAATTTGAGGTTATATTTTTTTCAAAATAATTTTTTGATTGCCTATTTCTTGGTTATTACACGGAATTTTTTTACTAAAAATTAAGTGAAATTAAAAGTAAGATTATTTCTTGCACTTGAAGTAGTCGCATTAAAGTATGTCGAACAATGTGTATTCGACGTCAGCTTCTTTAACATCCCCATTTTTGTCAATAATAACTATGTAAACCTTCTTTATACAACTAGTGTAAGTGTAAGTATCAATATTCAAGATATCATGGACTATAGCGATTTTATTAATTTACTCCCAAAAAGTATTATTCAAAATGGTGCAGCAAATAAATGGATTTTGTAGAATTAAAAAAATATTATGACTGATACTATTATTGTCAATATTTCTGAAGAAGGTCCAGCAATTCCCTTTTAACATATTTTGATTAAGGATAACCAAGACGCATTTATGGTTACAAGAAAAAATTTAGATTGCTATCTACATTAAAATTTTGAGTCCAATTGCTTTCTCAAAGAAAAAGTTTTATAACGATGATTTGTTTGAAAACCAAGATTTTGATGAACTTCGATGTTTTGGAGGTTGCTGAATCAGAATATGCAAATTTTTAAAAATGCCGGTCTGTACGTATGCGTATGTGTGTGTATGTGTGTGTGTATCTGTACGTGTGTGTATGTGTGTGTTTGCGTGTGAGTGTGTGTGTGTGTGTGGATTGGTGTATGTGTGAATGAGGAGAAGGAGTCTCGCGACCGAGGAAGAATGCGGAACGTCATACACATGCACACCCACACCGACGACAACAGCTGATCGTGCAGCAAACGCGACTGGTTGGAGCGACCACCGACGAGAAGTCCTACACATACACACACGGCACCTACACCATCTCACGTTATACGCGCGACTCTTTCTCTCGCTTGCTTTTTCGTTCCCACATCTCGAGGATGATGAACCGCTACATGCGCACACACGCACACACACGCGCGACCTGTACTCTCTCCCGATCCACGCAGACGCGGGAGAAGAGAATTTGCTACAGCAACGGAAGCATCCTCCAGGCACACAACATCACCTGTAGCCACCAGAGAGAGAGAGAGAGAGAGAAAGAGAGAGTTTTATTGAGGGGTTAAAAAATTTTCGTAATTTTTTTGGAGTATTTGGAACATTTTCCACAATTTTTTTTTTACGAGTGTTGAAGAGTTGCCCAAAAATTTTCTTTTTGGACTTCGAAAGTTGGAACATTTTTTTTTAGTTATTTCTGTAGAAGATTGTAGCGATATCCAGATTATATAGCGAAATACCACATTGTAAGCAGAATATTGCGGTGGCGCACTGATTAGAATAGCGATAGATAAAGAATTTGTTAAAAAATAGGAGTCAAATTAAGAAAAATTTTTTTTGAGATTTAGTGAAATTTTTGTTGACGAAATAGTGTGAAAGGCGAATTAATTTTCTTATAATTATTCTGAATTGCGACCCTATATTTCAAATCTCTTTGATGAATTCTTGAAGTAGCAGAGTAGGAGTCACACCACCGTATAGGAAAAATTTATTTTGCTAATACCTCCACAAAATATTAATATCGCTGTGCTACTACCCCCAAATCGATCGGTAAGAGCGATTTACAATTTCTGGCCAAGCATAATACTTTTCAAGTAACTGCTGAGTAAATGGGTATAAAAATACAACAACTAAGTTGTTGTTACAACTACTGTGCCAAAAAAATTGATTATTTACATATATATACAGGGTGTCAATTAAGTCCCGGGACGGCTGAATATTTTCTAAAGTACTGCTTTTCTGGAAGAGGTCAAGGTCATTCTTTAAGTAACTTTGAACAAGGAACCCAACGGTGACCTTGGATTTGACCTTGAACCTCATTTTCAAGGTTAATTTGAGGTCAACCTCATTTTTTCAAACGGGAACCCCTATTTTTTATAGCGGAATCGAAAGAGTGGAAAATTTTACATCCGGATATATATTGAGGTATGGGGTTGAGGTAACCCCTAGAGGTCAAATAAAGGTCAAATAATGAGTTCTTAAAAATCTCGCGAGTTCAGTGGTAAAACAAAACAAACAAAGGTCATACCCTAGGTAAATCTTTACGGGGTACCCGACGGTGACCTTGGATTTGACCTTGAACCTCATTTTCAAGGTTGTTTCGAGGTCAACCTCATATTTTCAAATGGAAACCCTTATTTTTGATACCGGATTCGGAAGGAGCGAGAAATTTAAAGTATGGATGTGTTGAACAAGGGATGTAATTGTGACCTTCAATTTGACTTTGGACTTGACCTTGAAGGTCATTTGAAGGTCAACTGGTTTTTTCAATCGGTAATCCCAGTAGTAATACCGGAAACCGATAGAGCGAGAAATTTTACATTTGACTTTCAAATGACCTTCAAGGTCAAGTCCAAAGTCAAATTGAAGGTCACAATTACATCCCTTGTTCAACACATCCATACTTTAAATTTCTCGCTCCTTCCGAATCCGGTATCAAAAATAAGGGTTTCCATTTGAAAATATGAGGTTGACCTCGAAACAACCTTGAAAATGAGGTTCAAGGTCAAATCCAAGGTCACCGTCGGGTACCCCGTAAAGATTTACCTAGGGTATGACCTTTGTTTGTTTTGTTTTACCACTGAACTTGCGAGATTTTTAAGAACTCATTATTTGACCTTTATTTGACCTCTAGGGGTTACCTCAACCCCATACCTCAATACATATCCGGATGTAAAATTTTCCGCTCTTTCCGATTCCGCTATAAAAAATAGGGGTTCCCGTTTGAAAAAATGAGGTTGACCTCAAATTAACCTTGAAAATGAGGTTCAAGGTCAAATCCAAGGTCACCGTTGGGTTCCTTGTTCAAAGTTACTTAAAGAATGACCTTGACCTCTTCCAGAAAAGCAGTACTTTAGAAAATATTCAGCCGTCCCGGGACTTAATTGACACCCTGTATAAATACACTATTTATAAGAGCATCAAGCTTTCCATTATGAAATATCTTCACCATTGTTTTCTGTCATTTCGACTTTCCTTTTTTAAACAGAATAAACAAATCTTTCCGCGATTTTCATTGTGCGTTTCTGCAACTTTCGGCATTGCGAAATGAATGTAAAAGAAAACATTTGTTTACAAAAAGTAGCCGTGAAAAGGTTAACAATCACGATCTATAAGAAAGGAGTTCTGCTCTGTAGCTAATAATTTCATATGGTAAATACAAACTGTTAATGAATACTTTATTACAACACGCATACATGAAACATATTGATGATATTTCCTCACATATTTCTTTCGTGTAGAGCGTAATTCTCATTTTTTAGTATTCGTTTCCTGATCTAGATTATAAAGATTGTAGGAATATTGTAAAAGAGTATATATAAATAAATAAATATATATATATATATATATATATATTATTTTCAATTTCTAAACGTTCTCATGCGTGCATTTGTTTGTTTTAGTATTTTAAATACTTAAATCCAGTTTATTTAAAAAGGGCCCGACAAAAAATTTGGATTTTGGGCTTAAAATTCTTATGACGGGTCCTACTTTCATATAAAAAAAATCTCATGTGGTATAACTTTCGGGTTGAAGGTGCTTCAGACTCACCGTGGGAGGCGTTGCTTTTAAGGTTTGAAGCTCATGAAATATTATCCTGATATCATGCTCTCTTAGTATGAGTAGTGCTTATACTTTAAACGTATGAATTGACAACAAAATATCAAGGAAAGTTCTGGATTTTATATCGTGAGGTGCTTTCACGCTATAATAGTTAGAATTTTCTCTCCATATAACATGAATATTATTGAAAACGAATATATAAAGCATATACGTGTATTTCTAGAATAAACTCTATCTTCTTATCGATTGTTTGAGTACCTATAGTAGTGCTAGGAATTGATTATAACTTACAAAATAGCGCATAGATTAATTATATTTGTATGAATTAAAAGATAATGAAAATAGAAGTATCAAATATTATTTTATATACAATTTAAGTATACAAAATACGTGCGAGCGTACAGCCTATTACACCCTTATATATACATATATATATATATATATATATATACAAATTATACAAAGAACTTCTCTGGTTATATATACATGGAATTTCCTTGACTTACCAAAGCTATTTTCTTCTTTTGTTTTCAGATAGTGATATTTCATGTGGCACGAGGACCATTCATTGAAGAGTTTTCGCAGTGCGTAACTCACGGCTTTTACACGGAAGCTTGGCAAGAGCAGCTTTACACGACATTAAGTCTGATTTTCATGTTCATCTTTCCACTAACGATCTTGATCACTACTTACGTATCTACTGTCATAACTATCGCTCGTTAGTATAGTATATATTTAAAGAAAAGAAGATAATTTTATAAATGCCTACTTCCGATTTATTGTTTATCATTTAAACAATACAGTCAGACCTCGCGCACTCTTACAAGTTAGGACCGACGCACTTGTGCACTGTTACTACCGTGACAGCCAATCAGATTGAAAGGCCGTACATAACCAAAATTACAAAAAAGTAGGGTGCTTAAAGTTTTAAAAAATTAGATTTCATAATTCAAATCGTCATAAAATTAATAAATAACAATGATATTTTGACGAATTATAAATATTTTTTATTAAAAATAGATTATATTTTTATGTTAGGTATATAAAATAAATTACAAAATCTATGCAACGTTAGAAAAACTAATTTATGTTTTTATTACAAAATTAGGTCATTTCATAGTGAATAATTCTGTAAATATAAATTATTTAAATTAGAGGAATCACTGACTTTACAATATTGATCTTAACATATAAATTATTATTGTATAAATATCAAATTGTATGCAGGTTCATCATACTGAAATTTACAAATCATATATCTACAACAGTAAAACTTGAATAATTTTCCTCAATTCAGTAACATAAATAATAAAATTTTTTATCTTCTACAATGAAAACAAGCTTCATTCAATGTACAATGTTAAAATAAAGAAAAATTTTTGGAGGGGCCCCGTGAGCTTGATACATTTCTGGACCTGGAATTATATTGTAACAGTGGGCACGTATCGAAACGTAGCAGTGCGTAGGGGTTACCAGTGCGCGAGTTAACAGTGCGCGAGGTCTGACTGTATTAAAAAGGTCGGATAAGTTATGGTAGATTTAAGATCCTTTTATAGATTAGGTATGATTTATACCGAATTTTTCAAGTTTTTGTTTTTTTCTCCATTAATTTTCGATACATTTTTTAAAAAAATTTAGGTAAATAAACAATGTGAAAATACTAAAAAATAATTAATAGTGAACATAATTTTCTTTTAACTTTTGGCAAGTAATTTGACCGAGGGGCTATTTACTCCTGGAAAACACGAAGAAATCGATTCAAAATCATCGCAGATCTCAAGTCCTGGGCACCGTCCTCGTTGGGAAACAAGAAAACAAGAAAAAAGTACAAAATACTGAATCGTAAGCTGTAAACCACAGTACCCCAGGCATAGCAGTATCCAATAAGAAAAACATTTAAATAATACTCTAAACCACACTACCCACACAAAGCAATTTGTTATTAGAAGAAAGTTTCAATAAAACCGTTAACTCCTTACTTAATGGAAGAAGCTACAGAAAAATCCAAAATCTATTAAACATTGACAAATATATTTTTTCTTTTTTTGTACATAATAATACGTTAAAAGAACATATTTGCACTTATTAAAATCCCCCTGAACCACCCTTAAGATAGAAGTGCAGCCAGAAAACGTTCAAGAAAGGATATCATTTTGATTATCGCTTTGCGCACCAGGCATCGATGAATTATGATCATCTTGAATTTATGTATTCTTTTAAATAAAACTTTGAAATCTATGTTGCAATATTATTATTTTTTGCTTCTAAACAAAGTCAAAATCATGTATTTTATTATACTCGTAATTATTGTGGAACAAAAATTTGTATTTAAACTTTTACCAATAGATCTCAACATAGATTTATAAAAAATGTATTTAAAAAGTAGATTACCACTCATTTAAAGTATCAAAAGAAAATCTGGTGCGCAAAACGCAACTGGAAGTTATGAAAATAAAGAATTGAGAAAAATTACTAAAGTAAAATAGTAGTAATAATTAAATAAAAATTAATTCGTTATTATTTATGATTCCTTTATTGTCTTATGGGATAAATTTTTTTTAGTCTACCACTGACATAAGGTTTTGACTTTTAGTGACGTTTAGCCTTGCTTAGGGCGTATTTATTTAGCTTCTTTTGTAACGCAAATGTTAAAAATCATTCAATTTTACATAAAAGCGAAAATATTAAAAAAAAAAATGAAAACAGCTTAAAAAAGTCAAATTTTCTTGTGAAACCTCTTTCATTATTAAGAAAAGGGGTTAAGAATTAGTATAAAAAATTCGTTTTTTTAACAGAAACCTGTATCTTGTTCCCTTAACCCTTACACCACCACATTTAACGAGATGACTACAAATTTTTTTTATACTCATTATAGAGTCAGATAGAATAACTAAGAAAAGATTAACTAAAGCCCGATTATGACAAATTTCCCTCTGTAGATTACCTAAACTTTAATGTTACATTTTCATAGCATTGGTGATGATTGGTCGCGTTTTAAAAGTTTCATATTAAATATAAAGAAATTGAAAATACGAAAACTTATTAGAATGAACTTCATTTACACAATATACATATGCACTTAATTATTTTAAAATAAATCATTACATATTTTCGAATTAATTACAATTTTGACTAACTATTCCTATTTTTCAAGTAAAATTTGAATTTTCGCGACTAAAATGTAAAGGTCTCTGTTCAACGTACTTTTAAGATATATACTCTGATACTTGCGATTAGTGTGTAATGTATTTATCTATATAATTTTATATTTTTTATACATATTATTTACTGCCTTTTACTGCAGTATTAATGTTTAATATATTTTGTGCTGTCCGTTTATATTTGTTACAAATATTTTTTCTTATAACGAGAAAGAAAAAACGAGTCGTAGTTATTTAAAACATAACCTTAATCTTGGCTTTGATATAAATAGATCTTTATAATATTACTATTGTTTATACTTATTAGGTGACATGAGTATTAGACGGACCGAAAGACGAAGAAAAACTTACATGACTTACTAGTAAATCTGATTTTGTAAATAATAATTATACAACCAATGTTGTTATCATATGACTTGTTAATCAAAACGTAATTATTTTTGTAAATAAATAATTATTTTCGTCACCTTGACAAGGACGACAAATAAGGTGTCGAAATATTGCTTAATAACATTATTCGTACTCATTACATAGATATATTCATCAGTATAATATATGTAAATATATGGTTGCTTTTGGAACCGTTATTCCTGGACGATCGAATAGTTATAGAGCTATCGAAAATTCTACCATTCTATATAATTGTGTATCAAACAAATACGAGTATCATTTTCAGAATTTTTATTTTTGAACTTTGTTAACAAAGTTTAAAGCTTATAAACAATTGCTCTTTTTACACAATAAAGTGTTGTAAATACTGAATTATTTTTGTATATTAAAAAAATACTATAATCGATCTAAGTAATTTTATTGTCGAACTTTGATAACAAGACCTAATTACCTTGCAATTGGACCATTGTAGAATATATAAAACATAACGAGAGAACTTCTGTGCTTATTTTAGCTAAGCGGGCCTCATACGTCATATGGGTGGTCAAAGGGTTAAGGGGTCAAGCCAGAAAAAAGCCTTCGAAAAGATTATTTCCAATTGTTAAAAACACACATATTAATCATAATTACAGAACCCCTAATTACGAACAACACACACTTTATCACCTCTCCGTCAAAGTTTCAATGATTTAAAATAATATACAAGCTTAATAATATCCAAACAATAAAAAAAAAAATCCAACGGTTCAACCTAATAATTGTAATGAAGCGAAATGGCTTCTGTGCTGCGAGATATCCACTCAATTCTCTAAGGACACTAACCTCTGAAACCTATTATACGAAAAATACTGCTGAGAGAAACTGCGACTGACTGCTAGGAGAGTTTGAAATGGAAAGGGCAGAACGGAAACTTCGTCGCCGTCTCCTCGTGGCATTCCCTTCACTCCGTCTCTCTCTGACCCATGTCTCTATTCCGCTAACATTTTTCTCACAGATCCGTTGCTATAGGCCCAAAACTGGAATTTTACGAAAGTAGTAACCGGGGGTTGGGCACTACTGTAGTTTTTCCCATTATGCATTGCTTCAATCGACGCGTCTAATTTAAATAATAAAAGAGCGCCCTCTTTACGTAGTCGACTTTTTCTATAAGGCTATGTATACCCGATATAGCTCGCGATAATGATAATGGCCGCACGGCCCCGGAGGACCAGCCAACAATACACTTCTCATGTATTTATGCCCGTTTCCGTCGTAGCCAATAGCGTGCCGATCATTCCGCTCAAGTCCGGCTACTCATGCAGGGAGATCCGAACGCGCATTCGACTGCCCGCGGTGTCCGCTGCTGAACACGACCTGTCTCCATCTCCCGCCACGCACGCTTGCTCCGCTGCTCTTTCCGCTCCAAGCATCGCCGGCGACAGCTGAGCCACGGACGCAGTTCTTCTCCCTTCCTCTCGCTCTCATTCTTGTTCTCGAGTACGACGTTCATTGTCATCCTCACGTTGCAATCGCGCTCCCGGTCATCCGCGTACTCGACTATATTAGTGTATGTGTATTCGCCGTCTGCTGTAGCAATGCGGGCCTGTGTGTTCTCTCTCTCTCTCTGTGTCTCTCTTGTTCTTGCTGCACACTGTTACTCAGACCTGCTGAAAAGAAAGAAAAAAAACACGACACAATATCTCCTCATCGACTTCGTAGGCGCTGTCTCCTGAATCTGCTCAGCTTTTTCTGGGCTTCTCGTTATTGCTGAGCCGTCTGCTGTGCTGATGGGAAATGTGTATGGTATGCCTATATTTCTGTGTGTGTGTATCGCACCGACGTTTTCTTGTTAGTAATTAATTACCATGCGTTCGGTGCCGTGGTGCGTGCGTGATTCCGCTTCGTGTTTCCTCTTTCTTTACATATAACAATTCCGAAATAATACTATGCTTTATTCTAACCTAACCCCATCTAATCTAACCTACTCTTACTATTATATATATATATATATATATATATATATATATATATATATATATATATATATATATATATATATCTTTCAGCATCTATGTTTCATTTTGGTATATGATTGTTTTCAGTAACATGATTATTTTAAGCAAAATTGTATTGTCGCATTTTACATGTCACAAATACCCCCCTCCTAAACTGGAGATCACTTCAACGGAGTGAATCTCCCGTTTAAATTACTTTAAACGACTGTACTTTTACTAAAAAGGAATCACGCCCATAAAACCTCCGGCATCGAACGCTCGCTCTTGACACTGTAACAAAATACATCATTAATTAGATCAGCCACCAATATTACACAACCATATTACTTATTAGTAAGAAAACTCATGAATGTGGTTTGTTACACTATATTGCGTTCTTAACCATCCTTTGGTTAGATGATTCTGAGAAAAAAAAGTTGCATACTCGCGAAGACAACAAAAGGGCATGCGTAGGTTAGTGCGGGATGGCATCGCAGGGGAATATACCGCTTTAGCTATGAAACCTGTACCTTAGCGATCTTTCTCCCTTCCATAGTCTCGAGTACAGAAATCGTGGGGAATTTAATCTCGATCACCTCGAATGGTCCATCATATTTTGGGGCCAGTTTGGCGGAGAACCTCTCAGCCGCAAAGGACAAAACATACACCCTCCTCATTACTCGATCACCTACATTGAACGTCACGCCGCGCTTTCCCTTATTGTACTGATTCGTCTGTTTCTCTCGATCCTGATCGATGTGCCTAATCACTAGATCTCATAAAACATCAACCGAAGCTTGACTCGATCTACCCATACTTCTGGGTCTAACTGTAATTTTGGAGTCCTATCTCGTTCTCCCTACATAGACTCTTGACCGGTGTCAGGTGTAGTCCATAATTCAGAAAAGCCGAAGATACCTTTAAACTCGATTGCATGGCCGTGTTCACTACGTGTCGAAACTCATGGAGGTACTGATCCTAGTTACGGCGTTCCTTCGCTGCGAAGGTGGCTATCATCGTCTTCAAGGACCGAATACTTCTCTCGACTGGATTTGCTTGGGGGTGATACGGTAACGTAGTTCTGTGCTTAACCCCATACTCCTGTAGCTTATTGTTCAGGTGTTTATTGTCGAACTCTTAACCATTATCTGTGATCAGATAGTCTAGCGTCTCCCACCTGAACAAAATCAACTCCTTGAATGCTTTTGCTACTGATATCTCGTCAGCTTTCCGTATGCGCTTCAATTCGATCGATCCGGTAAGGAGGTGTAGTAGTACCAAAATATATTTGTACTGACCCTTACTGTTAGAAAATTCCTTCCTATGGGCAGCTACTAATGCCTCTGGACGATTCTCTGCCACATTATGCCTTGTGGCTCCGTCTGAACCATTTTGTACTGTTGACACTCGTCGCACTCTTGTACGAATTCATTAACGTCGTGCCACACCCTAGGCCAATAATATTTTCATGCAACCCTATCGTAAGTTTTCTCCACACCTAAATGGCCTAAGGAAGCCTCTCGATAGACGTCCTCCATAACTCGATAAAGTTTTTCCCATGGAACCACCAATCGCCAACAGAACCGTCATCTCGATGCGTGATTGGGTCCAACAGTGGATCGTTCCAAAATCTGTACATCGCGTTTTCGGCTCCGTCAGTCGTTCATCATTGTCTTCGGCACCCTCCTCGGACACCATGGCCTGATATGATTCCCTCTCACTCCCCACAGGTTGCCCATAATTTACTCTCTTTTCATCCACGCCGCTATCGAACACCTTGGCTTGTAATGGTTGCAATTGGGATTGCCTTTCGCTCCCCGTTTGGCTCCTCAATATTATTCCTCTCTTATGCGCTGCCCTTGGATACCATAACCTGAAGTGAGTTCCTCTCACTCCCCACAGGTTCTCTAATGTTTACGCTTTTTTCCCCCACGTCTTCAACTGTGCTAGTCTGGCATGCTTGCAATTGGGATTACGTTTCATGCTCCCTAGGCTATTGATACTCACTCTGCACTTTCAAAACTGCCCCTCGGAACCCCATGACCTGGAGTGATCACTTCACACTGCAACTGGGGTCGCTCTTCATTTCCTTCAGACTGTCCAACTTGTCCACTCTCTTCAGCTATTGAACACTGTAACACCATGTCCTAAAGTGATCGCTTCTCACTCCCCACAGGTTGTTCCACATCCTCACTTTCTTCTATATCAACGAATTTCACCAACTTGAGTAACTGCAATTGGGATTGCTTTGCACCATGCATGGGTTGATCAACACACACTTTCTCCATTGCTACTTCACTCTCGAACGTTGTGGTCTGGGATGACTGCAATTGGGATCGCTTTACACCCCTGTCCTGACGTTTTACGCCCACTGCTCTATAGATACCCTCCGATGGCTTAGCTTTACCATCTCTCGACTGCTTCCTCCTTCATAAATTATTTTTCTTCCCCCTCCGATGGTCTCGATCGAAGACTGCTTCTCGTTCTCCTCTATTATTCGCCTCGCTTCCTCTGCACCTCCATCTCGACCATCGGCACTCTCAATACTCGATAACGGTGTTCCTAGAGTTGTGCAGCAGGCAGGGAACTGTACTGTATCACTGCTATGCCATTTACCAATCTGTTACGGTATGCCGCGCAAACTGCGTGGCGCACTCCGTGAGCGTGACGCCTGCTCTACCACATACTACACAAAATGTATTACTTCGTCTAATTGACGGGACTGGATATTCCGCCATCCTGTGATTTAACTCATTACAGCTGTAGCATCTCCTCTTCGGGCACTCCAATGCTCTACATTCCACTCATCTACACTCGAAACATGGCCCATTACAGGGCTGGTTTCCCTGGATTCAGGACGAGGATGTTCTCGCCGCTTGGTTTTCTTATCCTCCATTAGAAACCGCCGCCCCATAGCTCGATCTCTTGGACTCGAATTGGTTAGTTTGGTTCCTCTGCCAATTTTCTTTTAAACTTTCGCCACGTCTGGATCTCACGTCGGATGGTTCTAGACCAAGTATTGGCTGACTTAGTTAGAATGCATGGCAGTCTGTACTCAACTGCCTATCGGACATCATTGCGCTCGTCCGGCAGTTGGTAAATTGTTCCAAAAATTATTCTGTAGCGTCCGTTTCTTCTCCCAAAAATTTCGAACACCATGTCTGCAACGTTTTGATTAATTGAGCGTTCATTGAGCCCGTTTCGCGATATCGATCTCCGTATATCCTACGATTGTACCCCCCTCTCGATTGTAACTTATAACGGATTCTCTGCTATTACTCCTATCCCAACGATGGTCCCATCAATGGTTGTTATGATCCCGCCGACTGCCATAGTCTTCTCCAGAGCTACTGCTATCATTTTTGCTCCTGCAACTATCTCTCGAGCCACTTCTCTAATTTCTACTTCTCCAGCTATCTCTCGAGCCACTTCTCTGATTTCTACTTCTCCAGCTATCTCTCGAGCCACTTCTCCAATTTTTGCATTATCTCCTTCTTTCGAAATCATCACCATTATCGTGGTAGTCACCACCAGACAGCATTCGTCCTCTGATATCGCGATACAACTATATTCCTCTCACTCGTCTTCCCAGCCGTCTAGAAGTATCTCTGTCCCTTGGTGGACTTGTACTTCTCTGTCGCTGGCTTCTTACGGGCATTCTTTGCATTTCTATCTGCTCTCTTCCATTTTCCCTCTCCATTCGATTAGTACACTGATTATTCCTCTCGTCCTGAGTAATTGGTCTGTTGTTTAAAATCTTTTCTTATATTTGCACTGGTTCTGTATTCTCCCTCCGTGGTGATCTTATTTCCCACCTTGCGTCGTTTCTCCTTTCCCTTGACGCATTATCTTCATCTTCATTCCAAAACACTTGGCCTCTATCGGCTCGACGGTTCCTGTAAATTTAGATTTCCATATGCCGTCTCTAACTGCTCCAATAGGTTCTATGTTGTCGGATACTTATTGGGCATCATTCTTCTCTTTCGAAAAGTCTACCGTAGGAAGTACCAGTACTGACCCCCGTGCTGCTACATCCTCATCCACTTCTGGATACTAAGGGGCATCATCTAATTTCCCCGTGCATATGATTCCTGCCATAAATAGTCTTTCCTGTCACACCAGAGCTCTCCCTCCTCTATTTAGTTGCAACTTTTATAATCTAGTGGACAACTCTTGTTCTGACATTCTACATATGTCTCGCAGCGTCTGCCTACATTCTTTAGACCTCCGCATAATCTCTCTAATTTTTTCTGTGTATCCTTTCAGCTTCCCGTTCGTCTCGAACTACTTACCAAAACACGAAAATGGTTAATATGAGCTGCTCGAATCATCAAACATCAACAAAAATTTTGGGGGTCCGGCAAAAATATGGACAGAGGGCCTACACTGCAAAAGAGTTTCCCATTTCATGAGTGTGAGTTAAAATTTTCCTATAAAAGATGTCTATTATCCAATATATACAAATGCTGAGTTTATATACATTGCCATTAACAATATAAAAATCGAGTCAATAATGATATTAGGTAATGTTAAATTGGAATATTAATGGAAAGCCCGCCCACTTGTAGGAGGCACTGGAGGTCGCGCGCTTGCGCCCAAGGCTTGAACAAGCGAGAGGGGGCGTGCCTTAAGATGATTGCAGCAGGGAATTTCTACAGTAGGGAAAAGGGATACTGTGTTACGAAGTAACACGAAAAAAAATACAAAAAATCATTTTAATTGAGGTAAAGAAAGAGAAATTTTGTTAGCTTACGATACTATCGGCATTTTGAGTAAGCGGCACGCACTACAGCGTTTTGCCTTTACGATCCAATTACGTGATCAAGCCCTACGTTTATATATACATTTCAGACAAAGATTATAGATAAAGTACATAATAGTATACAGCAAGCAGCATATATTTAGAATCCCTGAATTTTCTTTATTTAATAGATGTAGACACTTGAAATGTCATATAACTTTTAAGTTATAAATCGCGCAGGGAAAATAGTATGATACCGATTACGTAACATAGCGATAATCACACGTAGGGGGGGGGGGGTGGGTGGTCCTGCAACGTAAATATATAAGGTTTTCCAGAGACAATAACGGAATAAGTAATTAATTATTTATTTATAATAAAACATAATTAAGACTAATATCATTTTTACAACCGTTAAACAAAGGAAAATCCTTTTCTTTACATTAGACAAGGATGGAAAGTAAGTGGCCTTCAGCGGGGGGTATTACGTAGAAAACGACGCGATACAACAGGTGGCAAGTGCAAATTGGTAGCGACGCGCAACCACCGCTCGAGCCGCCAGCGGCGAGACGCCGGAGAACCGAGGTGATGAGTGCCCCGGCACGACGAGAAAAATGACTCTCACCCTACCTACCAAACATTAAATTTAAAAACAGATAACGTATGTATCCAAAACATGCGCAGAAGCTAAGGAGGACCAGCAGCGGTTATGGGAAGAACAGCAAAAAGTGCACACTAGAATATCTACGTACTTGGTAAGAATAGGAGATCTGATAGATGGCCAACAGCAAATACACGAGCGAATTGATCAGGGACGGGCGGAAGTAGTAAAAATGACTAATGCACGGACTAGACGCGAAAACGACAGTCCTTTAGCCCGTATGAAGCTAGAGCTTCCAACATTTAGTGCCGCTGCATATGATAGGCCAATGCGTTTTTTAACTTCGTTAGTAAATTATTTAGAAGCGACGAGCGCTTCAGATTATAGTTATAAGTTTATTGTGGAACAGTCACAGGATTGGTGGGAACACATGAAAGATCGTGTATCCGGAGTAAGAGAATTCAGAGACCGACTTATAGAGAGATATTGGAACAGTTCTATTCGAGCAGGTATAAAACGAGATTTAGAATTTGGATCATACAAAACGGAAGGAAATCTAAATAGGAGTGAATATGTACTGCGATTATATAATGATGTAAGAACGCTATCAGATCCTCCAACGGAACAATTAGCGGTGGAGAAGTTCTCTAGGCACTTTGATGAGCAGGTACAGCAGTCGATTTTCTCTAGAGTTATCCAAAACATTGACCAACTAGTCCGATTACTCGACACGCTCGACTCCATAGGATCGTTAAATTCCAATATAACTAATACGCGATATGTCAGTTTTTCGGATAAATTTCCTCGAAGGGTAAGCCCATACGATAATTACACACAAAACCTCGATGACTCTACAGGAAAGTAGAGAGATCGCTCACTCACAGAAGAGAATTTTCGTTCTTCTACTCCACATCCTAGCCCCCACTATGAGGAAATCAGGAGAAATATATCCGGACCTCACAGGGAAAATCGCCCATATAGACCACGAGAGAGTGTCAATAATACACAGGGGTCAATGCCTACTAATTCATTACCACGTCAGGTACGGCAGAAAGAGAACATAAGCGAAATCTTAGATTATTATGAGGATGCAAAAATAGGCGAAATGGTAGAAGAAGTAGTAGCCCATTCACAAGAAAACTAAGATACATTCAAGAGAAAGTTTGATTCGTTTGTTACAACGTATAAAAATAACCTTTTAAAACAATTCTCTAAGTTCACGAGAAAGAATTTTGCTAACCCATTACCGGGAAAGGAGAATATGCCAAATATATTACTGCAAAAGCATTTTGAGCCTTCGATCATTTCTAAAGAATCAGAAATTAATTCTGTATTTGACTGTCCAAGAGATTTTTTATTATCAGAAGTCGATTCCGAAATATTTTCAAAAATCTACCGTTCACTATCCAGAAATTTTATTACTAATAGAGGGCGTCTCAATCCGCGCGTTGGTAGATACCGGTAGCCGCATTACATGTATTTCTTCTGATCTATATTCAAAAAATATTGATATTTGGAGAGCGTGTCCCACGCTGCCCGTTGTAGGAATCCAGGCAACCAGCTTTACCGATGAAAAGTCAGTAAATTTTAAGAGACAACTTCACGCAGAAGTAAAAGTTGCGAATGTTGTTGCTGACATAACGTTTATGATATTCCCCAAATTAGTACGAGAGTGCATTATCGGTATAGATGACCAAAATACTTCAAAATGGTGATAGACATCGGGTTGAAGTCTATTTCTGTGGCCACCCCGCGATCTTCCCATAGCGTGAGTCTCCCATTCTTGTACGGCAACATGCCACAAGGGGACAGAGAATATATAAATAAAGTTTTTCAATTCCTGATAGAAGAGTGTTTCACGGAATCTGATGAGAGCCCTCCAATAGGTAAAGAAAACGAAATTCTCCTAGATAGTAAAATTGAGAAGAAATTGTCATCTATAAGTTTCCACAGTTCTTCGGAAAAATTTGCTTTGAGAAATCTAATTATCAAATACAGAGAGATTTTTAGAAAAAGACCAGGGATGTTTTCCTCATATAAATATAAATTTGTGGTTAAAGACACGGGAACATACTTTCGTAAGTCCTACCCGATCCCATTGCAACATAGAAAAAAGGTAGACGCAGAGATAAGCAGGATGCTTAGGCTAGGAATTATACAACGTGACTGATCTAACTTGGTCACCCATGTTAAGTCCCAAACGCGACAATAATTTTTTATTTGGTTGGTGGTACTCTAGGTTCTTGGGCACAAGGATTCCATTGGTGTCCTCAAAAAATGTCCAAAATGTATTTTTCAAAAATAAAAAATTTATTTTTTAGCAAAAAAATGTTTGAGTGTCGGGAGTATTTTTGACGCGTAGTAGAGTTAATTTGCAGGTCAACGAGTCTTTGCCGACGTGTATTAAGAAACGTTGTGTATTTTTAATTAAACCTCAAAAATTGATATTTATGAACGAACGATTGTCTGTTTACGAAGTGCGCCATCTTACCGCGTTCCCCTCGCTGAATAGAACCGAATCTAACGGAATATCTGCGCCGTTGGACAGTGTCGACTGTAGTTGTGTTTACAAGTGGAGGTAAGTTGCGCTCGGCCCGTAGCGGTTCCAATGATAAAGGTAAATATTTTTTAAATTGTTATCGTAGTTAAATAATTATTTTTGTATAAATCATATGAGTTTAAAATTATTTATTTGAAAACTCTTTAAGAATAGTTTTGCTGTCTGGATTATTCTTTAGTTAACAATTTCATTGAAATTTTAATAACTATAATTTTTATTAAAGCAAGTTTATTAAAGGTCTTTATTTATTATTTTATCAATTAAAATATTTTTGATTATTTTACAATTATTAAACTTCTTGTAATGTCTTTAGATTGGTGATGTACTCCTCAAAATGACTCGATTTCTTAAGATAACTGAAAGTTAGATCCAGTGCATTCAGTATCATGTACTCCTCAAAATGACTCGATTTCTTAAGATAACTGAAAGTTAGATCCAGTGCATTCAGTATCATGTACTCCTCAAAATGACTCAATTTCTTAAGATAACTGAAAGTTAGATCCAGTGCATTCAGTATCAAAACATCATTCTCATGTACCTTAACAGCTGCTAACAACTCAGAATGTGTAGTCGAAAACTAATTCAGCAGAGAATGAAAATCATCAGGTCTTGTAATGCGAGCAGTACATTCAACAGCAAGAAGAAAGGCAAAATTTATTCTCTGTTGATCAGTGTTCTTCTCCAGCACGCAAAACTTTTGGTCAACTTTGCACGAAGTTGCTCCGATAAAGATGCCAACTGTCGCAAAACGATCAAAACTTTCAAGGCATCTTCCTTCATCTCGCCCTCGTTCAAAGAATCCAAGAGCTCACATAAAAATGTGAAAATCTATGCACCCCGAACATTCAGACTGAACTTACTCCATTTTTCAAAGCCTATGCCGTTCAGTAACGAAGGAGACTTTGTTTCTACGATTTTGGCGAACAGTCGTAGCAATTTTTCATCTACAGTAGAAAACGTGCTCTTTTTTAATATTTGAGGCAGCACAAGAGTTTCGAAGGAGGAGTACTCGATGAGTTTCTCCGTAATCTTTAGTAACAAATCTTGATTTTCGATGGACAACAGCTTTAAAACTAAAAAGCTCGATGTTTCTTGAAGTAGTTTAACATTGGACGCGAGGAGAGTTGCGACAGTGGCATTAGCGATTTCTGTCAAAAGAGCATCGTTGCTTTGGTATTTATCGACAAGCTCCGATAACTTTTTCAACCAGAATACTGAATCTCTGAGCATATTTCCACTCTTATGGTTGATTACTAGTTGAATAAACTGTAGCAGATGAATCAAAAAATCTTTAGAAGATTTGTCCATCGTTTTGAACGTAATGGTCCACAGTACATCACACTTCTGTGGGTGAATTACACTGGTGATGCAATTGAAAACAGTCGATAGTACATTAAAGAGAAGCTGCTGATTAATGGATGTATCCTGCAAGGAATTGAGTTAGACACTGAGCATAGACTCGGTGCATGAGTGGAACTGACCAGGAACGCCAGCAAGCACGTGAAATAGTAATTTTCCACAACCGACAACTCCATCTTGTCTTTTCTCTAGAGCTGCTAATACTAGTTTTAAAAATGCCTCCTTGTCTTTCACCTTACGCACTACAAAGGCAAAACTGCTAACAACGGCAGGAGTAAATTAAAGATTGTGTCAACATTTCTTATCATGTATCGCCACTGAAATTTAAATAGATATGCTAGAGTATGGAAAGTATGCTGAAGCTGCTCCTCATCTTTTGTTTGCAACAAATCAATAATAGCTGACAAACACTCTGGAAAGTATGCATAGAAGTCAATCTATAAGTCTTTAGCTACAGCAATCACTAATGTGTAAATAAAAATAATAACCAATGTAAAAATAAAGATATTTATTCATATGTATTATGATGTTATATAGTATTATTAAATATTATATTTTTTAGGTTGGTAAAAATTCACGCAAAACTCGTACATGTTTGGTCCAACAGTCAACCCAAGAGCATCGTAAACGGCAAACAGACCCGAGAAGCCGTCATTGAAGATAATAACGGCTACGTCAGTCGCAATTTCAACTATAGTCTTACCGCTTGACACCGTCTTTGGAGCAATTGACCACACTACAGCATTAAACGACTCGTTATTATTCTGAGTATACGAGGTCTGTCCCAAAAGTATCCGACATACGTTCATATCTTCGCGCGGAGAGACTCAGGCGACCTCTGGAGGGTACGAACGTCACCAGCAACTCCTAACCTTCTCGTCAGTAGCCTGAGATACCGATGAAACGCCATAGTTCCCGCGCAGCGTGTATTTGTTTACAACGACTTTTTTGCGTTCGTCGCAATTTGCTTATTGCTAAAAATGGCAGAACGAACCGAACAGCGAATTTGCATAAAATTTTGCTTTAATCTCGGTAAAAGTTGGCGGAAACTATTGAAATGTTTCAAAAGGCCTTTAAAGATGAGTGTATGGGCAAAACACAAATAAAAGAATGGTATAGGCGGTTCAAAAGTGGCCGTCAAAGTCGAAGCAACATCAAGTCAATGTTGATTGTTTTTTTCGATTATGAGGGCGTTGTGCACAACGAATATGCCCCTACAGGCCAGACAATCAATAAAGAGCACTACGTTGAAGTTTTGAAAAGATTACGTAATGCAATCAGGAGAAAACGACCGCAACTTTGGGAAACCGGTGACTGGCTTCTTCATCACGACAATGCTCCAGCGCACGCATCGAAACTTGTGCAGCAGTATTTATTGAAACACAGTGTTGCGCAGCTCCGCCAGCCTCCATACAGTCCTGATATAGCTCCCTGCGACTTTTGGCTGTTTCCTCGATTGAAAATGCCGCTTAAAGGACATCGATTCAACAATAAACAGACTGTTGAAACTAATGCGACGAATGCACTAAAGGCGATTCCGAAGTCTGACTTTCAAGAGTGCTTTAATACGTGGAAACATCGATATGAGCGTCTTGTTCAATCAAATGGGGACTACTTTGAAGGCTGCCACCCCCCGGATGACGAAGAATAAATCAAGCGCCGAGAAATCGAGGTAGGTCGGATACTTTTTGGACAGATCTCGTACACACCCAAGCAGCGTGACAAAAGGTTGTCGGAGCTGAGTTCATTATAAATGGGTTTTATTGCGTTAAAAACATCCTCATGCATTGAACTCTTGTGCTCCTACGTTGCAAGTGTACCAAGCGCTGTACTGCGCTGACAAGAACACCAAGAGTCTACTCCGACGGGCCACTTCTCGTGCTGTGTATTCTCCTTCGTCGACATTTTATGAAGTAACGTTGCCCAAATTTAATTCCGCATTTTTTTTACTGAATCGTAGTTTCTCCTAATAGCAAGTCCGTAATAAATAGAAAGTTCATCAATTAACTTTCCGGTCAACTTTCCTCGGACGCCAAGACCTTTCGTTGTTTTCTTCAAATTGCGCAGACGCGTTGCCATGCGCTTCTGAACGTGTCCGATACATTATTTTTTTCGACGATGAAATCTTTATAAGGTTTTGAGTCGACTATACCTTTATATGTTTTTGAATCGCCGTCGCCGATATATTTCAAATATTTGATATTATGAAGTTTTTCTGAGCGTTTGAACATTTCTATAACTGCGTCGATCTCCATTTTCCCGGCACAACCTTCATGGTTGGCATCACAGTTCTGTTAGTGTGAAGGGTATACCTCTTCGTATTCAGCAGTACCTTCCTTTTTTTGCCAATATTCACACACTTTACAGTACTTAGATTTTACACACACATCCAATACCTTGCCAGTGTACCAACCAATCAAAGTCACCAATCCGAACAAAGACGTAAACCCTCTCTTTCGCCAAGATCCATCGCCTGACACCGTGAGACCTTCTTTTTCACCTCGTTCGATAGAAATTTCTTTTTCTTTAATCGCTGATTTTTTCATAGATATAATTCGAACAGATGAAGTAGCAGTGGCGATATTAGATATGATCTTGCTGTAAGTTGTTTGAAAAACAGGCTTTGCAAGATCCATCATAGAGCAGAACTTTTTTATACTGTTGATACCTATGCCTATGATGCGCATAGCTAAAATAATACGGCAGTTGATCTCATAAGCACGACCATTTATTGCAGGAAAGCTGTTAATATCAGCATCACCACAGTTCGAACAAGACACAATAATTTTGAAGCCTAGTCCACGCTTGTTCGACTCTAAAAACCGCACGTCACTATTACATTTTTTGCATACTACTAATTCAGAATGAGCAGTAAATACAGCGACAAAATTGATGAAACAGTAGCCGAAATTATTATCAACATCGCGGTCACGGTCTAAATCAGTAGTTTTCAATTTCTTAGCCGAGGTACTAACGTGCTCCGAATCGCCTTCGAACGAATGGCGGTTAGGCGGGCGTCGATTACTAATTTTACTCCGTTTTGTACGCATACTTCTTGTTTTACTGCCTTTACGGCCACTGTACACCTTTTCACTCATAATTAAGTACTTGTAAATATAATTCACAGTTAAAAAGTAAAGCAAAACTCAAAATAACAACGTAAACAACGAGAACGGCTGATCGACTAAACACAGGGCAATTGTGAGTAAACACGTGCTGTAAAGACGCTGTAACCGTCGTAATGTCATGTAGCGATCTCTATAATTAAAATTTAAAACACGATATCGATCGTAGGTAACTTCTACTAATTTCCAAAGCCGCGAAATTCAAAAAAGCGAGCATCGCTAAAATAAGCGAAAATTGTGATTTTGGAGCATCAAAGCTGTTTGGAAAAAATTGATTTAAAAAAATTTTCAGTTTAACCCTTTCGTGCACATAAAAGTTACAGCTATGGTGCGGGAAAACTGTTTACATTTCATAGGGTCCCGAGCCGCGCTGAATCCGAATCCAAGGTCAGATTTTGAAAATTCAGGATGGCGGATCCAATATGGCGGACGGGAAAGTAAAAAATTCGAGATTTTGAAAAACAACAAATTTTTCGTATTCTACGTGGAAACACAAATAGATACCGTTTTTGGTATTTTTTCGATATCTCTCTTAGTTTTTGGGTAAAAAATTCATAAACTTCGAGCCGCGCTGAACCCGAATCCGAGGTCAGATTTTGAAAATGAATCTTTTACTCAAGAACTAAGAGAGATATCGAAAAAACAACAAGAACAGTTTCTATTTGTGTTTCCATGTAGAATACGAAAAAATTTGTTGTTTTTCAAAATCTCGATTTTTTTACTTTCCCGTCCGCCATATTGGATCCGCCATCTTGAATTTTCAAAATCTGACCACGGATTCGGATTCAGCGCGGCTCGGGACCCTATGAAATGTAAACAGTTTCCCCGCACCATAGCTGTAACTCTTATGTGCACGAAAGGGTTAAATCGGTACTTGGGCGTTGTAGATTTTGATTCTAGGATTGTTTTGGCAAGATTTAAGCCAATAAAAAAAAAATAGAAAAAAACAAAAACATTTGGGGGATATAACCCCTTAAGCTGGTAACGACAGCTTCTTGCCCTTCAGTACTTTGGTGATGTACAAATAGCAGAAATCGCAATACAGAACCGTTTGTACAAGACCAGCCACGATGGCAATGCGATCGTAATGGCGCTCTGAGTAATATCGGTAAACCCAATTCAACAAGTACAGGCCTCTGTAAAGAGCGTAATGCAAACAGGTAATGACTGGTGATGCTCTCCGCTTCACTTGTCTTGGACACCAGAAACATCTGACGTAAAATAGCCACTGACTCCTTGTAGATACTGAATGTCCACATCACCGCCAAGACTGTAAGGTCGTGGTTGATCAATAAAGCTAGAACCACAGCAGGCAATATTAGGAACTCAATACTGTAAAACAGTATATTATTTATTTAATGACTAATAAAGGCAGATATTTTACGCTCATTTATAAAAAATATTTTAGTGGTATTATATTAATTAATCAGTTAATTCGTGAATAATGCTAATTTTTAAACAGAATTTATTAAAAAAAAATACTGATTGACGCTTTATTACCAATTTGTTATTAAATAATTTCATAATTTATTTCAAAATATTTTTTAAAATAATGTTTTCAATGTGCATAATAGGTTCAATGTGCATATTTATTCACATTTTCTTAAATGTATCCACATATTCTCATATTTATTCACATTTATTCTCACATTTATTTACATTTATTCGCATTTTCTTACATTTATTCACACTTTCTCACATTTTCTCACATTTATTCACATCTTCTAACATGTATTCACATTTATTCACGTTTTTTCACATTTATTCATATTTTTGAACAAAATCTATTTATGTGAAAGGGATATTTTCATATATTTTCTTCTTTAAATATGTAAAAATGTGTAAAAGTGTGACAATACGTGCCACTACGGTTCGAAACCAGCCACTTATGCACATTTTCTCACAGTTTTCCATATTTTCTCACACTTTTACACATTTGTCCACATAAATTATTTCCACCAGGGTATCAATCATTATTAACAAATGATTCCATATCTAAACGTATTATGATTGTAATCATATGTAGCTATGAATTTCATGTACATCAGGAATAAAGTAGCGAAGGCTGCCTCTATAAAGACTACCTTCATTACAGTGTTGTATGCGGAAACGTAAAGTGGTCACCAGCTTCAAATACCATATCGTGCAGACTATGGCACACATGATCTGGGACTTTCCGCTTATACCTATAAAAGTAAAGAATTTAAGTGTAATGATCAAACAAATAATCCAGGAATTCATCCATCCAGTGTAACGCAAGCCTTTGCAGGCTCAAAAATAAAAAACGTACGGTTACAGCACCGATTACTGATCACGCGATTCCAGATTAACCCTTACTTTTTTACCAAAACGAATCGAAACACTTTAACTACACATTATATTTTAATTAAAGCATTTCCAGCAGCTGCCAAGCCATTTTCCTGATCTCCCAAACAACATTGACCGTCGCTTGAACGTTCCGGTGACCTGTTTTTTGGAACGTTGGCACTTTAGGTAGAACCGACCGGTTACGTCCTAGGAACGTTCCCGCTCAGGGTAAAATGTCCGCTTAGGTAGCAAAACTTACGTCTCCGGAACGTCTTTGGAAACGCAGCTGGGACGTGCCGGAACGTTTTAATAGAAGCCTAAAAATATTTTTTTTTTAAATTATTAAAAACAACAAAAATGACGAGGCTAACCGTCCCTCTGGGTTGTACATATTGTTGAAAAGCTTCTCCATCAGATACTAAGCGATTTTTCAACTCTATGACTAAAAACAAGCGTGGGTTTTCAAGCTCAGCCTTGAGAGATGCTGATTGCTCTCTCTTAATGCATGACGGTGCTGATTCCTTTGATCAATTGTACGAACTTTTTACGCAAAGCTTTGTCAGCAGATGCAGAGCGACTTATCAACTCTGAGATTATAAATGAGATTAAGTTTTCGCGCGCGGACCCAAATACAGCTTGCGAATAACTTTTTGAAGCTTTGAGGGACAAAACTTCTGGATACTTCACGAAATTTGTACAAAAAGCTTTTCCATCAGATACTCAGCGAATTCTGATTTCTATAACTAAAAACAAGCTTGTGATTTTGAGCCCCTCCCCAAGATAAGCTACAAAGTTTTTCTCACAGCTTTATAAAGCAGAATCCTTTCACCATCTACACGAACTTTTTACGAAAAGCTTTTACGGATGATACTTAGCGATTTATCAACTCTGACACTAAAAAGTAGATTACGTTTTCGCGCCTGGATCGAGACACAGATTATGAATAAGTTTCTCAAGCTTTGAGGATCAAAACTTATAGATCACTTTGCCAACTTTTTGCGAAAAGCTTCTCCATGAGATACTGAGCGATTTTTCAACTCTATAAATAAAAACAATCGTTATTTTTCTACCTCAGCCACGAGAGATGCTTATTGCACTTTCTTAATTCATGAGGGTGAGAAATCCTGTAAACAACTGTACAAACTTTTTTCGACGAGATTTTTCAGGAGATACAAAGCGATTTATAAAAAAAAGTTTTTCTATATATATATATATATATATATATATGTGGATACTTGACTAAATTATATGTAACTCTGGAAAGAAAACCATTTATATACAAGAACAAGTACCCGTGGCCCAATTATTGTTAGTGCATTATTTAAAAAGTTACGCGAGTTTTAGGTCATTTTTTTTCTCTACGGCCCAGATCAGAAGGTTAGCTGCAAAGTTTTTACATATAGTTAAGGTATCGAATTATCATACACAATAAGAAAAAATAGTTTTTTTTTAAATTTGACCATTTTTAGCATGACTTAAAATTTTTAAACTTTCAAAATTGCATAAAATGACTGTATCTTGGGGGGTTTTAGACTTTTTAAAATCCTATTTTGCCTCATCAAAAGTCTTTGAAATGAGCTTTAATTTAAGCCCTGACAGGCTTTTGTACGTTTAATAGTTTCTGAAATAATAAGCTTCAAAGTTAACAGCTATTTTCGGTAAAAGTATTTGCTCTTTTGGTTCTATTCGAAAACTTACGTTAAGATTGTTTTGAGTACAATTTATATGTTATTTTGCATAATTTTTGGCGAATATAATAACGCTTTAAAATAAACATGAAATAATAAAGAGCGTGCAGAGGTGCCGCCCCAGCGCACGCAGCGGCAGCAGGCGACGCACGGGGATTGAATTGACTCGGAGACTCAAAAATCGCGCTCGCGCTTTACAACTTTGAAGCTTAATATCTGAAGAACTATTAATCGTTCAAAAGCCTTTCAGGGCTTAAATTAAAGGTTTTTTAATGAACATTTGATATGGAAAAATAAGATTTCGAAAAGGGTAAAAATTTCCAAAATAGAGCCATTTTTAGAAAATTTTATGCGAAAAATTTTTGAAAATGTGCCAAAAAAAGGACAAATTTGAAAAAAATTGATTTTTTGTTGTTGCATATAATAATTTGATACTTAAACTATAAGTAAAAACTTTGCAGTTATTTTACAGCCAACGCTCTTACCTGGTCCATAGCGTAAAAAAGTAGCCTAAAACTCGTAAGAAAACTTTTGAAAGGTACTTTATGGGTAAGCAGGCATAGATACACAGAACTTTTTTTTACTTCTGCTAGTCTGTGCCGCCCAGCGACGTGCCCGTAGCCCTACAAAGTAGCGATTCGAGTACAGCGAGTCTGCTCAGCATTTTAGCATGCAACAGAAGCCAAGCCGCGACACGATTACATTAAACAAGTGCGCAGGCTGGTTTTACAACAGGTTTCCACTAAAAACTCTGCCGACGTCCATAACACAGCCCCACAAAAAAAAATTGTAAGTCCCAAAAATTTGACCACGGTACTTATATGTTTTTGGGATCGCTGAATCCGAATCCAGGGTTAGTTTAACCCCATCAGATCTTTCTCAAGGTCAGTTGAAGGTCAAATTATCGAAATACATGAAAAATACACTAAAACCATGGTATCTTGGGTTTTTTTGGGGCGCTGTATCTGAATTCGGGCTTATTACAACCCTATCAGGTCATGGTCAAGGTCAGTTGAAGGTCAAATCAGAAAGATTCATAAAAAGTAGAGTCAAACCATGACATTTAGGGGTTTTTGGGGTCGCTGAATCCGAATCCAGGGTCAGTATAGTCCCGTAAGGTTATATTTATGGTCAGTTCAAGGTTAGTTCAAGGTCATGGACGTAAAGAGAGTCTTCCTTGGTACCTGCGCTCCATTTCCTTGATATCTTGGTGAAATCTCTCTCCCTGCTCTTCGCTGTAATCACCTAGGTTTTCTGGAAATTCATCAACATGCGAATATAAAAAGTGTAATTTTAGATTCATTAGGCAGCCTTGATTTTTGTAACTATTTACTAAATTTAAAACTATTTGTTGGTAATTTGGGCTCTTATGATTTCCAAGAAAGGTTTTAATTACGTCCTTGAAACATAACCATGCTTTTCTCTCTGTATGATTCATTTTCGTAACAAAAATTTCATCATTTATCATCTTACGAATCTAAGGGCCATTGAAAATTCCTTCATTTACTTTAGCATCACTTAATTTGAGAAACTGATTTCGCAGATACTTAAACCAGCTACCATCTTTGTCTAAAGATTTTTCCCATTGTTTCATAAGTCCCAATTTAATGTGCAGAGGTGGTATAAGAATTTTTGATGGATCAACAAGTGGCTTATCTTTTATATTCTTAGAACCCGGTTCGAACTTTTGTCTAAGGGGCCAGACACTCTTTATGTAATGATTCTTTCTATCCCTACTATCCCATTCACATAAATAGCAAGGATATTTTGTGAATCCCGATTGTTGCCCCAGAAGTATTGTTATGATTTTAAGATCCCCACATATTTGCCATTTATGATCATTGTATTTTATTCGGTCTAATATTACTTTCATGTTACAGTACTCTTCATTCAGTATTACCGAATATCCTATGGGAATGGCTGCATAAACATTTGTATTGTGTAACAGAACGGCTTGCAAACTTCTCGTTGACGAATCGATGAATAATCTCCACTCGTTAGGGTTGTAACATCCATGTTTAAAGCAATTCATCAACCCAACTATATCTTTGCAGTAAACTAAGGAAAATTCTTCATCTTTAGCGAAATAATCACGATATTTCTTATCTCTGTCTCGGTAGTAAGAAACTTTAATTTTTCCAGCTTCATTAGTATTTTCTTTTAGCCATGAAGCCAAGTACTCCGCCCCATCCTTTGGTAGCCCCAAATCGCGTATGAGATCATTCACTTTTTCCTGTGTAAGTGGACCTTTCTCCTTCTTAGTATTGTAGGGGATGTATTCTTCGTCACTTGTATCACTTGTACTAGCAACGTCATTGTCTTCATCAGGCGCTATTTCTTCTTCCGCAATAATATCTCCTTCCTCCATTTCTCCAAGCGACCGCAGCTCTTTGTTAGTGGGAAACTTGGCTTTCGAAGAGTATAATACTACAAGAATTTATCACTTGAGGTCTGGTGACCAAGAATGCCTTATAGCAAAGCGGGATAGTTTTTGTTACATTTGTAGCAAGTATGAGACCCCAAAAAATAGAAGAAAAATCAATCAAAATATTAAAGAGCAGTACAAGAACATGTTTGATTTAGACATGAAAATTGATGAATTTGATTGGGTTCCTAAAATCATGTGCGCAATATGTAGGAAAATGCTACAGAAAGACAAAAATGGTAAAACTGAAGTAAAAATGAAAGTGCCTATGATATGGAAGGAACCTTTAAGAAAAGAAGACTGTTATTTTTGTAATACGAATTTGCATGGAGTTAATAGTAAAAACAAGTCGCAAATTAATTACGCTAACGTTGAAAGTATCACGAAACCTATATATGAATCGTGAATTGATAAAAGAGAAGATCCACTGGGTATGTACGCAAGTGGAAGTATGAATCTTGAGGAAAATTTAGAAAGACATGATGAAGATGAAATCTTAGAAGAAGAAATGGAGGAAGGAGATATTATTGCGGAAGAAGAAATAGCGCCTGATGAAGACAATGACGTTGCTAGTACAAGTGATACAAGTGACGAAGAATACATCCCCTACAATACTAAGAAGGAGAAAGGTCCACTTACACAGGAAAAAGTGAATGATCTCATACGCGATTTGGGGCTACCAAAGGATGGGGCGGAGTACTTGGCTTCATGGCTAAAAGAAAATACTAATGAAGCTGGAAAAATTAAAGTTTCTTACTACCGAGACAGAGATAAGAAATATCGTGATTATTTCGCTAAAGATGAAGAATTTGCCTTAGTTTACTGCAAATATATAGTTGGGTTGATGAATTGCTTTAAACATGGATGTTACAACCCTAACGAGTAGAGATTGTTCATCGATTCGTCAACGAGAAGTTTAAAAGCCGTTCTGTTACACAATACAAATATTTATGCAGCCATTCCCATAGGATATTCGGTAATACTGAATGAAGAGTACTGTAACATGAAAGTAATATTAGACCGAATAAAATACAATGATCATAAATGGGAAATATGTGGGGATCTTAAAATCATAACAATACTTCTGGGGCAACAATCGGGATTCACAAAATATCCTTGCTATTTATGTGAATGGGATAGTAGGGATAGAAAGAATCATTACATAAAGAGTGTCTGGCCCCTTAGACAAAAGTTCGAACCGGGCTCTAAGAATATAAAAGATAAGCCACTTGTTGATTCATCAAAAATTCTTATACCACCTCTGCACATTAAATTGGGACTTATGAAACAATGGGTAAAATCTTTAGACAAAGATGGTAGCTGCTTTAAGTATCTGCGAAATCAGTTTCCCAAATTAAGTGATGCTAAAGTAAATGAAGGAATTTTCGATGGCCCTCAGATTCGTAAGATGATAAATGATGAAATTTTTGTTACGAAAATGAATCATACAGAGAGAAAAGCATGGTTATGTTTCAAGGACGTAATTAAAAACTTTCTTGGAAATCATAAGAGCCCAAATTACCAACAAATAGTTTTAAATTGAGTAAATAGTTACAAAAATCAAGGCTGTCTAATGAATCTAAAATTACACTTTTTATATTCGCATGTTGATGAATTTCCAGATAACCTAGGTGATTACAGCGAAGAGCAGGGAGAGAGATTTCACCAAGATATCAAGGAAATGGAGCGCAGGTACCAAGGAAGATGGCACGTAAATATGTTAGCAGATTACTGTTGGTCGTTAAAAAGAGATCTACCATCAACATCGGAGAAGCGGAAGCGTAATCCACTTCGTAGATCATTTGACAATAAAATAGTTCGTTACCATAAAAAAGAGTAATGGGCTTAATATTTTTACGGGTATTTTATTGAATTGCATATACTTCTAACAAATTTAAAGTAAATGAAGGAGCAGCAAACTATGATATAGTTTTAAAGGATACGATTGTACTTGCATATACATTGTTCTTTGCTTTATGGTTTACATTACCTTTTGCATTGTTTCAGTTTATAACTAATTTTTTCACTCTCTTTACGTCCATGACCTTGAACTAACCTTGAACTGACCATAAATATAACCTTATGGGACTATACTGACCCTGGATTCGGATTCAGCGACCCCAGAAACCCCTAAATGTCATGGTTTGACTCTACTTTTTATGAATCTTTCTGATTTGACCTTCAACTGACCTTGACCATGACCTGATAGGGTTGTAATAAGCCCGGATTCAGATACAGCGCCCCAAAAAAACCCAAGGTACCATGGTTTTAGTGCATTTTTCATGTATTTCGATAATTTGACCTTCAACTGACCTTGAGAAAGATCTGATTGTTTAATCTGACCCCGGATTCGGATACAGCGACCCCAAAAACCCCAAGATACCATGGTTTTAGTGTATTTTCCACGTATTTCGATAATTTGACCTTCAACTGACCTTGAGAAAGTTCTGATGGGGTTAAACTGACCCCGGATTCGGATTCAGCGACCCCAAAAACCTCAAAATACCATGGTTTTAGTGTATTTTTCATGTATTTCGATAATTTGACCTTCAACTGACCTTGAGAAAGATCTGATGGGGTTAAACTAACCCTGGATTCAGATTCAGCGATCCCAAAAACATATAAGTACCGTGGTCAAGTTTTTGAGACTTACAATTTTTTTTTGTGGGGCTGTGTAATTAATAAGAATCAATTTCACGATGGTATCTAAGAAGATTTTTTATTCATTTTGAGAAACAAAAATTTTGGCATATTCCTCTTAACCAAATAAATCAAGTGCACATTTGTGCTACTGCTAGTCAAAATTGAAATATTGGAAAACTACTTTATAGGCTCTTTTAAAAGAGAAGATTTTCAAGACGGGTAAACGAACTATTTCATATTTTTCACTTCACTCGTCATAACTTTAGCAATAAATTATTAATTTGTATGTGTCAAGGTTTTGCATAATAACTTTAACTGCATTCTACGCGGGTATTTAAACAAACTTTGTGGAAAAAACGTGAAAATTTTCAATCATCAAATTTGTGTTACAAATTTTTATATTATCAGCTTTTACCAATACTAAGATATGCATTATAAGTATTGAAAATTCTTGAAAAAGTTCAAAATATAAGGTACTTATCGTTAAAAAGTATTATAAACAGACACAAAAATTGTCGTTCTTTTTATGCGATAATAACTTACAATCCAACTTAAATATTTTTTACACGTAATGAAAATTTTATGATACATATAATTTGATAAATACTAGAATCGCAATAGCATCTGCATATTGTGAGTCTTAGAGGGACAATGATGAGTGCGCTTCAAGGCTTGCTTTGCGCTAAGTTCATCGTCCGACGGAGGCTTTCGGCCTTTGCGACAATTGGCGAACGTCGCTCATGGACACAAATCAGGCAATATCAGAAGTCGTCCGAGACGTTTCCGAAACGTTTTAAGCACGTTCCTAAGGTGAAGTTTGCAATGTAGTAGAATGTCGTAGACACAATAATACAACGTTTCTACAACATTTATTTTACAACCAAAGTGGACATTTCAACGTTTGAGTAACGTAGCATCAGCGTGCCAATAACGTGTTGTAATACCTGAGTAATATTTATAAGAAGAGTAAAACAAGATACGTGACCTAGAAATCATATTTACAGTTAGTGAGCGGTTTTTACAAAAAATGTAAGAATTAAGATACTGGCATGCTGACACACGGCACATGGCATACTACCATGACAATAAAAAAGCTTAATAAGTTAAATCTATATTATAATAATTATATTATAATAATATTTCTATGGTTAAAAATATAGGAAATTAAATTCTTAATGAGTAGGGCCACTGTAAAATAAAAAAAATTATTTATAAAGTTGTAGCTAATGTGTATGAAAATGTATCATAAATAAGAACTTTAAGGGGGTCACCTCGTGTAATTGGTTCAAAAAATCACTTTTTTTTTGTTTAAATCAATGCGTATATATGTGGAGAATATGTTCCCCGAGTTTCAGATCTATATTCTATTTCTAAACGGAACTACAGCTGAGTTTGTAGCCGTGCGTCGAGCAGTTAAGTAGCGGCGACGTGAACTTAAAAAACGTTTTTCTTAAAACGACTTTTTTCAAAGTGGTGGACAAGATAACTTGAAAAATATTTAATCAATCGTGCTTATCAGGTGCGCATATACAAAAAATAACATTTCTCACCGACTATACCTATAAAATCAACATATTGAATAATATAAATGTTATTGCTACATAAAAGCATATTGTTTTCATGAAAATGTCTACTTTTTTACAGTCGCTGTGTTTTTTTTTGCTTTAGACGTCTTTTAGCCTATGACAGAATGTTCACCGCTTTACGCCTCCATAGCCAGAGCTATTCCAATGTCAATCTATATCTATGTACATATTTATTACTTGTAAACATAATTTTTTTTACTTCTAATATACTACTAATAATAGGTACAAACTTTGAAGGGGTTTCAATAAATACTCTTCCTAAAAGAATTCAACATAGCATAACACTTCTCAGATTTTCCGACATAAACTACCAGTTTTAGGGTAAAAAATATGTTAGTCATTATTTTAAAGAATATACAAAGTGCTATTTTTGACAAGAGGACTCTAAAAAATGGTATATTAGATAAATATGAAATCTGATAGTTTTCGTAAGGAGTCTCGATGTAACAAGCTAAATCCAGCGATGATGGGTGTCTTGTAGCTGTTAAATAACAGCAAAACGTGTTTATGCCCGACTCATATTCCTATATGAGGTTTTGTCGATCTGTTAAAATATTTCTACATTATGCATTCTGATATGCAGTTATTATTCATGATAAAATAATTTCCAAACATTTTCAAACTGTCTAATATATATCCAGTACTGACGTAGTACTCTTTCATTAAAAAAAAATTTTATCCAAATCGGTTCAGTACTTTCAGAATAATCGGCGGACAGAGTCGGCAACAGCCGAAATGTACAGAAATATATGTAACATGACTTTCCTGATTTGAAATCAGAAACCACTACATTTGTAATGCTTATCATTGTCTCGACACTTTACCAAATTTTCTCAATTAATGGGCGCCAGGTAAAGCGCGGCTAACTCGGCACGAGCCCTTTTCCCAGAGGAAGTTCCGTGAATAGGAAAAATCAGAAATTCACAAATTTATAATAATTACCCACAAATTTCACTTTAAATATATATAACTTTATTTCTCCTCGTCGGGTAACACTACCGGTCGCAAGTTACAATATCGCTTAAATCTAAGTTATCGCTATACACAAAAATGGCTACGCTAGCCGTATCACGCGTCCCTCGCGACGATCAAACTCACCACGTCTCCCGTCTTCCCGAGTCGCGGAAATTTCTCCACACTAATGCTTAAATTTGCTACCGGTCCGACCCGCACTGATCTTATATACCGGTGTCACACCACCACGGCTTTATTTTTTATGAGCCCCGAGCACATGGCGGCGATGTAAAACAATGATATAATTCACTTGCAAGTGCCGAGGGAAGCTCGGCAATTACAGTCCACTCACCGTGGTTAGTCGGGCGCGTCCGCGATGTTCGTCCTCGCAGGTCACAGGTCGCCGGTTAAATTTCCCAATCTATCGCTCGCCGGGATTTTCTACGCCAAAGGTCTCCCCACGCGGTCTCACTTCTCGGACGGCAGTCACAAATTTTCTCGACTATCTCCCTTGAAGGCCGGGCAGTCAATCCTCAAAATCGGAGAGGGCGGAAATCTCTTCCAAAATTTTGGCTTTTCTTCTCGCGCAACTTCAGCTCAAACTCCTGTTGCTTCCACCCTTTCCTTTACGGTGATTGGCCTTGATTTTCCCTAGATGCAAAAATCAAGGCCAAGTCAGCGGTGATTTGAGTCGCTATTCCTCATTGGCTCGCTTCGCGAATGCCTCCCTGTTTAAGCAGCGCGGGCAATTATGAATTGCTAGATATACACGCGCGGGCAACCCGGCGTGTATATCTATATCGGGCGCTTTCGGTTTTATCGCAGCCGGACCAACACAGTTGGCAGCGGCGACGTGCGCGCGTCGGCCTACGCTAGGAGAGGCCGGCAGCTTCATGCGGCTCACGGCGCGGCGGCTGCTAGCTCTCCCCTCTGCCGACAGCCGAGTCGGTATATCTCTCTCTCTCTCTCTCTCTCTCTCTCTCTCTCGTGGCTACAGCCGAGATGGTGTGCCTCGAGGAAGCCGCCGCTGCCGCTGTGAATCCTCTCTCCTCCCGCGTCTGCGTGCATCGGGAGAGAGGGCGGCCGCGCGCGCGTGTGTGTATGTGAGCGCGGGCAGCGGCTCATCATCCTCGAGAGGCGAGGAAGAAAGAGCAAGCGAGAGAGAGAGAGAGACGGGCGTACAGTGTGCAGTGATGTTGGTGCTGTGCCTGTGTGTGTAGACTCGTCGCCGTTGCTCGCTCCGAGCAGTCGTCGCTGCGGCGATCAGCTGGTGTCGCTGGTATGGGTGTGTGCGTGTGTGTGCCGATCTGCGGCCTTCCTCGGTCGCGACTCCTTATCCTTATTCCCTCAACAAATAATAACAATACCCCATCAATAACAATACTAATTAAGTGTGAGAAATGCTCGGCTCTGGTGACGGGCGACTGGGTCGCGATTGACTGCCCGTATTTAATATTATTGGGACGTGAAATACACGTCACAAACTCTCCCCCCCTAAACGGGACACACCGCCAGGAGTGGACTGGTTATTCCAATAATCAAACGAGACTCTAATTGGGCCATTGTATCCCATCAACGCGATTCCCGAACAACCCTCGGCACCAGAGCTTTTGCAAAAAAAACAATATATATATATACATCTATACACTTAAACTAATCAAGCTGAAGACAACAAAAAAAATGTATTAATACCTCCACCTTACTACTCCCAATCCGACCACAGAGCAACAGCGCTCATAGATCGCGCGACCATAGGGGAAATTATAATATCGTAAATATAAAAATTCCAAATAAATAAATAAATAACAAGCCTTTTAACAACTTACTGGGCATGGGTATGCCTCCGTCACTCCAGGTTTCGGTCGCTAGTAGTTCTCAGGTTATGCCCCTTTGGTCGCCGATGCGTAGGGTCTCGGATGGGTCGCTATTAGCATGGTGGTCGCTAGATCGTCAGGTTGCCCTCCTTCTATGGGTCGCTTCGATAAATAACCACTTCAAGGTCGCTTGTAAAGAGGAGGTCGCTACTACGGGGCTCTCCCCCTTGGGGGAATGTATCTTTTCAATTCGCTCACGTGCACCTCGGGTATTCTTTTATCCTCACCCATATTTAGCACGTATACCAGCGGAGACTCAACTTCTTTGATGGCAAACGGGCCGTCAAACCGGCCAGCTAACTTAGCCGAAAAACGCTTGTCTTTGTTTGACAAGTGGTGGTTTGCCCTCATTACTAAGTCTCCTATCTGGAATGTCGCCTCCTTCCTGCCACGATTGTAGTATTTGGCTTGTCGCTCCTTTGCAGAATCGATATGCCTGATTACTAGGTCGCGTAGGGCATCCAGTCTTCTTACTCTCTAACCAATCTTCAGGGTCGCTACTAATAATTGGTCGCTTTGGCTCTACTTCTCTTCGTAAACTCTTCACCGGCCTTGGGTGTCGTCCATAATTCAAGAAGGCTGGTGATACCTTGGTGGTCGCTTGCATGGCAGTGTTGACTGCATGCCTAAACTCATGAAGATGGGCATCCCAATTCCGATGGTCTTGTTTTACGAAGGTCGCTATCATGGTCTTTAGGGTTCGATTGCTTCTCTCCACTGGATTGGCTTGCGGATGGTACGGTGGCGTGGTCACATGGGTCACTCCATACTCCTTCAGCGTGGCGGTCAGGTGCTTATTGATGAACTCTTTCCCGTTATCTGTGAGTACGTAGTTCGGCGTCTCCCACCGAAACAAGATGAGCTCCTCTAGGGCGCGAGCCACCGACTTGCCATCCGCCTTCCTCAGCGGCTTCAGCTCGATCCACCGCGTGAAGAGATCTTGGAATACCACCAAGTATTTGAATTGGCTCTTACTTGGTGGAAATTCCATAAGATCTGCTGCCACTACGGCCCATGGTCGCTCTACAATTCTTTTGCCTAGTAGCCCTAGGGGTCCCGTCTGAGAGGACTTGTGCTTCTGGCATTCGAGACAAGCCTGGACGAAGTGGCGCACGTCGTAGTACATGCCTTACCAGTAGTACTCGCGGGCCACTCGGTCATAGGTCTTCTCAAGTCCGAGGTGTCCCGCGGAGGTGATGGAGTGGCTCTCCGTCATCACTCTCTCACGGTACTCTACTGGGACGACCAGTCTCCATCCTTCTTCTCGAGATGTCACTGGGTCTAATAGGGGGTCGCTACGAAATTTGTACAACATGCCATCTTCAATTCGCCAGTCTGGGAATCGGTGTGGGTGTCTTTGTACTTCTTCCATCCTAGTTACGTATCGCTCGTCCTGTATTTCTTCAAATCCAGCTATTTCCCCTCCATCTTCATACATCCTGGACAACGCATCAGGCACTTTCAGCAGAGTGCCCTTCCGATGGATTACTTCGAAGTCCCACTGCTGCATTTCAAGTGCCCAACGGGCTAGTCGTCCAGTAGGGTCCTTCAGATTACGAAGCCATTGGAGGGCGCTATGGTCGGTGATGGCCTTGAATTCGTACCCTTCAAGGTATGGTCGCAGCTTCTTAATGGCCCATAATAACGCCAGGCATTCTCTTTCGGACGTGGTATAATTTCGTTCAGCCGCCGTGAGTACTCTACTCACATATACGATGGGGTGCTCTCCATCATCCCCTTCCTGTGCCAAAACCGCCCCAATCGCCACTCCGCTTGCATCACTCTAGACCGTGAAGGTTTTGCCAAAATCTGGTCTTGCCAGGACCGGAGCTACCGTTAGCGCCTTCTTTAGACCTTCAAAGGCCTCTTGTTGGTCGCTATCCCATTTCCATTCTTGCCCCTTTCTTAGTAACTTCACTAACGGAATTTTCATCTCTGAGTCGTTCTCAATGAATCGCTAGTACCATCCTACCATACCCAGAAATCGTCTCAGCTGCTTAACGGTCTTCGGCGCTGGATATTCTGTCACTGGCGATACCTTTTCTGGATCTGGTCGCAATCCATCTTTATCAAGCAAGAAGCCTAAGTACGTCACTCTCGAGCAGCAGAATTCGCACTTTTTCCGATTTACTACCAATCCTGCTTCGACCAGCTTCTTGAGAACCAGCTCCAACCATTGGAGATGTTTATCCGAAGGGCATTTTTACAAATTGCCAAAGCCCTGACCCCGGCACTGCAAATGCTGTAAATTTCTTGCTGCTTTGCTCCATCGGTACTTGAAAATAGGCTTGCTTGAGGTCAAGTTTGGTCAAATATTTGGCTTTACGCAATTTGTCCAATATGGAATCCATGCTACTGATAGGATATGCATCCTTCCGGGTCACTTTGTTGAGGTCGCGATAATCTATACAAAATCTATAGCTCCCGTCTGGCTTCTTGATGATTACCGGGGCGCTACTCCATTCACTTGCCGATCGCTCTATTACTCCACTCCTGAACATCTTCTCTATCTCTTCGTGTACTACTTGCAAAAGTTTGGGTGACATTCTCCTTGGCCGATGTTTGATGGCGGCTGCGGAGAGTACATCTATGTGATGTTCGGTCAGTGTGGTCGTTCCTAAATTTTCCGATGGCGGAGGTAATATCTTGGTCACTAGGTCTTCTATGGCTTTCCGCTGCTCGTCGTCTGCCTCGGTAATTCCGGCGCATTCGGCGTATGCTGGTGTCGCTTCGATTTCCTCGTCGTCCCAAGATTGCTTCCACGGGCCCTCGTTAGTCCTCCACATCCGTCTGCCGTATCTTACATCAACGTCCCATGGGGTGGTAAAGTCCTGTCCAAGTAAAATGTCGTGGTCGCAAGGATCTACGGCTCTTACCGTCAGCTTCCTGGACCTGCCATCCAATTCCATGTTGATGTCCAGATACCCCAATACTTTCTTTGTTCCACCTAACACACTTCTTATAACAGAGTTCGCTGGTCGCAATCGGTCCTTGAACTTAGCCGCTATCTCTGGTCCTACTAGGGAGACCGTGGCTCCTCCATCAATTAGGGCTCTGTACGGTCTACCACCTAGTATTACCTTCGTGAAGATGCGGTTCTCTGCGCTCATACCTGCGACTTCGATTTCGCCTGGTTCCGGAACCTCAAGTTGGTCGGCCTCCGGCGTACGTAGTACGCTGCTCTCCCCCCCTAGACTAGATGTGGGCACCCCAACATCTAGGTCTGTAACAAACGTGGAGGGACCCTCCAACGAGGGAGTGGACACCTGTGACCCTTCCAGAAGGTTGACCGCCTCTCGTACGAGGGCTAGGTGCTCGAAATCCTTCTGCTCGTCAGCTGTTGGATTGAGCGCCGTTACGTCGGACCCTTCGAGGATCGGTAAGGTTGTCACTCTTTCGGTCACCCTTTTGCTCCCACGACTCTTTCTATTCTCTACTTTTTTTCTCTCTTCTCTGATTTTGTTGCTCTCACTATTCTTTTTACTCTCTACTTTTTCTCTCTCTTCTCGAATTTTGTTGCTCTCACTACTCTCTCTACTCTCTACTATTTCTCTCTCTTCTCGAATTTTGTTGCTCTCTCTCTACTCTTTCTACTCTCTGCTTTTTCTCTCTCTTCTCGAATTTTGTTGTTCTCACTACTCTCTTTAATTAATGGTTTTGTGGTCGCTATTGGTGAGGTCCCATTTAATCCTCCGCTGTTTGAAGTATTGCTCCATACTGGGTGGGTCTCCCCATCTGACAATGTGGACTTAATACTTTTAGCTGCCTCGACTCTCATCGATCCACTTCTCTCTTGGTCGCTGCTAATTTTCGCGTTCTCTGGGGTCGCTATTCTCTTGTCCTGTATGGTCGGTTGGGTGCTATGCTGGCTTCCCTTTATTGTTGCCAGTTTCGTCCCGTTTATGGTTGCTGAGGAGGTATGGGACTCTTCTGCCTCCCCTGCATCCCGTTTCCCATGGCCTGATTATTTTGAGAAGACTGCCATGCCGGCTGTCTATTGGGACATTCGTTAGCATAGTGTCCCATAGCCCTACACACGTAGCATGTCCTTTGTGGACATTCTCTTGCTCGGTGCCCTACCGTCTGGCATGTATAGCATGCACCATATACTGGTATATTTTGGGCGGAAGGCCCATTTTGGTCTCTAGTTCCTCTCATTTTATAGGCGCCTTGGCCGGTGAATCCTTGGGCTTGAGCACCTCTACCCTGAAACGAGTTAACATTCTGGGGAGGAGACCATTGCCAAGCGGGCACAAAACTCGGTCGCAGTGGATTCAGCGGTGTGCTGTGCGTCATCGTTGCGGTCGCGTTGTGTGAGGCTGGCTGTACTGGGGTCGCTTGTACGTTGGCCTCAGGCCTTTGATTCTCCTTGGCAGCGGCTACCGCATTTATTTGTTTTTGTTTTTTCTTCGCTTTTCTATTCCAATTTCTCTTTCTCGCCGGTTTGGTTGTCGCTGATGTGCTGTCGCTAGTGTCGCTTTCTGGGTTCAATTTCTCGTAGGCTGCCGCTACCTTACGGACTGAGGGTGTCCCAGAGTATGCTGCACCTGGTATGCTCATCTTCTCCTTTGGTGGAGGCTCTTCAAACCGGTCATCTAGTTCTTTCTCCTTTTCCCAAATTCTTCCTAGTTTCTCTATATCCTTGAGCGTCTTGATTTCTTTCCCCGCCATGAAGTGTCGATAGTCTTACCTCAAGCCCTTGTAGGCCTGTTTTACTATTGTTTTCCTGGATGGGGGTCGCTTAAAGTGGTCGACAATGTATTCGACGCAGGATATATAATTGGCAATCTTTTCTCCTTTTGCCATCGATCGGTTCCGTAAGTCCGTCATCGTGTCTTCTTCATCTCTGTGACCCAAATACTGCCTTCTGAAAGCTTTTTTAAAGTCTTTCCATGATTTTAAGTCTGGTCGCTTCGATCGATACCATCTGCTAGCATTTTTCGAAAAGATCGATGGTAAAGCATTCAACAGCTCCCTGTCGCTCATGGCTAGGCTTGCTTTGCAATCCTGCAGCCGGTCCAAAATTTCCTCTGGCTCCTAATCTTCCCCATTAAACTTTAGGTTCCAGCTCTGCAATATTTTAACATTCTTCCCCGCTATATCTGCCTTCGAATGACTTTTCCTATTTTTTTGTTTAATTTTCTTATCTTCATTTTCCGAATCGCTAGTCGATATCGACTGGTTCCGTTTGTGGCCTCTCCTGTGTTTTGTACTTCTTTTATTGTGGTCGCTATCTGAGTCTGATGACGTTGTATTACCGTCGCTACTTGTGGTACTATTACTCGAACTCCTCTGTCTACGGTTTTTCACTTTACGGCTATATCTCTTCTTTACTAATCTTCGGTCTAGTACGCTACATTCCGAGCTACTTGATGACAGTCGCTTTCGTTCTCCTCTTCTCTGTTTTGATGCTTCGGTTTGCTGGTCTGTTGGCCTACGAACGGTGTTCACCTTAGGACTCCGAATCTCTGCCACTTCGTGATTTCTGGGTCGCTCTCTTCTCTCTTGAGATCCCCTCGGTGGTCTCGGAGTGTCTACGTAATCCTGTGGGTGTGCTACCGGAGGTGGGACTACTGGAGGTTGTGGCGCGTATACCGGTTCTCGGAGGAGAATTGGTCTATGTTGTGCCATTTTCAGATGTTCAAACTCCTGCAGTAGCCGTTCGTATGGTCCTGCCCCTCGTGGAATGGCATCTTCTTCTCGATTCTCATCTTCTTCTTTGTTGCATACGTCGCTACTATCTGTTGAGTTTCCATTTCTTGGGTTACTGGCTATGGGGTCTCTATGTTTTACTTGTCTAATATATTGAATACTGTCGTTCGGGTTTATCCCGTGCAGTGGCGTTTGGCTTTGTGATGTTCCTGTCGGATTGTCACTTCCTGCTAGGGGTTGTCCCCTCTGACTAGTCCCCGGACCGGCCCCGACGTTCGTTGCTTGTGCCATTGCAGGAGGTCGTGTGACCGACGGCGCTGCGGTGGTTGGCATCGAAGGTAACGTTTGTTTCGAAGCCGTTGACGCTGGTGTAATCAATTGTATTGGTCTCTGGATCATTGGTACCGCGGGAGTTCCCGTACTGGAATCCGGTGATGGATGATTTCCTGTATAATGGAAAAGTGGCTCTGGTAGCCTCCATTGGTAGCCGGTTGGTATCATCTTCATTAGTCCTGGAGTATATGCCAACTGTGTATGACTGCTCATCGCTAAGAGTTGCGGTGGAAACCCTGTTTGCACTCTTGGTCGTGTGTTTGCAGACACCATCTGCATCGCGAAGCTATCCGTTGGTCCCCGTGTACGAACTGGTGTCGTCGTAGTGATAGTGGTGGTCGCTTTGCTTATCGTTTCTAGCGTAACTACTGGTACGTCGGTCGTTTGTTGTTGTGTTGTGACTTCTTGAATCTGCTCCGTGATTGCCTGTCCCTCTTCTTGGCTATACTCTGTTTCCGTGCTTTGCAACTCTACTTCTTTGGTCCTTCTCTTAGGCTTCCTACCTCTTTTCTTCTTCTGAGGTATTTGTTCAAAACATTCCTCTCGCATTATGGCCGCCGATGGCGCTGGTACTTGATCCCATAGTCTTTCGTCCCATGCTGTATCCCAATTTACTGCTGCACCTGGTTCCACTGTCCTAATACTTGCCCGCAAGAGTCTGTCTCTAAGTTGGGCTGTTGTCCCAGATATGCTAAGTCCCATCTGATCTAGAATTATTATAAGTTCGCTCGGGTCCATCCCATTTATTCTACTTGATACTGCCATTCGCTGGCGTATGCGCGGATCCTTCTTTGCTGCTTGTCTTGTGTTCATTTTGTACTCTACTCGTACACTAAGGGACGAAAACAAAAACAGTGGTTTGGTCGCTAGTTACACTCTACAGTTACTGCAGTATTCGCTATGTTGTGAGGGCCCGCACAAGTCTTTGGAATCTTTTCAAAGACGGGGATTTAACTTGCAATACCTGGTGCACGTGAATGGAGAGGTCGCTAATAAAGGAATCAGTCTTAACTCTCTTACGGGACAATTTTCCTGCCTAACTACTGTGCCACTAATTTTAATTTTTATAATGATTTATAATAATAATATGTATATTTATATATGTATGTTACTCTGGAGATTACCGTATGTACTTTTGCTAAAGGGACAAAAGGAGATAAACAAAGAAAATAGCTTCTTTTCTTGAGGTCTTCTTTATCGGTTCCTTTAGCTGAAAATGCCTACTCGAAATTTGTTTGCCTAGCTCTTGAGTAGCTGCTGAAATACCCTGACGCGAATCTAATAAATCGCTATTCAGTCTTCAGTAGTTCTTGGTCTTCTCTTCTTGTTTATCTCTGGAGTAATAATCTGAGGTTTCTTCTTGGTCGCAATCAATTTCAGTAAATAATTTCCAATACAATTAAATAAATATAAATATATGTAATAATCAATTTTTCCTTTGACACAGTAGTTATAATATAAAATACAATAACTTTAGTTGTTGTATTTTTATACCCAATTTCCAGTAGTTGTTAGAAAAATTTTACTCTTAACTAATTATAAATCGTTCTTACTAATCGATTTGGGGGTAGTAGCACAGCAATAATATTTTGTGGAGGTGTTCGCAAAATGAATTTTCCCTATACGGTGGTGTGACTCCTACTCTACTACTTTAAAAGTCGTTGAGGAGACTTGAAAAATAGGTCAGAATTCAGAAAATTACACACAATTAATTTATCTATCACTCTAGCTCATTACTCAAATTTCACCAAATCTCCAACAAAGATTTTCTGAATTTATCTCCTATTTTCCCCACCTTCTCTATTTATCGCTATTATATTCAGTGCGTCGCCGCAGCCTTCCGCTTACACTGGTAATTCGCTATTTTCTTTATATATCGCTACAAGCTTCCTCCAATAACCGAAAATTTTCAATACTCAAAAGAATCCTACGAAAGGTCTCAATTGAAACGAAAATTTTCTTCACTACACACCCAACCTGTGAAAGCCCTCAATAAATCGCTCAGAAATTTTCGAAAAATTTTCAAGAATATTAAATAAACCTCAAATCCAAAAAAATTTTTTTTAACAAAACACCTTTTAAAAAAAAATATCTTTGAAAATTCTCAAAATCTCAAAAAAAACTCTTCCTTCCTTTGGAAAATTCCTCACATAAAAAAAAATTTTCCCGGAAAATTCTCAAAATCAAAAAATTTTCAAAAAATAGTTTCGGAAAATTCACAAAAATGTCCAATAAATTTTTCCGGAGAATTCTCAAAATCGAAAAATTTTTAAAAAATAATTTCGGAAAATTCTCAAAAATATCCAAAAAAATTTTCCGGAAAATTCTCAAAATCGAAAAATTTTTAAAAAATAATTTCGGAAAATTCTCAAAAATATCCGAAAAAATTTTTTCCGGAAAATTCCCAAAATTGAAAAATTTTCAAAAAATACCTTCGGAAAATTCTCGAAAATATCCAAAAAAAATTTCCGGAAAATTCTCAAAATCGAAAAATTTTCAAAAAAAATAATTTCGGAAAATTCTCAAAAATCCCAAAAAAATTTTCCGGAAAATTCTCAAAATCGAATAATTTATTAATCGATTACCCCAAGTGAAAATTTTCTAAGTCCAATTAATAATCCAATAGCTCAAGTGAAAAAAATTTTAAAGTCCCATTTATAACCCAATAGCTAAAGTGAAAAATTTTCTAAGTCCTACTTATAAATTCCTTAAACACACAAAAATTAATTTTTCCACTTTACCGAAATTTCCATACGACACAAAAAACGTTTTAGTCACTGCACTTTCGCTGGCTCGATACTGTGTAAAAAAAAATTTTCTGATTTTTCCCGAATTATCTTAATTAATTTATTTTGCTATTTTTCCTGTTTTTTCCTGAGTCACTAAGCCCCCGTTGGTACGTCATTTGTAACATGGCTTTCCTGATTTGAAATCAGAAACCACTACATTTGTAATGCTTATCATTGTCTCGACTCTTTACCAAATTTTCTCAATTAATGGGCGCCAGGTAAAGCGCGGCTAACTCGGCACGAGCCCTTTTCCCAGAGGAAGTTCCGTGAATAGGAAAAATCAGGAATTCACAAATTTATAATAATTACCCACAAATTTCACTTTAAATATATATAACTTTATTTCTCCTCGTCGGGTAACACTACCGGTCGCAAGTTACAATATCGCTTAAATCTAAGTTATCGCTATACACAAAAATGGCTACGCTAGCCGTATCACGCGTCCCTCGCGACGATCAAACTCACCACGTCTCCCGTCTTCCCGAGTCGCGGAAATTTCCCCACACTAATGCTTAAATTTGCTACCGGTCCGACCCGCACTGATCTTATATACCGGTGTCACACCACCACGGCTTTATTTTTCTATGAGCCCCGAGCACATGGCGGCGATGTACAACAATGATATAATTCACTTGCAAGTGCCGAGGGAAGCTCGGCAATTACAGTCCACTCACCGTGGTTAGTCGGGCGCGTCCGCGATGTTCGTCCTCGCAGGTCACAGGTCGCCGGTTAAATTTCCCAATCTATCGCTCGCCGGGATTTTCTACGCCAAAGGTCTCCCCACGCGGTCTCACTTCTCGGACGGCAGTCACAAATTTTCTCGACTATCTCCCTTGAAGGCCGGGCAGTCAATCCTCAAAATCGGAGAGGGCGGAAATCTCTTCCAAAATTTTGGCTTTTCTTCTCGCGCAACTTCAGCTCAAACTCCTGTTGCTTCCACCCTTTCCTTTACGGTGATTGGCCTTGATTTTCCCTAGATGCAAAAATCAAGGCCAAGTCAGCGGTGATTTGAGTCGCTATTCCTCATTGGCTCGCTTCGCGAATGCCGCCCTGTTTAAGCAGCGCGGGCAATTATGAATTGCTAGATATACACGCGCGGGCAACCCGGCGTGTATATCTATATCGGGCGCTTTCGGTTTTATCGCAGCCGGACCAACACAGTTGGCAGCGGCGACGTGCGCGCGTCGGCCTACGCTAGGAGAGGCCGGCAGCTTCATGCGGCTCGCGGCGCGGCGGCTGCTAGCTCTCCCCTCTGCCGACAGCCGAGTCGGTATATCTCTCTCTCTCTCTCTCTCTCTCTCTCGTGGCTACAGCCGAGATGGTGTGCCTCGAGGAAGCCGCCGCTGCCGCTGTGAATCCTCTCTCCTCCCGCGTCTGCGTGCATCGGGAGAGAGGGCGGCCGCGCGCGTGTGTATGTATGTGAGCGCGGGCAGCGGCTCATCATCCTCGAGAGGCGAGGAAGAAAGAGCAAGCGAGAGAGAGAGAGAGAGAGAGTCGCGCGTACAGTGTGCAGTGATGTTGGTGCTGTGCCTGTGTGTGTAGACTCGTCGCCGTTGCTCGCTCCGAGCAGTCGTCGCTGCGGCGATCAGCTGGTGTCGCTGGTATGGGTGTGTGTGTGTGTGTGCCGATCTGCGGCCTTCCTCGGTCGCGACTCCTTATCCTTATTCCCTCAACAAATAATAACAATACCCCATTAATAACAATACTAATTAAATGTGAGAAATGCTCGGCTCTGGTGACGGGCGACTGGGTCGCGATTGACTGCCCGTATTTAATATTATTGGGACGTGAAATACACGTCACAATATCTGGAAAAAACTAAATTACAGGCAAAATACTGGATCAATAATTACTAAATTCCAATTGGACCACCGGGGGATAATTAGCTTTCATATAAAAAAAATTCATCCGAATCTGTCAAGTAGTTTCGAAATAATTACTGGACAAGCATAAAAAAGCCGTGTCGAATTGAGAACCTCTTCCGTTTTCGAAGTCGGTTAAATATAAATTAATTTATTGATTCAACTGCAACTTAATTAAGAGGGCATCGATTACCGACACAGATTTCTACTATCCCACGGCCATTTTTTAGTTATTTATTAAAATATTAATTTATTTCATAAAAAACTACTAGTTGTCTCCGCCTTGTTTGAGAGTAAACAATATTTTGAGTGCTCAAAAAATAAATACTGATATGTACTTTTTTGGGCCTTAAAATATTGCCTATTCTCAAACGAAGCTGCAACAATTCGTATTTTTTTGTGAAATAAATTATATTATTAAATAAATAACGAAATTTGTACGTGGGATAGTAGAAATCTGTGTCGGTGATCGACATCCTAATAAATAAAGATGTCATTTTTTTATTCTTATTTCATGTTCAAGTTATTACAATAAGTTTTCGATGTGGCCACCATTTTGCTGAACTAAACATTCTAGCCGTCTTCTAATTGATTGTCTCACTCTTATCAACTCATTTGACTGAATGGTGGCCCAAGCATTTCTAATTCTTTCAATCATGTTCTGTCTTGTTGTTGACGCAGTCCTATAGCATATATCTTTCAACTTTCCCCATATATAAAAATCTAATGGGGTTAAGTCTGGTGACCTTGGCGGCCAATGATGCGGCCCGCGGTTTCCTATCCATTTATTTCCGAATAATTCAGTCAGACATACATAAACCTCCCTTGAGTTGTGAGGCGATGCTCCGTCCTGCTGCCGCCACATGCACCTCAATAGAATCGAGTTATTTTCGAGGAGACCTGGCAAAGTATTTAGAAAATTTAAATACATTTCGCCATTTAAGTTCTTCTCAAAAATACATGGCCTAACCAATTGATCGCCGACAATACCTCCCCAAACTATCACTTTCCGTCGCTGTTGGTTTTCTATTTCGATGGACCAATGTGGATTTTCCGCCGACCAGTACCTCGTGTTCTGTTTGTTGGCGACTCCTTTTTGCGTAAATATTAATTTGTCCGTAAATAAAACTCTTAAAAAAAAATTCTCATCTCTTCTCAATCGTGGTAAGAATTCATCCGCAAATTGCAGTCTTTGCGGGTGATCTTGAGCACGCAATCTTTGTACTTTTCTATATTTGTAAGGGCGTCCGAACTCCTTAGACATTATTCTCACAGTTTCCCGTGGCACTTCTGAAACGGAAAAAATAAACAACATGTTTTATTTTTGGAGTTCTTAAGGAAAATGTATTGGATTAATTAAGGGTGTCCGAAGGTCAATTTAAAATACAAATTTTTCGCCAAAAATTTACAGACTAGGAACAACAATTTTAGTTATATATATGTATATAGGACTCTATCGCTCGTCAATGATAATTCATATGTAATGCATATGTATTCATATGTATGTATTTTCGGCACTCATTGCACTGAGAAAATTTGAGAAATAAAAAGGCAAAGAATATAATAGCTCGTGTAGACAGATAGTTTCATTGCATATGAATTTTAGTTATAATTAAAGATAGAAAGTGAATTAAACCACGCATAGTTAGTTTAGTTTTATCAATGCGTATCCTTACCCGTGTAAAATATTGGTCTGTCAAAAGTCCGGCAAAAGTCTGGTCAGTTTTACTTATCTTATAAGTCTAGCAAAGAAATACTATGTACTACACTATATGCTACACGTTTTTTAATACTCAATATGCAGAAATTCTCAAGAGAGCATATTATATTATAATTTAATATATAAATAATAATTTTTTAATTTTGTCAAACTCATGTTACTTCAAGAAGCTATAATGAGATAGATGTTATGTCAGCAATTAAATTTTGTGCATATTCGTTACAGCTGGAAATCACAAATTATTATACGAAGCTTATTGTGGCCTTCGAACGAAAAGACGACATATAATAAAGATTTTAGTATTATTTAGTAAATAATTAAAAAATTTGTAACAGAACATTTGCGATTAAAATAATTAATTCACGATTTTGACAAAATGTATTTAAGAATTAGCTTTTTTCTTACAAAATATCTTTTCGTATTTTTAACACGTGTTTCGTCTCATAGAATACCTTAAATATTCTTATGTAAAAGTTTCATTGATAAAAATTTATATTTAAAAAAGTTATGTCCAATTAAAATTAAAAATGTGAAATTTTTATTTCAAAAATTACATTTTTTACTCAAATTTAGGTGTTTACACCGTGAACTTTCGGTGTCTATGTCAAAATCGTCGATGTACACACCTAAAAATCAGTTTCAACACTCAAACAAAGTGTACACCCATAATTTTTGTTCTGAAGCACCAAAATTCAGTGTCAACAAACTTTTAGAGTACGCTTTAAATCTTCGGTTGGAACACTACATTTTTCATTTGGAACATGTAAGATTCAGAATACACTCATAATTTTCGATGTGATAAATCAAATTCAGTGTCAACACTCAAGCCTTTAGTGTACACTTTAAGTTTTCTGTGTGAACCGCTACATTTTTCAGTGTAAACATAAAAAATTGTCAAAATTTTCAGTGTTTGCAGTTCTTATACATGTAACAGATTTTCAAATAATACTTTAAAATTTTCTTTTTGAACTCATCAATTTGTTATGTATATATATATATATATATATATATATATATATATATATATATATATATATATATATATATATATATACACACACACACACATATATATTTAAAAATACATATTCTATCGCATATTTTAACGTTTCTATATTTTCATCAAAACTTTTTTTTGCGATTATAAAACTTTCTCTGTGCGGAAGCAAAAAAATTGCTGTTTTAAATACCATTTAATAAACAAAAACGTGCACATAAAGTTAATGTAGATTCTTTCACCTTTCCTCCCCTTTCCCCTCGTCCATCCCAGGTCGAAAGACAAGTAAATACCCGGGAATAATAGTAAACGACGCCTCTGTTTATATCAGTTGTCCAAATTTTGTAGTGATAAAATAAATGGAATCGTTAAGCAAATTATTGTTTATTGATGAAGTTTAATTTTTTGTCTGACGCATCGGTCTACCGAACAGATGTTTACAAATTATTTTAAAAATAAAAAAACTATAGGTTGACAACGTAGTAATCTTGTCTTTTCTTATACTCTTACATTACGTATATTCTGGAGGACTTACATATATGGCTATAACGGGTAATATATCAAAAAATATTTTATACTACAGTTCAAATTGCTATTATTATCTTTTAATTATCTCATGATAAAATGCATTTCGATTGGAGCCTTTTTTCAGATAAAAAGTATATAAAATCTATCAGTATGAATATTTTATCAGAAATATTATATATCAATTGATTAGCATTTATAATGTTGCAACTGCAACACGGAGATGTGAAAGTTAACTAAAAATCTTTACTTTACCAGCATCACATTTAAATTTTTTTCTCTGAAATAAATGAATATTTCTTTAAAAAATCTTTCATTATTGACTCTCGGGGGAAAATGCGTTTGAGAATTTAACTATACTTAAATATTAGGGTGTTTCAAAATTACCAACATTTTTCAAATATCAAAATCAAGTAACTAAAAAGTTGGTATTTATAAAAAAAAAATAAGTTTCCTGAAAACTGAGTGATTAACGATAACATTTAATGGTAGCTACCTCGATTTTAAGGTTTTTGAAATAGCATTTGTGCAATTTTTCTGTAATATCGCAAAGTAAATAACTAAAACTTAATTATTCATGCTAAAAAAAGTTTTGGCGATTGAGTATACTACTAGAATTGTAAATCAGTTGTGTCCTAACCGGTAAAAAAATGTGTTCTTTGAGATAACAGTCGTATTAGTCAATATTTTTACTAAAACAGGCTATTTTTGTACATTTTTAATGACCCTAATCTTTGATGATTATTCAAAAACCAAAATTATTCTGAAGCTTTGTTCCAAATAGTATCAATAGAAAAATTGGCCAACCATAGGATATCAAAATATGAAAGTTATAGCAATCTCTGTAATGCATCGCTTTACAATTTTTTTAAATGGGATCTCTTGTAGTTTCATGTAATTTACTTCAGGTAATATACGTCATAGATACTTATACGCAATTTTATACGACAGCTGACATGAAGACCTTTAATTTGCGTAATCGCAGCACTTTTAAGGACATTCAGAAAATTAGATTCGTATACTCAATTGCCAAAAAATTTTTTAGCGTGAATAATTCAGTTTTAGTTATTTACTTTGTGAATTTACGGAAAAATTACACAAATGCTCTTTCACAAACCTTAAAATCGAGGTAGCCACCTTTAAATATTATCGTAAAGCACCCGTTGACGTTTTTAAATAAATGTTTATTTATTGCATTTAAAAAATGTAAATGTTATGCCGGTAAGGTATTGATTTTTAGTTCACTTTCATTTCTCCTTATAAATTTTTTTTACTATTTTATCTAAAAGTATCTTTTATTACTATTTTAGCCGATATTAACGATAAGTGTATTATTCTAATTTTTTATTTTAATATTAGTTTTCATGACATAATTACAACAAAATGCTTGCATAGTGACCAATACCAGAAATCTGACAGACTTCAGGAATCTATCGATCTCTCCGAGTCAATCTGCTTGTTGAGAAAGGGTATTTAAATAAATAAACCTTTCATTAACGTTTCGGTGGACAATGCCATCCTCATGTCCAAAGTTGTTTTTCTGATGAGGGTGGCATCGTTTACCGAAACATTAATGAAAGGTTTATTTAAATACCCTTTCACAACAAACAAATTGACTCGGAGAGATCGACAGATTCCTGACTTACACATTGTAATTCAACCGAGTGATAGAATCAACATAATTACAACTTGAAATGTTTTTTAAGTTTACTATAAAAATTTGTTATATAATTTCATACAAATTATGAAGATTTTTATAAAGATATGGTAGTAAAAAGAGAAAGTATTTTTATATTAAGAGAACAAAATAATTGACGATCCTTTAGAATATAAAGAATCGTTATCTAAAGTGACCTTCAAATTTTCGAACAATGAAAATAGTTTTTATAAAATATATGGTAGTTAACAGAAAATTTTACCCAAACTTTGTTGTACATTTCAATGGGGTGTTGATTTCAATATTCTTTTAGGTGTCATTTTGGGTGTTTTTTTCGGTGTTTTTTTCGCAAGGGAAATAAGTAGGAAAATAAATAATTAATCCGAAATTTACATTTTCTGAGGATATTTTTAACCACTTTCTTGATGGTTTTTAGGCCGAAATTTAAAATAAAATGTAAACTATAAACTCACCTAATTCACGTGCAATAGCTCTTGCACTTTATATTGGATTCTCCCTTAATCTCTCATGCACGTTCTCTCTTAGAGCGTCTCTAGCTGGCTGTGGCCTTGGTCGGCGAGGAGGATGAACGCGACCGTGATTGATATAATTATCCCATACTCTGCAACATAAACATACAATAATATTGAAATAATTAAATATAATATTTTATTAGTATTAGTATAGCTGTTATAGTCTATATCAATATAATTACCTCATAAAAGTCTGTCGCGATGGAACGACTCCATTTGGATGATCTGCTTCGTACATTCGCCGCGCTTCACTAATCCTGTACTCGCCATTCCTCATTGTCCGATGTAATTTTTAAAATCCTCTGCCTATGTACAATTAATAATCTCTCGTATTTTCGGCCATTTTTAGCAAATGTCATGCAAAAGATAGAAGACAAAAACAATTTTTCTTTCAGCGCTAATTTCGCTTTCAAATGCGCAAAAAACATTTGAAATTACTGCAAGCTTGGAGGTTAGTCGTTCGACTATTATTCGATTTATTTTAAAAATTATAACTGTAAACTTCTGCATGATCACGACGATATTTAATAATTTAAAAAAAATGCTTTTCATACCCTGGTAGAAAATAGACCATTTTTGTTGATCAACATATTAATCAAATTGCTCGGGGAAAAAGGTTTCTATATGATTATATATGATTAGATATGATTATATACGAAGGCATATATAAATACATAAGATAATATATATCTACATGTAATCACATGAAATTACGTAAAATAAAATCTGTTCTTATGTAATGATATGTAGCCACGAGTGTTTTAATCCGAAATTTGATAACATACTTTTATACATATATTTTGAAAAAATAAAATTTCAAATAACAATTTTTTGAATATAAGGATAATTATTATTTTAATAGAAATTGCCAAGCATTCAAATAAAACCAATTCCAATCTAAAGTTTTAAAAATTATACGATTTCCATTTAAATATTTTACTTTCATATTTACATTTTGTCTGCATTTTTCCTTTTCGTTAAATCTTAAATTCCAAATTTTAATTTTAGGAATTATTTTATTTTCGAAACTGTATTTTAAAACTTTATCTTTCGTAGTTTTACCCTTTCCAATTTTTATTTTTCAAAATTCTTAACCCCGATTCCTTCAGTTGTAATTCTGGCCATATTAAAGAAAGTTATAATAATAATAACCTTTTTCAGCAAATAATTTTATCTCATACATCAAATTTCTTTTTCAACCAAGTATTGTTTTGGTCTATTAATTATTGCTGTCTCCTAACTTACAAGATTTTTTTTATAAAGTAAATATTTCTTATATCCATTTATATTAGCAATATATTAACATGGGATCACACAGATGTCACATCGCTACGAAAATAAATCGGAAAAGGTTAAAGAAATAGTTTTTTCTTAATACTATTCGAAATCGTATTATATAATATCCTGATCAGGACATGCTCAGTATATTATAATAATAATTATTTATATTATTAATACGAATGACTTCACATGTTGCATAAAACATAACTACCCCATTAGCCAGATGTATTGCAAATTGTTAGTAATTTGACATACACGTTTTGCTGTTGATTTCCGTAAGTTTGACGTAAAACTGCGTCCGTATATGCTGGAAATTTTGTATCAAGTATTGAAGTAAATTATGAGGGCAAAGTGAAGGCAAAATTACAGCAACTATTGCTCATGATGTGCAGGCGTATCATAGGCATACATTGACATCATATTGTCGTCACATTTCTCGATTTTTGTGTTACACAAATTTCCATCAATATGCTGTTATTAATTTCTTCCCTTTCTCTCTTGCACTGTCGCATATATGAGTAATTTTATTGGATATTGTGTGATTAATATTGAAAATAAAATAATATAATATATTAATAATATTGAAAACAAGTTAAAAGCAAATAGATGTACAAAACTTGCAGCAACAGTTATACATCAAATGTAAGTACATCGCAGAGTTGAAAAATCGCTCAGTATCTGATGGAAAAGCTGTTCATAAAAAGTTCGTACAGATGATCAAATGATTCCGCACCCTTATGCACTAAGAAAGAACAATAGGTAAGTATCACTCGAGGCTGGCTTTAAAACCCACTCTTGTTTTAAGTCATAGAGTTGAATAATTGCTCAGTATCTGATGGGGAAGCTTTTTGTAAAAAGTTCGTACAGTTGGTCACAAGGTTTCGTACACGCATGAATTAAGAAAGTGTAATAAGTATCTCTCGTGGCTGAGCTTGAACACCCACGCTTGTTTTTAGTCATAGAGATGAAAAATCGCTTAGTATCTGCTGGAAAATCTTTTTGTACAAATTTCGTGTAGTATCCAGAAGTTTTGGCCCTCAAAGCTTCAAAAACTTATTCACAAGCTGTATTTGGGTCCGCGCGCGAATACCTAATCTCGCTTGTAATCTCAGAGTTGATAACTCGCTTTGTATCTGCTGAAAAATCTCGCCGAAAAAAGTTTGTACAGTTGTTCACAGGATTTCTCACCCTCATGAATTAAGAATGCAATAAGCATCTCTCGTGGCTGAGGTAGAAATCCCACGCTTGTTTTTAGTTATAGAGTTGAAAAATTGCTCAGTATCTGATGGGGAAGCTTTTTGTAAAAAGTTCGTACAGTTGGTTACAAGGTTTGATACCCGCATGAATTAAGAATGCAATAAGCATCTCTCGTGGCTAAGGTAGAAATCCCACGCTTGTTTTTAGTTATAGAGTTGAAAAATTGCTCAGTATCTGATGGGGAAGCTTTTTGTAAAAAGTTCGTACAGTTGGTCACAAGGTTTCATACCCGCATGAATTAAGAAAGTGCAATAAGCATCTCTCGTGGCTGAGCTTGAAAACCCACGCTTGTTTTTAGTCATAGAGTTGAAAAATCGATCAGTATCTAGTGGAAAAGCTTCTCGTAAAAAGTTCGTGTACTTATCTAGATAATTTGGCCCTCAAAGCTTAAAAAAATTATTCATAAGCTGTATTTGGGTCCGCACGCGAAAACCTAGTATCGTTTTTAATCTCAGAGTTATAAGTCGCTCTGTATCTGCTGAAAAAGCTTTGCGTAAAAAGTTCGTACAGTTGATCAAAGGATTCAGCACCGTCATGCATTAAGAAAGAGTAACAAGTATAATCTCTCGTGGCTGAGGTAGAAAACCCACGCTTGTTTTTAGTTATAGACCCTGGTAACCAATCTGCTCTCTCCGGGAGTGCAGCAGAAGATGCGTAGTCTATTTCCGCAGATCATTGCAATTCTGCTGTCAGATATGAATGAGAGTAATCTTGCAGCAGATTCACGTAAGATTTGCGGCAGGTCTTCAGCTATGCATCAAGTCTCTTCGTGCACGCATACGTGCAGCATAATAATAAAAAATGTTTGAGCTGCAAGTTCTGCTGCAAGATCTTTTACAAAAATCTGCTAGAATTCTGGTACAAGTATGCGTGCGTCAAGATATCCAACCGATACGTGCACTCATTCTGCTGTAAATCTGCTGCAAGTATTTTGATACATACTGGCGTAAGAGCACGGCAGCAGATTTCTATCGAAAGTGTGAAACATACACGGTATAATCTGCCGTCAGATCACTTCCTTGCAGACAAATTGCATAAGAAATACTTCATAATTGAAAATGATTTGGCTACCAGGGGAGTTGAAAAATCGTTGAGTATCTGATGGAGAAGCTTTTCAACAATATGTACAACCCAGTGGGACGGTTAGCCTCGTCGTTTTTGTTGTTTTTAATAATTTTTAAAAAAAATATTTTTAGGCTTCTATTAAAACGTTCCGGCACGTCCAAGCTGCGTTTCCGAAGACGTCCGGAGACGTAAGTTTTGCTACCTAAGCGGACATTTTACCCTGTGCGGGAACGTTCCCGGGACGCAACCGGTAGGTTCCACCTAAAGTGCCAACGTTCCAAAAAATAGGTCACCGGAACGTTCAAGCGACGGTCAATGTTGTTTGGGAGATCAGGAAAACGGTTTGGCAGCTGCTGGAAATGCTTTAATTAAAATATAATTTGTAATTAAAGTGTTTCGATTCATTTTGGTAAAAAAAGTAAGGGTTAATCTGGAATTGCGTGATCAGTAATCGGTGCTGTAGCTGTACATTTTTTATTTTTGAGCTTGCGTTACACTGGATGGATGAATACGTGGATTATTTGTTTAATCATCACACTTAATTTCTTTACTTTTATAGGTATAAGCGGAAAGTCTCAGATCATGTGTGCCATAGTCTGCACGACATAGTATTTGAACCTGATGACCACTTTATGTTTCCGCATACAACACTGTAATGAAGGTAGTCTTTATAGAGGCAGCCTTCGCTACTCTATTCCTGATTTACATGAAATTCAAGGCTACATATGTTAATAATGATGGATACCCTGGTAGAAATAATTTATGTGGAAAAATGTGGAAAAGTGTGAGAAAATGTGGAAAATTGTGAGAAAATGTGCATTAGTGGCTGGTTTCGAACCGTAGTGGCACGTATTGGCACATTTTTACATATTCTTACATATTTAAAGAAGAAAATATATGAAAATATCCCTTTCACACAAATAGATTTTGTGCAAAAATATGAATAAATGTGTAAAAACGTGAAAGAATGTGAATAAATGTTAGAAGATGTGAATAAATGTGAATAAATGTTAGAAGATGTGAATAAATGTAAGAAAATGTGAGAAAGTGTGAATAAATGTAAGAAAATGTGAGAAAATGTGAATAAATATGAGAATATGTGGATAAATTTAAGAAAATGTGACTAAATATTCACACTGAACCTATTATGTACAATCTTTTTTTTTTCTATATCTATGAGAAAACGTGTTAAAACGTGAACAGATATGCCAAAACATGAAAAAATGTACATAAAAAGAAAACAAATTTTTCTAATGATATCATATAAGAAAAATAATTACCCAGTTATGATTTTAATTTTTTTTTTTCATGTAGTAATTTTTTATGTATACAGTTCTACCTTTCCAATACATGTTTGCAAAATGTAGAAAGTCTGTTATTTTTTTTAAATATGCAAGATACATGTCTTATCTTTTTAAATATTTTTAAAATAATAGTATAAAATAAACAAAAAATTATTTTAAAAAATATTTTGAAATAAATTATGAAATTATTTAATAACAAATTGGTAATAAAGAGTCAATCAATATTTTTTTTTGTAATAAATTCTGTTTAAAAATTAGCATTATTCACTACTGAACTGATTAATTAATATAATAACATTAAAATATTTTTTATAAATGAGCATAAAATATCTGCCTTTATTAATCATTAAATAAATAATATACTGTTTTACATTATTAAGTTCCTAATATTACCTGCTATGGTTCTAGCTTTATTGATCAACCACGACTTTACAGTCTTGGCGGTGATGTGGACATTAAGTATCTACAAGGAGTCAGTGGCTATTTTACCTCAGATGTTTCTGGTGTCAAAGACAAGTGAAGCGGAGAGCATCACCAGTCATTGTCTGTTTGCATTAGGCTCTTTACAGAGGCCTGTACTTGTTGAACTGGGTTTACCGATATTACTCAGAGGGCCATTACGATCTCATTGCCATCGTTGCTGGTCTCGTACAAACGGTTCTGTATTGCGATTTCTGTTATTTGTACATCACCAAAGTACTGAAGGGCAAGAAGCTGTCGTTACCAGTTTAAGCTTTCACGAGCATTATAGAAAATATAACATCTACCAGCTGTGTATCGTCAGAAGAAAGCTGCTGCAATCATCGTAAAATTATAACATGAAATATGACTAAAAGTTTCGAGCGAGATTGAGAAATGCACACACAAAATGTAACTTTGCAAAGTCAGAAGCGCTTTAAAATCTCTGCTCTTTAGAATCTTCTCGATATTCCTACTTTCTTAAGTGAATGTTGGAGCTTTGTTGTACTGGAACTTTGATTTTTAAGATTTATTTGAAAAGTTATAATTCAAGTACAACTCGAAAACATCTATGAAAAAAATAATTTTTGTTTTTACGATCTTTAATGGCATGTAAATTATAAAAAAAATATATATGTAATAAAAAGTCATGTTTCTAAAATCTGTAGATTTTATTTTTATTTATAATAAAACTAGGGATCTGATTTTTTGGCTGTTTATTCCTTGTTATCTTTAAACGATTCTAAGAAGGCAGTAATTTGTCAAAATAAACATTATAGAAGTAAATTTTGAAAATTAAAATGCTAGTTAGATATAGGTACCAGATAAAACTCCGGGGGTCTTTTAATGTTTTATAACCCGTTCCATGTATAATTCACATTTTGTTCTTTTGATAATTATGTACATATATATGAAACGCGTTTTATAATGAAAATAAAAAGAGTTATATTTAAGATAATGTAATTGTTCAGTGTCTTAAGGTAAACAATTGTATGTTGAAAACAAAGAACACTGCGGTTTATAAACAGAAACTTTCAGAATAAACAGAAAAAAATTAAGGATCGAGTTAAATAAAATATTGTCTGCATATTTTAATAATAATAAGTCGTTACTCTTATGATTTTTAGTAATTAAAATACGACTATTAATAATAATAAAACATAAAAGTGATTCATAAGAAATGCTAATGAGTTTAGATTATTCATAAGGAACTATGAAAATTGTAGTCAACCTTATTTCATACGTAAAAAATTTATATTTATATTATTTACTACTTGTAACTCCCTATGAATAAACTTAACGGAATTTAATTTATTTTATAAAAAAAAAAAATTTAACATTACATTAACATAATTGATCAACGTATTTAGCCAAATCAATAATATGAACTATTTCAGCACATAAAGTTTTTTGAGATACAAGTGTAACTAAACCAGTTTTTAAAGTTTCACTATCAACATTTATTATATCGACGTCCAGTACACAGACTAGCACGGCTCAGATTTCACAAAAAATGTTAGTTCTTGTTAGGAATCTCCTACGAAAATGATAAATTTTGAAAATTTCAGACATAAACTATCATTTTCTTATATGATTAAAGAAAGTTTTAGTATTAATCCGATAATCTAGCAAGTGCTAGTTTTTATAAGAGCTCTCTGAAAAGATCTCGGTGTTTTTGAGAAATCTGAGCCGTGCTTGTCATCGTACGGGACATTGATATATGGCACTCGTAAAAGTTTTGGCTTTTTTGCAAGATTCATTATAACTGATTAAACACCTTGCTCACGGAGAAATTCTATAACGTATACTCTTAAACTATTTAACTCGATTTGCGTTTGTTCATCATCTTCAGGTTTTATATTTGCTGTGCAGTAAGCTTTGAAAGGTGATCATTTTGGATGCATTTGCAGCTCCTTACAGCCATACATTTCTACGTATCCATCACATAAAAGTGTTAAACATCACCAATCTAAAGACATTGTGTTCTCAACAATTCTCAAATTGGAATTTTTATCAACCTAAAAATATAATATTTAATAATACTATATAATATCATAATACATATGAATAAATATCTTTATTTTTACATTTGTTATTATTTTTATTTACAGATTAGTGATTGCTGTAGCTAAAGACTTACAGATTGACTTCTATACATACTTTCCAGAGTTTTTGTCAGCTATTATTGAATTGTCGCGAACAAAAGATGAGGAGCAGCTTCAGCATACTTTCCATACTCTAGCACATCTATTTAAATTTCAGTGGCGATACATGATAAGAAATGTTGACATCATCTTTAATTTACTCATGCCGATGTTAGCAGTTTTGCCTTTGTAGTGAGTAAGGTGAAAGACAAGGAGGCATTTTAAAACTAGTATTAGCAGCTCTAGAGAAAAGACAAGACGGAGTTGTCGGTTGTGGAAAATTACTATTTCACGTGCTTGCTGGTGTTCCTGGTCAGTTCCACTCATGCGCCGAGTCTATGCTCAGTGTCTAACTCAATTCCTTGCAGGATACATCCATAAATCAGCAGCTTCTCTTTAAAGTACTATCCACTGTTTTCAATTACATCACCGGTGAAATTCACCCATAGAAGTGTGATGTACTGTGGACCATTACGTTCAAAACGATGGACAAATCTTCTGAAGATTCTTTGATTCATCTGCTACAGTTGATTCAACTAGTGATCAACCATAAGGATGAAAATATGCTCAGAGATTCAGTATTCTGGTTGAAAAAAATTATCGGAGCTTGTCGATAAATACCAAAGCAACGATGCTCTTTTGAAAGAAATCGCTAATGCCACTGTCGCAACTCTCCTCGCGTCCAATGTTAAACTACTTAAAGAAACATCGAGCTTTTTAGTTTTAAAGCTGTTGTCCATCGAAAATCAAGATTTGTTACTAAAGATTACAGAGAAACTCATCGAGTACTCCTCCTTCGAAACTCTTGTGCTGCCTCAAATATTAAAAAAGAGCACGTTTTCTACTGTAGATGGAAAATTGCTACGACTGTTCGCCAAAATCGTAGAAACAAAGTCTCCTTCGTCACTGAACGGCATAGGCTTTGAAAAATGGAGTAAGTTCAGTCTGAATGTTCGAGGTGCAGAGAGCGTCACATTTTTATGTGAGCTTTTGGATTCTTTGAACGAGGGCGAGGTGAAGGAAGATGCCTTGAAAGTTTTGATCGTTTTGCCACATTTGGCATCTTTACCGGATCAACTTCGTTCAAAGTTGACCAAAAGTTTTGCGTGCTGGAGAAGAACAATGATCAACAAAGAATAAGTTTTGCCTATCTTCTTGCTGTTGAATGTATTGCTCGCATTACAAAACCTGATGATTTTCATTCTCTGCTGAATGAGTTTTCGACTACACATTCTGAGTTGTTAGCAGCTGTTAAGTTACACGAGAATTATGTTTCGATACTGAATGGACTGGATCTAACTTTCAGTTATCTTAAGAAATCGAGTCATTTTGAGGAGTACATCGCCAATCTAAAGACATTAATCTATATTCCTCATTACTCTAAAGTAAAAAGCTGTCAGTCCGACTCCTTAGGGTATGCGACATATGCCAGAGAAACAAAATATACACAAAAGCGACCTCTGCTAATACGTGTCCTATTGTACCTAAAGGTCCGGGAGACCTAATATCGGTGGATTGTTATGTCATGTTACCTACCAGCAGGGGAGGGACCAAACATATATTAGCAGTATTTGATGCATTTACAAAATACGTAGCTTTATATCCCATTAGGAGGGCAGATACTAGGACCACACTTAGTGAAATCTTTAACGATTGGATACAATCTGATCACGGGACACAATTTATGTCAAAGGGGTGGATTAACCGTCTCAAACTAGAAGGGATTAAACCGATTTTCTCGACAATTCGGCATCCCCAAAGTAATATAGTTGAAAGGGTAAATAAAGAATTAGGTAGATTTTTTCGCACCCTAATCTCAAAGAATCATAAAGCATGGGCTAATTGGACCCCCTTTATTGAAGGATGCATGAACGAAATCTACCATGAAACTATGGAATTCACTCCTATAGAGCTTCAATTGAACATAAAACCCACAAGGTTCTGGGAAAAGTGGGTGATTCTCCCACTACGGGAACATCTACCATATGCCGAAAAAATAGAATTAGTGTACAACCGTATAAAGAAAAAAGGGGAAATGAGGGCCAAAAATACAACGAATCTCATACCCACATGTCATATAAACTATTGCTTTATCAGGGTATTTAATGATTCTACTTATGAGGTGAGTTATATAGACACTAAAGTAATCAGGGGAAATTTTCATGCAACAGCACTCAGGCCTTACCATGTCCGCGAAGACACAAAGTAGGAAGATGAAGAGGCGGCTCGTTAGATAGATAGTCTGGGTGGAGAGTTCTCTCTCTACCACCCAGAAGAACTCCGCAGACTATCACCCAATCCACCCACACGACAGTACGTACGTCCAATAGACCCAGAACGAGAGGGAGCACCGCATGCATCGCCCACGACACCGCCTCTTACTCCAGAAGGGGTAGAAGAATGGGAGTATAAAAGGAATGAGTTCGCCAAGAAATATGGGATACGAAGGTCCAAACGAGGCCCCGTGCTGCCAGACCCCGATGTGCTAGAAATAACAGTTTCAAATGACTGGCGCCTCATATAATACGTGCGCAGGTAATCACATATACATATGTATATATATATATATTAATCTCTCATAATATTTATGTATTCTTCTATTATGTTAACAATAATAAAAACAAATAAGGGCTCATGACCATAAACTATTGTCCTCGTTTTTTTTAAACAACTGACAACAGTTTAGGGGGCTATGCAATGGGTTTCCCATTTCATGAGTGTAAGATAAAATTTTCCTACACTGAAAAACCCTTGGGCGAGATGCGGAATCAATGGCCGCTGCGCGGCGCCACCAAGCTTTTGGTGCTGCGGCAGCAACATTTTTGGGTGCGCAGCTCACCCAAACGCGCGGCAAGCTGCTGCCCCAACATACAGTCACGCTGTAGCTCTAAAAAAGGGAACTGAGCGCTCTAAACATGAAGCTATATTGAATAATTGAACAGATTCTTAAACTATTTTTTAAAGTCTCTATTCTTAAACATTAAACAGAAAAATAATAAATAAGACAATTATACAATATTTATGTGTTTATTATTATAATACAATAATTACAATAATTATAATAAAATCTTTACAATAACCTTATAAGTCATACCGTGGCAGTATAATGTGTATTGTTTTCAACTTCAGATACACAAGGTAAAATAAGTGGTAAATTTGTGAATTGTATAAATCTGCGTGAAACAGTGTTTGAAACTACTATATAGGCATGGACACTGCATTAAAATCATGCACAATTTCTTCTAAAACACCGTCAAATTCACGCAGACAATCGGCGGTTTGTTGATGAAACACGACACGCGCCAAATTTCCTCGCGTCAACCACCAAGTCAGACGACTGCCGCACGCGCAATACTCCGCGGCCCTTACCGGTGGAAAAGCTGCAACACCAACAGCTCACAACGTTTGGTGTTGCACGAGCACTAGTTGGTGACGCATCACGCCCAAAGATTTTCCGTGTATATATGATGTCTATTATCCAATATATATAAATATGTTGAATTTATATACATTGCCATTAACAATATAAAAATCGCGCCAATAATGATATTAGGTAATGTTAAATTGAAATTTGAATGGAAAGCCCGCGCATTCGTAGGAGGCACTGGAGCTCGCGCGCTTGCGCCCAATGCTTGAACAAGCGAGAGTGGGCGTGCCTAAAGGTGATTGTAGCAGGGTGTTTCTACAGTCGGGAAAAGGGATACTAAAAGGTTTTATTCATTTTCTGCCGCTCTATATGGCAATGTTTATCTACTAACTTTCTTTCCTTTCACTTTCACGACCTGCGGGAATAGGCTTAGGCCGAGTCCACAGAGTTGGGTTGCCCAACTTTTTCGCTGTCCTTAACACGAGCACGCACGGGTTGTAAAAATAAGGAGCTTGCCGTCTTCTTTTCCGTCGAGAAATCGTGATGCCTGTGGCTAACAACATCCGCAAGGACGTTAAGGTTTTCCCGGGTTCCATCGAGTATTCCATCTTTAATAGATAAGCATTTCCCTAATATTAAAAACAAGTCCAACTAACCCATTAACGACCCAACGTAAATAAAGGGAAAAATAAATCAATTTTAAGCTACTGAGTTATTTTGTTTTAGCTAACGATATTATATAATATTCAGACAATTTAGTATTATATATATTTGGGTTATGGATTGCATCTATTGAATTAACTACGGTTTTTTTGTTTAACTTTTTTTATGTTTTCGGAATGCGTTGACTTCCAACCTATTATCCAGCACTCTCTCAACAGCAGATATGTATAAATTGTTCCGGCCGCGGCAGCAAATATTTGTAAAATTAATTATTTAAATGTAAAGTCGAAACTTAGATTGAATTATTGGTTTGTAATAAATACATATTGTACCTAGTATGTTAACATCTGCACAAAACACAAATAAAGTAATATAAGCCTATAACCACTATTTTATCACTTAAAATTGATTATCTCATAAAAAAATACTAATTATTTAATATATTATCTAGGATAATATATGGGCAAAAAACCCACTACAACAACTATTGGGGCAGGAGTAGTATTGCGGAATGACCGTCTTTCTTAGTTATGGTCAAATGTTCAAATAACTGAAGGTTATTTGACCATCAATGACCGTCAATATTCTTTTTAATTCTTATGTAAAACATCAATATTTATTATGTTTAATAAAAAATATCGTTTTATTTAAAATCGGTTTTATGAAATAAAGTTTGAAGTGAACTAGTTTCACTAGTTACCTTGTTGTCTTTGCTTCTTTTGAGAATGTTCTTACCAAATCGTTATGAAATACTAACATTGTTTTTATTTAATCCGTCGACTGTATTTAGGCAATATATTGCACAACCTATTTTTCAAGAAATATTGCAATAAACTTTTTTATTATAAAAGGAAATATTCTGAAAAAATTTAGCACCACTTCATAAGTATAAGAAACATTTTTCTACCATGGATAACATGACAACCGATTACTTGTGGCCGATAAAAAAGAAAATATGCTATTAACTAACTCCGCGTCTCACTATAAATGCGCCCTTACGCGGTACTAACGCTTGATATGACAACACTGTATGAATATGGGTGCATTTGAAATAAATCTAACGCACCCGATGATATGGTTTTGTCACAAAATAGGTCACAAATTTATCAGTGGATCTAATTGACGGTTAATTCACAATATTTTAACGGGACTTATGATGACCTCACAACACTAGGCCGGGTCTTACACACCCAGATTGTATAACAAATACAATAATAAAATACCTTGATCAATAGTACCTAAAAGGGTTAAGACAACATATTTTCGTAATACTCGATTCTTTTTCTATCGTACTCTCGACAAATTTTTCTGACCTGAAACCTTTTAGCATGAAAATAAATTTCCTGAAAACCTGAAAAACTTTCTTGCCCTGCAAGAAAATTTCCGATAAAACCTGTAATCAGATTTCTTCTACCCAACTCGAGAGTCAGCCTGAAAACAGAATCTTGTCCTGCAAAGAAAATTAGCCTTCTCCAACCAAGTCTCGAGTCTTCCTAACCTGAAATCAGAACTTTTTTTCTTGACTTGTGAATTGTAAAACAGAACAACCACCGAATAACAATTTTAATAATTGTAAAGTCTCTAAAAAATCTGCGTATGTTTGTCTATATATCTTATATCCTTTATGGAGTCCCTATTCAAAAAATAAACTCTAAGCCCAACCCGAGCAAGTGACTAAATCCGATTTTCGCTCCATACGACTAAGTCCCATGCACGCGTCTGCGGCTAAATCCTTACCATGAAAGTGTAAAGAAAAATTTTTTGTGCGTCCTCATAACGTTTTACATTTTTAACGTTAAGGTCTACAAATTTTTTTTTGTATTTTGATGATTATTTGTAACAATCTCACCGTATGTTCTGATCTTAAAAAAGTTTTGTCTGTTGAGTTGACGTGAAATACCCCATATATACTAGTAATGATGATATATTCCTTTCGTCGGTCATTTTTTCGCCCGCGAAGTAAGTTTGTGGACCCAATATTGTAAATATTCAGCCATATACCGTTTAGACAAACGCGAGACGCGCGAGTCCACTATTTAGTTCTTATTTTTTATGAAAACGACTCGATTATTCTCTGCAAGTTAACCAAACTTTATTCTAGCCGACATTTCGAGTCTTTTTCATAGACCTCTTTTCAAGGCTACAATATAAATTTACAAACATATACATAAATACAATACAATCAAATAAATTATTGCGTAACATAAATACACAACAAATAGCAAAATTAACCGTCCGCAAAAGGACAGACAGAATACCTAGTGGTACCTTCATCTAGAATCATAGATGCGAAGGACTTTTAACTATCCTTAAAACCATCAAGTAATCTAATAGGGGAAGACCATGGAGTCCAGGTCTTGGATTTCGATGGAACTTTGGGGATCGATTTTGAAACCTAAAAGTGAAGCACAGTACCGGTAATTTTATCCAATGTGTCTTTAAATCTGAGATAGTGTCAAAAAACATTAGCATTTCTCATATGGTCAATGTTGAAAATCAAATATATATAGATATACTATCAACGTTAATTAAATACTCCGTATCTCCCATACAAAGACCCATGAGATAAAACCACGAGTATTGGGCTTGATTTTTAGGTATCAGAAAATGATCACTAAAGTTTCATCAAAATCGGTGACTCGGACTCCCTGGTACTTCCTTGAAAGTAAAAAGTTTATTAGTTAATGTAAAATAAAAATGCTATAAATAATAAATAAACAACTACAAACTTACGAGATTACCGCCTCACGAGACTCATCATGCACGAGCGGAGCTGGATAGCCAAAGGGTGTTATAGGCATCTTGATGCTCCTCCGCTCGTAGGTGGGCAACTAGTGAAGGCACGTATAGCGAATTTCTGCTGTACCGTGCAAAATTTAGTTGGGAGAGAGGAACAATACTAAAAAGGCTGTTATCAAGGAAGCAGAAGGAAGCGCAGAAAAGTATACAGGCCAGCGCGCGTGAGCATACACACATCCGTAGCGCTGTGTACAGGCATATACACGTAGCCCGTATACATCGCAGCGGGAGAACCCCATGGCTGAGTTTGGCGGGCGAGCGACGATCACGCTCGGCGGTGTTGTGTTCCTATTTTCAAACCTTCCCGAAGATTTGATTCTCAAAGCAGTTGGAAAAAAATGGAGATATCTTAAATTCTATTTAAGAAACTTTTTATCTAAATCAGAGTTTCTAGAATATGTCTTGCATTTAGTTGCCTCTACATATATGCAATTTAATGGGCGATATTATCAGCAGATAAGAGGTGCACCGATGGGATTTTGCACTAGCCCTTGGTTTGTAGATATATCTCTGGAATTATTAGAAAACCACTGTTTAAGTTTGTTAAAGAATAACATCACTTTATTCAAACGTTATGTAGATGATTGTTTTGTAATTGCTAAAACAGAAAAAATTGACAGAATTGTTAACATTTTTAATAAATATAATCCTGACTTGCAATCTACAGTATAGTTAGAATCCTATAATAAAATTCGTTTCTTAGCTATGGAGATTACTAGAGTTCTGAAAGATATTTGCAAAACTAATTGGTTTAGAATGGAGACAGCATCGGGTAGATTTATCAATTTTGCGTCACACCATCCCCTCTCTCAGCAAAAAACTATTATATACGATATAGTCTTGTTGATAAGTGCATTATACTGACCCACGAATCATTTCATACTTATAATTTATAACTTATTGAAAAATATTTATTAGCTAATAACTACCCACTTAATTTTATCAACAAACATATTAAGAATAGACTTTCCTTTTAAGGGCCTCAGTTCCTTTTAAAAAGCCACAGTAGAATTTTTAAAAACTCGAAAAAATTTTTTTGGCTGTTTTTGATACTTTATTATTATATAAATAAATTACTATTCGAGTTATAGCGTGAAGAATTTTTCATTCTGTTCCAAGTCTAAAATTACGCATGTAATTTTGCATGCAGAATAGCGTAAAGAAAAAAAGGTGCTGCCAGAAATGCGTTGTAGGTGGCCATTTTCTTTTTGGAAAAATTACAAAAAAATTTTTTTTGATACTTCAAGACATTTATTTAATATACCATTGTTTACTTTTATTAATAAACTTTTTTTTAATATTATAAAGAAATGTTGAATATGCACATGATTGTATGCCTGCTACTGTGGCCATACCCCTTAATAAATTTTTAACACCCAAAATTAACCAGGCATTATACAGGCACAATATTATCCCCATCACCCGCAATATCAATAGGTTCAATGACATGATTAGATTAGTTAAACTCAAGATTAATAAATTAGAAGTATGCAATGTTGTGTATAAAGTGAACTGTGCGAATTAATGTTAATTTATGTTATTTATTTTTATAATTATAACTTATCTATTGTACTAGCCATATATAATAAATCAAGGAACTAGCCAAAATAACTAATAAAATCTTCATTTTTGCACTTTTTTCATGCATCACTTATTTCTTCTTATATAGACCTCGCGATCTGAGGTTATCAATAAATTACTTTTTATCATTAATTTACTATTAATTAACAATAAATTATTATTAACAAAGCGCTGCTAAAACCCTCCACAAACAATGAACCCGCCGCGTCAATTCACGTGAGCTAAGCGTCCCCCTCCCACTTTGCGCGGGAACTCGCGGATCCCTGTCAGAAAGAGAGAGTAATCGATGCCAACGCAAAGAGTAACGCGTTCATTATCAATCGCTTCTCGGAATTCATCTACCATTTGGATTACAGCTGTGTGCGTGCTATGCCTTTCCGAAAACCTGACTGAAAATTATCAAGGATATCCCTATCTGATGCAAATTCCGAGATTTGTTTATAAGCTACACTCTCTAGAATTGTCGGGCGAAAATCTGATATTTCGGTGGCAGATTTTTTCTTCGGCAATGGACGAACTATGGCCCTCTTCCACAAAAACCAGATTGAAGAGACGCGTCGAAGATGTTCATGAGCGGTCTCATGATAACCTGAAGACACTCCTTCAAGTGCCTGAGCGGCATTTGATCAGGGCCGAGAGCATTAGAATGAGCCGAAGCGAATGCCTCCATTAAATCGGAGACTTCCACGTGTCTAAAATAAAATTGAGAACTGCCGGCATCTGCTGACTCTCAGAGGGTTTGTTGATGCCAAGTTCATTAATAACCCTCCACATATCCTTAGAACCAGTACAATTGCGGAATTTGTCCTTATAATAGTGATGTTTGGCATTCCTAACGTAAATTTTCACCGAATTACGAAGGTATTTATAACGCGCGTGAGCTGCTGGCCCTCAATTTCTTTTGAAACCTCTCCAAGCATTGTTACGCACGGAAATTAATTTCTTAATTTCGGGTGATAACCAAAGAGATGACTTATTCTTTGGTGTAAATACACGATAGGGTGCATGAACGTCATAAACAAGCGTTAACGCATCGGTTAGAAATTTAACTTTACTATCTACCTCAACTAAAGAGTCAAACAAGTGCCAGTCTACTGCTGCAAGATCAAGGAGGAGATTTTCCAAATTGAAATTTTTGTAAGAGCGTCGTTTGATAGAAACGGAGATGTGGGGTGGAATAGCAAAAGAGAGGGTAGTAAACAAAATATCATGCTTAGAGATACTTGGCTCAAGCGTTTGGAGGAATGAGATGATTTTGGAGCGGTCCTATATACAAACGTAGTCAATGGTGGAGTGTGATTCATCAGTATGATGAGTAGGGGCGAAGGGTAGCGGCTCGAGACAACAACTAACGAGGGAGTCAGAGAGAGTGCTTCGAGAAGATGAGTTCGAGTGCCAATCGATATTAAAGTCACCCATGATAACAGTAAAGTCATATTAGTTATTGCAATTTAAAATAGCCTCTTCCACATCCGACCAAAACCCTGCTTTGGGTGGGCTATAGACAGTGCCACAAAGAATAGTAAAGCAACCTAACTTCAATTCTAGAAAAAGAAATTCCGGCCTTTTAAAATACTTAAAAGGTTGAGCAGAGCGACAGATTTCTTTAACAGGGATCGATTCATGCACATAAATAGCAACGCCGCCGCAACGCTTGCCTATGCGGTCTACTCGAAATAGATTGAAGTGTGGAATATCTACCCTAGCCGAGGTGAGGCTGGGTTTTAGAAAAGATTCACTAATGCCCAACACGTGAATGTTATTATCGTGTACTACCGTTTTAGATCGTGGAGGTGAGCATCAATAGATTGAGCATTTGAATGACATAATGTAAGGAGCCACGTTGTTGGAGCGTTGGGATTATTACCTGCTATAGTCGATCTTTGATATTTTACGCTCTATTTTGTTTCTAAGCAAGGTACATTTAGATTTATCAAACGCCGAATATGCTGTATTATGAATCTTAGCTGAGACACAGTTATGGCAGCAATACTCGCCCTCACTCAGCAGTACCTGCTTTTACATTCAATGGCTTTATGTCCGACTTTCAAGCATTTGTAGCATTGTAAAATAGACACATGATCCGAGAAGCGGCACGATTGCCAAACGATTTGCAGTCTAGATAAGTTCTCTAAAACTCTCCTACATTCAGGTGCAATTTCAACTATGCAAGATCTGTGCTTTTTATTTCGAGCAGGATACATAAAAATCATCATTATATCATTCACAGAAAATTTAGAAAGATTAAGCTTAATAATACTAAGTAAAATTTCCTCTTCGTTATATTCAACCGGAATATCACGGATGATGATACGCGGGTTTAACTTCTTCTCCGGCTTTATTTCGAGTCCAACTTCTGATAAAGCAGGACAATTTCGTAGCATCTCTATATCGATATTATCAGCTTCGAGAACAATAGCGTTATTCTTTGTATAATTAATGCGCTTAGTTTTGAGGCGAAGCTGTACCGGATCAAGCGATTTAAGAAATGTCTCTTTCGTCTCTGCCGCGGATTTGAGGCTATTTTCGACATTATCAATCGAACCTATAACAACACGTGTCGCCGAAGAAATTGGTATAGGCTTCCCACGATCAAGCACCACCTTATTCGAATAAATTGATTGCTTCTGAGCTTGTGAATTAACAACACTGGCAAAAGAGCGCGGAAAACTAGTCGCGTTACTACTAGTACTCGATACAGACTGAGTAACTGTTTCGCTGATTACTTTTACTTGAGCACATGCGTCTTCGAGCATTTTCGATTGCTAATTTATTTGTGTACGCATTAGAGGTAACAGTGATCGCGTGACAAAAACAGTTAACCGCATCACGCAATTTTTCCTTTTTCTCCTTCACAATTTTTTCGGTTAAGATGCAGTTAAAAATCGTCTCGCGTTGCTTGCATACCTCGTTGAGAAGTCACGTAACATCGAGTGCAGAGAGAGTCGCCGCATATGAGGTGTCGAGCGCTCCTGTCGAAGACCTGAAGGCTTCCTCAGACTCATCATCGTTATCACCCATTGTCTACGCAGTAAGCAGGTGGTATCCTGTTATTCCAAGAGATGTCACTACAAGTGCAGATTGATAGATCTTAGATCGCCAATCCATCGACGCTGACTCGCAAAAGGTGCAAGTGTTGCCAACTTATCGCAGATTGAATGCGAAGATGCCTCTCGAGGCAAGAGTACGGACATGCGCAGAGGAAAATTTGCAGAGCCCAAGCCCGACACATAACCTCCAAAGTGCAGGACAGAAAATTGCCCGAAGGCAAGCAAAGCAGAAAAAGGTGTTCAATGAGAGAGCGATCTAAGACGCGTAAATCAATACTCACAGAGAGAGAGAGAGAGAGAGAGAGAGAGAGAGAGAGAGAGAGAGAGAGAGAGAGAGAGAGAGAGAGAGAGAGAGAATACAGTGCGGGGGCGTGACAGTGGAGTGGAGGAAAAGCTCTACTATCACCTGTGCGGAGCAGTTGCAGTGATACAGCAGCGAGAGAGAGACAGAATGAGACGAAAGCATCTTCGTCGACGGCATGTCGCCTGCAGTCAACAAGCTCTATTCGAATAGAGGTAAAGGCTAGCCCGCGGCAACCGCGAACGTACGTTAGGGCCACACTACAAATAGTATGCCGTGCCCTCAAAATATAAGTGCTCCGATAAGCCCACGATAAAAAAGGCCCACGCGTGATCGAAGCCCTCTCTGATTCCGGCGGTGTGTTCAGCGACGGTCGTGCTGAACACGCTTTCGACGCTCGACCTACGCGTATTGTTTATTCAACCTTTTGTAAATTTTATATTGTTAACGTCGTTGTACGAATTAATTAATTTTTAGAATATAGTTTTATTGTTTTCGTTAAATTATTCTGTCGCTAATTTACCCGGACCCACCTGCTCCTCGTATCGAGTTAGGCCGGCAAGCAAGGCTAGATTGCTATTCACGTTGCGAAAGAATTAGCATTCGCATTTTCGCGCTCCTTCCAGGTCACGAAAACTAGTACGTCGAGGAAACTCCGCACGAAGCCGAATCCTCGTAGATTCGGCGTATACACAGGGAAAACCTGCACAACTACACCGGGGTAAGGATAATTACAGAGGTGACTCGCTGCGGGCTGCCTCAAAGGTAAGAGCTGCAGTAAGTCGCTCACACGTGTTTGCTGTGGTGCACGCCAGCAGGTTGCTGGCTTGAATAATAATAAATTATTATTAATAATTGAGCACCTCGTTATAACTCTTCTCTCTTCTATATGTCCACGAGCAAATTTGGCTACCATCCTACGTTGTATTAATTCTTTCTATAATAGTGATAAAAGATATATTTCTAAAAGCGTCGAAAGCCCTTAATAAATTATCGTTATCTTGTTCTAAATTAAGAATTATTACTTTAAATAGTAAGGCGTTTAAGAAGAATATCAACCATTTTTAGATTTTTATTCAGTGAAAGGTACTAAAATTTGAAATTTTTGTTCTTATAAAATGATCCGAGATTCATACGGGTCTATATCCAGTAACCATAACCACTGGAGAGGTATTGCTACTCTCCTCAACCGTCTCTTCGTGAGAGTACTGTGTATTAGGAGTACATGAAGTGTACAGGTGGCTTGGATTGCTTGCTAGTGTATCTCGCGGGCCGTCGGATTCTCCGCTGCGAGCTACTAGCTGCTATATGTTACCACCTCCACACATTTATGTTTCTCTGTGGTCTACTCTATGCTTTCGGCGCTTCTATCCCTTATCTGAATTTTATTATTCAAGTTTTCGGGGGATTGTCAGGCCGCCGAAGATTTGTACGTTCGTAGTGCCCGGACACGCCGACAATTGACATCACGTGTTGCTTAAATATCTTTTTCGCATGTTGGCCTCCAGAGCTACAGATATGTTGGGTGTTCTTTTTCGCCTTCGAAAGTTTCAAAATATTGTATAAATTTTTAATTGTCAACAGTGATTTTTATATTTTTTTATAATAATTTTTGTCTGAAATTCATTTAACTATATGATATAATGTAACGTTTCGGACTACTGTAATCAAAATTTGAATATCAATTTGACTAAATCGTGTATACGTCACTTCCGTTCTATTGCCTTTTCGGCAGTCGCCACGAGGATTGCGAACGAGGCACACCTATTTAGGCATAGTCTTACAATAAATTCTAGTCACGGCATATTTGATTGTTGTCTTCAGTATTATCCATCTACAATTTAACGTAATAATAAACAATTTTTTAACGTAATAATAAACAATTTTGTTTATTTCTTAAGGGTGCTATTTCGTTTTTGTTTTTTGTTGCGTCGATCTCTATGAGACACTAATTCTTTATGTCACAGGTACGTTAATAATTTTTAGTTATTTAATTTTATATTTTTATGTAATTATTGTTTATATAGCCTGTGAAGAGGGGAGTACAAAAAGACTCCCAAAACGTCGGCATTTTGACTGAAAATAAATAAAAGATAGTTGGTGGAGATCGATAAAGCCTCTTTAATTATTAGAAAATACAGTTATTAAAAGATATTAGGGGGCCTGCGGCGGCTCAGTCGGTAGAGTGTCGGATTCCCACGCCGGTGACCCGGGTTCGAATCCTAGTCTCTGCCGATTGATACAAGCACCTCTGTAAAAATTACATGTGCTTTGTTTACAAACACACCGCAGACCCCCGTCGTCGATTAGCACCACATGGAAGCACAAACATGGCGACGTTAAATAATTAAAAAAAAAAAAAAAAAAGATATTAGAATTTATAAATGTAATTTTAGTAACAAGTAACATTTTATATAATTTGATAAATGATAATTCTATAAATATTTTCTTCATTTATAATTCTGTAGTTTTCCGACATAAGAGCACAAGTCAATTTTTTTGAAAATTGAGTTTATAGGGTTTTCGTAAATTTTCATATAAAAAAGTAAAAAGTTACAAAAGTTTATCTATTACTTTATTGAGACAATTGGTGAATAATACATCAAGTGTTGATCAGTTATATAGAATAGCATCTGCTTATCATGCAGAATTCCAATAATACATAAATACGCTTAACTTGATACTTAAAAATATAATAATAATAATTTAATTCACATAAGTTATTGAATGTCATTACTTTTCTTTTTAAATATTGCTATCAAAAATAAGAACAATAACACTTGAATAACTTTTTATTATATACATTGACATTAATGCATCTATAATCTAAAGTATCATAAGAGAAAGTTTAAAGACCGTTGATTCCTTAAGGAAAGCAATAAGAAAACATTATACATATTTCTATATGAAAATCCTTGTAGGAATTGATGTGGATTATATGGAAATCGATAAGGAATCCATCCAAAACCGCTACACAAAATCCACATAAAAATCAATGTTTTGTTAAAAACTCCTTATGATATATTGACATCTATATTGCAATATCATCTATATGATCCAACCATAGAGACATATCCATGGACATTAAAAGTTACTTTCTTAAGAATTTTTAGAAAAAACGTTTGCTCATATGAAAATCTGTGGATTTCCTTGTTGATATCCTTGATGAAAATCCAAACAACGTTTTCAATACGGATGTTTATAATGTTTTTTACATGGCGATTTTGGGTGAATTCAAACGTATATTTTTAATTATTATGTTTGTAGTTAATGATTACAATAACGATTATTGTCGAATATCACACAATTTCTTGAAGTTATGATAATACTTAATATATTTTTTATGTAAATAGTGACTGTTGTTGAAGTAAAACTACTAATTATTGTTATATTGTATCTAAATCTTATCGGAAAACCAGTTTTAGTTTAAAGTAATAATTAAATTCAAGAAGAATTTTATTAATATTTCTAAAAAAACATAATTTAATTTTTTTTTTTTTTTTTAACGTCGCCATGTTTGTGCTCCCATGTGGTGCTAATTGACGACGGGGGTCTGCGGTGTGTTTGTAAACAAAGCACATGTAATTTTTACAGTGGTGCTTGTATCAATCGGCAGAGACTAGGATTCGAACCCGGGTCACCGGCGTGGGAATCCGACACTCTACCGACTGAGCCGCCGCAGGCCCCATAAATAATTTAATTTTTATTGTCTAATTTATTATACTACAAATCTAATCAAATAAGAGAAAAAATGTCATTGAACTTTTAAAATCCATTGCCAAGAAATGATGTTAAGGGAGTGTTTAATTTAGTAATTAAAATTTTTATTTCAAATGTTGTCAGGAATAAACTGAATTAATTTAGAATAATTTAGTGTCTGTTAGACTTTTGAGATTCTGACTAACAAGTAATAATGTCTGTTATTGTTTACAGATAATTATGAAAATTAATGGAGTGCATACGGTTTTAATTTTTTATTACAATTCAGCTCTTGCTTCTGTTACATTTTTTAATGAAACCTAGTTTAAAAATTTAAATGTATAACCAAAGTTTCAGCTAATGAAAATATACATGAATCAATAATGTATGATAGTTATATAATAATATAAAATGTGTGTTTATATTGTAACGAAATGCAAACCCTGCATTATCATCGGCCCGTGCAATGGATAATGCACGCTCAGCGGGTGGCACAACTTGGCACAGGTGTATTTACCCAAAGAGAACGCAACGGGAAGTGCGGCGCTGGCCACGCCAACGCGCGAGGACAGACACTCTTGATAGAACTACCGGTCCGCGCGCGATGACAGTTTTCGTGCAAGCACTTATTGCGATATCACGGGTGTGTGTGTGAGCGAACGAGTGGAGGCGCACGGAAGTGCACTCTCCACGAGTAGAAGGAGAGATAGAAGAGAGACGAAGTGATTTTCAGCAGCAGAGCAGCGAGGCAAGCGAGACGGAGCGAAGGAGACCTCAGCAACACGCATCAGGCGCAGCGAGGGGAATAGGAGAGTCGGCAAAGAGAGAAAGAGAGAGAGAGAGAGAGAGAGAGAGAGAGAGAGAAACTTTATATTAATACGTATATACAAAAAATTAAAAACATTAATGTCATACAATGATTTTCTTAAAAAAACAATAATACCAAATAATGCTCGTCACCATAATATAAATATCACATATGCTCGTCACCATAATATGAATACACATATGTTCGTCAGGTTCCATTAAACATTACGCTCCTGTCATTATAAGAATCTATCACGTCAATAATTAAAACTTACATATACTATTTACATTATTTCTTTCATTCCGTTCCACTCACTCATTCATCCACGCACTACTATAAATTACAATCATACACATCGAATATATAACTTAACTAAAATAATTTAAATAATTTAGGACATCACAATCAGTCAATGTTCGCAAAATATCGTTTGACCGACACCTTAAACGCTTTGTATGATGGTAACGTGGGTATCGCAAAAGGAATGATTTCCACAAATGCACGCCGTGTACTATGAAAGATCTTCTTCCAGTTGCAGTACGTATGTATGGATTAGAGAGCTCCCTTACATCACCCCTTACAGGCCGATTCGATTTATTCTTTTTTAAAGAATGGTTTCAAATACTCTGGTTCCTTCATATTTAATGTTTTGTATATTAATTGAGCTATGAAAACCATTTTCCTTGTATCAACTTTTGTCCACTCTAATTGTAACCTATAAGGGGTGATGTGTTCATCCCTCCTAGCACCTAAAACGTCGTGCACACATGCATTTTGCAATCTTTGCAGCCGGATACGCTGTTCAAGAGACGCATATAAATAGACAACAGAACAATCATCAATGTGCGGAAAGACTACAGCCATGGCCAGATGTTTGCGCAGATCCAGCTGAGTGGTATACTTTCTAAAAAACCTCAAGTTATACAATACTCTGTTAATCTTCTTTTTAACCATGTCAATGTGACGTTACCACGTGAGTTTAGAATCAAGTGTAACACCCAGGCTCGTGATAGTCTGCGAGAAAGGTACGGAGACGCCGTCTAGCAAACTTATTTCCGGCATACCTCGCAACTCAAGACTATTTATATATTTACAAGAGCCGAAAGCAATAGCTTCAGTCTTGGTCTTATTTAGCTTAAGAGCAACGCCTCCAGCCCAATCATCCACCGCTTGCGCAACCCTGGGCAGAATCACAACACCTTTAACAAAGTTTTCCGGACTGCTCTGTATGTAAGTCTGCAGGTCATCTGCATAGAGCAGGTGCATGACGCGCATCGGGTTTACTTTTTTTAGATGTTCGTTTAAGTCAGCGAATAGCTCTTTCATGTCATTTATATAAAGACAAAACAGCAAGGGTCCCAACACCGACCCCTGCGGCACTCCAAGATTTGTGGATAGTCAAGATGACTTGATGTCAGAGCATGTCACAATAGCTTGTCTTCTACCTTTATTTAAGATCTTATCCACACCAACGCATGTCTGGAGAACCCCAGGGCTCGCAGCTTTGTTAAAAGTTTAGCTGGAGAAATCGTGTCGAAAGCCTTGCTGAAGTCAAACAGTAGTAAAAGAGTAACCAGTCTTTTGTCAATTCCTGTTCGTATGTCTTCAGTTAGTCTTAGTAGAACAGTTTTCGTTGAGTTATTCTGTTTGTATCCGGACTGCATAGGATCAAGTTGTTTTGTCTTTTTCATATGTTCTAACATCTGATCATGTACGATTTTTTTCAGAACCTTAGAAAGAAAGCACAGCAGTGCAATCGGTCGGAAGTTCGACAATGACGCTGGTGTGGTACACTTGCCAAGTGGCACTACTCGTGCCCCCTTCCATAGGTTCGGAAATATTCACTTTTCCAGGGAAGTGTTGAACAGGTTCACAACTTGTTGTCCGATTACCGACAATGCCTTTGCAACTACACTCTGCGGGATGTCATCCTCGCCCCTCGCTTGCGAGGAGAAATGCGAGATCGCAAGTACGACATCTGCTATGCCTGCTAGCTAAAATTTAAAGCCGTCATCACTGGCCGATGTCATTATATCGTCCATAGCTTTGTGATTTTCATCAGTAGTCATGGAGACGACCGCGAAGTGAGTATTAAGTTCCTCTGCCGTGAACCCATGCAGCCCGTCCCTGGTTTTAGGGAGAAGTCCTAAGTTTCGCAATTCCCTCCATACATAGCTCTACTGTACTCGGACTTATTCGATTTATCTGGTCCATCAGTGTTTGACTCAGCTAGTACTCTGACCTTATACCTGTCCCGAACATAAAGTGCAACCCTCCCTCCATGTACATTTCTATCCTGCCGTACAAGCGAGTAACCCTTGACTTGAATGAGATCATCGTCTTTCTCATTATCCAGTCTCGCTTCTGCCACTCCGAATAGATGATAGGAGTGGCCTTCGCTAAAAAGTTGACGGATTTGATCAATACAATGTCTAATAGAATTTGTATTGATAAAACCCGCTCTCATGTTCTCTCCCTTGTCCGTCTCACGTATTTTATCTACATCTAGTCACACAGATTTAGAATGTACTGTCGCTATAGTCTGAACTTTGTTCCTATTGACATTGTGTTGGTTATTGTTTGCGGTACAATCATTGTGAGTGTGCTGTAATGATGCTGATTTATTATTGTCACTAATGTTGTTGCCCTTATTACTATTGATATTGTTGTTTTTACTATTGTTGTTATTACTATTGTCGTTATTGTTGGCGCTATTGTATAAATTTGCAATGGTATGAAGGTCTGCTATTGTTTTAAATACATGTCCTCGCATGCCTTTTTGCACTCGAGCGAGGAACTTTCCCCGCCTGTGCCCTACAAATTTAAAGGCAAGATTTTTGGCCATTAGATTTAAACTTTTAAATTCAACGTAAGCGTTTGACTCTAGAACTTCATTTATAAAAATATTAGTTTGACATAGGTTTTTGGCAAGCCCCTCATTCAACCGCAAGGGCTCTATATCACACGTATTAAAGTGGGTAAAGGTTGCCTTTACTTGCATCACCTCTTCCATCTGAGCTGCACTAGTGAGACGGACAATCAAAGGTGGCGGTCTAGCAGGGTCCTCAGTGTCTGCCCTGGTGGTTCTATCATTCATCGTAAGGGGAGCGGATTGCCTTACACTAACAATATTATTCTTACTGAAAGAAGGCAGAACGGTGCTGAGGATCACATGAGCGACCTCAATAGGATCAGTCTTAGTTCGCAAACAGTCAACTATTCCTGTGACAGTCAGCTCTTACTATGGCTGAATCCGCTTCCTCCATGAGTAGGCATTGGGGCACAGTTCGATGCACGATCAGTCTTATGCGATCGACGCGAGATTAGTGCAGTGAAATGACAGTCCTGCGTTTGAATTTTATTTACACATGACATACTCAGGTTTACGCATACCGAGGTGTCGCTTAGGGACACAAGTATCTGCGACTCGTTCGCATATTCATCGCTAAAGCGGTGATTATTCTTGCTGCCACCTAGCATGTCTCTGACTTTAGTTATTAATTCTCTCTTTTAAAACTTTATTTTCTTGCAACAACAACTTGCGATCATTGTGCAGATCCGCCAGCGTGGATGACTGCTCATCAATATTTTCTTCAAGTGACAAAACTTGAGCAGACAGTTTGTCAGACAACGACTCCGTTGATGGTACAGTAGTCGAAGTAACAGTGTCACTGACAGCACCAAGTTTTTTCACCACAACCGATTTAAGCTCGTCTATTGCCGTTGAAAGAATTAGAAACTGTTTGTCAAATAAATCGAGCATCCTTGATGGCAGAGTGCAGTAATTTATACCATTCAATGCTTGAGATGAAGTATCACGAGATTATTTTTCCACTGCATTAGGTTTTAACGATGTAATCGTGGGTGTAGATGCAGTAAGTGCATTTCTCACGCTAAAATTATTCAACAAATTATTATTGTTATTAGGGCTCTCCAAAATTGATTTGTCTGTAATGTCTGTACTGTTTAGTACATCAGCATTGTTGGACAAATTGGGTGTTTTGCTGTTATTACTGATTTTATTCACTCCACTAATTTTACAGCCCTGACAGATAAACGTGTCTTTGTCTGATGCTATCATACTGTAACATACATCATGGTATGATTTTAGACAGACATAACAACTACGTATAATATCATTTCTTCTTGTAATCCTCTTACATTTTGAACAAGATGCGTTAGCCATAATTTGAAAGACACGTTGTAAGTTTGAGTATAGTCAGACAAGGCTGGAAAAGTCAATAGTGCAAATGTGCGTGTAGTTAGAAATGGTCAACGTATAGTCACGTTTTGACTTATTTTACAATAACTAATTAACTATGTGGTTTAAAATTAATATTTAAATGTATTTCGGAGGTACAGATACTAGAGGAGTTATTTACAAAAAAATGATTATTAAGAATCTATCACAGACCAGATTATTAAAAAAAAACTAAGAAAAATAACAGTCTTTCTACTAAAAATAATTTGAATATTCGCGCTGCTAAGTTCGATGGTCCAGCCATCTATTGATTGAACGAAGATCTAGCTGCCGATATCATTGATCAAACAGAAAAAAAGATGCTGCTGTCCTCTGGTATAGAGAAATGATCAGGCAGTGCTGCCATCTGGTGGATGCCACCCAAAATTTTTGCTAAACGACGTTGCCAGGTCAACTCAGCGCCAATATACAGAGAAAGAAGAGAGAGATATAGAGATGTAGGAATTCTAACCTCCAAAAAATTCTTTTTCTTAACTCTTCTAATCGTCCTCCGGTAAAGTTGTTAGCTTGATGTGTAAATATAGAGTCGGAGAGTCTCTCGTGCTCGCAAGACATCAGATTTGTACGACAAGGTATGACGACGCCCTCCAGATCCTCACTCAGTCTTGATGTTTGGTAGTTTTGAGGTTATGTGAATAGCGATGCAACGGAATTCCTCTCCAGGCTCCTAAAAAGCACAAAATCATGTAATTTTTTGGCGTGAGCGTAAGAGCCTCTTAGAGGATCCTTTCCGTTATAAAAAGATCACTCCTCGGAGTGGAAAACAATCAGAATTTTCTGTGTTTACGTGAGAGGCGAAGTTGTTCTCAACTTACCATAAAGAGGGCGAGGTGGCAGAGAGAGAGATCAATAAAGTAACAACCATGGTCGATAAAACTATCACTAATACTACTATTTTTAACAACAATAATAATAATATTAATAATAATAATGTTAGTAGATTAAATCATTTTACTAATGGTAATCCCATCGGTGAGGCCGATGAAATAGTAACGACACCGATAACGGAACTGCAATTAGCAGCGGCAATACAGCCGAGCGTAACACGCGGGCTAGTGATTCGCATGGGGGTACTGACAATAATATTAATAATAATGTTAGTAGATTAAATTATTTTATTAATGGTAATCCCAGATGCCGATGAAATTAGTAATGACAACAATAACGGAGCTGCAGTTAGCAGCGGCAATACAGCTTACCGTAACACGCGGGCTAGTGATTTACATGGGGTACTGCGGGAAAAATGGCAATTTAATTATTTCAAGTCTGTGTGATTGCGAGGACGAAGATAATCATAGTAACATTGCGTATGTCATTCTTGCCACAGTTCTTCCATCGATAAAACGAGAAGATGTTGTACACACCCGCCTGTTACGCTCACCCAAATCGAGTACGTGTGACTTTAGTTACAAAATTATTATGGGTGATCTAAATGCCAACTTGTTGAACTTCGGAAAATGCCAAATTTATGAGGCGCTCATCTTTTAGCTATAAAGGCTGCAAATCCATAGAAAAAAATCAGTTATTAACAAAACTAATTAGGTATGACTGGTCACCGCTCGATTACGCGAATGTCGATCTTGATACGAGACTAGCATGTCTTGGCGAAAATTTCATGGAGGTCATCAATGATGTAGCAAATTGTTCATGAACAAATTACAGAGTTCTGTACATCTAACAAGGTTCTTCATCCCTTCCAGACTGGTTTCAGATAATTTGATAGCACTCATACCGCTCTACTTAAACTGACTGAAGACATTAGAGATGAAATCGACAGCAAGAAAAAACTCTTGACCATCTTGTTATTATTCGACTTTAGAAAAGCTTTCGATACCATCTCCCCAACTAGACTTCTCAAGAGGCTGATATAGGGCTTGCACAAGGAGTAACTACTAAATCTAATGATCAGTCAGATTGGCTCACCACTAATCTTGGAGTCTCACAGGGCTCGGTTGTGGGACCCTTTCTTTTTAGCCTCTATATCAATGATGTAGCTGGCGTCTTGGGTTGAGAATGTGTCAGACATCTTCTTTACGCAGACGACCTTCAAGTTTATGTCCGCGTAACAAGAGAAGAATTTCAGGAGGACATCACGTGCTTGACAGCAACGGCGAGTGCAGTGTCCGGTTGGGCGGCGGTTGCTGGTCTTCGTCTTAATGTTGCCAAAGCTAAAGCAGTTATCTTCGGCTCGGTATATAACATTAATCCTTGGATGATCTTGATCTGCCAGATATTGAGGCGGAGAACGGTGTGTACATGCTTTTCTCGGACACTGTAACTAATCTCGGTGTTGTAATGGACTCAAAATTATCATGGAAACATTACATAGATTATGTTACTAAACGCGTAAATCGTAAATTATATGGCCTTAGATTCTTCCGGTGCTGCACCACCGATGCGTTACGTTAACATCTGGCATGTGCACTGATTGTGCCTCATCCCGACTACTGCTCTCTGGTGTAGTTGTTTACACTGTTGCACAATTCGTGTGTGAGATATATCTGCGGCGTTAAAAGGGACGAGCACATCACATCCTATCGGAAGAAACTGGGCTGGTTCACCATAAAAGTACGAAGAAAATATTTTCTAGCGATTATAATGTATAGAATTATTCGAATAGGTGAGCCGCCATATCTTAACGCTTTATTTAATAAAAGCCAGGCTAGGAGTGACAGTAGGGGTGATGTTAAAGATCTCTTAATTCCAGGCTCGCGTACCGATACCGGCCTTCATTCTTTGACAACCCAAGGTGCGCGTCTCCGGAATTCCATCCCTAGTACTTTCAGAAACCTTCCATCGCTGTTAAAATTCCTGGTCAAGATGCGAAACGGCGGCATCTGTCATATTTTTACAACAGCAGCTGATTTGTAAGCAATGTTTTCACTGTATGATACAAGACCTGCGCTCCAAACAGTACATCAAGTTTGTGTTAATACCTTGTCAGAGCAAAGCAACACTCTACCTACACCGTAAATACAGACATGCAATGTTGATACAGATGCGATTTGACTAGGTGAATGCGAGGAGAGAGAGGGTTGCCGTGGGAGACTGAAAGCAGGTTTTATCAATATGACATCTCTCCAAGGTCACATTGAGACATTGCGACAACACCTTTCGACTGGTCCCTCCTACCACCTCTTTGCGGTTGCTGAGACGCATCTTTCACCTAAGGTTGAGGAAATTCGTATTTAGATCGAAGGTTACTCAGTGGTAAGATTATATAGAAACAATTTTGAGGTGGGCTAATCCTGTATGTGCATAATTTTCTTAAAGCTAACATTCTGTATGTGTGAAGGAATACACAGGAAGGAAAGCCCGGTATTTTGGAATACATCATGTGCAGTGTACAATCAGGAACTCATCCCCCACTCTTCGTTGCGTTAAATTGCAGACCACCACATATACCTTTTATACAGAATTCAGATTTAATAGATAAATTAGCACGGCACATTCAGTATATTAGTCACATAATCACAATGGGGGATACGAATCTCCTTAAGACATCAGAAGATGCTAATTATGTAAGGCGATTGGCTGATGACCTAAATCTAAAAATAATTGATTATAGTGTGACTCATCACCTTGAAAACTCTCACACGGGGATATATGTCTTAATGACAGCAACGACGTAGTGCTTGACACCTGAAATCAGATGGCGCTCTTGTGCACCAACCATAACATAATCAGTGTTGAAATTGTTTTTGAAGCCAGCGCAATTCCTAAAACTTAAGTACAGAGACTTAAAGTCAATTACACAGTAAGACCTTCTGTCTCACCTGACAAGCTGTGACTGGTAGCCATTATCTTGCACTGACAATAATGACGTGGACGGTCTGCTGGAATGATTCAGTGTCAATCTATTGGAATCTATAGATACATTAGCTCCAGAAAAGCAATTTAAACCAAAAACAGGGCAAATCCGCAATGGGTTGATGATAAGCTAGCACACCTCTTCAAAAAATGTGACGCTGTACGGAGACGTTATGTACGGACCAAGGACGAAAATTTCCGGCAGGAGTACCGGGCTCTCACAGCCAAAGCCAAACAACGGTTGAAAAGTGAGCGGGAAGCATACATACAAAATAGGATTTTCGATGCTCTTAACAACAAAAAAGACATTTGGAAGGAATTAAAGGGACTGGGGTTCCTGCCAAGGGCACAAGAAGAGCTTCACAGCTTTACACAGGAGGAGCTTAACTCGCACTGTGTGGGAGTTTCGGTCTCCCAAAGCGAGGTTGATGTAGATTTGAGCAGCATTCTGTACTCAGCCGGTGATGACGGCATCGTATTTAAAGAGATGACACTTTCAGATGTAGTCCTGGCTGTTTCTCATTTTATATCACAAGTAAGAAGTCAGGATGGTATTCCCCAATGTGCGATAGTTGATGCTCTTGCACTTATTAGAAATAACATCATGAGAATTTTCAACTCCTCTCTGCCCTCGAGCGTTTTCCCGGCTACCTGGAGGGGAGCTCACCTAGTGGCACTTGAAAAGACTTATGTGCCATCCTCAGTCTCGGATTTTCGCGCTATAGCACTACTGAGCTTTCTCTCCAAGGTACTGGAGAAAATAGTCCACGATTAGATTACGGAGTTTTTGCAAACGAAAAGACTCCTTGACCCAATCCAGAGAGGTTTTCGAGAGCATCACAGTACACAAACAGCACTGCTAAAATTAACTGAGTACATTCGAACTGGTATAACTGACAACAAAAAACTTTTAACGATACTTTATGGCTTTCATTTTTTACACCTGAGAATTTTAAGCGCTACTTCTGCACGGTGTCGCTGATATCCCTCGGTTTGTGTTTCTCGACTGAATTTTCCACTGTCGACCGAAGAAAACATGCGCTCGGTAAGTCGTAATTAGGGCGATAATTGGTCGTATTTGACACCGGCGGGACTCCCCTCCCCCAGCCTCCTCCATCTTCCATAAGTTGGTCGTACTTGGCTCGCATCGATCTTTTATTTTTTGCTCCGACTTCGCCTGAAGAGGGTAGGCCTGGGTTAAATCCAAAATAAGAATTTTTTTACGAGTCTAGAAAACTTCTTATGTTTAAAAGCAATCATTTTGAAAATATATATGCTATCAAAGCACAATAATATCTTAAATTATACCGTTGTAAAATCTCAAAATCTTGATCCTGCACGGTACAATAAATCATTATTTTCAATGCCATATTTATTTACCCTTTAACGTGAACAGGTGTCTCCTGTCGAATTCACGTGGAATAGTCCATGCCCATTGTACAAGGTACACCATACCGCGTCAGGGACATACTTTTGATTTAGCTATTGCAGGTTCCTAACCTACAAAACGACAATCGACTGCACTTTGCAGCAATAAGTACACTGAAAGAAGAGAATCGATCAGTCGGCTAGATTCTCGCCGATCGAACAATACATAGTTTGGATGTCATAGTAACGACTCAGTATTGCTACCACAGCAATACTGTTATAGCTAAGAGAGCTAATATATAGGTTGGGAAAAGAAAGACGATTACCATATATTTTTATTTTAATTAGAATATTTAATACATCTATATGATTATAATCAGTTTTATATTCAAAGAATCTTTTAGTATATGAAAGTACAAAATGAAACTTTAAAAAGATATCATAATTTTTTAATACATTTTTTTAAAATATCATAAATATAGAATAATCAAGTACATTCTATATTTTAATATACAATTAGTAAGGTAAAACTCTTCATTTATTCATAGGTTATGCTTCGTTGAATGGAATAATATTCTAGCTGATATATAGCTAGCATTTTACCGAAAGGATTTTTCTTTACGAATAAATTAATGCGCGTTACATTGTTGCAGTTAATGTAAGGACAGAAAAATCGTGTGGCTAAAATCATATTTCAAAGCGGTCAAATTCTGATAAACACCGCGTTACAAAGAGATAATTTGTTATGGTTATGGTTTTATCAAGTAACCAAATCAATTATTAAATAATTACAACTTTTACATTGTGTTTGATGAACTAATATTGGAAAAAAAATTTAAATAAGTTTTATACATTTAAACAACATATTGTTAATGACAATTGCAGAAATTAATCGTATATTTACTTCTAAATACTTTTAATACATTTTGACGCCAAAGCTGAATACATAAAGCTGTCACAGCAATCAGTATTGCTCTAGGAGCTACATCTATTGTCAAGGTAACAAACAAAAATATATTCAGGATTATCAGGGCAGGAGAGCGATTATATTTTTTCAATGTAAAATAAATGTAATAACCAGTAGAAGTGGTTATCAAATAATTCGCCTACATTCGTCCTGTCGTCCAAATCGAAACCCCGACATAAGGTACGATCATGCGAAAGTCGGCTGTCTCGCTGCACCGCGTCGCACCGCGCATGTGCATTAAGTAAAGAGAACGACGCGTGCTACATACACTAACGCATATTTTGAAACGCACTATGTGCTGATCAGCCTTGAAACTCACAACGATATTGTTTCAGGTGTTGTTCACGATAAAGGGTTAAAGGAACTTTGGTCCTTACACGATTCTAGGTAGCATGATTAACGAAATTTTCTTTTTTCATGATTATTCGACTTCTTTTGATATGTGTTACAAAAAGAGCGGTGTACTTTTCCGTTTAAATTTTGTTATTATTTTTTTATGGAGATCCAATCGATTTTTTTATCTTTTTTTATATTTTTTAAATAAATGATTGGATTTACAAAAAAGTATAGTAAAAAGAATGTTAACGTTAAAGTAATCCACTCCTTTTGTAATACACATGAAAAGCAGTCGAATAACTGTCGAAAAAAAGTTTCGTTCATCATGTCACCTAGAATTCTGTGAAGAACAAAGTTTCTTTAAAAATTATGGTATTGAAAATAATCATTTATTGTGACATGTTGGATAAAGATTTTGATGGTTTACAGCTGTAAAACTCGTATTATTAAGTATTGATAATATAATAATTTTCAGAATGATTGCATATGAATATAAAAAGTTTTCTGGACTCATAATAAAATGTGATTTTGCCACGAATAGAACTCCTCTTAATAGTATTTATAGTCCCTTGGAAATTAGCTAATTTACATTTTTGAATCAGGTGTTGCATTTTTCATGGTCGCCGAAGATTTAAAGTATTATTCAGAAGTATACTCATAGACTTAAGGAGGTACATTTTTAAAAATAGATTACATCCAATTGTTAGAAACACACATATCAATAATAATACTATGAAAATACTATAAAAATACTAGTATTATTAATACATGTGTGTATAACAATTGAAAATAATCTTTTTTTTTAAATGTAGCTTCTTAAGTCCATGAATACACATCTGAAGAATACTTTTAAGCCTTGGTAACCATGAAAAATGCATTACCTGATTGAAAAACACATGGTAAGTGGTTGAGAGGGTTTAAATTCAAATATGTAAATTAGCGAATTTTCAACGGATTATGAAGACCACTTAAAGGGGTCTAATTCATGTCAAACGCACGCATAATAAACATATTTAAGTGATAAAAACTTGCATCAGCTTAGATTGTGTCAAAATATTTTTGCTCTCTATAAAATGGACAATGATTTTTTACTGAATTTAACTAAGGCTTGACCCCTTCAGGTGACAAGCCTGAGTTGAACTTAAAAAATGAATTTTCATTATTAGCCGATAAAAATTTTACATTTAAAAGTAACCATTCAGAAATTTTTTTAAAACTAATACTTAATAATATCTTTAATTTTACCGCTATATAACCTCAAAATCTTCCTCCTACGTTACATAAGATATTTCTATTATCATTACTATATTTATTGGAAAAACTTTGAGTGTATACGTTTCTAGGTTACACGATCAACAACAACAAAATTTTCTGACGGTAATTTTACTCCTTTTGGTATTTAATAAAAGAAAGGAAACACTTTACCCAAAATTTCAGGCGGTAAAAGATAGCAAGTTTTGTGCTCTTTCAAATACAGTTTTACTGGGTTCATTATATTATTTCTAACGTACGAATAAACACGAAAAACTAAATCTAAAAAATTGCTAGAATATAAAAGCTAATCCGAAAAACTACAAAAAATGTTATTATGCCCCATTCCTTTAAAAAAAAGAACCAAATGATACCTGGAACATTAAATGTTACCTGGGAATACTCGAGATATGAATGCATACACACACGCACACACACATACACACACACATGTACGCACGCACGCACGCACGCACACACACATACACACACACATGCACACACTCATACACACACACACACACACTTTTTATTTCCCGAATTCAGGCATAGAGTTTCATTCGCGATATAATTACTAAAAATTACTGATACAGTATTACCTACAGGTTGCATACTCTCCTTGTCAGTGTTGCAAACCTGAGCAATATAAAATTGCGATATAAAATTGCTATCGTCTCTTTTATCCTCTCAAAGCGGACGCTCATAACAAAACGTAATAGATCAAGCTTTAGTGTTTTAAAAAATTTTCTTCAATTACAATAAATCTCGAGAAACTTGCCAAGTTCAGCTAATCCGTTTTCATAAAAATAAATATTAATTTAAACTATTTGAACGGCTCAGCTTACCATCAGGAATTCGATGACCTTATAGATATAAACTTTAATGTACACTGAGTAAACGATACCGTAAAATATTACGATATCAATATCATAAGATTTTACGCAACTTCTCACGAAGACTATATAGCACTTTTGACATGTTACCCTCGAAGACCAACACTTTTCATAAAATTCCCACAGAACTTTACGTATAGAATATGTAAATTAAGGCTGTACCGACACACTCACGAAGAGTCGGATTTTTTTTATTGAGTTCGGGTCGGTAGCTATACTCTTTTGGTACTCAAAAAATTATTGGTTTACGGGAGAAAATCAGGCTAGTCGAAGAAGTCCGGCGGTGGAAAATCGCGGAAAGTGTTACTCTTTGTGGGAAAAATTACGAAAAGTGCTAGTCTTCGTGGTGAAAATCCAAATGTGTTACTCTTCGTGGGAAACATAATAGACGTTTTAATTTTCGTGAGAGCCCTCGATGTATAGGCTGCTTATTTTAAGTTTGTATAAACTGAAAAGCATTTCATGAGTGAACAAAACTTTCCTTCGAAAATTGCTGAAAGAAAAACAAATCAAAACTCAGACGAAAAGCAAGACCAAAGCCGAAATCACAAATTGCACTGCTCGAAATGGCTTTGGATTGTTTTTTTATTCTGGCTATTAGATAATATTTTTAAAGAGAAAACTCATAAAATGGAGAGACTTAAACGGCTGACAGCCCTGCTAAATATTATCAACGTATACGTGTGAATTAGATCAGCTACTCATTTTCAGCTACCAGGATACTCTGATACCATATTACAGGATACTTTATTTATAAACTTTTGAAAATTTCATCATATCTTCAAAGATAGCAAAGATAAGGCAGTCTAAATTTCATGTATAGTTACTTCGTTACAAGTTCAAACGATGCCGTAGCAAGAACTTTAAACACGCTATAACTATTGCAAATGTATTTGAATTTTAAGAATTTAAAAGGAAATACGAATCGATTTAGGTATTCTATCAATTATACATATAATACCGCTTGAAGAATAAACTTTGAGGTGGCTTCAGCATTATGACGCAGTATCAAGCCTCAAGCTCCGTATGCGGCTGTATACTTTTTGTCAATTTAATTATTTTACTAAATAATATTTTACACTACTTATAGTAAATAAGAGAAAAATTTATTTAACAAATTAGTGAAAAAAAGGTAAAAATGTCTTCTTTTAATTTCTCCGCGGAGGGACTATTTTGGACCTCATTTTTAAAATGTGTATAAAAACTGCAATTTTGGTGCAATGACAAAAATAGAAAATAAGGGGACCGCTTATTTTCGGAGTAGAATAACATATTAAATTTTGAAGTGATTTGGTGACATAGGTATACATTCGGCCTATATAATTTTAAAAGATTCGGTTTAAGATCGATTTTCGGAGTAAGAACCTCCTTAAAGATATGTTCACCTACTTTTATTATTTTATTATGGATCATCATGTAATAACGTAAAAACTTGTGTGAACGGCTAGAATCAGGAGTAAAGGTACTTTGCTATTTTTATGATAACAACAATTGAAGATTGTGACTGAAAATATATAAAAAATCAACAAATTTAAATTTTATTATCTTTTAAATTATTTTTCTATTTTAAAAACTTGCAGCATTATGGTCGGAAACAGAGATACCTATATTCATGAAAATAACGCATATTAGGTATAAAATACCTCATATCTCAAATTAAGGGTGCTGGGCTAAACTTTTAGGTATCAGAAACCACTTCTTAAACTGTGATCGAAGTCCGTTTCCCGCTGTTGTGCCTTCTTTTTGTGAAACAATTTAGTACTAAATGGTATATTATGCAGCAAGTGCGGCACGTTTACATGAGTGTGCATAATGTACGCACCAGTTATATACGATATTTTTTGATACAGTATTAGTAAGAAATTTTGATTTTACTCCCGCTTTGAGAACGTGAAATGCAATTTTATGTAATCATAGAAAAATAATCTTTACAGGAGCGACGAAATTGACATTTAGCTTCGAGATTAGAATAAAAAAAGTAATAAAGTTAACACCAATGATAAGTGTGACTGGACTCATATTTTTCACACTCGCCCTCTTGACACTTTATTGTTAGAAATTGAATATAATGAATAAGGTATTTGACTCATTAAAAGTAGCGCTTAAGTAATTTTAAGCATTGAAATAACATTTAAAGAAAAATTTATTTGTATTTTGTGTATATTATCTGACTATCGACAACTGGGTACGTACGTGTAATGAAGACAGACTTGTCGATATATGAATTAAAATAGTTATAAGTAAATAAATCAAAAGTTAACTTTTTGATTTCGCTTATTTTCTTGAAATATTTGTTTAATATTTACATCGTTATTAATAAACAAAATAATAACAATTGACTTTTTTATTTTTTTTTCTATTAAATAATACATGATAATGTTTTTAAATTTAATTAAATCTTTTTAAACATTTTAAATAAGTTTTTATTTTTAATATACGTCAAAGTACATGTATGGCAAGATATATAAAATTCGGTGCTCACGCATACATCATTGGTGTAATAGACAATGTACATGCCTTACACGCCGCGGACCTGAGATCGATTCCCAATGTGTTCGTTTTTCTTCTTCTTATTTCTATTAAATAATATATGATAGATAATATTTTTGAATTTAATTAAAACGTTTTAAAACTTTTTAAAATATTTTTAATTTTAATAATACGCCGATTTACGTAATGTATGTCAAGACCTACAAAATTCGGCGCGCACGCACATATCAATGGTGTAACGGTCATGATACAGACCTTCGGAAGCCGCGGACCTGAGATCAATTATCTGCTAGGGTAAATTTTTTCTTTTTTTTACATTTTATTATTTAACAATGCTTAAATTAATTTAAATTTAGTTACATTTTTTCATTTTTTCAGCTCGATAGTTTGTGTGAAATTTTTCATTTTAAATATGTAAGCATTTAAAATGTCAATTAAAAACAGTGGTTTAAAAATAATTTTTAACAAATAAAAATTAGTTTCCATTATATTATTTAAAAATACATTTATATTAATTAGAATTTGATTACACTTTAAAAATTTTAAAAATGTAGATATTTAATATGTAACTTAAAATAGAGTTGTAACAAAATATAAATTTTTAAAAATAATCTGATAGCCAGTTGTCATATATATGAATCACCGTATATATATATATATATATATATATATATATATATATATATATATATATATATATATATATATTTAAATTTAATAACTTAAATATTTTACAGCAGTTTTTCGTGCTCAAAATATATGCGGAGAGTACTGTTGTACATAGAAGGTTTCAACATTCAAAATGATTTTGAAGAAATCTTAATTACCATGGTTTTATCTAAATGACCAAAACGTAAATATCGGGAGATGTTTATAGCGCTCTACTCAAAACGAAATTTAATTGGTTCCGGATGTATACCTCACGAAGCAGTATAGTATCAAGTGATAAGAGGTTCGTCTCGGCGACTCTCTGCTCACCAGAATCGGTTGTACGTGTGTGTTGTTTTTTCTCGTGCTTCCTGCCGTACTTAAGATACTGTCGTTCCTTCGAGATGCTAGCCAAAGGATAAGACCATCGATTCTCTCGCTCACCAAGAGTATCGAATATACGCTTGCAGCAATTGTTTTAATTAGCGCTACACGTGTCTTATCAAATCGCAGCCGAAATCATTACTTCTATAAACTTTCTTCTTATTCCCCTAAGCTTCATACCAGAACTACAGGTAACTGCGAACAGTAACCACTGCAAGATGTACACATTATTAGATATCCAGGCTAAAATAGCTAAATATCAAGTCCGCGCCGAAAAACTTGAACACAAGCTCGAGCGTATATATAAAGAAGCACCGCGATGCGTATGATACGCAATGGCTTATGCACAATCGTATTCTAAGTGTGCCCGTGAGTGAGATAGAAAAACTGGAGTAGCTAAATCAACGCAATAAAAATCGCTGTGCAAAGGAGCCCACGGTGTGTGTTGATGTCGGGGACGATTGTAGTAGTTGCAGTGCCATTTATTATCGAAAAATACAATTCAATCTGCTGCAATCACCTTTGCACCACTTGCAGCAGGCAGGGTTACATGTACGTGCTCGCTTTCACGCGAATCACCTCCTATGGTTGATCAGGGTTCCGATACCGCCTCCCTGGAGCAGGATCGACGATCACCGAGTGAGCATTCGTCTTCATCAGGTGTCTCGAGTTTTCAGGCTTTCGAGAAAGTCTTCATAAAACCCGGGACTCTGATAAAAATCGAGCAGCACGACGAGGACGAGCACGTACTAATACTTAAAACTATACTTATCACTATATTTTTATAGTTTTTTGTTTTAATTTAAAAAAAATTCTTACGGCTTCTCCAACTACGGAAACTATAAAATAAGGCAAGAACTATCAATAATTTTTAAATCATAAAAAGACCGACTCCCTCTCGGAGGCTATAAAGAGAGACAGATTTCTGAGAACGTCAACTCTCTCTCTCTCTCACTCTCTCTCTCTCTCTCTCTTTCTCTCTCTCTCTATCTATCTATCTCTCTATCTATCTCTCTCACGCACTAGCACAGCTGTGTTCTTTTTAAATTTTTTCTCAAAGTTTAAAAATTTTTATTTTTTGAAATATTTTTAAAAAGTTAATTTTTTAAAATGTTTAAATTATTAAAACAAGTTTTCTTCATCACGCAATACATTTTTGTACTATTTGTTTATTTACAAGATAAGATATCCTAATGGTTTGTTTATATTATAAGGGACAAGGTCACATACCAAAGGTTATTTAATTATTGTTAGAATATTTGACATCATCACACAGCACATTTTTGTATTATTTGTTTATTTACAAGATAAGATATCTTAATGGTTTGTTTACATGATAAGGGTCAAGGTCACATACTAATGGTCACATACTAAATGTTATTTAAATATTATGGATGTTAATTATATAAGCAAACAATTAAACATATTATCAATCTTTGGTATGAGATTTTCTCTTGTAAACAATCAATTAAGATAACCTTATCTTGCAAATAAACAATTAAGAAAATAATTAATTGCCCTTTTCTTGTAAATAATCAATAAAGATAATGATTAATTGCTTGTTTATATAATTAATATCGATAATATTTAAATAACAAACCATTAAGATAACCTTATCTTATCAACAAACTATTAAGATTAGATAAGATAAGAGACGTCATGCAGTGATGACGTCATTTGTTTAGTCTTCCCATAACAGCTTACTTACTACTATCAAATATTTTAAATTATCCAGTATTAGTATTATAGTTCATCATTTTTTAGAATATGAAGCGTTTATTTGAATTACTTAATGTTTGTTAGCGTGAAAAACAGTAGCATAGTTAATTTTTACTGTCATTTATTATAAAATTTATCTTAAAACAGTAAATAATTAAAACATATAAAGTTTTGCAATGTCATTCTCACTAGCACGTACCGTACGGATACCCATGTGCAAGCCTATATAATTATTGTTAAAAACGTAGTTCAAGTGACATTAAATTTTGTGTGAAACAATGTTTTGTTAAATTTTAATCAAATAAAGTCTACTGGAATGTAAAAAACATCTTATTATGTTAGGCCGTTTTCGTGATCCTAATGCACGTGTACGCGCACCGTGCTCGCTACCAAGAAAGTACCCTATCTTTTCTAAATATTCCTACTGTAATGCGGCAAAATAATTCGTATTTTCCATTAACACATTATATTTTTCATCTAACTTCAAAAACAATATTTAATAATGATAGATTGTGTAACGAGTGTGGTATAGTGGCCAATAGAACACGCGGACGCATAAGTGGTGCTATTGGACACGACACCGCAGGTGCTTCACACATTATTTTTTATCCTAAGTGCTGGTAATATAACATATATTGCGTGGGGGTTTTGTGTATGCTAAATGATCAAAAGACACTACGGGTGTTATTTTCTATAAGGCACTCCCCAGCGTGACGTAATGAAAATAACGCTGTCGACTGTGTTATGGGAATAGAGCTCGCAGTATGTTATTGACCTTTTACCGTACGCAAAACCGTCACGGAATATGTCATTTAGCCAACACGTCTGATGTAAAATATGTTTTGAAATTCCGTTTGAGAAGCCCTGTTTTGAAAATTGAAAAATTTTAATTCTTGAAATTACAGTTTAAAAATATTGAAAAACTAATTTTTAGTAACAATTAGGATAATTAGAAAATTTTTTAAATATTGAAAAGGTAGAATAATTTTGAAAAAATGTAAAAAAATTAATGATTTTTTTTTAAATTTATAATTTTTATATAATTTAAAAAATATATTTTGGTGTCCTGTGCCAGCGAGATAATAAAGCGTGCGAAAGCCAAGATATCATATTACTTGTGAATTTTCAAATTTTAACTACTTTCATACCAATTGAGATCTCGCGAACGAATTATTCTCATTAATAACATTTTAGTCACCTCATTTTGTAGTTTGCGAAGGAAAAAGATATAAATTGAGCAAAATGTCGTTGAGAAATTTGTTCATTTTAAGCAGCGACAAGGAAAAACGCCGGCTACACGCGAGCAACTCGAGCTTGCATAGCGAAACAGCCTTGATAGAGGTGTTAGACCCCCTAATACAGGCAATCCTCGCAAATTTAACCCCGGAGCAGCGCGCGGTGTTTTTAAGTAGGTGGACGCATAAACAGCCAGCGCAGAGGCACAGCGCGCCAGCAGATATAGAACCGCAAGTGATGCGGGATACAGACGCGGAGGCCGGTAGCCGCAGTCCGCGCGGTACAAACGCTGCCGACACTGCGAATGAACCCCGCCTCGAGAGCGGATAATGCGGCTAGAAATGTTTCCGTAATCAATGTAGACAGCCCAGTGCGATCTCCCCTTTTAACAACTTCCTAATCGACACAAGTAGAAGGGACACCTTTTATTGAGCTGGGATGAAGAGAGGCAAGCTCAGTTTGATCGGGCGCTAAGCCAGTGGCAGATTTCAGAGTCACATAATGTCAAATTGTAGTTAAATGGAATAGGATTCACGACTACGGCTATGCAAACCCCGATTTCTCCGGCACAAGCAACGCTCGATAAAGTAATGAGAGCAAAGTACACCTCTCATGTAAAACAACCAAGCATACAACGCATAACTTGGGATAACAGTGTCACGCGACAGGTATATACACCACAGGGTTCTCCCGCAGTAAACATCGAAGCACAGAAACCCGATACACACACCCCCGTGCCTTATAATCTGTCGGAACAAGTTACACAGGTAGCAGCCCCAATTTCTAACATCTCGAGTAATAACGGAGTGAACGCGCATGATCAAGGTTTGACGTTCTCGCAAACGCTGAATCTAATCCCGCAATTTAACGGAAATCCTGAAAGGTTGAATTTATTTTGTATTGCGGTGCGCGAGGTCAAGGAGATGTTTAGCCCGCAACAAGAACAAATTATTTTATTATCGCTGGCGAGTAAATTGATAGGTAGGGCGGCTGACGGTTACGCGGCAAGGGTAATGAGCTACGGCTCTATCGAAAAATTGCTCGTGGACTTCGTTTTACAGTATAGCAATGTGGGTTTGACGGACGATATTTCAATGCAATTAAAGTTTATGAATCAGCTGCCGGGCGAGAAGGCAGGCGTCTTCTCGCCCGGCAGTTGATTTATAAGCTTTAATTGCAGGCGCAGAAACGCTTAAACCAGCTGTTGACTATATATGACTATATATGACTGAGTCATGCCCCAGATATTCGCGACAGTGACAGGGAGTCGCGCAAGCGAGGGGCCAACTCGGACGCGCTCCAGTATTTCATGTTTGGCCTAACCCACCCGCTGGACTATCAGGTGCGAAGCGAGCACCCGCGTGACCTTTATGAGGCAATCAGTGTTGCAGTTAAATTTGAGTGCAAGCAGAGCAAAGCTGCACCTATTGCGGCGATAACCGACACACGGATGAGTTTTGTAAGAAAAAGAATTTTCAGACAAAAACATGTGATTATTGTAATAGAAGGGGCCACATACACAGGTATTGTTTTCAATTAGAGGCGGACATAAGGACGGATCAGGCCTGAGGGGGGCGATCAGAATAATTTTAATTATGGGCAAAACAATAACAATCGCTTTAACAATAACAAGGGTAACTATAAAGGTCGTAGTAGCAATAACTTTGGCAATAATTATAATAATTACGATGCACGTAATAATAATTATAATAACAATAACAATTTCCAGAATAATCAGGGATGTCAGGACCATGATCAGACGAGTAATAATAATCATTATTTTGATAGAAATCGCGATGCAAGACAAGATAGTACTCCTCAAGCACAGTCTGAGCAGGCAGGTAACGGGCCTTTAAACTCATAAGTTGCTCGGTGCAGGCCTCAGGCGTCGGGTAGTCCGGCTTGACTAAACAAGGCGAACAGGTACCCCCTCGTGTAGTTAGTATTAAAATTGCGGGATCTGGGTGCAAGCCACCGATAGTAATTTTGAAGGACGATGACCTAGTTAACAATACAGCCAATTTTTATGTAGACATAGGAGCGGATGTGTCGGTGATTAAAAGCAGCTGTGTACGCGCGAATAACGGATTGATAGAAGCGAGGTGCTTGCGGTTACGGGAGTTACTTCTGAAAAATGCCGGACCATAGGCAACACTTTGTTGGTTATGCATGGGCTTTTATGCGAGATGTACGTCGTCACCGACAGTTTCCCTATAGATACTGAGGGCCTGATCGGTTGGGATATTATTGTGAGATACGGTGGGCGCATCGACGCCACCCGTAAGAGTTGAATTTTAAGTATGGTCACAATTCCTTTTGAGCAACAAGAATGCTTTGAAATTCCAGCAAAATCGCGTTGCATAATATATGCAAAAGTCGCCAACACGGACGCAAAAATTGGCTGAGTCCCACTAAAAGATTTGGAACCAGATTCATTATTCGGTAATTTTATTGCAAGAAATTATAGTGGGCATGTTGTAGAATGCAGAATGCATTAATATTGGCGAAAAAGCGGTCAAGCTACCAGTCCCGCAGATAGAATTAGTTGAGTGGAAAACTATGGTGGCAAAGGGCACATTTCTCGTCGATGAGGACGACGAGAAAGAATCTATTGAGCGCGTAAACATAATGCGTTTATCCGAGAAAGATATTATGAGTGAACCCATGGATGTCGCACAGCAAAATCGACTACTCGAGGAGAACCGAGACCTACGTGATCGGAGAATTGAAAAAATAATTTGCCTTATAGACACGGAAGGCTGCAACGCAGAAGAATTACTGCACATTAAAGTTTTAATCACAGAGTTAGCGGGTATCTTTGGACTGGCCGGAGAACCACTGCCGGCTATGACTCTGCTGGAGCATGAAATAAAGCTCACGGCTGATAAGCCTCTGCGAGTGAAGCGCTTTAAATACCCGCAGGTTCTTAAGGAGCAAATTGAAGTGGAGGTCCAAAAGCTCGCAGAATAGGGTATTATACGACCCTCGAGCTCGATGGGATTGCAGCAATCTCTGGATTGTACCAGAGAGAATGGATGCTGACGGCAATAAAAGGTGGCGATTAGTCACTGATTTTAAGGAACTAAATCATATTACGGTCGACAGCTGCTGGCCGCTCCCCTTCACGAGTGACGTAGTTGAGCGACTGACTCGCGCTAACATTATCACGGTGGTAGATTTGAAACAGGGTTTCCACCAAATACCCATGCACCCTGCCTCAGCACTCTTTACTGCATTCTCAGCTCCTGTGGGAAAAAGTCAGTCCAACACTGGGAATTTAAATGCATGAGTATGGGCTTGAAAGAAGCGACGAATACCTTCGCGGCCGGGCTGCAGGGCGAGGAAGTCGAAATATATCTTGATGACTTCATGATTTTTGCGGAAAATCTTGAAGAGCACGGAGCGCGGTTCAGACGTGTAGTAAAAAGATTAATGAATGTGAATTCACGAATAACGCGTGAATTTCGGCTTCTAGGGAATTTAGAATGATATCATCGGGAATAGCCTTCGCAAAAATAAATCTAGATGTGCGCGCAATTTTTGAAAACTCTTCTAGCACTCAAAATTTGTCACATTTTATAGAAAAAGCAATTAACGAAGACGTTGAGAAAAAGGCTAAAAGCTTACACAGTGAAACACTTAAGTATGGGACCAATTTCAGGGAAATTATGCAGAAAGCAAGGGCCCTGGCTGAGTACAGGTCACTGGGCGACAAGGTCAGTTCGGTGCAGAACACAGCCATGTCGTTTTTATATGCTACAGTAGCGTTTATTATCATCTCACTAATAATATGTCTATACATCTTTTCCGGGGAGTCCCGTTGTTTGAATCGGTGCAAGAAAGTTGCAGGTACATGGCACCAACGGAGACAGGGGCGATCCGCATGCAGACCTTCGAGATTGCGAGGCTGCATCCAGCTGATTGCACTGTAGGTACGCCAAGGGTGCAGTACGCATCAACGGATGACCTGGATTTTATGGCAGGAGCCACGAGCGCAACAGTTGTCGAAATAGAGCCCAGAAGCGAGCCGTTGCCGGCTCCGTAATTGCAGCAGAGCCGCGCGGACAGGGGTCGAAGTTTCCCCGCCACTCCCCACCCCCTCAGCAGAGTTAGCGGCACACCGGCAGCGAGGGTGTAGTGATGCTTCTGCAGCTGAGCTGCGAGGAGAGGTTTAATTACCTTCCCCGTCCTCAACCAGGGATCCGAGGTGTCAACAGCCGCCTTCAAATATGAGAACAGGAGATTAGAAACAATCATCTATAAACTGTGCTAATGACCTTTCAAAAAAAAACTTTTAACAATGAACTTTCACAGCAATACAAACTTTGGCAACAGCCCTTATATTGTACTATAATAATAGCATTTAATGTTATAATAATCAATGAAATATCTCAAATGACGCTGATATCACAGTGTCTAATCGATTTTGCAATATCTCTATATAAATAAGTAAAAGCACCTCACTTTAATTAAGTAGGAGCAACCTTTATTGTAATCGTCGTTGTAAGCCTAGTAATAGGAGAGAGAGATACATAATAAGTATGAACACTAAAGAAGACACCAATACAACAGTACACAAACAACATCCGCCTTGAATAATCAACTTTTAAATTTATCTAATAATGTTTCAAATCAAATTTCAAATCGACAAAGTAATATTTTTTTGCGTACAATTCTGTGTGAATTTATACAGAATTTAGTCACAAGTTTAATTAAATTCAAGCTTAATGCTAACGAACATTCTAACAATATTTTAAATCAATTAAATGGCATTGTATTCTTTTTTCATAAATATAACTTCAAAATTAGAAATTTTAACTCAAATATGATTTCATTTGAATTGATATGAATCTTTATACACAATTTTAATTAAATTCAAGTTTAATGCTAAAAAACGTTTTAACTTTATTTTTTTAATTCAATTAAATGATATTGCATTCGTTTTTCATGAATGTAACACTAGGATTGGAGATTTCAGTTCAGATACGGTTTTGTATTAATTTATATGACCTTTTCAGATAGTGTTTTTTTAGAAAATTAATTAAGTTATATTATACTCGAATTTTAAAGGTAATCTTGGAATTATAAAGTTTAATTCACATACGGGTTTATATAAGTTCATATTAACTCTTTTACGCTCATATTTCGACTAACTTAAATTTTACTCTAATGAATGCATCGTTTTGGCTATTCAGAAATAACCGTTATAAATCAATAGACTAATATTCCGTTCAATTTTTAAATTTTAGCCTCAGAACTATAAAATTTTATGTAACATATGGTTTCATATGGATTTATGCGAGTATTTCTCTTATACACACCCTTTTAATTCAATTAAATTTTTTTTCAATTACTATTTTCTATTATAGTTTTTAATCAGCCAATAAATTCATGTTTAATTCCAAGTTTTTAAATTTTAAACTCAAATTTAAAAAAAAAAAAATTTTTTTTAATAGCATATGGTTTCATATGATTCAATATGACTTTTTAGACGAGCTTATTTTTCGTCGACGGGTCGTCGACGGGCGATCCACGAACCTGTCACAGACTTATTCCTGCGTCCGTGCTCGCCGACACAGGTATCCTGAGCCAGCGAGATAACAAAGCGTGCGAAAGCCAAGATGATGAGGCGGCATGTGCTTTTGCGCGACGCGCAGGAAGCGCATCCCGGGCCAGTTCGGCTTGAGCAGCACTACCGCGCACTCTCTCTCTCTCTCTCTCTCTCTCTCTCTCTCTCACCTCTGCTCAATAAATACACGATCTATCGAACTCCTCGTTTTTTGGTTCTCTCCCCCAGTACACCCCAACCACACAAGAATCACATACCCCGAACGTCACGTGTAAATAGCGCGACTTCCCCCATTCCTTCTCCCTATTTTTCCCCACGTAACAATAAGTATACGTTTTGCTAGAGAGGGCTCAGTCCCCTCCCCCTCCCCACCCGACCCCGCAGCTGGGGCTACGCCCTTCGGCGCCCCTACCTGCATTCTGCCGTGGTCATACAACTTTATTCTACTCTTATACTACTACTACTACTTCGACTCTTGTTCTTACTGTTCTACTTCTGATACTATTTGAAGAAAAGAACGTAGCAATATTTGAGTTAATAATATACTACATTCCTTCTCCCTATTTTTCCCCACGTAACAATAAGTATACGTTTTGCTAGAGAGGGCTCAGTTCCCCCCCCCCCCCCCCTCCCCACCCGACCCCGCAGCTGGGGCTACGCCCTTCAGCGCCCCTACCTGCATTCTGCCGTGCTCATACAACTTTATTCTACTCTTATACTACTACTACTACTTCGACTCTTGTTCTTACTGTTCTACTTCTGATACTATTTGAAGAAAAGAACGTAGCAATATTTGAGTTAATAATATACTACAATTCACTTGCCTCTCGTACTCGACCTTCTCACACTCGTTTAAAAAAATAGTATGTACAACGCGTGCGCTCAGGTGATTTTGCCATACATGCATGATTTTCGAATAATTAAAGCGGCTGATGTCCGACCAGCGGGTGAAAAGAGTGCTCCTTCCACCCGTTATGAAAAGAATCAATGTATATCTATGTGCATGCGTGTGTGCATGTATAATGCGAAATCGATACATGTGTGACAAAAAGTACGGTGTGTACCACGAGTGAAAAGCCTTTTTTCGCCGTTGTGTGATTGCAGTACTCCTCTTCGCATCGCAATATACAGTCGCCTTTGGATCGTGATTGCTCGCCTCAACTCTTATTGCAAACCAT